>CM055118.1:827105607-828305607 GCA_029206835.1 Rana muscosa | reverse complement strand
GGGTTCTGGTGCGAACCGAACCCGGGAGTGTTCGGCTCATCACTAGTGGAGACAGGCTGCGGACACACTACAGGAGGTGGACAGAGGCTGCGGACATACTACACAAGGTGGACAGAGGCTGCGGACATACTACAGGAGGTGGACAGAGGCTGCGGACATACTACAGGAGGCGGACAGAGATTGCGGACATACTACAGGAGGTGGAGACAGGCTGCGGACACACTACAGGAGGTGGACAGAGGCTGCGGACATACTACACGAGGTGGACAGAGGCTGCGGACATACTACAGGAGGTGGACAGAGGCTACGGACATACTACAGGAGGCGGACAGAGACTGCGGACATACTACAGGAGGTGGACAGAGGCTGCGGACATACTACAGGAGGCGGACAGAGGCTGCAGACATACTACAGGAGGTGGACAGAGACTGCGGACATACTACAGGAGGTGCCGGTGGAGACAGGCTGTGGAAATGATGGTGCCCTCCTCACCCCCTCACAGTAGCCTCCTCCTCTGTCCACCACCATATTACTTCTCCACATTATCAGTGTGCTGTGTCCTCCTCCTGTGCCCCTTTCACCTCTCCACAGGTCAGGGCAGCACTGTGCTGCCCTGACCTGTGGAGAGGTGAAAGGGGCACAGGAGCTAGAGGAGGACACAGCACACTGATGATTTCGAGAAGTAATATGGTGGACAGAGCACATCAGTCTCTGTGTCCCCTGCATGGCACGGCTTCAGACTCCCAGTAATCAATGTCCAGGACTCCAGGCTCACTCGCTGTCCCCTCGTACCCCCCCAGTTTCACTCACCTTGAGTCTGCCTGTCCTCCCCACGGTCCCACCCCTGTCAGTGCTCCGCTCGCTCCTCCACCCATGATGAGTGCATGGCATGCACTCACTGCAGGAGTCGCGCGGCTCGCGCCATCCGCTGTGGTGTATTCAAAAATGGCGCCAGCGGCGCCATCACATTACTGCGCGTGCTCCGCCCGGCCGAGCGCGAACAAGTTTCCCTGAGCTCGGCCGGCTTCGGAATGGCGCATGCGCAGTTGTATGGCCGGCTCGTGGCCATCTTTTTTATGGGCGCCGGTGCCCATAACGGACTTTAACGTACACCCCGAAAAAGGGGTTCAATTCACGTGCTGTACGTAAATATACGTACAGTTGGCAACACTGGTTTCATTGCAGTGAACGTAAGAGGTGTTTTACAAGCACTATATATATATATATATATATATATATATATATATATATATATGTAGCGATACCCCCAAACTAAGAGAGCCGCTGATTTCTGTTTCGGGCCCTGTACACAGCACAGCCAACCCCCGGCAATCTACTCAACCCTTCTCTGGCACAGCTACTCTAGGGGTGGTGTTTTTGTATAGCTCTATACCAGTTCATGTACAATCCCCAATACTTTTCCTAACAGTGATAATATAGATTAATAGACTCCAATACCAGGTTGATCAACTGTAAAAAAGGTTTACTTGTGAATAAAGGGGTTAACGATCAATATCACATATAACACATGCATGCAGAGCCCTGCAGTAATACTAACACTGGTTAACTATAGTGCACAAATAGTTCTATCACACACTGACATATAGCTAGAGTCCCGTTAGCAATATGGCGCCCAGCAATACTATCAACTCCCAGTCAGGCCTGACTCAGTTAAAGCTCAGTCTGTTAGACAAGGAATCTTCGCATGCAAGATGATCGGTGGGGCACATACAGGAACAATATTTGTAATCCAATAATGGCCTGAGGCAATGGAGACAACTCCCCGGAGACTATGTAACTCAGTCCCACAACTAGTCTCCTGACAGGAAAAAGGAAAGTATAACCCGATGGGCCAAGGCAGTCAATAGGCCTAATAAAGTACTCGGTTATAGTTGTGAGCAGGTGCTCTCTCACCCCTCCAGACTCGATCCCAGTCCGGGACTCCCACCGCTGTGTCCACACACACAGGATCTGCCACCGCCTGATCTCCGGTCCACTGACGTCCCTCAAGCAGGTAGATGTCTGCAGCCGCACAGGCTCCGCAGTGAGGTGGAAGGCTCTCTGGAAGTGCGCAAGGCCCAGGCCTCGGGCCTTGCACTCACAGCAGGTCCGCACAGGAAGTCCTCTTGCCAGCCGCGCGGTGTCCAAAGAGGCCGGGCTTAGCCTCACCCTCCCCTTTTATACCCCACCCATAAGTCTCTGCGGCAGCCCAATGCACCCTGGGTGCCAAACGCGGTTCTGGGTAACTGTCAGGAAAGGTTCCATCCGCTGGTGGCATTTATTATTTATCTTGCAGTACTGTGGTCCACCAGCAGGTGTCTCCTGGCAGTTTGTAACTGTCAGGAGAATCTTTCCCTGCTGGTGTTGTATTATCTTTTGGACACAGTACTGGTTTCCACTAGCGGATGGATCCTGGCAGTGTGGAGCAGACTGCCCTCCCTCCTATCAGGTGTGACCTGAAGCTAATCAGGCATTCCTATAAATACCCGGCAGGTGTATACACACACTGCCCTGGTATCTTCCTTGTGCCCTGACCTGTAGCCTGTCTGCTTGAACCTTGATCCATGTATCCTGATCCCTGTAACCTGAACCTGTAACCTGATCCTGAACCTGTTGTGTCCGTCCTAATCCCTGATCCCTGCTCTGCAGCCTGGTTGCCCCCTGCTTGATCCTGTCTCCCTGTCCTGATCCATCCTTACCCCATCTGCTGATCCCCCTGTGTATGACCTCGGCCTGGCCCTGTTTATGATTCTGGTTTCCCCATTACTTGTACATATTTGTCTGTTACTGTTATTAATTGTGGGTTCTGTTTGTTATTGGTTGTTGTGCACTGTGTGGTATTGGAGGTGGTTATATATATATTATTTCACTTATCTTTAATAAATCTTTATATTTCACTTATACGTGTTTGGTGTTCCTCTGTTGCTAGCTGCACAGTTCTGGTCACACTTGGTACGTGACAGTAACGTAGTCCATGGGGCCTCAACAGAGACCCCGCTACACACTCCCCCCACTTAAACTCTTTGGTCCCCAAAGATAATTGTCAACATACACTACGCATGACATTAGACAAAGCTGTGTATGATGTCGGCAGAGGAAGTTCCCACCAAAAATGAGAGGGTGAACTTCCTTGCCCACAGGTCACACTGTCATAAGTGGCCTGCCTAACTGTGCCAGGGGGTGAGTTGGGGTTGCCCTTCACCAAATGAACAGTGGAGGGATCAGGGCTTTCTGCACTCCTCCTGGTAGTTGCCACAGTGTCCTCCGAACTCTTCCCCATTTGTGGGTAAGTCAACTTTCGGGGAGGCCTTATGGTCCTCTTCGCCCTCCGCTCCCTTGGGATTTCTGGTTTGGACACTGTAGGTTCCTCTTCTGGAACAGACATGGCAGCTTACACTGTTTCTGAAACATTTAACTCAGGAGCAGGAGAATACACAGAACATCCTGGATCCTCCTCTGGAAGTGAGTCGAGAGCATCTTCCCATGAGTCTGATAGAGGGCTGGACGGGACGAATTC
Source organism: Rana muscosa (assembly GCA_029206835.1). Classification (NCBI taxonomy): domain Eukaryota; kingdom Metazoa; phylum Chordata; class Amphibia; order Anura; family Ranidae; genus Rana; species Rana muscosa. The sequence continues at coordinate 828,302,090 of CM055118.1, read as the reverse complement.
AGTAGCTTCTGCATTCAGTGTACTGTCTATGGTGTCTTCCAAAGGTGGGAGATCTATAGCAGAAGTCACTGGGGCCTGGGAGGGCCATAGCCATTCCAGCTCTTCCCTTTCATCCTCACTAGGTTCAGAGGCACCTGTTTCTTCGGTTCGAGATGCCTGAGACTGGGTATTTGGCCTAGGGGTATCCAGGATGGACGTTGGCTCAGAGGAATCCTTCACAGGGGGTATCCGGACTGCTTCGGCAAGTGGAAGTATGTGGTTCCGGTGCCAAGTCTTCAAAGGCCCCACCTTTCCCTCTGGCTTCAGCTGGTAGACTGGTAGGCCGGGCAACTTCTTGCAAATAACATATGGCTCAGGTCTCCATCTGTCTGCAAGCTTGTGCTTCCCAGGGACTCCCAAGTTTTGTAACAACACTCTGCCCCCAGGTTGCAGATCCTGAATCCGGACCTTCAGGTCAAAGTTCCTCTTGTTGCGGGCTCCCCTTTGATCGGAAGCTGCTTGGGCCTGCTCGTAGGCCAACTGTAAACCGTGCCTCAGCCGGTCCACATAGCATTTGTGAGAAGTGGCTGAGGAATGGTCTATGGAGGTGCCAAAGGCCAGGTCTACGGGTAGTCTTGCTTCTCTCCCGAACATGAGTCGGTAGGGAGAGTACCCTGTAGCATCACTTGTTGTACTGTTGTAAGCATGCACAATTGCTGCTATGTGCCTGCTCCAGTGCTGCTTCTTTTCACTTTCTAGAGTTCCCAGCATGTTGAGTAGGGTTCAGTTGAACCTCTCTGGCTGGGCATCCCCTTGTGGATGGTAGGGAGTGGTTGGGGTCTTCTTGATCCCTAAGGAGTCCAAGAGCTTCCGGATCAGCCGACTTTCAAAGTCCCTCCCTTGATCCGAGTGGAGTCGCTGTGGTAGCCCATAGTGCACAAAGTATTTTTCCATGAGTACTTTGGCCACTGTGGAAGCCTTCTGGTCTTTGGTTGGGAAGGCCTGGGCATACCGGGTGAAATGGTCGGTTATCACCAGAACATTTCCTAGTCCACTCAAGTCAGGTTCGAGGCAGAGGAAATCAATGCACACCAAATCCATTGGGCCTTGACTTTGCAGGTGGCCCATTGGGGCAGCTTGATGGGGTAGGGTTTTCCGCTGAATGCAGCGTGCGCATGAATGGCAGTATTCTTCTTCTTCAGCCCTCATGCAGGGCCAATAGAACCGGCTTCTGACAAGTTGGAAGGTCCTTTCAGCTCCTAAATGACCATGATGGTCGTGTAAAGCGACCAAGACAGTCTCTCGGTGTTTCTCGGGTAGGAACAATTGCCATTTGTCTTCCAGGTCATCAGAGGGGCCCCTTCGGTAGACCACCTCTTGATGCACCTGTAACCTGTCCCACTCCTTCCGCAGCAGGCGAGCTTCCTTTGAAGGGTGATGCAAGAGCCTATCTAGATCCTGATTTTCCAGGGCCTCCAGGACCAATTTCCCCAAAGGGTCTTCCAACTGGTCACACCTCAATTCTTTTTTTGACATCTTGGGTAAAGCATCTTCCTCTATCTGAGTTACTCCACAGTATTGCTTGGGGACCCCCACTACTGTGACCCCTATTTCTTCCACTCTGGACTCACCACTGGCTTGGAGTTCAGCCCCTTGACAGAGGGCCCGCACCCCGTCCGGTGCCACCTGGGTCCAGTCTTCCGTGCGGCTAGTGGGAGCATGAGACCTTCTGGACAGGGCATCCGCATCTCGATTTCCAGCCCCAGGTCGGTATTTTCAGGCTGAAGTTGAATCCAGACAGTGCAGCCAGCCATCGATGGCCTGTGGCATCCAGTTTTGCTGTGGTGAAAAAATAAGTAAGAGGATTGTTGTCAGTTTTCACAGTGAATTCTGCCCCATACAGATAGTCTTTAAGTTTATCAACTACAGCCCACTTGAGAGCCAGGAACTCCAACTTGTGAGTGGGGTAGTTTTTTTCAGAGGGTGTCAAACTTCTGCTCACATACGCGACGGGTCGCAGTTGCCCTTCATGCTCCTGGTGGAGCACTCCCCCTAGACCGTCATGACTGGCATCTACATGGAGTTCATAGGGTTTCTTTGGGTCTGCATAGGCCAAGACAGGGGCAGTGGTTAAGCTCGTATTCAGCATGTGGAAGGCCTCTTCGCATTTCCCATTCCACAGGCCTTCGACTGACTCTCCCGGCTTCCTGGGACCCGAGTCATCCTCTTCCCCTTATATCTTTAAGAGTTCATTCAGGGGTCTAGCAATCCGTGCGAACCCCTTTATGAACCTCCTATAATAGGAACAGAACCCCAAAAAGGACCTGAGTTCTGTCACAGTGGTGGGCCCGGGCCAGGAGGTGACTGCCTCCAGCTTCCCGGGGTCTCTGGCTACCCCTTCTTCAGACACTATGTGCCCTAGATAATTGACTGATGACTGGTAGAACTGGCATTTTTCTGGCGAAAGCTTGAGTCCCTCTTCGCTGAGCCTTCTCAGGACTTTCTCCAGTCTTTCCTCATGTTCTTCTAGAGTCTTCCCAAAGACGATGATGTCATCCAAGTACACGAGAACTTCGATGAGGTTCATGTCTCCTACGGTTTTCTCCATGAGGCGTTGAAAGGTGGCAGGGGCTCCAGACAGACCTTGGGGCATCCGGTCAAATTCAAAGAATCCCACAGGGGTTATAAAAGCTGTCTTCATCTTGTCTTCTGGATGCATAGGGATCTGGTAGTATCCACTCTTTCGGTCCATAACACTGAACCACCTCGCTCCAGACAAACTCGGTACGGCATCCTCTATCCTCGGGGTGGTATACTGGTCGGGTATCGTCCTCCTGTTGAGAGTCCTGTAGTCTATACACAACCTCAACGACCCATTCTTCTTCCTGACCACCACTATTGGGGAGGCATAGGGGCTCCTAGATTCCCGGATAACACCGCTTGAGCTCAGCAAGCTGTTCTCTCAGGTCTTCAAGGTCGGCAAGAGGAACTCGCCGGACCCTCTCCCTGAAAGGCTTGTCTTCCTGGAGGCGGATTCGATGGGTGGCACTCTTCGCACACCCCACATCGAACTCATCCTTAGAGAAAATCTTCCTTCATCTGGTCAGCTGGGCCTTTGCCCTCTCTTTCCAGGCCTTTGGCAGGTTCGGGTTCTCCATGCAGAGCTTCTCCCAAACAGTCCTGTCTCCCTCTGTCTTCTCCACATCTGATAAGACAATTGGGGCAGCAGGGCTCACCTGGCCCAGCAGCATCCTGGCGGGGATCTCCATGGGGACACCCGTGGTATTCCTGAAGCTCACCGGCACAGTGTGCCTTCTTCAAAGCTCTCACTGGAACCATTTCTGGGATTACTTCTAAGCCTGAGTATCCTTCCCGGGGGTCTGGTTCCAACATGACAAAGGGGCCAGGTTGCTCCCAAGTAAGCTTCTCAGTGGCTCTGAGACAGGTTACTTCACCGGGCTGCAATACTATTCCTTTCTTCGCCAGTCTCCAGACTTTACCCACCCCCTCTTCTGGGGCCTTCTGTTCTAAGACTAGTTGCTGAAAGGCCGTCTTTAACATTGGGTGGATCCTAGTGACTGTCGGATTCTTTCCTCCTGCTAGGGGGGCCAAAAGCCTCCGGACCAGGTCCGTGTTTGTCCCTATTATTAGGGAGTTCTTGTTGGCTCCAGGCGGTCGGGGGCACACCACTGCCAGGTTATTGAACACTTCAGCCTTCCCGGCTACTGAGTTGTCGAAGGTCAGTTTTATGGGCAAGTAACCATCATAGGGGAAACTCTGTGTTCCGATTCCCCATATTTCCAAATCTTAAATTCTCTGGATGGGTAGGTGACTCAGGTGTTTATCATAGAAGTCCCGGTATAACAAGGTCACCTGCACCCCAGTATCTAAGATGGCTCTCGTGTAGACTCCCTCCACTTGAATAGGTACCACGGGGGAGGGGCCTACCAGTTCTTCCGGATAAGACTTCAAAGGGGTCTTTTTCTGTTGATCCCTCATTTTCCCTTGAAGTTTTCCTTCTTGTGTTTGGTTGTTGGCTTTTGTCCCTCTTGGGCTCGGTATGCATTGATCTCCCTCCTCTGTTTAGATGTATATTCTCGCTGAGGGACATTATTTCTCTTTTTAGGTGTGTATTCTCGCTGAGGAACACTGTTCTTCTTCTGAGGGGGTTTTCCCCCTTTTCTTCTGGGCTTCTCATTCAGTTTAGGTCCAATGGAGCTCACTGGAGATGATGGGCACCCGGTTGGCTTCTTCACCAGGGGCCCTCTGGAGTTTTCCACCGGCTTGCGATTATTTATTATTATTTTTTTTCTTGGGACTGGAACATACTTTTGCTATATGGCCAACTCCTCCGCAGTTAAAACAGACCACATTCCCCCAATCTTGTAAGGAAGTGGGTGCTGAGGTATCTGGGAACAACTCCTTCTTTGGTCCCTCATTTTCTATGACCCTTGGATCCTTTGCCATCAAAGAGGTCAGCATCTCCAACACCTGAGACATCTGTGACTTCAGGGTATCTACTTTTGAGTCTCTTTCAGGAGTCATGGCTGACCTGACCATTACCGGTGTAGAAGAGGTATGCGCCTTGATCGCTTGCTGATCTTTCTGCAGGGCCTCTTCATCTCTAATGATCTTTACCAGATCAGAGTAATTCAGTAACATGCCTCCTCCAGAGGTTCTCAGGTGAAGCCAGACTGGATCCGAGCGTAACGCTCCCTTTAAGATCTGCTTCATCCTTGCCGCATCTTTGGCTTGGGGTACCATCCCTTTTTTTAGCACGATTTGGCAAAGCATCTTGTTCAGTCTTCTGACATACTCCGACAGCTTTTCTCCTGGCTGCTGAAAGGTGTGTTCGAACTGATACACCAGTTCCATTACTTTTTCTAACTGACCGAACTCTTCTTGTAGCATGGCTAAGCAGTCATAAGCCGTGCAGGCAGCATTTTCAAACCGGAGACTTTTTACAGCTTCCGCAGCCGCGCCTTTCAGACTTTCCATCACACGCTGATTCTTCTGCGCTTCAGACACCTCCCATGCCTCTACTGCTGACAAGGCCTGTTCGATCCAGGTATCAAAGTCTTCCTCCCCTACCGGGACGGGCAGCCACCCTGAAAATGTTCTCAGCTTCCGGTAGCTGGCCTCTATGTGTACCGTATTGGTTTGCTGACACTTTGTGAGCAGATCTCCCAAGGCATTTAAAAGCTCTGGCCCTATGGCTGTAATGGGTGTCACCGGAGGTGTCATCCTTCTCTGCCTCTCTGTTGCATGGGGTATCCCTGGCGGTGATCCCATTGGGGATGGCGGAGATGACTCCGTCTTCACAGTTATTGCGTGCGCTAGACCATAAGTTTTGTTATCCAACGTCTGCACACTTTGGCCTTTAAAGTTTCCCGGTACTCCATTCATCCACTCTGTAAGTGCATACTGAAACGAGGTGTCTGGGGCTGACTTCAGGTCTATCACCCATGGTGTATTATTTGGGGATAGCGACACTGCAAGTCGCTCTGCCGCGCTCACTGACCATTCTTCTCCCGGGAGACTAATGACCACTGACGTGTCTGGGTTTGTCTTGGCTGCTTCGCACCGCGCTTTCACTTCTAGCGGGTCCATGCCGGTACTTTTGGCGTGTTTGCTTGCCATATACAGGATCCCGGACCGATGCCCCCATGTATAGCGATACCCCCAAACTAAGAGAGCCGCTGATTTCTGTTTCAGGCCCTGTACACAGCACAGCCAACCCCCAGCAATCTACTCAACCCTTCTCTGGCACAGCTAGTCTAGGGGTGGTGTTTTTGTATTACTCTATACCAGTTCATGTAAATCCCCAAATACTTTTCCTAACAGTGATAAGATAGATTAATAGACTCCAATACCAGGTTGATCAACTGTAAAAAAGGTTTACTTGTGAATAAAGGGTTTAACGATCAATATCACATATAACACATGCATGCAGAGCCCTGCAGTAATACTAACACTGGTTAACTATACTGCACAAATAGTTCTATCACACACTGACATATAGCTAGAGTCCCGTTAGCAATATGGCGCCCAGCAATATTATCAACTCCCAGTCAGGCCTGACTCAGTTAAAGTTCAGTCTATTAGACAAGGAATCTTCGCATGCAAGATGATCGGTGGTGCACATACAGGAACAATATTTGTAATCCAATAATGGCCTGAGGCAATGGAGGCAACTCCCCGGAGACTATGTAACTCAGTCCCACAACTAGTCTCCTGACAGGAAAAAGGAAAGTATAACCCGATGGGCCAAGGCAGTCAATAGGCCTAATAAAGTACTCGGTTATAGTTGTGAGCAGGTGCTCTCTCACCCCTCCGGACTCGATCTCAGTCCGGGACTCCCACCGCTGTGTCCACACACACAGGATCTGCCACCGCCTGATCTCCGGTCCACTGACGTCCCTCAAGCAGGTAGATGTCTGCAGCCGCACAGGCTCCACAGCGAGGTGGAAGGCTCTCTGGAAGTGCGCAAGGCCCAGGCCTCTGGCTTTGCACTCACAGCAGGTCCGCACAGGAAGTCCTCTTGCCAGCCGTGCAGTGTCCAAAGAGGCCGGGCTTAGCCTCACCCTCCCCTTTTATACCCCACCCATGAGTCTCTGCAGCAGCCCAATGCACCCTGGGTGCCAAACGGGGTTCTGGGTAACGTAGTCCATGGGGCCTCAACGGAGACCCCGCTACATATATATATTTATATTATTTATTTTTCCCCATTTGTGTTTATTTCCTGTCTGGCACACATAACAGGAAGTGAGAGGAAATCTTCATGATATAAGGGAAATACCAGTACACTTTCCACACTGGAAGATTTCCCAAATATTCCTGTTTTGCCGATAACTAATTTTTTACATTTTTATTAAGTGATAAATTTGTGTATTTTCACTTTGCAGCCCAACTGATATAACCTACTTTTTATTTGTTACATGTTCTCTCTTACATAGCATACATGTAACTTTTAAAAGAATATCTAAATATTGCTGCTTACCATTTTGGAGGTGCTTTTCAGATAACTCCAGCACTTAAAGTGGAAGTCCAGACTAAACCTAATCTAATCTTAAACCTGTTCTCACCACCATTTTAAGCCCTATACCAACTACCCTGTAGAGCAGGGGTCTCAAACTGGCAGCCCTCCAGCTGTTGCGAAACTACAAGTGCCATGAGGTATTGCAAGGCTGACAGTTACTAATGTAGTGCCCTGCTACTTTTGAACAGGCGCTATTCTGTAAATTTAGGGGTATCTGAGCTGTAAATAGCTCAGAGTGATTATGTAAATTGTTGGTTTCTGGTCCAGCTTTGGCTGTTTGTGTGAAATTTGCCACTGTTGCCAGCAGGTGGCACTGTTGTCACAGGCCAGTGCGAGAAATACAGCCAGCTGAAGTGTATTGGATATTCTTTTTCCCAGAAAACAGCCCAATCAGGAGCTTCTTTGTAGCTGGGCATGCTGGGGGAAGGATATTTAAGGGGCAGTGTCATGTGCTTCGGGTTCGTCTCGCCTCTTGGCCCTCCAGGCCGGAGGCTATGCTGCTGTGTTTGCTGCGAGTAGGCCCAGAAGCCTGTCTGGGGCCTACTTAACCGAAGGTTATCCTGTGCTGTCTGTGGGAAGAAGCCACTTAAGCGGAGAATATTCCAGGGGAGGACCTTACTGGAGAGGACCAAGCTGATGGTTGGTATCTCAGGAAGGGCCTGGTGACTCGTTTGGAGGATGCACCCAAGTAATCTACCTCACAGTACTGCCGGATGGCTTAAAGGTTCAGGTACTGTGCAGCTGACCTAACTAACTGACTACCGGCTAAACGATCCCGTGGCAGGGGATTATCCAGAAGTTTACCACTTTTCACTGAAGTCTGTGGCAGAGACTTTGTCAGTGCTTCATACCGGCTGCTAGGTCGGTGTGAGAGGCCTATCCGGTTGTCGCAAGAACCAGAGACCGAAAGCTGTGGTCATCTGGACTCAAGAACGAACTGCATTAGTGATCTGCAGAAACAAGGTATCTGAACTTCCCCTAACCCTCTATCCCCTACCTGAAGTTGTGTAATAAAGCAATTGAGAAAAAGACTGAAATGACTGTCAATCACCTTTTTCAAAACTACTAACATAGACTCTTAAGTTCTGGGATGGTGGAAGTGTGGGGTAAGGGCAGGACCCAAAATTATTTCCAGCAGCTCCTTCGGGGGTATTGCCACATGTGGGGGCTCGTAGTCCGGGATTGCCATTACCCATAGCAACCTAAGTCATTCACCGAGAGTCTATGCTAAAGAGGGCCTTGGACTTTGTTACTTCTCCGGGACAATAGGGGTTAAGTTCAGATCAACTTTTCTAACTGCATAGGCGGGGGCGGAGCCAAGAAAGCCCAGGAAACTACGTGACTAAAAGAACAAGTGGGAGGAGTTCCCGCCTGTTGCTACGTGAAGTGCATGTGTGTGGCTGGCGCTGAAGAGAGAGAGGATCAGACTTCAGCCATGTCTGCATTTTCGTTGATGCAATCGGCGATGGGGCTTAAGATGCTTCCTACTAACCCCACTGCAAGTGCCATGCTGTCCGGAACCCTGCTGACGGATACCGGCATTCGCCTGAAGCCGCATGGGTGGTTTGTGTTGTACACGATCGGAGACCTGGAAGCGCTGGGTATGATATGCCCCAAGTGTGAGGGACTGGCCGTACATCCCCATCCATTTGTCAAATGCCTGCATTGCGGGGAGTATCTGTTCGCAGTGGAGCAACCTACCATGTCACCCCGTGCCTACCGAGTAGACTGGGCCACGGGTATTGCTACAGTAGAAGCTGCTGCCCTTGCTCCTGGGGTGAAACCTACACTCACCATGCCTGCTACGGTGAGTGTTCTTGTTACAGAAGATGTCGCTGCTATTGCTACCAAAGAGCCATCAGTGGACATCGCCCCTGCTACTGCCTCCGCTACACCTGTCCAGAGGAAGGTGGGATACGTGAAGGCATCCCGTGGCCGCGGTAGAGGCCTACTCCACAGACTACCAGAACTGGAGCCAGAGGAAGGCCTGACCGCTGGAAAATCCACGACAGGAACTGGTGAGAGATCTGGGGAAAACATGTCTGGGACTATATGTAAATATTTGCCTGCGGAGGAATTAAGGGACTCTGAGTTAGACTCCCTGTCAGATGTTTCTGGAGACGATGAACTGTTTGAGACTATGTCACAGGAGCTGTTGTGGGCCAATAGTGAGGATGTTGACTCAGCTTTTACTTTTTCAGATTGGGCAGCCATAGATTCGGGGAAGACAACACCCAGTGTGGAACCCCAAGTATTATTAGAGAAACTTTGTTAAACCCCAACAGCCCAATTGCACCTGAGAAATCATCTGCCAGATCTATGGTGCAGAAGTCGCCAAATCCATGTGTGCTTCCTGGATTGGGAAACACTAGAGCTCTGCCAAAACTTGCCCGGTTGCAAAGAGTGCTTATAAAGAAAGTTGCCACCGAGTATGCCCTGGAGTTTCCTTATGTCCCCAAAGAGCTCATGCAGGAAATCGAGTCCAAACGAGAACAATGGTACAGTAAAGCTATTTGGGATCATCTGTCTGTGCCAAAACCTTTTAGGAAAGCTGGATATTCCTTTGCGATGGATGAGTGTTTCAACGGATGCTTGCTGCAGTGGAACTATGGCCGGCACATCTATGCTGATATGGTGGTCATCCGCAGACCAAGAAAAGACAATGTTGTCTATTTTGTTACCACGTGGATAGCCAAGGAAAACCAGTGACCTTGCCGCATCCCCGGTTTTATTGGTGATCATTTAAAAAGGAAAAATTACTGTTCTAAGTTTAGTTCTGCAAAGAGACTGAAAAAAAAAATCTCTTGCTAAAAATGGACTATGGGATACATAGCTAGATAGTGTCAGGTTAGAGAACTTCGTGGTCAAGATTTTTCTCACCTGCTCCAATACGTTGCTATAAAGGACTTTCTTATTGTGTCATATTGATTTTCTGCCACTAGGTGGTGGAATTTTGCTCATAGAGAGGGCTGGACTTTTAAGTTTACAGTTTAGTCTTCTTTTACACCTAAAGCTGGAGGGAAGCTTAATTTCTCCAGGGGAGTGAGGTTTTGCTCCTATGTTAATCAGGTGTGCTGTGCTATTTTTTTGTGTGCATAATTTTGTTTTCAGGTGACCAGATCTCCTATCAAGCTACTGGAGAGTGGGTGGTTAGATAGAGAGTGAGGGTTGGTAATATATGTGATGTAATATTACTGTGTGTGTTCATGTTAGGTCTGTAACTATTCTTCTTAGTTCTTACTACCTCACCCTTCCCTTCCCCATCCAAGTTTTTGTGGTTCAGATACCGACTCTCAGGATTGAGTCATTTTTTTTTCAGACGACGGGGACATCGTCTATTGTAGTGGGGGGAGTGTGTAGCGCCCTGCTACTTTTGAACAGGCGCTATTCTGTAAATTTAGGGGTATCTGAGCTGTAAATAGCTCAGAGTGATTATGTAAATTGTTGGTTTCTGTTCCAGCTTTGGCTGTTTGTGCCCATTTCCCACTGTTGCCAGTAGGTGGCACTGTTGTCACAGGCCAGTGCGAGAAATACAGCCAGCTGAAGTGTATTGGATATTCTTTCTCCCAGAAAACAGCCCAATCAGGAGCTTCTTTGTAGCTGGGCATGCTGGGGGAAGGATATTTAAGGGGCAGTGTCATGTGCTTTGGGGTTTGTCTCGCCTCATGGCCCTCCAGGCCCGGAAGCTATGCTGCTGTGTTTGCTGCAAGTAGGCCCAGAAGCCTGTCTGGGGCCTACTTAACCGAAGGTGATCCTGTGCTGACTGTCCTGCAGGAAGAAGCCACTCAAGCAGAGAATATTCCAGGGGAGGACCTTACTGGAGAGGACCGAGCTGATGGCTGGTATCTCAGGAAGGGCCTGGTGACTCGTTTGGAGGATGCACCCAAGTAATCTACCTCACAGTACTGCCGGATGGCTTAAAGGTTCAGGTACTGTGCAGCTGACCTAACTAACTGACTACCGGCTAAACGATCCCGTGGCAGGGGATTATCCAGAAGTTTTACACTTTTCACTCAAGTCTGTGGCAGAGACTTTGTCAGTGCTTCATACCAGCTGCTAGGTCGATGTGAGAGGCCTATCCGGTTGTCGCAAGAACCAGAGACCGAAAGCTGTGGTCATCTGGACTCAAGAACGAACCACATTAGTGATCTGCAGAACCAAGGTATCTGAACTTCCCCTAACCCTCTATCCCCTACCTGAAGTTGTGTAATAAAGCAATTGAGAAAAAGACTGAAGTGACTGGCAATCACCTTTTTCAAAACTACTAACAGACTCTTAAGTTCTGGGACGGTGGAAGTGTGGGGTAACGGCAGGACCCAAAATTATTTCCAGCAGCTCCTTCGGGGGTATCGCTACACTAACATGACTCCCACAGGCAGAGGCATGATGGGAATTGTAGTTTTGCAACAGCTGGAGGGCTGCCAGTTTGAGACCCTGCTGAAAATCGTACAAAAAATACTGCATTCGAAGCAATTGTATGATAATTTGATCGTTAGCACACAGTTTCGAGAGCCAATCAAGGCAGTTCATTTTAAACATCCAAAGGAACAAACGTGGAAATTTTTCTTATACGACACCAGTTTGTACGATTTGCGTTTATCAGCACAGTTTTCGTTCAAAAATACAATACCAATACGATACATTTTAGAATTTTTGTAATCTTAGTAACCTCCTCATTTTCGATTGGAGACTAGCATGCAAAAAAAAAAAAAGCGGACAATTATTCGTCGGATAACTTTATTGTGTGTACCAGCCTTCAGAATGGGGTGGGAGCAGGTTTGAGATTAGGTAAGTTTAGCCTGAACTTCCACTTAAAAATCCTACCTAAGTCTCTTTGTTTATGAGGGGGCTGGTGCTGTGTTTGCTATAATACACACCATCTATACTGTGTTGACAGATCTCATTGTCAGTTTCACACTAGATCTGAACATATCTGTCCTAACAAAGGGTTAAGGATTTAGAAGCTTGTTTTCTGTATTATATGTTAATTAGAGGAATGAGATCTTGTCCCAGGCCTTGCTATTGGCACAGGATCATTCTGAACTTATTCAGAAATGCTTGCAGTCTGTCATGACACCTTCTTCTAAGAAATATCTAAAAAGTTAAAATATGTAATGGGTATGCTGCGTGATTGGGAGAACACAACAAACAAATAGTGGGGTTTCTAAAATATTAAAGTCATGGGGGGGGGGGTCTAAACAATAAGAAGACCTTCAAGAATTCAAGCAGACCTTGAATTTTAAGTAAGTCTCTGGTATACTTTATTTTGAATCCGTTTCCAGGGAAGTGCACAAAAAGGGTACTCAGGTAACAGTGATTATTAACGCATACAGCACATCAGACCTCAAGGCCTCCTCTTAGCCAGACAACAACTCCAACCTGCACACTTACCAACCCTCAATTCATGTCACTGACCCACAAGGGCTATTATCAGAAATACAGACTTGGCTGTTGTTTCTATATGCAATTACATTAAGGTTATTTGCTATAGTCACAAAACATACAAATCTTACCAGCAGGTCTAAATGTTTTAACATTCTTGAATATACATCGGAGCATTTACAATACTTTTTGTAATAGATTACATTTTACAAACTTCTTATAATGTGATGCAGCATAGATTGCCATCACTCAAAATAATGTCCGTCATCATAAACAAAATATTCAGAGTATAGCAAAAGACCACTAAACCTACAACATAACCTGGCATAGATAAATACATGACAGCAATATCAAGCATGTGCATATAACATTGCATGCCTTAATATAACTTAATATAACTTGGCAAGTTTCCACAATACATTAACATTTGCCGTGTACCATAGTGCAAACAACAGTTTTATGCTATATACATTATCAGCCATTGCTGGCAGGTAAAATGCTAAATTAAATTTGCTGTATGCTTCTATGAGACTCTAGGACACAATACAAAACCAATCTCTCAATATTTGCAACTTTATCTCAAATAATTTAGTTTGTGAACAGGTTATTCAATGACTACCATTCACAGCCAAAAAACGAAAAGTGTGCCGTTAGACAGGATAGTGCATCATACAATTGGAAACTGTTAGGCATTAATACGTTTATCAAGCGAAACTAAAAAAAAAACCTAGAACAAAGTAGCTGCTGAGTCAAGATCGCCACAAAAAAAGCGGCACAATGCCCTAAGCGGCACGCGATACAGCACATTCCTATTGTGCGGCACAAATTCTTCGCAACACTGGGAGACATGACAGAACAAAAATACTATTAGAAATGTTTGAAAAGGAACATTTTTGGCCATGATAGAAGCTTTTGACATTATTTATTAGGTTCAAAAATGCTTGACAAAAGACCTAACAAAGGACCTGTGGAAACCACTACATCTGAGGCACTTTCTGTTGTTACGTGCATCCATTGATTTGAGGATGGCCAGCATTAGTGGAACAATTCCCTCACAGCAGTCAAGGCAAGCAAGTATTCAAACACACACAAGCAAAGGCCTGTGAACAAGCCCATATGGAATCAGAAAGAAGAGAAAAAAAATAAACATTTATTAACCTCTTTGTGGGGAGATTGGCGGAAGGACTGGCCAGTGATTAAGAAAATGGTCATGCCACATTTTGTCAAAAGGAGAAAAGTCTGATGCCTGTGAATATTTTCTCACTGAATATGAGGAGGCTTGGTAAAGGTCGGTGTTACCAGAGCAACTCTTACTGTATAGTCCAGGGCTTGGGACACGGCTACCGCATCTACTGGCTGCCGGGGGAGATTTTCTGTCATGAACTGTAGTAGCAATACTGGAGGAGCTTTTAAATGTTTCCTCAGACTTGGAAGACAATGATGAGTGCAGTTGGGAAAATGATGCACTGAAAGATTTATAGATGCTGCTGCAACTGGAAGCTCTCTCAAACAAATCTGCAAAAGAAAATACAGAGGAAAGTTCATATACATGGTCGTAACATACAAAAAATATATGCAAAAGAAACAGTCTATGTTTCAGTTGTTGCTAAAATCCATATGTGTTATTTATAGTGACATCTCTGGGCTAAAGTTGGCCATACACTAGTAGATTTTCAAACGAACGCTTGACGAATGTTGTAAAAAGTACTTCAAAATCGAATGCTAAATGTAAACAAAATTTTAGAGTCAATGGATATTCCCAAATGAAAACCACAGTCACTGTAAGAAACTTGTTCCTTTGTGAAAGATTTTCCATCCTGCTTCTTTAAATTTTCCCGTCACTATGGTTGAAAACGAATGCCATTTAGACCTCACCAATGAACTGAATAAGTGTTCGTAAAATGAAACATTTTGAATGAAAATTCTATGGCCAGCTTTAGTCTATTAGCTTTAAATGCTACTTATGCAAAACTTAATTTGCACAAAACTTGTACTATGTAAATCTGAACTAAGTCTACTAATCATTCACAAATATATAAACCAAATTTTTGGGTTAATTAAAGCTGTCAGAAAAAAACGTAAAAATGCCTGCATATATTTTTTCTATTTAGAACAAAATCACCCGAGCTAAAGGAAAAACCAAAAAAACCTTAACTGCTGGGTATAACACAATTAGTGTTCCAGTAATCTGATCTTTTAGTGCGAAGCACTCTTTAAACATTAGAGTGCAATGCCCATATTTCATCATTTATAACAGTACAGCTACATATAATAAAATACAATATATGACATAAAATGCTTCTCAGAATGTCCTATATAATTGAAAGTGTCTTGTGCAAATAAAGTGCAACATAGTCCACAATTAATCTTCAAGTGGTTGTAAACCCACTTTTTAAACAAAGACCTACAGGTAAGCCTAGATTAAGGCTTACCTGTAGGTGCATGAAATATCTCCTTAACCTACACGGTTAAGGAGATATTTGTATGTAAATGCGGCGACGCTGACGTCACCCCATTCACAAATTCGGCTAGGTCGCAACATTTGACGACGTAGCCGAATTCGACAGCTCACGCGCACATGCGCGGAGTCACGTCTTCGCCGCTCCGGCCAATCACAGCGCCGGAGCGGCGCTGTGATTGGCTGCAGCGGCGATACCCGGAAGTAACATTCCGGCTATCGCCGCAGCGATGGATGCAGCTAGAGGAGGGACACGGACGACTTCGGGGGCCCCGATCGAAGGTAAGTGGTACATAATGAGCTAGTATGCTAGTCATACTAGCTCATTATAGCTTTGTCTTGCAGGTAAGTAAAAAAAAAAAATTGTCTACGTGGTTTACAACCACTTTCAGTGCTTCACTGCACCAATGTGCCTCCAACACTGCTCAGGATAACTTAACAGAAAACCATAACCCCCTGGGTAGAGTGGGTCAATATACGCTTTTTCCCCCCATGGAATCAATAATCCAGAAACTGTGCCAATTTCTCCTTTACAAACTCTCCAGCATCATCATAAAAAATGCCAAAAGTGAGAAAAGCTCCAATAGTGTAAAACCTTTCATTATTAAAAAATCACAGCAAAAAAAAGCACCTTCACATTCACGCCTCCTGAAAACATCATCACGACGAAACGTACGTCGGGGTGGAGCACAGAAAGTAACGCCAACTTGCCAGTACACCCGGAAGTGGTGAGGTACACCTGGACAGGGCCAGGTTGCAATATGACAGTGTAACTATACCCTTTTTTTGTACAAAGCACTTTTAATTATAAAGGATATTAAGAGAAGCACTTTAATGCATGCAATTTATGTCATATATTGGCCTTTATTATATGTACTTGTACTGTGATGAGTGATGAAATATGGGCATTGCATGCCAATGTTTAAAGAGCTTTGATTACTATAAGAACAAATAACAATTTTCTACACAAGAAAGAGTGTTTTTATAATAATCTAATCTTATCCAAGTTTGAGTATGTATTTGTTGGCTTTGTTGTGACCAAATGTCTGGGTATTTCTTCAGTCACATGTTGTGTTCAGTATTTTAATCTCTAAATATCTAAATCTAATCTGATCAGCATTTACAAAATTGTAACAAGTAATAAGTGATCTGAAAAACAAGCCCTTGATTACCTCTGTAGCTGCTAGCACTGTGCAGTAATTCATCCTCCAAGTTCACACCAAAAGCAATAAAGCAGGGGTGTCCAAAATGTGGCCTATGGATGCGTGCATCCCAAGATGCCTATGAATGCAGCCCAACATAAAATCGTAAACTTCCTAAAAATATCGATTTTTTGGGGGGAATTTTTTGTAAAAATGTGTTTACACTTAACGAACACATGGCCGAATAAAAATTTGACAGTGTCTCTTTACTGGACTTTTATAAGTTTTATCTTGCCAAAAAAAATATATCCCACTCTTCACAATCACGCTTTATTCACGTCATCAGTTTTCAGCAGCACCTATATTTGTGAGCAACTATTTTCAAGGATGAAGCACACGGAGAGCAAAATTGGAACCAAATATCTGATGAGCACCTTGAGCATTCATTCAGAATTGCTACTACATCAATCAAACCAGATATTGATGCTTTATGTTACCCTCTTTTAGACCCCTTTCACATTGGGGCAGTTTACAGGCACTATTGCGCTAAAAATAGTGCCTGCAAACCGACCTGAAACAGTAGCTGCTGTTTCTTCAGTGTGAAAGCCCGAGGGCTTTCACACTGGAGCGGTGCGCTAGCAGGACCGCTCCAAAAGTCCTGCTAGCCACATCTTTGGAGCGGTAAAGGAGCGGTGTGTTTACCGCTCCTCCACCGCTCCTGCCCATTGAAAGCAATGGGACACTGCGGCTATACCGCTGGCAATGCGCCTCTGCAGAGGCGCATTGCCGGTGGTATTAACCCTTTTTAGGCCGCTAGCGGGGGTTAATACCGCCCCAATTCCGACGGTATAGCGCCGCTAAAAATAGCGGCGCTATACTGCCAGCGCACCTCCCGCCCCAGTGTGAAAGGGACCTTACAATAAACAATATTACAAAAAAAATTATTTTATTACTTAGATAGGTACATAGGTAGGTTTTTTGCTCATCAACTATCCTTATTGTTAGTGTATTTTATGTGTGACCCAAGAAAATTCCTCTTCTTCCAATGTGGTCCAGGCAGGTCAAAAGGTTGGTTACCCCTACACTAAAGCAACTCTCTGAGCAGCACAGCTTTTCCTGCTGGTAGAGGAAGCTGAGCTGCTAAGATAAAACTTGAACAATATCAGTGCTTCTGCTGTGAACTTTGAGGATGACATGATCGACAGTGCCTGCAGATACAGAGGTCAGTGAGTGCTTTTTTAAGTTAATTTACTGCTTGTTAAGAATATTTAAACACTTTAATGTGTATAGTTTGACCACAAGTTTACTTTAAGGGTGGCCATACATAACTCAAAAGTGATTCTTATGATATTGTACATTGCTTGTGATTATTGGACTGTTCCTGAAATTCAGTAATTAAATTGCTTGTTAAAACACAGCTTACAATCTGCTGAAAAATATTACTGTCCACATGCAAGATCCTTTCCAAACTATTGCATGTAAGTCACTGTTAACATCATGTTTACAAGAAAGTAGACCTTCTATAGCATATACCCCCCCCCCCTCCTCTTTATTGAGTACTTTTAAAGGTTAGGTTGTGTTTTTGTTTTTTCTATTTTTCTTGCTGTTCTCTTTATACACAAGAATAGGTATATCTTTTTGTAAATTGGTGATCCAGAGTGGACCTATATTTGGCATAGTATTTGTTGGTTTTGCAACCCTATCCGGATGCTCTTTCAATGGTGCTTGTTAGCTGTAGCCAATGTTAGCATCAAGTTAGGAGTGCAGGTGATCTAGCACTGGGGCAAATTTTGCTACAGCCAGTAGATACCTCCCCATCTGCCACTCTCAGGGAGGTAATAGCCCATATGAATTTGTCATCTTCACTAGCTTTAAAGCTATAATATCTTATCAGGATGGCTTGTATGTAACACCACACTTGACTTTGCATTAAAATATTAAGTACGGGCTCAGATAAGTTCCTCTGGAAAGCGTATCCCTCTGATGCTCTTTCTCCTGTTGATATCTTGCTGGGTAATTCTAAATGTAAGTCCAAATATAAGTCAAAAGGGTCAACACCAAATTCTGATAGGCAGCACCGGTAGAGGGGAAGAAGTCACCAGAGAAAATAAATGAACAGTGCTGGGTATTCAGTACAGGGTATTAGAAGTCAAGTATAGAACCTTGGCTGCCCAATAACCACAAATCCATACAAAAAAAGGAGTAGTTTTACAAAAATATTTTCTTTGTTAAAAAAAATATTGTTGATATAGTTCTGCATTTGGCTAGGAAAAATGGATGTGCAATGGCATAGCTAGAAATTTGGGTCGGGATCTAACTTCATGTGAAGCTGTCAGTGGGACATCTTAGTGTACCATCCACATGTAGGTTTCACGGAATAAGCATTGCTAAGAATAATATTACATAATGAGTAACAAAGTAGGTTGTGGTGTTCTCTTATGCTAATAATTTACTTTACAAAAAAAAAAATGGGAAAATATAAACAAAGATAGACAAGATATGATCAATGAAAAGTAGAAATGCAATCAAAACAGGTTTTACTACAAAATGATGGAAAGTTACATTTTGAAATGAAAGTAGTTCCAACAAGTAGAATTCCATCATTACAAATAAAGGGAGATACTTCTTTATTGTGGCAATTTAGAAAATAAAGACAGGAGGTAAAAAAATTATATAATATGCAGTAGCTAAAAGTAAACAACCCTTTCTTTATCTGTATATGACCATGAAAACAATCAGTATGAGTTATTGCACTTCAGCCTTTGCCTTAGTAAATGATATATGCATACATATTTACTGTCGTCTTTACCTGGGTCTTTTAGGTCTGTGCATGTGCTGTGACTTTCATTCAGTGGTACCATTGACTGGTGCTGATCATGTTCTATTGTTAAACAACTGCTATGTATTTCTGTTTCCTCAGCTTTTGAACATTGTGCAATTTCAGGAGCAGTTAATAATGGAGTAGAGTTGTTGCATTCCTCAGTTTTGTGTTCTGCATAGATAACACCATCACCAAGCAGTACTGCACAATGTACATCATTCCCAGTTGCATCGGGCTCTCCATCACTTGAAGCCTCACTTGGTACAGGCTGCTTGGAAACATTTGGCAGTGTACACCTAGGCAATATTACATTGGATGTCTGCCTTTGTCTTCCACCTGTATAAGCTATAAAAGATAGCAAAGTAAAAATAAAAAAATGACCAAGTATGCCGTTTGACCCTCCATAACACTAATTTCAATATTATAACATTATGCAAGAATTTTATAGTGTAGCAGTTCACATGTTCATTAATGAAGATCAGTGGACAAGCAGTAGATTCAAATTCCAGCAAAAAAATCACTGAACTTACACTGAACACCACAAATATATACTGTTATATATATATATATATATATATATATATATATATATATATATATATATATACACACACACACATACATACACACACACTGTATATATACATTATTCATAGTACTGGTGAGACTAAAGGTGACCATAGTTCTGCCAGGGCCATCTTAACAGCATCATGGGTCCCTGGGCAAAGTAATGCACTGGGCCCCTACCAGCCTGGCCCAATTTAAACACCTACTCTCAAGAATTAAAGTATAAATAGCGGATAGAATTAAACATATATTTATTAGTACTTTCAATAAAATCAAATTTTAATAATAATAAAACATGCCATAAATCAAAGACTAATCAACACAAAGGGCTCAGTATGGTAGGGATGATGAGGGAACAAGGATGATGAGGGCACAATACTGGGATCAGAACAGCACAGTACAGGTTCCGGGACGCTGCCTGGACACGGCCATCCTGGGAAAGCTTAGTAAAAACTGTGACTGTCCCAGCAAATCTGGGACAGTTGGCTAATATGGTGTAATGCAAGGTTATCATGGGCCCCCCATGCACTTGGAGCCCCTGGGCAGTTCCCAAGGGTGACCATGCATTAAGATGGGCCTGAATTCTGCCATCAACATGTCACGCAAGTGCCTGTCTAATTTAATCTTAATCTTAATTGAATGAATTGTTTAGGTTTGACCTCATATTATATCATTTTAAGTAAGTCTAAATGATATTGTACAATCAGATTTTATAGTGTATGGTGAACTTTAGGGCAAGTGTTACAAGCCTTTTGCTTTGCTTCAGACCTGCTCTTCTCCCCATACATGTCTATGGGAATGCAAAAGTTGATTGAAGCTGGTCAAATGCATGTCAACTGTAATTAATTTCTTAGTAATCTCAGAAGCATTTCAAACTGATGTCAAACGCTGCATTTTCCCATCAAAGCCCATTAAGAGAAAAAGTAAAAAAAAAAAAAAATGTTGATACATAGTCATATGACCATTCATTATGATTCATAACAGTAAGAAAAAATATAAGTATCACAGAGAAGAAAAAGCAGTAAGTATAACCATCATGACAGCCTAGAAACATAAGGAACAGTAGGCCTTAAACATGACGCTTTAAAAATACATTATAATCATGTTTATTTAAAAAAAACAAGAGAAATTTCAAAACTTCATAACACTCATTATTTATATAGTATGATGTTAATGTAAAACCCAACTTTGGGAAAACTTAAAAAAATAAAAAATAGTCCACCAGCAAGTGCTTAAAATAGAAAAAGCAGCTCAGGTTGCAACACTCACTTCCTCTCTGACACTCTCCCACAGTAATTCCTTTTCACCACCAGATGTACACAGTCCTCCATATGTCATTCAACCCAGAAAACCACAGATATCCTTGAGTGCAAGGCAACATTGACATGCCCCCCTGAATGGAGCATTACTATGGTATTCTACACTCATATACAATGATGCAGAGAACAGTCATGACATCATTACACCGTGCCTCTCTCTGAATCATTGAGGGCTAGCCATTACCAAAAAAAGAGGCGAATAGGAAAAGGACCCTGTTTGTCATGTGACTGGCCTGAGGACATCTGGAAAAGGTAAGTACAAGAATGCCAATATTGTGCTGAAAATGTGCTGGTACTGCATATGGGCTCCTCCAGCCACTGGTCTTCCCCCAAAAAGCATACATGGTGCGGCAGCTTGGGGCTAGCACTGAAATCAGTTTTCTCTATCTCAGAGTCCCAAGCATTCTACAATCCTTGCCTGGCTTAAAGAAGGCAGAGGGAAAGCTGAATCTGCTCCACCTCCCCATCTGTCCTGCCACTCGTGTTCCATGCTCCACTGAGTACCCTCAGACCAGCTTTCTTTCGCTCACCAGTGCTCAGAGCTGGATCATCCAAGCTGAAGGGCAAACTAGGCAAGAGCTGCAGCTGAAATAAAGCTGGTGGCACCAGTCTAAGGATAGTATATTTCTCCACAAGCAAGTCCTCGCCCCAACACCTGCAGTGATTGGTGCTTCTTTTAAAGAGGCTGTGGTAAGTCAGAAAGGTAGTCTGTGTCAGGGTATTACTACATCACAAATTAAGGCGTACAGAAGGGTTTGGTGCATGAAATAATGCTGGTATGGGAATATAAGGTTGAATGCTGTAACCCATAGCAACCCATTATATGAAAAGGCTGGGAAATAGGGCTGGGGTGCAGACAAGGGGGCCGGAGGAAGGGGGGTGGTGTACCTATTCTCTGACAAAAGAAAACACTTGGTAAAAGTGTGTAAAAAAATTGAACACTACACACTAGGGATCCTCTAGGGGAAAGGGAAGCACTGGGGGAAAGGTAAGCCCAGAGTTGGGCTTTAAAATAGATGTACACCTTAGCTGGATGACAGGACATTTTGTTTCTTAAGCATTATGTATTATAAACTATTGCCATTTTCTTAAAATAGTATGCCTGCTTTCATCTTTTCTTTCAGACTTTGTTGGATCTCTGTGCTTCTGACCCCCCTGTAGTGTTTTTTTGCAGCCATTCCCTGTTTACAAGCTTGCACTCTAGTAATGGCTGCATGACATTTCTCAGGAGGAGTTACCTAATGGTGACAACAGTGGACCATGGCTGGGTAATGTGTGTTGAAAGGACCACTTGTTTCCATTCAAAGTCAATACAACTGGGTGACAATGCAGGAGGACAACAAAGAGACATAGATGTGTATTGTCACCCTGTAATCGGAAGTGCATGAACAAGTTCCTTTATTGCTAAATGACCAGGTATTAATTTAACAAAAGCTGCAGATATAAAATGATTGAAAATTACTTTTGAAATCACATGTTTGGAATGTCAACTACTCTGGTAACTCCAATAAAGTTCACATGGTTAAAGAATGCATGACACTAGCAGCTGTGGATCATTTTCCACATTTACAGAAACACTATGGAATTGATTTACTAAAGGCAAATAGACTGTTCACTTTGCAAGGACATTTTCCCTTAGCTTAGTGAAGGAGGTGAAACTCTGCTGACTTCCATCATCCAATCATGCACAAGCAAAAGTCCTGTTTTATTTTCCTGGCATGTGATTGGGTATTCTTTGCAAAGTGAATTTTCACAACATTCAATAAGGGAAAATTTTCTTACAAAGTGAACTGCCGATTTGCCTTTTGTAAATCAACCCCTAAGAGTATGCATGGTTTTAAAAATATATTTTCTACTTCTTATTAAAATTATAGTTTAAGCATGTATAAAAATAATTAGAATTGACTTAGTAATTGAGTTAAACAATGTAGTAAGCAGCGTTGAATTTCTTGTCAGTTAGAGGTTCATGGTTTTATTTCACAGTATGTAGTAAAATCAGAAACTTGACTTGTTTTATTGACGTGACCAGCACACAAATGATATTTTTTCCAAGGCACTATGGGCCTGAAATAATGCCACCGATCAGATTCAAGCTTTCCTTCACAACTGTCATTTTAATTTTCAAGTGCAGGTTTGAATCCTTTTATGCAGCTTTTAGACAGCTTTTATTCCAGACACTTTAATAAATGAAAACCATGGTTTCATAGAAGTCATATATGAATACATTTTAAGTACGTTGACAGTTGTATAAGCAGCTGCTTTCTGCAAATAACCTTCTCCATGACACATAGATAAAATAACAAGCATTTCACCTGATAAGCAGCACGCAATATTGTGCTGAGTGAAGATATTCAAATGCTGGGTTGGTCTATACACCTTGGAAATAAGGTTTGTTCAGTAATGATTAGAGATAAGTGAACAACATAAAATCCACTTCTTCGCCAATGTGTCTGACCCTATCAAACAAACCCATCCACTAATTTGAATTCATTAATTGGCTTGTATTTCAATCTGCTTTTTTATTTCATTTAACTTTTTAAAGGTCTCTATTAAAATTTAAGAAGCTAAGTAATTTTTTGCTCCCCCTCCCTAAGAGACAAAATATCAAACCAGGCATATGGATTGGTGTTTCCAGGGCAAATCTCTTAAAGTAAACTGAAAGCATATAACAGTAATGTGACAGAAATTTCTTTGTAAAGTTGGCAGCTCCATATGTCTATATGAGTTGAGTTGTGTAGCCCAATGTCCCTAAACTTGCGAAAATCAGGGAGATACTTTATCGTATTGGTCATTTTCTTGATCAAAGGGGTATCCATCCTTCCTCACATTATGTGCAACATCTAGAGATGCCTCCCTTGGAGCAGTTTCATCTACAGCAAATTCTACACTACCTGCATTCACTTCCGAATTTAAGCCCTGATCTCGTATTGAGACCGGCATTTAAAAATAGATGCTTTCAGGATACAATGCAACAAGGGTGCATCGCAATGTTGTATAGGCTATTTATGTCCCCCACCCTCAAAACTGTCTTTTTAAATAGCTTGGGGAAAATGATCTTGATGTGGAAATTGGGGAAGAGGATTTGCGAGCCTGGAGTACTCGTATTTATAAAGGTATCATGAATGTGGCCTTCATTGAGGCAGGGTATAAAGTCTACTGGTACCGGCTTTTAAAAATGCTTCCCTCCTCTTACATCCGGGGGAGTGGGCAGGTGGGTATGGTTTTACATTTATGTGAACCTGCCCCAAGGCGTTTTTGGATGCAGGTCCATTCTTTAATATATTCTGTGACCATGGTTAACATTGCCAAGGACGCTCGGAATGCACCCTTAAATGAGCCAGTGGACAACGTCCCAAGACACACACAAACTTTGATTTATTTTATGTTTTTGAAGGCTAAGATCCCAATTGCTGCTGCTTGGAAAAGTCCTGTGGTTGACTTGGCTTTATTAAAGCGCAAATTAACTTGGATTATGCCCAATGAAAAAACAACGTTTGGAATCCCTGGCTCTCTTATTTGTAGGTGCCGGACAGCTAGAGGCGGACATGCAGACAGGCATTACTGGTCTCCTGGATGGGCAAAATATTTCCTTCTTTTCCTTTATATCTCTTTACCCCTATCTTTCCTGCATCTTTTTACTCTGTTATTTTCCTATTCTCCGCTATTCTTTGTTTCGCTTTAGAATAATTCTTGATCTTATTGGAAAGACTTATTGGAAAATCTTTCATAGGCAGTCTTAGGGTCTATGACTGGGTACGGCTGTTATCCACCAAGTTTTTTTGTTTAAAATTCTACCTGCTACACTCAGCATTCTCTGACATTGCTATTTCTCTGCCTGACCGATAAGTCCTTAGGCTAATTAATATACTTAGATTATATGTGCTTTTTCTCCTTTTGTTCTTTTGAATACCGTAATTAATAAAAAACAATTGAAAGAAATTGGAGAGCTTTGATGAAGAGAAAGCAGCCAGCTCCCATGTTTGCTGACTCTGTCTATCTCCCTCCCATGACTCATTTTTGGACACTACGATGAGCAGCTTTACCAATTGAAAGCAAGACATAGGAGAAAGAGGGTCAGTGTCAACAACATTGCACAGATTCTGGTAAGGGGATTTAAAGAGTTACATGCCCTACACTAGTGCTTAAAAATTTCTAATGATACTTATGGGATACAAATAGGGAAAGGGTCTAGCTCCATTATAATCCTACAAGGTAGGGAAAAACATTGACGCTTAGTTGAGTTCAAATATATGATGCAGCCTAACATATCTACATTTTTGTGTGCATTAGCTGTTAATTTAAACATTGCTTTAGTTACACTGCTTTACTCATGCACGTTTTTCAGACAACTCTTCCTGTGCTATCTGTGTAAATGAAATGTATGGTGACACGGTAGGTTCTATGGGCTCCAGAGGATGGCTTAGGGAAATAATCTAGGCACAGTAGACAGTAGGATACCCCTACATAGAAGTGTGGAAACTGTGGAAGGTTCTGAGGACCCCCAGGAAGATGGCATAAGGTTTTCAGCTTTTAACTCTGGGACACCCAACCAAGATGTCCACAGCTAGGAAACCTCTGCCCCAAGAAGAAACCAGTTACATGCTGCCTTTCTACAGGACTGTGGCTTTGTAACTGTAAGAAGGAGAAATTACAAAGATATAAAGCTGCAGTAACTCAACCAAAAGTGGTGTAAATATATAATAAACAAATACATTTCCTGTTCTTTAATGTTCATTAAAAAAATATATTCATTTATATGATTGGCTGTTTTACCACTTCAGCACCGGGCCTATTCTGGCACTTCTCTCCTTCATGTAAAAATCATAATTTTATGGCTATAAAATTACTTAGAACCCCCAAACATTAAATATGTTTTTTTTAGCAGACACCCTAGGGAATAAAATGGCGGTCATTGCAAATTTTTATCTCGCTCGGTATTTGCGCAACACATTTTCAAACGCCTTTTTTTTGGAAAAAAAATGGTTTCATGAATTAAAAAATTACAAAACAGTAAAGTTAGCCCAATTTTTTTGTATAACGTGAAAGATGTTGTTATGCTGAGTAAATAGATACCTAATATGTCACGCTTTAAAATTGTGCACACTCATGGAATGACACCAAACTTCAGTACTTAAAAATCTCCATAGGCGATGCTTTAAATTTTTTTACACGTTACCATTTTCGCACTCGTTCTAACGCACGCAGCAATACCTCACATGTGTGGTTTTAATGGTATTTACATATGTGGGTGGTACTTACGCGTGTGTTCGCTTCTGAGCGCGAGCTACCGGGGACAGGGACGTTTTAATTTTTTCTTATTATTATTTTTTAATTTTTTTACTTTTTTTTTATTTTTTACACTTTTTTTTTAACTTTTTTGTTTTTTTGATCAAGTAAAAAAGTAAAAACTTTTTTGTCTTCATTTGCTTCACATGGCATTTTTATCCAACTCTTCTGGGTGTGTCAGTAAGCATGCCCCCGCTGGTTAAAGTGGTTTCTCCCACCAGTTGCTGTGCCCTATAGTGACATAGCAGCCAGCAGGAAGAACCATGTCGACCAGATGGGTACATGCTAGATAGCAATGGCACCTGCAGCTCATAAGGGCAGCAAAAATTACACTCACCACTCACCACATATGTAGGTATTCAGCTTCTCTGTTGCAGGGGACAGATTACTTTTTGTTAAAGATGTAACAGGGTCTCTTTAACCTTGGAAAGAGGTGTGCCAGAGAGTCCAACACCCATCTATACTTGCAACAATATCTTTTTTGAACAACCCTAATGATGAAGAGCATGTTGTCTGGCACCAGCATAGTGGAAAATTGTGAACTCTTGGCAATTATAGCCACAAGGAATACCAGCATGTATGCTAGTATCTTTGGGTAAGGGTCACCCCACACAGTTTTTTTGTTTTTTTTTGTAATGTAAAAAATACTTTTAAAATGTTAGCTCTTCTGTAGTCAGCCCAATAAAATCAATAGATCAGTAATGTGGACAGAAAATTACATGGAGCTTTTGAAAGTTCCTTTTATTTCTGGTATTTGATTAAAAAAAATGGTAAAGTAACGTGTGGTATTGCTTATTTTTCAGTTAAGAAAAATTGAGACAATGCAGCAAGCAAAACTCACACTGTTTTTTTTTTGTTTTTTTTTCACAATAAACATTTACTTAGTTACTGATATTCCATGCTTCAGACAAAATGTACCTTTAGTGCAAACAACAAATTGTTACCTTGTGTCAAAATGTTCATTTATCATCTATCTTAATCTTCCCATATTCTTGCTCTTTAAATCATTCTGACCATTTGGCTTGGCTAAATGGAATATAGACAAGTCTATATAATATATTCACTCTCTATATATTATCCCATACTAGTTAAATTGGTTAAACAAAATGACATCAACTACATATAAAAAATCTAATTATATTATTCTGCACCTGTATAATGGTCAGTTATCCAAACTTGACATCTCTATTGTAACATGAAAATGATATACTATGTAAAGATTTAAAATAACTATCTACGCATGATTAATTAGGTTTGTAAGTATTGTTGTTAAACTAGACTATATTTCTAAAGATTTCAATAGTTCAAAGTTTGCCCTATGGCTGTCTGGCCAATACATCTTCCCGCACACACCGCTTACAAGCATTTTTCTTCTCAATATGTTGTCTTTGGTTGGTGCGACATTGTTTGAGTACAGGTCTGTTTGGGTCACTGTGTTTTTCTTTACATCTCAGCAGTGGTGCTGAGTGCAGCACTTTGACCATACATCTTCCATGTCATTCCTATCAAAGGCACATGGATGTGTCCTGGTGACCAATCAGGAATAGCCCTGCATCCTCACAGAGGGACATATTGGCAAACCGAGTGTTTTTCTTAATGACAGTCATTGTTCAATATGAACAAAAGAAGGTCTTGAATATTTACATGTCGCCTTCTATATGGGTCACCTATATGGCACATTCATCATATCTAAAATCAGAGGAAGAACACTGCATACATTTTGCCAAAAGCTGCCATTGTCATATGCACACGGATGTCTGCTGACACAGAAATGGAACAAAAGTTTTGATTAATCACTTTCTCTCCCTACTTCAGTGTGATTTCATAATCCCGATAATAAGAAGCCTTTTCAGCTTTGCAGCTTTACAACGTATAGAAGACACGTATCACACGAATCCATTGTTTACTATCTGTGCCATCATAAGAAGTATTTGGATTTATAACATGGGTTGAATTGTTTAAAAAATACCGTATACCCAGCCTGGGGTTTAAAAGTTGATTTTGCCTAGTTGGACTTAATATAACAAAGTATCTAGTCTTATCATTGGTTGCTGCTTTTCTGGAAGCATGATTAATACATAATGTGCTTTAACTGTGTTTAATAAAGTAACTTTACATCTTTTCATATGTCAACCAGATATTAATTAAAGTACAAGTCTGCTGTGCAAACAGAGTGGCTTATCTGCACTCAGAAAATGCACCTATCAGACATATATGCAAATGCATGCTGATTGAGCCCAAGCTTTGAGTCAAAGGATGTTTGATAAAAAAGTAATAAGTCAAAGAACACACAAAGAAAACACACCTATGTGTAAATTGCTCACATTTTAAATATTGCTATTAAAAGAAACCCTTTCCCCCCACCATCTAATACTAATAGGTATTTAGTACAGCAAGAAATATTGTTGTGTTTCAAATGCTATGATATACTAGCCTTTAGCTGCTTCAGTACAATACACACTATAAGTAGAACATTTTAGAGAAAGCAATTGTTTTATCAGAAACTTTCAAATGAAACCAGTACGCTTCTGTTCCAATCCCATTTTTCATCACATGCCTCCAGCGGGTCATTTTTATTGGAATTTTTTATTGTCAACTTACCGTAGATCAATGTAAATATGTATTTTTTTTCCAAGGACGCTTATTTTCATACCCTGTACACAATTATTTTGTATTGGTCAATATTGTAACATTTCTGAGATGCCAATATTTTCTATCCATGACCACAGACTATTTGGAAAATGGGTTCAAAGAACCTCTTTCCAGTCCATTTGCAAGCTAGAGTGGTATAGAACCCCCACAAATAAGAAACATACCCTGGGACAATTACTTTCAGTTTCAGTGAAAAATTTACAGAATTGAGAAACACCTTAGGGGAATCAACCTAGCAGGGTCATGCTCCTGAGGAAGTCACATGACCGTGGTGATGCGTGTGAAGTGGAGCCAGGTGACGCTGCCATAACTGGAAGTGACACAGGAGCCTTTGAGCCCTTCTGTCAGTTTTAGGAGTTTCAATTATTTTACTGTACTGTAATGTAAGTTACCACATTTTAATATAAAGTAATTTACAAAATGTATAAAATATACTTTATAAAATATTTTTTTTAATGAAATACTGCACTATGTGGATACCTTTTCTTGCATGAGCTACTAAAAGGAAAAGAGAGCATGAATTTAAAGGGCCATACACATGATTGTCAACAGAGGGTCAGAACGCAAGGAAAGAGAGAGAAAAGGGTGAAAGAAGACAGAGGAGTCTAAGATTGCTCACCCTAGCATAGGGGACTGCACAATTAAACCTAGCAAGAGGGGTCATAAGTCAAGGTAAGCGCATAGTTTGGAAGGTGGTTGGAAATCACTGAAGCACCAGCACTTTTTATTTGGAGCCTATTGCTGTAGAGTCCAGTGACGGCTGGTGCTCAAAATTTTTGGGGGGGCGCAAACAAACTGAAAAAAAAAAAAACATCAATTGCCACCACTGTGCCCATTAAACGCAGCCACTGTGCCCTAACGCCACCAGTTTGCCCCCTCAAATGCAGCCAGTTTCTCCCCAAATGCAGCCAGTTTCCCCCCAAATGCAGCCAGTTTGTCCCCAAATGTATCCGGTTTCCCCCCCAAATGCAGCCAGTCTGTCCCCAAATGCAGCCAGTTTCCCCCCAAATACAGCCAGTTTGTCCCCAAATACAGCCATTTTGTCCCCAAATGCAGCCAGTATCCCCCCAAATGCAGCCAGTTTGTCCCCAAATGCAGCCAGTTTGTCCCTAAATACAGCCAGTTTGTCCCCAAATGCAGCCAGTTTGTCCCCAAATACAGCCAGTTTCCCCCCAAATACAGCCAGTTTGTCCCCAAATACAGCTAGTTTGTCCCCAAATGCAGCCAGTTTGTTCCCAAATACAGCCAGTTTCCCCCCAAATGCAGCCAGTTTGTCTCCAAATGCAGCCAGTTTCCCCCTGCCCTGCACTTACCTTCCTCGGGTCAGCGCCGTCCTCCTCCACGCTCCCTCATGTCTTCTTCCGTCCTCGATGTCTTCTCCTGCCCTCGATGTCGCTTCAGACGATCAGGTTCCCGGTAACCAGACCCGGTGAACCTGATTGGCTGAGACGCGTGTCCCCTGAATAACTATTTGGAAGCCGATTACAGCCCACAGGCTGTAATTGGGAAGCCTATCAGAGCCACTGGCTCTGATAGACACTTCCAAAAACCAACCAACTGCTGTTATTCAAATGGCCGGCACTCGCCAGGGGGCCGGCCATCTGAATAGTGGGCGGCAGCGGCGCCGGCGACAATACATACATTCATGCAGGAGAGAGAGGGGGCGGCCGCCACTGATGAAGTCACTTAATTAATGCAAGCACTAGCACCTGTCATCTGGATCACATTGTTGAGAACCACTAAATGAACTGCACTATATGGTTTTAGCGGTAAATATGTTTTTATTGTTTTACAGCAAGACAAAAGTATAGCAATATCATCAGTAGGGACGTTTGTCCGATATAAAGGTTTTGTTACAAATAGTAGGGCTAAACCAGGCCCATAAAAAGAATACATGAGTTTGCTTGAGGTGAGCAAATGTCCCACATGTTGGTAAAAATTAAGGTGCATGAATGATAAACAAAAAAACTTCAAAACAGAGGAAGAACGATGAAGGAAAGAGGTGAAAGGAGAGGAAAGGGGGATAAGTGAGGTCAGGGGAAAGCGGGTAAGAGAGAGAAAGGCGGGGGACTTTGAGCAACCCGCATGGCCGGGTAGATAAGTATCACATAGAATAAATTAATCACAACATGTCTTTAAGGGTAGTAGAAGTGGAGAAATCAAGCCAAATGTACCATAAGCTGTTGAACTTCTCAAATGAATCATTGTCTATCGCCAGCATCTCCTCCATCCTCATTATATCGTTGACAGTAGAAACCCACAAGGACAGGGAAGGAGGTGCATCTGTCTTCCAAAACAAGGGGATTAACTGCCTGGCTGCAGAGAGAAAGAAGCATAGCAAGCTGCATTTTTGAGATGCCACCGAACCCAGGAGCATGGACAATAGTGCTATTTCTGATGTAGGTTTTATTAAATCATTATAAATAGTGTTATAGACCGTGAAAACTTTAGTCCAAAAGGGCTGGATCCTGCTGCAGTCCCACCAGATGTGCATATAGTTCCCCTCCGCTGCACCACCATCTCCAACAGGTGGCTGGCACAGGTGGGAAAATCCTTTGCCACTATATGGTATGCATAGGCGTGTGCAGCCTATTATTTTACCTCCAGTAGTTAATTGTAAATAGTAGTGTGGTGATTACCTGTTATACTGAAGATTGGTATGTGGCATTAATAAACATCAACGGATTTCAGTTGTGCCCCACCAGGCTGCCCCCCCCCCATGGACAATGTGCCTGGCTGCTGAGTTCACCTCCCCATCCCTGCACTCAGTGCACTGATTAGCAGCACTGATGGGTATTGATCGGCAGCACTGATGGGCATTGATTGGCAGCACTGATTGGCACTAATAGGCGGCACTGATTGGCAGCAATGATGGGCACTATTAGCTGCCCCTGGGTGACACTGATAAGTGCCACTGATTGGCAGAACTGATGGCCACTGATAGGCAGCACTGATGTCCACGGATAGGCAGCACTGATGGACACTGATTGGTGGCACTGTTAGGCAGCAATGATTGGCACTGATTGGTGGCACTGATTGGCAGCACTTATTGGCACTGATAGGCAGCACTGATGGTTACTGATTGGCAGCATTGATTGGCACTGATAGGCAGCATTGATTGCCACTGATAGGAAGGCAGCATTGATTGCCATTGATAGGTAGCATTGGTTGGCACTGATAGGGTAGAAGGGGAGTTTCACATGCAGCAGATTGAGGCTTGCAAGAGCCGCTCAGTGTGTGACACTGTCATGTAAAGTAACTGCTTACTGGGAGAAAGACCAGCTGTCACAGCTCAGCCACGATGTCGGAGGCGGGCGGGACCAAGCAGCTATCAACACCAGCCAATGATTGGACTGCTTAAGAAAGGCGCGGGGGCCACAAATAAAGCGGCCTGCCCAGACCCCATCCCATTGGCTGGTGTTTAATAGCTGCTCGGTCCCGGGTGATTAGGGTGTGCCCAGGCACACGCCTATGATGGTATGTTTAAGGAATTTTTTGAAGGACTATACTTTATTTGTTTTGCACTGGAAGTTTTATGTGGAGGAAGTTATACAGTACATGCAAAAGCACTTTAATGATATTGTATGCAAGACATGGTATAAAGCTTATATGTTGATGGTTTAATACATACATAAGTCAAGGTGAGTGCATAGTTTGGAAGGGGGTTTGGAGTCACTGAAGCACCAGAACTTTTTTATTTAGATCCTATTGCTGGTGAGTCACTTAACTAATGCAAGCACTAGCACCTGTCATCTGGGTCACATTGTTGAGAACCACTAAATTAAAGTGGAAGTAAACCCTCCTATCGTTTTCAGCCAAGGAAGCTGCCATCTTGATCTTTGTTTAATCTTCAACTGCCATGATGCTGCACATGTGACCAGTTATGACACCAGCCATTGGATGGTTTGACAGTTTGGTTGAGAGCACAACCAATGTGGCAGTTAGCATTTCTGGCATGCCGGGAATTTAACAGTTTTTTTAAACTGTTAAATCAATGGGTTTACTTCCACTTTAACTGCACTATATGGTTTTAAAAGTTTAAGGACTTTTTTTGAAGGACTATACTTTATTATTTTTGCACTGAACATTTTATTTGGAGGAAATTGTACATGCAAAAGCACTTTAATGATATTTTATGCAAGTTATGGTATAAAGTTTAAATGTTGATGGTTAAATACATATAGCACAGAGGGTATAGGCACAGCAAAATTTGCACTTTTTAGTTTACTTCACTTTGTGATAACACAATTAGGTTGTATGCGGCCACCCATTAATAGCTTAATTTTTAGGTAGCGTGGGATAATATATTTGTTTTTTTCAGGGTCACAGATAGCACGAAAAAATTTACAGGAGTTCCAACACTTCCCAACAGATAGTACCACAATATTCTCCTGTGCTCAAGGGTGATGTAATGGTGATGGATGTATCACAGGTACTTTGAAATTCAAACAAAAGCACAGGTTTTGCTGCCCTCTAAGGGTCGGGGGAAAAAACCTAATGAAAACACTGTAAGACAAAAAAGAGAGGGCGCACCAACCTTGCGCATTACTTAAGTGGTATCTTTAATAATATATATGTAGCAGCATCCCAAATTTTCAAAGGCCTAATGGTGACTTACAGAGTCAGGGAGAGCTGACATCCTTCCTTGTAGTGTGGGTTATTAGGCATAGGGGGTGTATTGCAAGTTGGAAACATGGGCGCCAGTCACTTTTTGGAATGCAAGAAAAGAGATTTATTGTCTCTAAAACAGAACTGAGAGAGGGTTAGGGCCAGGACACCCTGAGACAGATGCAATAGTAATTGGCAGACTCAGAGACAGAATAATAGGCAGACAGCTATACAAGTAGAGGGCCTTTAAGCTGGATGCAGCAACTGTATTTGTAGAACTGCTGTCTCCTATGGCAACTGAACTTTGAACAGTCAATAGAGATCCATACACGTAACTCACAGTAACCCATTATAGATCTTTTCTCACCAGACTTCAGGATCCCAGACATCACTGGATCCCCTGAGCTCTTCCACAGCTAACCCGCTTTACACTCCTCAAGCTTCACCCACGCTAACTCGCTGGGTCACTGGCTTAGCACTCCGCTGAAGCTTTCCCACTTCTTCACCATCCATGGGCTGGTGAAAAGGCTGCTCTGGTACTCCTTCAGACTTCCATACACTGGCCTCTGATAACAGGGATGATTGTCCCTTGCTGGCAACTATTCCTCCCTTTAGCTCTGGGCTTGATCACCACTTGCCCCTGGCGACAGGAGTGGTCGTCCCTTGTGGCAACTGCTTCTCCCTCACCGCTGGCAATGATCCAGTTCCTCCATCCGGCGGAACCTCTGTAACTTGGTTGGGCTTCCGGCCTGAAGCCCAACCCTACGCTGCCTCTCTTAAACCTGGATAGGCCTCAGTCAGCCTAGCAGCCAGGTGCTCCCGGGATAGACCTCAGGCTTCTGGCCTAGCAGCCCGGTGCCTTGTGACACATGTCCACCCAAACAGCCATCCAGGTGGCACAGAACCCCGATCACCTGACTCCTCCCAAAAAAATAGGCGCTCCCAGCAGGCCAAGGGACCAAAAAGGCCCCTTGGTAATTGCCTGAGTCAACCTATTCACTCCTAGTCTGGATTCCCTATGCCCTTATAATTTTACCGCCACAGGCAACAATGCCACCTAGTGGCAGAAGAGAGAGGTGCATTAAATCCAGAGTTAGGGAAAAAGCATGTGAATCAGTCAGCCAGGCTAATTACCACCTAGCAAGCTAAATTTGTTAGCAACCCTGCCTACTATCAGAGTGCTACATATAAAAATAAGTATACTCACAAACAAATTAATTATTAAAGCATATCAAGGTCCATAATAGACACAAAGCGACCAGGTCAGCGAGACTGTTCCCAGCAAGCTGAAAGACCTTCCAGATGGCTGATGCATTTTAAGGGGAGATCCCATCTGCCTTGGATCTCCCCTGGAAATGCGTCAGCTATCTGAAAGGTCCTCTGACTTTCTGGAAACAGTCTTGGTGACCTGGTCGCTTTATCATTAATTTGTTTGCTTGTATACTTTTTTTCATATTATATTAAAGATACCACTTGGGTAATGTGCAAGGTTGATGTGCCCTCTCTTTTTTGTCTTACCGTACTTCCCCACAGATCGCATGGAAAGATTGACAGGGGTTCCAACTCTATTGCCACCCCATAGAAAAATATCCAATTTTTTTTTTTTACACTATTAAATAGGTCTTATGGTGTGTTCAAATTACCACTTGCCAGATCATTTGTAACCAGGAGTTATCAGTAGTATCAGAAGAAATGGTGAGTCACATTCATTACAAATATAGTTCCTGTTTATTGTACTACACTGCTAAAAAGGTACAGTGGTGTTTTATTTTGATCTTGACTAGAGGTCGACCGATATGGGTTTTTCTCTGGTCGATGCCGATGCTGATATTTAGAAATCATGGTGGCCGATGGCCGATATATGATGCCGATTTTTTTTGGGCCGATATGTTAGGCCGATTTTTTTCCCTTCTTCTCATAAAATCTAACAGTTGGACCCCTTTCACCCTGGGGTGTTTTTCAGGCACTTTTGGGCTAAAAATAGCACCTGTAAAAGTGGCTGCAAAACAGCTCCCCTGCAGTCTCACACTGAGGCGGTGCGCTGGCAGGACGTTAAAAAAAGTCCTGCAAGCAGCATCTTTGGAGCGGTGTATACCGCTCCTTCACCACTCCTGCCCATTGAAATGAATGGGCACTGCTGCCGAAGCGCCTGCAAAGCGCTTCTGCAGCGGTGCTACACGGGTGCATTTAACTTCTTCATCGGCCGCTAGCTGGGTTATAAGCGCCCCGCTAGCAGCCGAATACCGCCGCTAAAATGATGGTAAAGCGCCGCTAAAACTAGCGGCGTTTTACCGTCAACGCCTACCCGCTCCAGTGTAAAAGCATAGTTCCGCCGGAAAAAAATAAATATTAAAAGTCAGCAGCTACAAATACTGCAGCTGCTGACTTTTAATTATATGGACACTTACCTGTCCTGGGCGCCCCGCAATGTCGGCACACGAAGCCGATCTCTCCCTCGGCTCTCGGGTGTTGCCGCCGCCATCTTCGGTAAGGGAATCAGGAAGCAGGCACAAAAACAGGTAATCAAAATTTTTAGACGAAAAAAATAAATAAAAACGGCTAACTTTACTGTTTAGTTTTATTTAAAATTTATCAAAGTGTATTTTTTCCCAAAAAATTGCGTTTGAAAGACCGCTGCACAAATACCGTGTGACATAAAATATTGCAACAACCGCCATTTTATTCCCTAGGGTCTCTGCTAAAAAAATATATATAATGTTTGTGGGTTCCAAGTGATTTTCTAGCAGAAAATACAGGATTTTTACTTGTAAGCTACAAGTGTCAGAAAAGATTTTGTCTTTAAATGGTTAAACTGAGAACTTCTGCACAGGAGTTCAGTTCATTAATAAGAAGAAACATTGTATCTCTTTTCTCTCACTTGGCAGGCTGCCCAGAGACACATCGCTCCACCTCCATGGGAAACTTCAGGGAACCTGCATTGACTTCTATGAAAGAAGTTATTTGCAAGTTGCGCTGAAGTTTTTTAAATCTGCTTTTTTTTCCAGCACTATCGGCCGATGCCAATTAATTAAAAAGTGCCAAAAATCGGCCGATATATCGGCCAGCCGATATATCGGTCGACCTCTAATCTTGACATAGTTTATATAGTTTGTATATTTTTCATAAAATACTACCTGTTCAGACTGTCGTGTGCCCATCTGTGCAAAAGACACTGAGCTGCCTATCCTGAATGCTGATACAATATTTAATATGATTTAATACTGTTATCAATGCAGGAGTAGACCTAAATATTTTTTTGTACCACAATACTTTACATATACTAGCAAAATTGTGCCTGTTACAAAACAGCCAAGACTGGGTATATTATAAATAATATTGAATAACTGTTTTATTTGGTAAGATGTGCAGGAGAACGTACAGAGGATTTGACATGGGATAGTATATGAAGAATACAGTACAGATGGTATAACAAGCAGTATGTGCAGGATAAGAGTGTGGAGGGTATGATGGCAGGTAGTTTGTACTGCAGTAGAGTGCTGGACATATGACAGTGGGCACTATGTGTGGTAGAGAAGTGGGGAGTGTATGGTGGCAGGGGGTGTGCCAGGTGTGCCTGGGCACACCCTAATCACGATGTGTGGTGCCAATTCCCCCTACTGCC
Organism: Rana muscosa; assembly: GCA_029206835.1. NCBI lineage: Eukaryota > Metazoa > Chordata > Amphibia > Anura > Ranidae > Rana > Rana muscosa. The sequence goes on along the minus strand of CM055118.1, from coordinate 828,265,215 downwards.
CAGGCTTCCCTCCTCCTTATTGGCCCCCCACCTGCAGTGCTGCTGGCTTCCCTCTTCTATTCCCCCAGCTGCTGCGAAGGATGTTTCAGGATGGAGAGTGGGGGAAGAGGCTAATAAATATGCAATTTACCAGCCCTTTCCTTTTCTAAACACAGTGAACACACTCACTCATTCGCTGTGTCTATTCATAACTGAAGCACAGTAAACTATGTTTACTATGCTTCAGTTTGTGAATAACTAGGAAGCCGCTCAGCACAGAGCACTTCCCAATCATTAACTATTCTGTGCAGATGAGGCAGCAGAAAAAGGCATACAGTATGTGTTTGAGCTTTGAGGTGCACACCCTAATGCTATAGGCTGTGCACACCTATAGTGGTTGGCTGTATGTAATGAAGAGGAGTTCCGAGAGTATGACAGGAGGCAGTATGTCCAGGGGGGGTGTATATGCCAGGAGAGAAATGGAGAGCGTATGACAGTGTGCAGTGTGTGCAGGAGAAAAGTGGCAAGGGTAGGACAGCAGGTAGCTTTTGCAGTAAAGGAATGCGGGGTGTATGATGGCTGGCAGGATGAGCAGAAGAAGAGTGGTATAAGGTATAATGACATGTAAAATGTGTGGCAGAGAAGTGTGGAGGGTATGAGAGTGGGTAATATATACAGGAGAGGATTGTAGGGCATCCTTGCCGAACATAGAGTATGACGGCAGGCAATATGTGCAGAACAGTGAAGTGTATATGGCAGAGGGTAATATGTTATGAAGAGGGGGGATGTGGATGGTGATGGATATGTGTTGGTAAGAAGATGAGGGAGCCAAGGAGGCATGCGTGTTGGGGAGTGTGAGGCAAATGGTGAGGGATGTCTGTCAGTGGAGGAGTAAGATGGGCAGGGAAGAATTTTTGTCAGCAGGGGGATTGTTGTCACTAGGGTGGAGAGAATGGCATGGCTGTGTGGTGTGACTGGTAAGGTGTAGACGGGATGTAATATGCTGTTAGGTGGGGTGTTTGTTGTTAGGTGGCTGGTGAATGACGTGCCGTTAGCAGAGTGAGGCAGCCTGTGATGTTTGTGCTGGGTCACTGTGACCCTTCACCCTTTTCTTCTGATGCATGCTGGGGGAGGGGCTATACCAGGAAGTAAGTCAGTCAGTGTGTGTGTGACTGGGAAGCAGCAGCATGATACATAGAAGGGATTACATCTGGTAATGACAGAATCTGTTGTATTAAGACTCCTCCATGTAACAAGTCATCATGTTTCTGAGTGACTAATAAACCCTCTCCATGGTTAAGAAGTTCATCCGGCCTGTGTGTAACTTGCTGATCAGATACTGGCAGCATTGCTAGCAGCACCCTGAGAGACCCCGTGTCTAAGGGACATAAGAGTGGCAACGAGGATTGTGGATTTTAGCACACATGGCCTTCATAGGGTTTATTCAACCATTTGATCCTGCGGCTGAATCATGGAGCTCCTGGGTGGAGAGGCTGGAGCAGTATATGGAAGCAAATAGTGTGGCTATAGAAAAGAAAGTTGCAGTTTTCCTCACAACATTGGGTCAAGCTGCATATTGCACTCTCAGAGACCTAATTTCTCCAGACAAGCCGGCCTCTAAGCCCCTGCCTGAGTTAATTCAGAAGCTACATGAGCACTACAACCCAAAGCCATTAGAAATTGCAGAGCGGTTTAAATTATACAGTAGAAGGCAACATGCCGGGGAGGACATAAGGACTTATATCATTGCTTTACGTAAACTAGCTGCCACTTGTCAGTTCGGAGACTACCTGCAGACGGCTCTCCGTGACATGTTTGTTATGGGACTCTGCGACCCAGCCATACAGAAACGTTTACTCACAGAACCCAACTTGACTCTGACGAAAGCCACTGACCTTGCTACAGTCATGGAGTTGGCTACACGGGACACCACCCTACTGAAGGCACCACCTGAAAACTCCTGCAAGCCGGGGAGAGGAAATATTCCACTCTGCTATCACCCGACACCCAAGACGGCTGTTCCTAAATCAGCCTAAACCTCGCCACCCCAATTCTTCTGTCTCTAGGACACCAACTTGCTACCATTGTGGTAACACTACCCACAGTGCACCTGCTTGCAAGTTCAAGGATGTCGTTTGTTTTCTTTGTGGAAAGACTGGCCATATTGGGTGTGTTTGCCACAGCTCACACTACCCGAACACTACCACAAAAGTTAGACGTAAACAGACATTTCATATGGATACTGACAATAACGGCTCCAGCTCTGATGAGGAGACCTGTGTCCAGCATGTTGGACTGTTTCGGGTAACTGGGAGTACTCCTGCGATAAAAGTGGATGTCACACTCAATGGCTGTCGTGTCTCCATGGATGTTGATACTGGGGCGGTTGTGTCTGTCATTTCATGGACTGATTTAAAGGCATCGGGTCTGTCCCTACCGCTCCAACCTACAAATCTCACACTACAAACCTACAGCAAGGAACTACTACAGCCCTTGGGTTATGTGAAACCCCTTGTTACATTAGGAAACTGCAGTTAAACTCTACGCCTTTATGTTGTCAATAAAGGAGGTCCTCCGCTGTACGGTAGGGACTGGATCAAAGCCCTGGGCATGCCTCCTCTTGCCATTGCCCAATGTACATTGCTTTCTGAGGTAGACCATTGGGTGGAATCCCTGAAGTCACGCTTTAAGGGGGTTTTTGAGGACTCTTTGGGCACAGTAAAAGGAAAAATGGCCCACCTCCTCTTGAAGCCGGGTGCTAAACCTTGTTTTTGTAAGGCAAGATCAGTACCTTTTGCCTTGCGAAAGAAAGTGGAAGCAGAGCTGGACCACCTATTGGCTGAAAAGATCATAACTAAAGTTGATAGAAGTGAATGGGCATTGCCAATTGTGCCTGTTAAGAAAAAGAATGGAGAGATTAGAATTTGTGGAGATTTCAGGGTTGCCCTGAACAACCAACTTCTAGTGGATCAGTACTCATTGCCTCGACTTGAAGATCTATTTAGCTCACTGGCTGGGGGGCAAAAATGTACAAAAATAGACTTAAAGCAAGCTTACCTGCAACTGCAAGTACACCCAGATTCACACCATCTGTTGACCATTAACACCCATAAAGGATTATTCCAATATAACCGCATAGTTTTTGGCATAGCCCCAGCTACAGCCATCTGGCAGCGAATCATGGATGAGGTCCTGGCAGGCATACCTTTCACTCAATGTCTACTAGATGACATGCTCATCACTGGTCCCACTCATGAAGAACACAGAAAGAATGTTGAAACTGTGCTAGAGAGACTCCAAAGGTATAGTTTATGTGTCAATCTTTGAAAATGCGAATTTCTAAAGTCTCGTCTGGAATTTTGTGCCCACACTGTGGACCGACATGGGTTACACACTACTGAAGAAAAGGTAAAGCCCTTACCCATTCCCCTACTCCCCAGAATGTCACACAGCTCAGGTCCTACCTTGGCCTCCTAAATTACTATCACCGTTTCTTGCCGAACCTAGCACACCAGCTTTACCCATTACATCGCTTACTGGATGCAAGAGCTAAATGAATATGGACAGCCAAATGTGAAGAAGCTTTTCGGCTTTCTAAAGAACTCATTCTGTCTTCTCGAGTTCTGGTCCACTATGATTTAAAGAAACGTGTCACCTTGGCTTGTGATGCCTCGCCTTATGGACTGGGTGCTGTGCTTTCCCATGTCATGCCAGATGGCACAGAGCGCCCCATTTCTTTTGCCTCCAGGTCTTTAACCTCAGCAGAACAAAACTACTCCCAGATAGACAAGGAAGCTTTGGCCATTGTATGGGCCACAAAAAAAATTCATACGTACATCTATGGTCAGGAGTTCCCACTTATCACTGACCACAAACCTCTGTTGTCAATACTGAACCCTCAGAAAGGAATTTCTACAAGGACTGTATCTCGCTTACAAAGGTACACTTTATTCTTGGGAGCTTATACTTATTCTATCAGATACCGCTCCCATGATGCCCATGGCAATGCAGATGCATTTTCCAGATTGCCAATTGGAGACCACTCACCAAGAGACGTACGCATAGTGGAAATACACAGGCCGAAATCCTGCATTTCCACCTCCCTAATTGCCAGACATACAGTCACAGATCCCTTCCTGTTTCAGATTTTCTCATATGTTCAGGCTGGATGGCCAGAGAAAGTCCCAGGTGAATTTCGTCTGTACTTTGCCAGAAAATGTGGGCTTGTGACTAATGCTGGTTGCCTACAGTGGGGCAACAGAGTGATTATACCTCAGTATTTGCAACCAACCATGCTAAGGATACTGCATGAGGGCCATCCTGGCATGGTGCGCATGAAGCAGCGAGCCCGGAGCTATGTTTGGTGGCCACAAATGAACACAGCAATTGAAGATTATGTGGCTCAATGTCCTGGGTGCTGTCAAGCTCAGCGACCCCAAAAGAAAGGAACCCTGCTGCCTTGGCCATGGCCGACAGAGCCGTGGTCAAGACTCCATCTTGATTTTGCTGGCCCAATCCAGGGTAAAATGAATTTGATCGTGGTAGATGCACATTCAAAATGGCCGGAGGTTTTTCAAATGCCTTCTGTTACCTCAGCTGCTACCATTCTAGTCTTAAGGAAGCTCTTTGCTCAATATGGCTTGCCAACAGCCATAGTCTCGGACAATGGGACTCAATTTACATCGCATGAGTTTCAATCCTTCCTCAGTGGCTTGGGCATCCAACACTACAAAACAGCTCCTTATCATCCAGCCTCGATTGGGCTGGCAGAACGGTTTGTGCAGATGTTTAAGAAGCACTTACTGTCCACTCTGGACCAGGTCGGAATGTCAGAGGAGAAGCTGCTGGAATTCTTGACCATGTACCGAAACACAAAACACGCTACTACTGGGCTGTCCCCAGCTTTTCTTATGTTTGGCAGGCATCTCCGCACCAAACTGGATTTAGTTTGTCCACAGGAACAGTCACCAACACCTCCTCCGCCAGGCCATCTTGGATTCCGTGCAGGTGATCTTGTATGGTTTCAGAATTACAGAGTTTTGCCTCATTGGCTTCCTGGCATTATTGATGGACCTCTTGGACAACGAATGTACCTTGTTCGCCTGGAGAATGGTGTTTGTGTTCGAAGACACCTTTCGCAATTGAGAAAGCGCATTTGCCTGCCAGTAGAAACAAACCCGACCTCCCAACCACCAGAGTCTACTCAGGGCTCTACTGGTGACATATGGCATGGTGTCTGGCATGATCCCACAAGTTTTCAACCAACCCCTGAAGCGGTTGGTGACCATATTCCTGAGGAGCCCGGACATGTGCCCGGAGTTGCAGAGACTGATTTGTCTGTTGGACACCCATTGACACCTCCAGAACCTTTGACAGCCTCTACCCCTCCTAGTGCTGTGCCACTTCGTAAGTCTGCCTGCCAAAGACATTAAACTCCTCTTTGGCAAAGCACTGAAATCTTACGGGACACTTTGGAGGTCAGGAAACAGAGACAAAGGGCTCATAATGTGATGCGGGAGCCACAGAACTGAGTTGGAGATACTACTTGCTGAACTGATCCTGCTTGCCTTGTTATTTTATGTGTTGGGTATTTTGTTCTCTTGTTATTTTTTTTATTTTTTTTGGGGGGGGGGGGAAAGAGGAGGTGTGATGTTTGTGCTCAATCACTGTGACCCTTCACCCTTTTCTCCTGATGCATGCTGGGGGAGGGGCTGTACCAGGAAGTAAGTCAGTCAGTGTGTGTGTGAGTGGGAAGCAGCAGCATGATACGTAGAAGGGATTACATCTGGTAATGACAGAAGCTGTTGTATTAAGCCTCCTCCATGTAACAAGTCATCATGTTTCTGAGTGAGTAATAAACCCTCTCCATGGTTAAGAAGTTCATCCAGCCTGTGTGTAACTTGCTGAGCAGATACTGGCAGCATTGCTAGCAGCACCCTGAGAGACCCCCTGTCTAAGGGACATAACAGAGGGTTGTTTGTAGGTTGGGGTGAAGCGGTGTGCACAGTGGAGGGTGATGCCTATGTATTGGGAGCAGGCGGTGAAGGGTTGCACTGTGAGCAGAAGTGGGGCATACTGTGAATGGAAGTGTTCCTACTGGTTAGGGATGTGCTGTGCTCTTGGACAAAGGGGGTTGCACAGTGAGGTGGCCAGAAACAAATGTATGTTTTATGTGTAGATAGTGAAATTGCACTGTAAGAAGAAGGGGTCATGCTGTGAGTGGGGGTGTAGTGGCCAGGGAGTGATATGTAATGTGAGGTGGCTGGGGGTGGAGGTGTGCTTGCTGGGGAGGGAAATGTGTATACTTTGAGCGGGAATAAGGGCAAAGTGGGAGCATGGAGGGAGGAGTGTTAGAATGGGGATATGCTGTGAGCACTCTGAGCAGTAAATGATGGGTTTTGAGAGATTTGACAGATATTTGCTGTGATGGATTGAGTTAGAGGATGTTGCTGAGGTGGAGAGAGATGTGCTGAGGTGGGGTGTTGCTGATAGGGAGAGATGTGCAAGTAGTCTGCTGTGCAGGGGATGTATGGTAAATCTATTATGGGAGGAAGGGAGATGTGAGTGGGGCCTCCTGCAATCCTGTATTGTACCTTGGTACTAGTGTCCTGCAGCTTCCACTTCTACTGCTCACACAGTGCTGGGGGAGAGGATTTTCTGCCGCCAGGCTGATCAAAAACATATGTAGCACTACCCCCGTAGGAGCTTCTGGTTTAAGTTTTGGGCCTGTACTCTGCCTATCAACCCCTGTAATATGGCTCGATTCCCCCTTGGCACAACTGGACAATAATAACAATAATGTGATTGTGGACCCCTAAAGGCTATAGAGGGCCACAATGATATCACACAACAATAAATGTAATTACAAAAGAAAACTACTGCGCATGTCTAAAGTAGATGCTTAAATGAATGACTGCTGCTGCAACTGAAAATGTGGATACACACAAAAACAAATAATAAGAAAAATGCAGTTGCGCTGCAAAACTAACAACACATAATTGTATGAGGTGCTATCTTAATGAAATAGACCAATGTGAAATGCATAAAGTGACATGAACAATGACCAATTAATCCAATGAAAAATAAAAGTGGTATGTGACAGTCTGGGATCTTCCATAAAATGTCCACAATGTGATAATGAAAACAAAAAAAAACATATGAGAACGTTCCGTGATGGCACTGTAGCAAGCAGCTCTCTCGTGCAGGTAAATAATCGTGACTCCACTCTCTTAGACACCCAAGAAAAAAGTGCAGTGATGGTAAAGACAGAGATCCTCCACCTCTAATATCAGATCTGCTTACCAGCTCAAATGGATCTCAATGGAAGAGATCACAACCGCTTGTGGCTTAATTCCCCCGCCAAGGGTCTTTCAACTGCAGACCAGCATACAAGATATAGCCTTCCTCAACACTCTGGCATCCTATTATAACTCCCGGGAGTGTGATCCCCAAAAAGACATAAGGGCCACAATAGTGAAGTATGCAATGAAATTTAATAAGGTAAAAAAAGAGATACACTTACAATAACGATGTAAGATAAAAGCAATTTAAAATGTCTCAAGCCGGCCGGCTCTTGCTATCCGCTCGTTCCTTCCCGGGATAGTGTTGTATTCGTCGATGACGTCAGCACGCCGCTCCTCCCTACGCCGTTTCGTCAGAGATGATGTCTTCCAGGGGCTCCTGGAAGACGTCATCTCTGACGAAACGGCGTAGGGAGGAGCGGCGTGCTGACGTCACCGACGAATACAACGCTATCCTGGAAGGAACGAGCGGATAGCAAGAGCCGGCCGGCTTGAGACATTTTAAATTGCTTTTATCTTACATCGTTATTGTAAGTGTATCTCTTTTTTTACCTTATTAAATTTCATTGCATACTTCACTATTGTGGCCCTTATGTCTTTTTGGGGATCACACTCCCGGGAGTTATAATAGGATGCCAGAGTGTTGAGGAAGGCTATATCTTGTATGCTGGTCTGCAGTTGAAAGACCCTTGGCGGGGGAATTAAGCCACAAGCGGTTGTGATCTCTTCCATTGAGATCCATTTGAGCTGGTAAGCAGATCTGATATTAGAGGTGGAGGATCTCTGTCTTTACCATCACTGCACTTTTTTCTTGGGTGTCTAAGAGAGTGGAGTCACGATTATTTACCTGCACGAGAGAGCTGCTTGCTACAGTGCCATCACGGAACGTTCTCATATGTTTTTTTTTTGTTTTCATTATCACATTGTGGACATTTTATGGAAGATCCCAGACTGTCACATACCACTTTTATTTTTCATTGGATTAATTGGTCATTGTTCATATCACTTTATGCATTTCACATTGGTCTATTTCATTAAGATAGCACCTCATACAATTATGTGTTGTTAGTTTTGCAGCGCAACTGCATTTTTCTTAATAAATGTAATTAACCTGTTGAGAACCGGGCCATAGACAAATGACGGCCTCAAGGTGGCTCTTGAAATCCGGGAGGCCGTCAATAGACGTCCTCGGCTCCTCTGGCCACTGGGGGGCGAGCGCGCGCGCCCGGCGCGTCACTGACATGCCGATGCGCGTGCCTGGCGGCCGTGATGTCCGCCAGGCAACCGCGTTTGGCCGGTACACAGACAAGGATGTGGATCTCAGTGTGTAAACACAGAGATCCACGTCCTGTCAGGGAGAGGAGACCGATGCTGTGTCCCTTGTACATAGGGACACAGATCGGTCACCTCCCCCAGTCAGTCCCCTTCCCCCACAGTAGTAATCACTCCCAGGTTACACATTTAACCCCTTCCTCGCCCCCTAGTGTTAACCCCTTCCCTGCCAGTGTCATTTTTACAGTAACCAGTGCATTTTTATAGCACTGATTGCTGTAAAAATGACAATGGTCCCAAAATGGTGTCAAAAGTGTCCAATGTGTCCGCCATAATGTCGCAGTCAGAATAAAAATCGCTGATTGCCGCTATTACTAGTAACAAAAAAAAAAAAAATGAAATAAAACTGTGCCCTATTTTGTAGACGCTATAACTTTTGCGCAAACTAATCAATAAATGCTTATTGTGATTTTTTGGACCAAAAATATGTAGAAGAATACGTATCGATCTACACTGAGAAAAAAAATATTTTTTTTAAAAAAAAATTGGGATATTTATTATAGCAAAAAATAAAAATATTGTGTTTTTTTCAAAATCGTCGCTCTTTTTTTGCTTATAGCGCAAAAAATAAAAACCACAGAGGTGATCAAATACCACCAAAAGAAAGCTCTATTTGTGGGAAATAAAGGACTTCAATTTTGTTTGGGAGCCACGTCGCACGACCGCGCAATTGTCATTCAAAACGTGACAGCGCTGAAAGCTGAAAATTAGCCTGGGCAGAAAGGGGGTTTAAGTGCCCAGTAAGCAAGTGGTTAAATATTGTTACCTTATTGTGGTTTGCCTGCCACACAGCTGCAAAGACAGAGTCCCACACAAGAAGTAGTTCAACCAAGAGGTAATATGTTTACTTGGTAAAGAAATAGATATTACACATGTGACATTTGACTCAAACAGATCCCTGTGAGAGTCCACTGACATACATATACACAACAGTTCCAGGGTTTCACTTATAAACTAAGAGACCCAAATGTACTCAACTTAAGGTCAGACCTGAAGAAGTGCACTATGGAGGAATCTCCCACTGTAATGATATCCGCAGTGGGGTACTTCTCCACCAAGTCCAACCCAGCTCACTAAAACAGCACAATGACAATAAAGTAAATGCAAACAGTTGATTTACACGTGCAAGTTCAACAAGCTATCTGGCTCCCCCTGGTGGGCAGCCTTATTGGTACATGTCCCGCTGTATCGACCTAGTCGGCGAGCTAAACTGTTGATTGATCCTAAAAAGTCTCCAGAAATCTTCGCTAGCTTTTGTTGGTGCACTTGAGTATTTGTGATCCAACAGAAAGGATGAAGAAAGATTAAACACTAAACGTGTGGTGAAAAGGGCAAGTGAAATACTGATCCTTCCCAAGGTGCTAACTCACTCCTGAATGTAGCGTGTCTCCGCTTGCGGCACTGCAGTTGCCAGCAAGTGTAAGTAAAAGTATGGAAGTTACCTTCCTGCAACACAGTTAATTATGTTGGTGGGCAGGTGCCCTCTCACCACATGAGGCCTCGCCTCGCTGGTATTCTCCGACTGGGCCCTCTTGGTTCTAAGCTTCCGAATGAGTCGTGGTCCCTGATCCTCCGCTTAGCCACTCACAAGGCGTCGGTGGATAGGTGACTCTGGATGCTCGGGAGCGTAGAACGGTCCCTCTCCCTGGTTCGATCAGCAGGGCTGTGACAGGAATCCCTCCGTCAGGCGATCCGGCCTCCGTCACTTTAGGCCCAGGCTTCTCCGGCCTAAGCACCCTCGCTGCAGGCCTCTTGCCTGATGGCGTACCAAGAGACGGAACACAAGCCCCGCCTTGTCTTAAATAAGTTCTCCCAGCAGGCTGTGTGTGGTGCCACGCACCCTAGCAGCACAGTGACGTTGTGGGCCTTGTAGTCTATTTCTGACCCATAGCAATAGAGTCTCTGTCTCCCCGCACCACAAGGTCCATCATGCATTGTTCTGATCATAGTTGAACCAAACAAATTGCAGCAGTATGATACAAACGGACAACAAAAGGAATTAAGTTCTCATTAAACACAAACTGTAGTCCATAAGCTACGTGCAAAAGTGACACCTTGCTACACACTCCCCCCACTTGAAATCTTTGGTCCCCAAAGACAGCAGCAGTTTGTGACCTGTTACATGCTTTTTTCAGATACTTGAGGAGAAAAAGGACCAGTTAGTGTGTGCAAGAAATAAGGCAATGCTCATTTTCATAATAACTAGGCAGAGGAACCCCCCACCAGGCTTTGGAAAGTAGGTTGCTCTGCCTACAGGCCACCTTAACAGGAATGGCCCAAACAGATGTGCCAGGGGGTGAGCTGGGGTTGTCCCCCACCAAATGTGTAGTGGAGGGACCAGGCAGCTCAGTTGTTCTTTTTGAGGTGAGCACAGCCGCTTCAGAGCATTCACCCAATTGATTGTAAGTCAGGGGTGGGTGAATGGCTCTTCTCTCTCTCTCTCTGCTCCTTAGGTGCTAAGGTCTCAAGTACACTGGACTCTTGTCCCTCCACGACTTCTTCTCCTTGCTCGGACACATTTGACATTGTCTCTTCCACATCTTCCAGTGCTCCTTCTGAAAGGGGTGAAACTTCTTCAGGTTCTTCCAGTCTCAGGGAGACCTGATCATCCTCCAGCTCCTCAGAAAGCATACTTTGAGGCACAAACTCAGGAGCCCCTGGCCTGAGAGTCCCTATGTCAAACACTTCAGGTGGGGACAATAAGGAGGTTGTGGGTTCTAACAGTTGAGATGACCACAACCAGTCTGATTCCGCCTCCTCATCTTCAGTGTCTTCATCATTCATATCTTGAGGTACAAACTGCGACCTAGTGACAGGCCGAGACCCTTGAGAGGTTGAGGGAGTCGCCTGTGGATCTGACATTAGTGGCAGGCGAACTGCCTCTGAGAGGGGCAGCAGGTGATTCCGATGCCAAGTCTTTAGTGGGCCTACAGTCCCTTCGGGCCTGATCTGGTATACTGGGAGCCCTGGTAGTTGCTTGCAGATGACATAAGGCTGTGACTTCCAGCGATCAGCCAATTTGTGCTTGCCAGGGACACCCAGATTTCTCAACAGAACTCTATCATCTGGCTGCAGGTCCTGCACTCTGACTTTAAGATCAAAGTTCTTTTTGTTCCTCAGTCCCCTCCTGTCCCAGGTAGCTTGGGCCTTGTCATAGGCATCCTTTAGACTTTTTCTGCAGCCGATCAACATATCCCCTGTGAGAGGTTGCTGAAGTGAGATCCAAAGATATGCCAAAGGCCAGGTCTACTGGTAATCGAGCCTCTCATTCGAACATTAAGAGATAAGGAGAGTATCCTGTAGCATCATTAGCAGTATTGTTATAGGCATGAACAATGGCAGCTACATGTTTGCTCCAGTGTTGTTTCTTCTCTGAACTTAAAGTGCCAAGCATGTTAAGGAGAGTTCGGTTAAACCTTTCAGGTTGAACGTCCCCTTGGGGGTGATAAGGAGTGGTTCTGGACTTTTTGATGCCCAAGAGGTCTAAAAGTCTTTTAATAAGGCTACTTTCAAATTCTCTTCCTTGATCTGAATGGATACGCTGGGGCAAACCATAGTGAACGAAGAACTTCTCTACCAAGACCTTGGCCACTGTTGATGCTTGCTGATCCTTCATTGGGAAAGCTTGGGCATATCTTGTAAAGTGATCAGTCACCACCTGAATGTTTCCCTGTCCACTCAGATCCGGCTCCAGGCAAAGAAAGTCAATGCACACCAGCTCCATGGGTCCCTGACTCTGAAGATGGCCCATTGGGGCAGCTCGGGATGGCAGAGTCTTCCTTTGGATACATCTAATGCAAGAGTGGCAGTAACCCTCGACTTCAGCCCGCATGTAGGGCCAGTAGAATCGATCCCTCACAAAATGGAAAGTTCTTTCGAGTCCTAAATGGCCATGGTTATCTTGAAGGGCCGTCAACACTGTCTCTCTGTGTTTTCTGGGTAAAAACAACTGCCATTTTTCTTCCAGACCATCAGAGGGGCCCCTCCAGTAGACCACCCCTTGATGCAACTGCAACCGATCCCATTCCCTATGTAGCAGACGAGCCTCCTTTGGGAAATCAGTGAGGAGCATGTCAGAGCACTGGCTCTCCAGGGCCTTCAATGACAAATTTCCTAGAGGGTCTTCCAACTGGTCCCTTCTCAGGTCCTTCTTTGACAGCTTGGGCAAGCCTTTATCTCCCACTTGGGTTACATTGCAGTAGCATTTGGGTACTCCAGCAGCTGAGACTCCAATCTATTCGGCCCTGGATCCTCCTCCAGCCTGACGTTCAGCTCCTTGGTATAGAGCTCGCACCCCTTCTGGTGTCAGTCGAGTCCACTTCTCTGTGGGGTCACTTCTTGAGAGGGCGTCCGCATCCCTGTTCCCAACTCCAGGTCGATATTTCAGACTAAAGGTGAAACCTGAGAGGGCGGCCAACCACCTATGTCCTGTGGCACCCAGCTTGGCTGTAGTGAGGAGGTAGGTGAGTGGATTGTTGTCAGTCTTCACCACGAACTCTGCCCCATAAAGATAGTCTCTCAACTTATCCACTACAGCCCACTTTAGGGCCAGAAACTCAAGCTTATGCGTGGGGTAGTTCCTTTCAGCGGGGACCAAACTCCTACTCACAGTGACCATCATGTTCCTGGTATAGCACTCCGCCCAGCCCATCTCGACTGGCATCAACGTGCAGTTCATATGGCTTGGTGGTGTCAGCATAGGCCATGACTGGGGCAGTGGTTAGGCTCCTTTTCAGTTGAGTGAAAGCCTCTTCATGCTTTGAAGTCCACTGCTCCTGGATGGATTCTTTGGGTCTTATAGGGTCCCCTGTAGGCTTCACAGGTTTTAGTGGTTCTGGGACATCTTCCTCTCCTTCACTCCTTAGTAGTTCATTGAGTGGGCAGGCTATCTTAGCAAACCCTTCTACAAATCTTCTGTAGTAAGAACAGAATCCCAGACATGACCGAAGCTCAGTCACATTTGAAGGCCTTGGCCAAGAGGTGACGGCATCCAGCTTCTCAGGGTCGGTAGTGTTCCCCTCAGCAGACACGATGTGGCCAAGGTAGTGGACAGAGGGCTTATAGAACTGGCACTTCTCCATGGAGAGCTTTAGGCCTTCTTCATGAAGTCTCTTCAGGACTTTCTCCAACCGCTCTTCATGCTCTTCCAGTGTTCTACCGAACATTATGATGTCGTCCAGGTACACCAGCACTTCTATCAAGTTCATGTCGCCCACTGTTTTCTCCATCAGCCTTTGAAAATTGGCCGGGGGGCCTGATAACCCTTGGGGCATGCGGTCAAACTCGAAGAACCCCACTGGGGTAATGAAGGCAGTTTTCTCTTTATCCTCCAGATGCATGGGGATCTGATAGTACCCACTCTTCAGATCCATCACATTGAACCACTTGGCTCCTGACAGACTCTGCAGAGCATCTTCTATTCGGGGGGTGGTGTATTGGTCAGGGATGGTTCTTCTGTTTAGTGTTCGGTAATCAATGCACAGTCTCAACGAACCATTTTTTTTCCGTACCACCACTATTGGAGAAGTGTAGGGGCTCCTGGATTCTCTGATGATCCCTGCTCTTTTGAGTTCCGCCAATTGTTCACGTAGGTCCTCCAAGTCCCCCAGAGGAACCCATCGGACCCTTTCTCTGAATGGTTTGTCTTCCTGCAAGCGGATCTTGTGGGTGGCACTCTTCGCACACCTTTCATCAAATTCGTTCTTGGAGAAGGCAGTCTGCCATCGGGCGATCTGGGCCCTAACCCTTTCTCTCCATTCTGGTGGAAGGGTGGTGTCTTCTGGGTAGATCTTCTCCACTGGGATCTCACCCTCCTCCAGCCTCTTCAAATCAGATGGCGAGACTGGGGTGACGGTGCTTACTTGGCCCAATAGCATTCTGGCCGGTACCTTCACTGGTAAAGTGGTCGTGTTGCGAACGCTCACTGACACCTTCCCATTATTCCTCTGTAGGGCCTTTAATGGAACCACTTTGGGGATTATTTCTATTCCCCTTCCTTCCTTCCGTTGGTCTGTTTCAAGGACAATGAAGGGGCCTGGTTGCTTCCAAGTAAGCTTGACAGACGCTCTCAGACAAGTCACTTCCTCAGGCTGTAGTACTCTTTCTCCTCTATCCAGACACCAGATCTTGCCTACCCCTTCTGTGGGAGCTTTCTGTTCTAATACTATTTGCTGGTACGCTTGTTTCAGCAGGGGGTGCATTCCTGTAGTTGAAGTACCCCGCTCTTGGGCTAGAGGCGTTAACAGTCTCCTGACCAGGTCAGTGTTGGTCTCTATAATGAGGGAACTTTTACCTGCCCCTGGTAGGCGAGGGCAGACCACTGCCAAGGTGTCAAAAGTCTCTGTTTCTCCAGCCACTGAGGGGTCAAAGGTTAGTTTGATTGATAAATAACCATCATAGGGGAAGTTTTGAGTTCCAATGCCCCATATCTCCAGTTCTTCCAACTTCTGCAAAGGCAAGTGTTTAAGGTGCTTGTCATAGAAGTCTCTGTACAGGAGAATCACTTGAGCCCCAGTATCCAGGAGGGCCTTGGTGTAGATCCCCTCTACCCGGATGGAGACTACTGGGGAGGGCCCCACTAACTTGACAGGAAACTTTCTGAGTGGAGCCTGCTTGGGCGGTTCAGTGATTTGTACCCTTACTTCCTTTTTCTTGGAACTTTGGCTGGATCTCGACCCCTGTTGGGTCTGGTGTGCACTGACTCTCCGTCGCCGGGCAGGTTGGGTTAAGGAGCGCTCAGAGGCAACAGCTGGAGCCCCAGGCGATGGTTGGGACTCTCGATGTTGTCTCCTCGCGTCGTTAGATTTCATGGAGTTAGCTGGAACTGGTGGGCACCCGGTTGACTCCTTCAACGGGGCCCTCTGGAGTTTTCCGCCGGCTTGCGTTACTGGGCTACAGCTTTCTCCGGGCTTGGACATACTTCCCGATAATGTCCGACTCCTCCACAGTTGAAACAGGTCATCATCTTCCGTGGTTTTTGCACCTGGGCAACATTAGAACAGAGAAACTTCTTGGGCTCCTCTGGAGTATTTCCATTGGGTAGACCAGCTGGCTGGTTGGTCAATATGGACATAATTTCTATCAATTGGGTTACTTGAGTCTTTAGAAGCTCAACCTGAGGGTCACCATCATCCGCATTGATCACTCTGACCCCGGCAGCAGATTCAGGTTTCTGACTCTTCTTCCTGCTGTCCAACATGACTTCTTCCTCCCTGACAATCCGGATCAAGTCTGGATATTTCAAGATACCACCAATTTGCCGGGTCCTCAACAGGAGGGTAATGGGGTCTAAAGGTTGAGCCTCTCTCAAAACTTTCTTTGCTTGGATCTTGTCCACATCCCGAGGGTCTAACCCCTTTTTCAACAGGATCTGATGTATGATCTTGTCCAGGCGCCTCATGTATTCTGACAATTTCTCTCCTTCTCTCTGATAAGAGTGTTCCATTTGGTAGATGAGGTCGGCGGCTTTCTCAGTGCGACCGAATACATCCTGCAAGATGTTTAGGTAGTCTTGAGCAGTACAATTCTTCTTGCTGAGCTTCAGGTTGTGAATGGCTTCCAGGGCAGGTCCCTACAGACTCTCTGTGATCCTCTGTTTCTTATGGGGCTCTGGTATGTCCCATTCAACCAAAGCTTGGGTAGCCTGTTCCAACCATTCTTCAAAACTGTCTTCCGATGGAGGCACCGGCTGCCTTCCTGTGAAGATTCTGAGCTTCCTGTAGCCCGCAGCTGAGTATGCGTGGGGATCCTTTTGACAGGTTTTTACAAATTCCCCAAGGACCGCACAGAGTTCGGGCCCAATGGTGGCCAGAGGTGACTTGGCAGAAACTTCTGGTTTGCTAGAGTCAGCTTGCCTGGATGAGGTAGGATCTTCTTTGGTAGTGATGAGCCGAACACCCCCGGGTTCGGTTCGCACCAGAACCCGCGAATGGACCGAAAGTTTGCACGAACGTTAGAACCCTATTAAATACAATGGATGCGAACGTTCAATATCTAAAGTGCTAATTATAACGACTATTATGCATGTTATTGTCCTAAAAGGGGTTTGGGAACCCGGGTTCTGCACCAGGGGACATGTATCAATGCAAAAAGAAGTTTTAAAAACGGCCGTTTTTCGGGAGCAGTCATTTTAATGATGCATAAAGTGAAAAAAAAAGTCAAATATTCCTTTAAATATCGTACCTGGGGGGTGTCTAAAGTATGCCTGTGAAGTGCCACGTGTTTCCCGTGTTTAGAACTGTCCCTGCACAAAATTACATTTCTAAAGGAAAAAAAGCCATTTAAAACTGCTTGCGGCTTTAATGTAATGTCTGGTCCCGGTAATATGGATGAAAATCTTTAAGAAAAATGGCATAGCTACCCCATCACACCCCCCCCCCCTCCCTACCCCAGCCCATTACCAGCCCCTTTGGGTCTTGTATGGATATTAAGGGGAACCCCACACACAAAATAAAAAATCACCCCTGTAACATTTGTTTTGCTGTCTGTGCAGTGTGCACCTGTTCAGAACAGTTAACCTCACTTTCCGTCCTAATGACAAATGTTTTTAGAAAATTTGGGTTTTTTATTGAAACAAGAATTGGTGATAAAGCATCAGTGGAGAGGAGACACTTTTTTTTCCCATATTAACTCTTACAGGAGAGAATTTGCCTTCCTAGGGGTAGATTTCCTCTCACTTCCTGTTGTATCCTTCCGTTTGCAAGGAGGAGTCGTTTGTAAGTTGGATGTTTGAAAGTAGGGGCCTGCCGTATATACTCTGCTGAAATTTGCCCCTTACATGTTGGTGTTGCCACAACACTGTGAGCCCTCACAGTTACTCTTGGTGGGCGCATGAATGGGCCCTGCTGTGAATTATTAGATCAAGAATTGTAATTGCATGCCCCTGTTGAACAGGGGCTGAAAAATTGGGCCTTTGGTGGTGGTGGTGTTGACACAACACTGTAAGGCCTCACAGTTACTCTTGGTGGGCGCAGGAATGGGCCCTGCTGTGAATTATTAGATCAAGAATTGTAATTACATGCCCCTGTTAAACAGGGGCAGAAAAATTGGGCCTTAGGCACTGTTGCCACAACACTGCAACCCCTCACAGATACTGTACTTGGAGCACAGCAATGAGCCCTGTTGCATAGTATTGCATCAAAAATTGTAATTACACGCCCCTGTTAAACAGGGGCTGAAAAATTGGGCCTTAGGCACTGGTGCTGGTGCCAAGACACTGCAACCTCTCCCAGATACTCTAGTTGGAGTGCAGGAATGAGCCCTGCTGCAAAGCATTGCATAAAAAATTGTAATAACATGCCCCTGTTAAACAGGGGCTGAAAAATTGGGCCTTAGCCACTGGTGCTGGTGCCACGAAACTGCAACCTCTCCCAGATACTCTAGTTGGAGTGCAGGAATGAGCCCTGCTGCAAAGCATTGCATAAAAAATTGTAATTACATGCCCCTGTTAAACAGGGGCTGAAAATTTGGGCCTTAGCCACTGGTGGCGGCACCCAGAAACAAAAATGTTCTTCCAAGCTATCATCATCAATCGGATCATTGAGGAGGAGGAGGATAGTCAGTCAACATAACAGGACAGTCTCTCAGCATCAGCATCAGTCTTGAAGGGATGTGACATTTGAAAATAAATTAGTCTGTTATATCAGCTTCAGGTGTTTGGTAGCTGGTGGTGATCCAAGACTGGTTCATCTTTATAAAGGTCAGTCGATCAACCGAGTCGGTGGACAGGCGCACCCTGTGATCCGTGACAAATCCTCCAGCAGCACTGAATGTGCGTTCTGAAAGAACGCTGGATGCAGGACAGGCCAGTAGCTCAATTGCATACTGTGCAAGCTCTGGCCAGTGATCCATCCTCAAGACCCAGTAAGCCAGAGGATTTTCGGTGGGGAAGGTGTCCAAGTCTGACCTTGCCCCTAGGTATTCCTGCACCATGTATATCAGACGCTGGCGATGGTTGCTGGAACCGATCATACCTTGGGGCTGCGGACTAAAGAATTGTCTGAACGCATCGGTCAGACGGCCACCTTCCCCACCGCTCCTTCTTTGACTGACCGAAGCCTCAGCAACTCGTTGTCCAGGACCAGGAGTTTGTAACCTCCCAGTCTCTGGGAACGCGTTGCACAGACCTTTCTGCAAGGCCTCCCGGAGTTGTCTCATCCTCTGCTTCCTCTGCGACGGTAAGATAAGGTCCGCAACCTTACCCTTGTACCGTGGATCAAGGAGAGTGGCCAGCCAGTAATGGTCCCTCTCCTTGATCCGAATAATACGAGGATCCTTCCGCAGACTTTGCAGGATCAGGGAGGCCATGCAGCGTAGGTTAGGTAAGGACGACATGATCCGCAGCCACCTCCTCCCAGCCACGTACAAGTCCACTGGTTTCTTGGGACTGTAAATCATCCCTAAAAGACTGCTGCTGATGATGCTGAGTGCCAGGCTCCACCTCCATGCTGACACAATCCTCCTCCTCCTCCTCCTCTTCCTGTGCGATGGGTGGGACAGAAGGAACACTGTCTGGGTAAAGGGGGCCTTGAGAGGCAAGGAAGTCCTCCTCTTCCTGCCTCTGTTCTGCCTCAAGTGCCCTGTCCAATTATTCCATGCAGCGTATGTTCCAACAGGAGGACAAGAGGTACAGTGTCACTGATGCATGCACTGTCACTGTTCACCATCCTCGTGGCCTCCTCAAATGGTGCCAGTACAGTGCATGCATCCCTGATCATGCCTCACTAGCGTGGTGAAAAAAAGCTGAGCTCCCCTGACCCTGTCCTGGTGCCGTAGTCGCACAGGTACTCATTGATGGCCCTCTGCTGCATGTGCAGCCGCTGCAGCATGGCCAACGTTGAGTTCCACCTGGTGGGCATGTCACATATAAGGCGGTTCTTGGGCAGGTTCAACTCCTTTTGCAGCTCAGCCAGGCGAGCACTGGCATTATAAGATCTGCAGAAATGCACACAGACTTTCCTGGCCTGCCTCAGGACATCCTGTAAGCCCGGGTACCTGCCCAAGAACCGCTGCACCACCAGGTTAAGGACGTGAGCCACACAGGGCACATGGGTCAGTTGTCCCTGTCGGAGGGCGGAGAGGAGGTTGGTGCCATTGTCGCAAACCACCATTCCTGGGTTAAGCTGGCATGGCGTCAACCACCTCTCGGCCTGCCCCTGCAGAGCAGACAGAACCTCTGTCCCAGTGTGGCTCCTGTCCCCCAAACACACCAGCGCAAGCACGGCATGGCATCTTTTTGCCTGCGTACTTGCGTAGCCCCTTGAACACCTACGGAGCACCGCTGGTTCCGAGGACAAAGCACAGGAAGAGGCCATGGAGGAAGAAGAAGAGGAGGGAGTGGAGGAGAGAGGTGTGTCACAACCAGTAGTAGCATTTTGGAGGCGTGGCAGCGGAACAACCTCCAACACTACTGCACCTTGTCCTGCATCCTTCCCAGATGCCAAAAGAGTGACCCAATGGGCCGTGAAAGAAAGGTAATGTCCCTGTCCATGCCTGCTGGACCATGAGTCAGCGGTAATATGCACCTTACCGCTGACCGCCCTGTCCAGCGAGTCCAAGACATTGCGTTCCACATGCCGGTAGAGAGCCGGAATCGCCTTCCGTGAGAAAAAGTGGAGTTTGGGAACCTGCCACTGAGGAACCGCACATTGCACAAACTCACGGAAGGGGGCCGAGTCTACCAACTGAAAAGGCAGCAGTTGAAGCGCTAGCAATTTAGCCAAGCTAGCATTCAACCGCTGGGCATGTGGATGGCTGGGACTGAACTTCTTTCGACGGTCCAGCAGCTGGAGCAGGGAAATTTGCCTGCTAGAATCGGACGTCGGTGTACTGCTAGCAGAGTGCCCGCAAGTACTTGGCTGTGACATTCTAATTCTACACCTTCATTCCTCTCAGTGCAGGTTTCAGAGAGGACTGAAGGTATAGTGGGGTTGGAGATCCCAGCTGATGCGGTGCAAGGAGAGGTCCGCTTTGTTCTTTGGTGTGGGTCTTTAAGGTAGGCTTGCCAACGAGCTGCATGGCAGGTCAACATATGTCTGGTCAAGCATGTGGTGCCCAAGCGGGTGATGTTTTGGCCACGCGATATACGCTTAAGACATATGTTGCAAACAGCAGCTGTGCGATCTGATGCACTCGACTCAAAAAAGGCCCACACCAAAGAACTTTTTGAATAACGGGCAGAGGCAGCGCCCTGCACAGGCGGAGCTCTGTGGTGTGATTCCGTCGGTGTGCTGCCCTTACGCTGGCCCCCCGAGGGCATCCTGCCTCGTTGGAGATGTGCCTCCTCCTCATCCTCCTCCTCTCTCCTATTAGGTACCCACGTGGAGTCAGTGACCTCATCATCCCCTCCCTCCTCATCACTGGAGCCAATCTGGCAGTATGCTGCAGCTGCTGGAACATGACTGCCAGATTGGTGTCCTTCTTGAGCATCCCCTCTCTCTGCTCTCACACTACTGCCTTCCTCTAGCTGGGTATCATCATCAGACCCTTCGAAACGCTGGGCATCCTCCTGGAGCATGTACCCAACACTGTGCTCAAACAGTTCGGGGGACTCCTCAGGAGGACATGGTTGGTCTAGGGAAGGAGTGACTGATGATGACATTGATACCAGGGAAGAGGACGCTTTGGCAGCTGCTTTGCCAGTACCCTGAGCCTGGGTGAGAGAGGATGAGGAGGATGAGGAGGGCTTGGTCATCCACTCTACCAAGTCTTCGGCATGATGCGGCTCAACACGTCCAGCTGCCGAAAAGAAGGACAAGCGTGTCCCATGGCCACGTGCTGATGGCGATGCACCGCGTCCACGACCAGCACTGTTGTCTCTTGACACAGAGCCTGCTTGCCCTCTTTTATTGGCTCCTGACTGTGTGCCTCTCCTTGTTTGCCTTCCAGACATTCTAATGGCCTGCAGGGAGATGGGAAAACCAGCAATAAGGCCTAGCTTCAGGAGTATATTTTGCAGGAATCACACTACGCCTGCTGTAAGTGCTGCAAATGCCTGTTGGTGTAACACACCAGGAAAACACAGCAATACGGGCTAACTTCAGGTGTATAATGTGCAGGAGGCACACTCCGCCCACTGTAAGTGCTGCAAATGCCTGTTGGTGTAACACACCAGGAAAACACAGCAATACGGGCTAACGTCAGGTGTATAATGTGCAGGAGGCACACTCCGCCCGCTGTAAGTGCTGCAAATGCCTGTTGGTGTAACACACCAGGAAAACACAGCAATACGCGCTAACTTCAGGTGTATAATGTGCAGGAGGCACACTCCGCCCACTGTAAGTGCTGCAAATGCCTGTTGGTGTAACACACCAGGAAAACACAGCAATACGGGCTAACTTCAGGTGTATAATGTGCAGGAGGAACACTCCGCCCACTGTAAGTGCTGCAAATGCCTGTTGGTGTAACACACCAGGAAAACACAGCAATACGGGCTAACGTCAGGTGTATAATGTGCAGGAGGCACACTCCGCCTGCTGTAAGTGTTGCAAATGCCTGTTGGTGTAACACACCAGGAAAACACAGCAATACGGGCTAACTTCAGGTGTATAATGTGCAGGAGGCACACTCCGCCGGCTGTAAGTGCTACAAATGTCTGTTGGTGTAACACACCAGGAAAACACAGCAATACGGGCTAACTTCAGGTGTATAATGTGCAGGAGGCACACTCCGCCCGCTGTAAGTGCTGCAAATGCCTGTTGGTGTAACACACCAGGAAAACACAGCAATACGGGCTAACTTCAGGTGTTAAATGTGCAGGAGGCACACTCCGCCCGCTGTAAGTGCTGCAAATGCCTGTTGGTGAAACACACCAGGAAAACACAGCAATACGGGCTAACTTCAGGTGTATAATGTGCAGGAGGCACACTCCGCCCACTGTAAGTGCTGCAAATGCCTGTTGGTGTAACACACCAGGAAAACACAGCAATACGGGCTAACTTCAGGTGAAAAATGTGCAGGAGGCACACTCCGTCCGCTGTAAGTGCTGCAAATGCCTGTTGGTGTAACACACCAGGAAAACACAGCAATACGGGCTAACTTCAGGTGTATAATGTGCAGGAGGCACACTCCGCCCGCTGTAAGTGCTGCAAATGCCTGTTGGTGTAACACACCAGGAAAACACAGCAATACGGGCTAACTTCAGGTGAAAAATGTGCAGGAGGCACACTCCGCCCGCTGTAAGTGCTGCAAATGCCTGTTGGTGTAACACACCAGGAAAACACAGCAATACGGGCTAACTTCAGGTGTATAATGTGCAGGAGGCTTAGCAACAATGACACTGACACTGTCCCCTGCCTATCCTTCTCTCTCCCTGCACACAAGGTTTATCAAATAATATGACACTGACACTGTCCCCTGCCTATCCTTCTCTCTCCCTGCACACAAGGTTTAGTAAAGAATATGACACTGACACTGTCCCCTGCCTATCCTTCTCTCTCCCTGCACACAGGGTTTAGCAAAGAATATGACACTGACACTGTCCCCTGCCTATCCTTCTCTCTCCCTGCACACAAGGTTTATCAAAGAATATGACACTGACACTCTCCCTGCCTATCCTTCTCTCTCCCTGCACACAAGGTTTAGTAAAGAATATGACACTGACACTGTCCCCTGCCTATCCTTCTCTCTCCCTGCACACAAGGTTTAGCAAAGAATATGACACTGACACTGTTCCCTGCCTATCCTTATCTCTCCCTGCACCCAAGGTTTAGCAAAGAATATGACACTGACACTCTCCCTGCCTATCCTTCTCTCTCCCTGCACACAAGGTTTAGCAAAGAATATGACACTGACACTGTCCCCTGCCTATCCTTCTCTCTCCCTGCACCCAAGGTTTAGCAAAGAATATGACACTGACACTCTCCCTGCCTATCCTTCTCTCTCCCTGCACACAAGAATAGCACAAAGAATATCACACTGTCCCTGCCTATCCTTCTCTTTCCCTGCGCCGGAACACACTACACAAGGCCGCCGCGCTGGTGGCCTTTTATAGTGTGGGGCGTGTGCTAAACCCCCTGAGCTATAATTGGCCACAGGCAACCTGCCTGTGGCCAATTATGGCTCTCCTAGCTGCCGGCGCTGTGCTTGGCCAAGCATGCGGGGTCACAGTGCATGCTTGGCCAATCACAGCGCCGGAATTGCACTGCGATGGCGCAGTGTATTGTGGGCCGTTCGCGTCACTCGAATTTGGCGCGAACGGCCCAAATCGTTCGATGTTCGCCGAACGGTCGAACAGCCGATGTTCGAGTCGAACGTATGTTCGACTCGAACACTGAGCTCATCCCTATTTATTGGGTGCCTCTTGGTGTATCACATTAAGTTCTCCCTTGTTGGCCAACTTCACACTTGGACCCTTGAAGTGTTCAGGGATTTCCTGTTTCCACTCAATCAATGCATAAGTATATGGTGTCCCTGTATCTGTCCTTACAGCAATCACCCATGCTTTCCTGTCTGGGGACAATGTTTTCATGGCTTGACTTAACTGTTCTTCACCCCAGGACTCTCCTGGAATTTCAAGCACCACGCTAACTGAGCGGGCATTTTCTTCCTTGCACCACGCTATAGCAGCGGCAGAATCCATTGTTGGTGCCGGTAGAGGTTCTGTCTAGGGGGGGGTTTTAGCTTGCAGAGTCACAGGAATCCCGGACGAGCCTCCACGTGTAGCACTACCCCCGTAGGAGCTGCTGGTTTAAGTTTTGGGCCTGTACTCTGCCTATCAACCCCTGTAATTTAGCTCGATTCCTCCTTGGCACAACTGGACAATAATAACAATAATGTGATTGTGGACCCCTAAAGGCTATAGAGGGCCACAATGATATCACACAACAATAAATGTATTTAATATTGTTACCTTATTGTGGTTTGCCTGCCACACAGCTGCAAAATACAGAGTCCCACACAAGAAGTAGTTCAACAAAGAGGTAATATGTTTACTTGGTAAAGAAATAGATATTACACATGTGACATTTGATTCAAACAGATCCCTGTGAGAGTCCACTGACATACATATACACAACAGCTCCAGGGTTTCACTTATAAACTAAGAGACCCAAATTCACCCAACTTAAGGTCAGACCTGAAGAAGTACACAATGGAGGAATCTCCCACTGTAATGATATCCGCAGTGGGGTCCTTCTCTACCAAGTCCAACCCAGCTCACTAAAACAGCACAATGACAATAAAGTAAATGCAAACAGTTGATTTACACGTGCAAGTTCAACAAGCTATCTGGCTCCCCCTGGTGGGCAGCTTTACTGGTACATGTCCTGCTGTATCGACCTAGTCGGCGAGCTGAACTGTTGAATGATCCTAAAAAGTCTCCAGAAATCTTTGCTAGCTTTTGTTGGTGCACTTGAGTATTTGTGATCCAACAGAAAGGATGAAGAAAGATTAAACACTAAACGTGTGGTGAAAAGGGCAAGTGAACTACTGATCCTTCCCAAGGCACTA
Organism: Rana muscosa; assembly: GCA_029206835.1. Taxonomy (NCBI): domain Eukaryota; kingdom Metazoa; phylum Chordata; class Amphibia; order Anura; family Ranidae; genus Rana; species Rana muscosa. The sequence goes on along the minus strand of CM055118.1, from coordinate 828,240,157 downwards.
ACTCACTCCTGAATGTAGCGTGTCTCCGCTTGCAGCACTGCAGTTGCCAGCAAGTGTAAGTAAAAATATGGAAGTCACCCTCCTGCAACACAGTTAATTATGTTAGTGGGCAGGTGCCCTCTCACCCCATGAGGCCTCGCCTCGCTGGTATTCTCCGACTGGGCCCTCTTGGTTCTCAGCCTCCGGACGAGTCGTGGTCCCTGGTCCTCCGCTTAGCCGCTCACAAGGCGTCGGTGGATTGGTGACTCTGGATGCTCGGGAGCGTAGAATGGTCCCTCTCCCTGGTCCGATCAGCAGGGCTGTGACAGGAATCCCTCCGTCAGGCGATCCGGCCTCCGTCACTTTAGGCCCAGGCTTCTCCGGCCTAAGCACCCTCGCTGTAGGCCTCTTGCCTCTTGCCTGATGGCGTCCCAAGAGACGGAACACAAGCCCCGCCTTGTCTTAAATAATTTCTCCCAGCAGGCTGTGCGTGGTGCCACGCACCCTAGCAGCACAGTGGCGTTGTGGGCCTTGTAGTCTATTTCTGACCCATAGCAATAGAGTCTCTGTCTCCCCGCACCACAAGGTCCGTCATGCATTGTTCTGATCATAGCTGAACCAAACAAATTGCAGCAGTATGATACAAATGGACAACAAAAGGAATTAAGTTCTCATTAAACACAAACTGTAGTCCATAAGCTACGTGCAAAAGTGACACCTTGCTACACATACATAAAAGGAATTGAACAAACTAGACTGCTCTCTCTCGCATGCCCACCCTGTCACTGCCTCCACCACTAGCAGTAGGTAGCATATGCAGAGTCCCCAATCTTTGGCCGGGGATCTGCTCTTACACACCCACCAGTTCTGACTCTCGGCTCCCTTGCACACTGGTCCTGGCCCTGGATCACCTGACACATACAAAGCAAACTCAACTCTCTCAAATGCCCACCCCAGCACTACAGATCTCTAACTAGAAGTGCTGCCTCTGCTGATCTACCTGGTGATTTCTAGTGGGATTAGCAAAAGGTTCAGTGCTGCTACCCTATTCAGTCCAACATTAATAGAGCTCACGGGTGCTCGATCTGCAGTCGCACAGCTGAGAATAATTGTTGTGATCTGCACAACCGATGCTGCTCTAAAATCTTGCTTTTATTGAAAAAAAGTCACAGTTACAGTAAGTTGACGCGTTTCAGCCTATATGGCATTAATCGTAAAAAATATTTAGCAAAAAAGTGGGTCAGGCTCCAGCAGAGCAGTGGGCAGTGAACAGAGTGGTGTTGTGTGAGGGTGTAAGGTAAACTGGCAGGGTTTCATCAGATGTTGGGAGGGATTTTTGGTAAGGAGGAGGTGTGGTAAAAGAGGGTGGAAAGAAGGGTTGAATATGGTGGGGGGGGGGGGCTGTCTTGCACTGTGTCTTACTGGTGTTTTGCCACTGGGGGATAAGAATCATAGTCATGGTGTTATGTAGTTCTCTGTTTCTGTTTCCCATGTGTTATGTGTGCCCCTATTTTGTTCCCCCAATGGAAATCCGAATTAGGACTTTCTTAATTTATTAAAGACCTAGTACAATTGTCAATATACTGTATAAAGTGACATTATATATTTCCAGTCAAAGGTTTCTCTGACCCAATTATTTTCTATCTTGATAACATGATGTAGGACTTTTTTTAAGGCCAAATTTGTTTGAATGGACCAAAATTTGAGCTGTGGGTGGACCTTGCAACTATTATACTGGCCTTATACTGTTGCTACAACCTGATTTGTTTAATAGATACAAGTAACTGGCAACGTAGAATGTAAAAAAGGCAGCAATAATGGCCAAGCAATAATGCATAATAACCCACAGCAACTTGAAATTAGCTTTAATTAGTCATGGATTACAATACAATATTGCTGCTTGTACTATGAATCTTAACAAACACTTTCTTTAGTTTACATGATGAAGAAACTGCAGTGTTTATTAATATTTATTTTACTTTATGAATAATCAGTTATAATAGAACTAAAAGAGCAACTTTATACACAGTGTAATTGGATTTTGGAGAAGTAACATATTTTACACCTATGCTTGGTTAAAAAATAAGTAAAGGCAATAGATTTAAAGCTTTTATGTCGGAATTCATGAAATGCTGGTGGTTTGTTCTTTTGACATGTACAGGGAAAATTTACAAGTGAAAAGAAAAGAAATGAGTTTAAGTTTTAATTTGGAACTCGGCTATATTGTTATCTGCCAAACCGTCAACCAACTTTTCCCTGCTCACAATGAGAAGAGGGTCATTGGCAGAAAACTGCCTATGCCACAATCAAATAATCTCTTTCATCCACAGCCCTGATCCTTTTAATAAACAAAATACGAAAAGGGAGTCAAAATTACGTCTAGCCTGTTTGAAAAGCAAGGAAATCCTGCAAGTACAATTCCCCACTTGTTATGTTCTTGGACCATGTGACTTAAAGTCATTCTTTGGGATAAAAGACCCAAGCTGGTATCAGGGTTCTGCCATGCTTTTCCCTTAGTTCCCAGTCTTAGCCCATCTGTTATTCAGTGAGTGCATGAATGGCATGTGTCAAGAGAGTCATCACTGAGCAAACTGCCCAAAGAAAACAGCCAGGGGACTTCCCTTTTTTCCTCTTACACAATTGTTGTAGAGGCAGCCACCATATGGTGAATAATTAGTTTTTGACCTTACTCCAGTAGAATGTTCCTGCCACTGCCAGGCTCTATCAATATGTGTATTAATGAGAGAGACCAGTGAAAGCATTTGCATTAACATTGTGATGTCTATTGTGCATGTTTTATGGCATAATAGTTACACACAATAACACGTTTAATTACAATGCAAAATGTATTGTAGTTTCTTATCCAATGCTACTGCTGTGTCATTCTGTATATGCAGTGGAGAGGTATATAATAAAAATGAGCAAATTTGTTATATTTTATCACATCGCTGTAAAGGTATGTAATGCAGTCAAGACCACATTCCACAGCATATTGATAACTTGCTTATTAGCAGTGCAATAGGTTAGTCAAGGGGTTTGCATAATTCTCCAGACTGAGGCAAAGTATTATTAGGGTGCTGTTAGCCATGGAATAATCACACAGAGATGCCCAACTAACCACTTAAAGCTAAACGTTTAGTTGGCTAATATTTTCCTAAAATACATATTTGAGTGTCATTTTACCTGATTTGCCTGGAGACCTGAATTTTCTCTAGCAGAGTTAAAGTAGATTTCCACCCACTTTTTAAAGCTTGCTATCGCCCCCCCCCCCCCCCCCCCACGTTCGTGATCATATTTAAGTGACCCATTGGACCTTTTAAAAAAAAAATATTTTTGAAGTTGTTCATCTTCTACTTTATTTTATTTACATATATTTTATTTATATTATTATGTCATTTCCACCCACCCATAGGCTCCTGGGATATGAGTGTCATCAATCCCAGGTGTCAATGGCCATCTCCAGCTGCTAGCATTGCGTTATTTTACAACCGGAAATGACGCAATGCTAGGCAATGCTTTTTTGTATTGGTACTTAATGGCAGCGAAGGTATCGGTAGCGAATGGTGGTGGCAACAACAGGATCAGCATCGCAAAGAAGAGGTGCTTTTATTGCATGGCATGAGAAAACTGAGATGGGGGCACTACACATGTGTAAGATCAGGAGGTGCATGTTGGGTAGCCAGCTGTACCTAATCCCAGAAAAGCCATGGGGGTTTCAGATACCCACAATCAGGGTGGCTGCTTGATTTATCAGGAGCTCCAAATAAATCCTAAAACATGCACAATGGTGGAAACTCTATAATAAACAGAACATGCCGATCTCCCACTGCTAGCATCACGTTATTTTACAACTGGAAATGATGCAATGCTAGGTGGAGATAGGCACCATTTTTGATTGGGAAATTCAGTCTTTTTTGTATTGGTACTTGGCGGCAGCGAAGGTATCAGTAGCAACTGGCGGTGGCAGCAACAGGACCAGCATCGCAAAGAAGAGGTGCTATTATTGCACTGCATGAGAAAACTGAGATGGGGCGTTACACATGCGTAAGATCAGGAGGTGCATGCTGGGTAGCCAGCTGCACCTATTCCCGGAAAAGCCAAGGGGGCTTCAGATGCCCACAATCAGGGTGGCTGCTTGATTTATCAGGAGTTCCAAATAAATCCTAAGACATGCACAAAGCTGGAAACTCTATAATAAACAGAACATGACGATTTTTAATGTACAAGCGGAAAATGTCACGGGGGTTTTAAAGAAAAAATGGTTGGAACTCCGCTTTAAATAATACAACTATGGCTTCTCCCTGTCCCAGCCTGTGACTGGAGAGTGAAGGGCAGGCAAAACTGATGAGGTTAGTCTACTCTCTCCTGATGTCAGCATGTTCACTATTAGCATATGAGCATTGCGGCATAAATGATTGTCTCGTGTTTTTTCTACATCTCGCAGCCTATAGACTCTGCTGTGCAGTGACTGCAAAAGGCTGATCCCAGGCCACATTTAGATACTTAATAGTTGTGTAGCGGGTACTTACTTTCCCGCAGTAAGTTTCGAATTTTTTGGTGACACCAGTGGTGTGTACCTCCGGCGGTCCACTGGGTGGCGCTGTCACCGAGGGTCGACAGACGGCTACCGCTGTGTGCTGAGCCTACTTTTGTCCTCTCTGGGCAGCGGTATGGTGGGGCGGGGAACCCGCCGTGCTTGCTGGGAGAGGGGATAAAAGGGCCGGCCATCTTGGTCACGGGGCGGTTGGTCCCTGGCACCTTTAGCCTTCGGACGGAGTTCGTGTTTGTCCTCTAGGCGGACTAGGCCTAGAGGACCACTGGAGATCGTGTTCCATCCCTGGCACCTTTAGCCTGGGGTGAGGTACTCGGAAGGCGGTCCGGAGCTCAGTGCCCAACACTGAGTTCCGCGAGGGAAGGATCCTAAGGTACTCCGGAGATGGATGCCTGAATCCGAGGTGGGCGTAATGGAGCGGGAAGAGCTCCTCATCTGAAGACCCGGTGCAGCATACTGCCGGTGACGGGTGAGTCTCTTGTCGGAGACCGTCCGGAAGGTGAATTTTCCTCATGCGGAGACCATAACCCACTCTTTGGAGGAGAGTGGAGGATCGAACTTGTGTCTGGGCCTATTCGTACACACACCTCCTTTTCTGTTCTATAGCCAAGGGAGTCCATGTTATGTGCTAAATAAAGGAGTGTTGGACTTTAACGGTGTGTGGCTCAAGTTCCTGGCAGACGAGGTTCTCGGAGACTCTTGGAGGGAGGATCCGATGCACAACACAGGCCCGAAGGTAAAGGAAGGCATTGCTGATACCACTTATACCCCTGTGGTAGAAGCCAGGCGTAGCGCACCCTCTCCCTCCCCTATCATACCCCTAGACCAGAGACATTGCGAGCAGAACTTTAATAGAGGGGACGGTGAGAGGGGAGGACCTGCCCGCTACAGTTGCTTTAAAAATACATTTTCTATAAAATATGAAACAGTATATACAGTATGTTGCATGGGCCTCTACCTAAGCATTTTTAGTGCAATAAAGCAAACTTCATAGATCCTACTCAAACCTAAATACTGTATTTATTGGCGTATAACACTCACTTTTTTACCCTGAAAATTGAGGGTAAACTGTGCCTGCGTGTTAGTCGCAGGGGGCTGCAGTGGTGTATTTAGGTTTTGTGCTGCCCTAGGCCTGACTAAACTTGCGCACCCCCTAATTTAAATATGACCCACCCCTTCCTGTAAAAGCCACACCCCTTCCTTTTTAAGACCTGCCCTGTCATCTTCATGGGAGGAAGACAGAGGGACGCCGTGGGAAGAGGACAGAGGGACGCTGCGGGAGAAGGATAGAGGGACGCCCTGGGAAGAGGACAGAGGGTTGCCGTGGGAAGAGGACAGAGGGACACCGTGGGAAGAGGACAGAGTGGGATGTTGTGGCGGTCAATAAGGCCTAGAGAATAGCAGGCTAGGCACTTCCTAATGGCTCAGTCCCTGGGAATAGTATCGGATAACGGCCAACAGGCCCTCTTACCAGACCCAGCAAAATCGCAACAGTGATCCCTCTGGCTGGACGTTCGCTCACTCTGGGTTGCCCGGGGTGACTCTAGTCAGTAGTGTAGTATGTCTGTATCCTGCCAGTGGCTCTGTCTTTCTCCCTCTCTAGTGGTGCGGGTACAGCGTGGCTCTCTGGTGGTGCGGGTACAGCCTGGCTCTCTGGTGGTGCGGGTACAGCGTGGCTCTCTGGTGGTGCGGGGTACAGTGTAGCTCTCTGGTGGTGCGGGTACAGCGTGGCTCACTGGTGGTGTGGGCACAGCGTGGCTCTCTGGTGGTGCGGGTACAGAGTGGCTCTCTGGTGGTGCGGGTACAGCATGGCTCTCTGGTGGTGCGGGTACAGCGTGGCTCTCTGGTGGTGCGGGTACAGCGTGGCTCTCTGGTGGTGCGGGCACAGCGTGGCTCTCTGGTGGTGTGGTTACAGCGTAGCTCTCTGGTGGTGCAGGTACAGCGTGGCTCTCCGGTGGTGCGGGGTACAGCGTGGCTCTCTGGTGGTGCGGGTACAGGGGTACAGTGTGGCTCCCTCTCTGGTTTCCCCCAGCACAGTATTCTCTTTTGCTCCTCTTCTAACACCCCCTGCCTCCCCTCCAGCAGAGTGCTTGCATGCTGGGGGCTGTAGCTTGGTGTCTATGGACACACTGGGGCTGACTAATTTCCCATGATGCCCCCAGAGTCTTCTGATTGGCCCTTTGCTGTGGCCAATCATGGGGAGGGTGCGGCGAATCCAATTAGAGCCGCTCTCTCTCTCTCTTCGGCTTACAGAAAGGGAAGGGGGGTGGTGGGGGAGATACAGACAGCTCGCAGCTCTCCTTTCCCTGTCACAGCGCCGCTGCTCTATTTGCCAGAGAACTTGTCAGCGTTACTGTGACAGGCAGAGGAGAGCTGCAGGCTGTCTGAATTTCCCTTGCCACCCCCTTCCCTTTCTGTAAGCCGAAGTGAGAAGAGAGAGGGCCGCCCAGCTTCATGCCCACTGTTTCCCTCCCCATGATTGGCCACAGCAGAATCACGGCTGTAGAGGGGGGGGCGGCGGCTTGATTGCTCCTATCTAAACTGCTTCCTTGCCCCCTCCGCACCCGGCGCTAGCCACTGCACTGCTAAGCAGTACTCCCCTGATAGTGGCCCTGCGTGCGGGAGTCGGGAGGAGGGTGCGGGTGCGGGTGGGGGCGGCCTAGGCCAGAACACAGCACTGCGGGGCTGTGGAAAGTTTTTTTCCTGAAACTTCCCTCTTAAAGTTGGGGTGCCTGTTATACGCCTGTGCGTGTTATACGCCGATAAATACGGTAATTCCTAAAGTCCACCATAATTTGAGTCTGGGCAATCTGTGATAAGTTATAAAAAACTTTAATAAAACGCAATTGTGTTAATATGCCATCCAAACACAATGAGGTATTATATAATAATAACCATTTTACAAAGGTGTTTTTTATACAGAGGTTGTTGTTATATAGGGTGCCACAGTGTTTAAAAGGCATTTGATAGCAAGCGTGTTTTTTACCTGTATTATTAAAGGATATATTTTATAATTAATCATAAATTGCCCAAATCTCAAATTGTTATAGACTTTTGAAATCCATTTATTTTTAAGATTTAAGTCTAATTTCATTGCCCTTATCACTGGAAAAGGATTCAGGCAATTTCCATCAGCTCCTACCAGGGTAGCGCTACAATAGTATACACAGATAGCTGTTTACAGTAACAAAAAGGTCCCTGATATTACAATCTAAACTAACACTATTTCTTAAAACTAGGCACTACAAAGTTGTTTGCAAGTACTTGAATAGTGATGAGCCGAACACCCCCGGGTTCGGTTCGCACCAGAACCCGCGAACGGACCGAAAGTTCGTACGAACATTAGAACCCTATTAAATACAATGGATGCGAACGTTCGAATTCTAAAGTGCTAATTATAACAACTATTATGCATGTTATTGTCCTAAAAAGGGTTTGGGAACCCGGGTTGTGCACCAGGGGACATGTATCAATGCAAAAAGAAGTTTTAAAAACAGTCGTTTTTCGGGAGCAGTCATTTTAATGATGCATAAAGTGAAAAAAAAAAAGTCAAATATTCCTTTAAATATCGTACCTGGGGGGTGTCTAAAGTATGCCTGTGAAGTGCCACGTGTTTCCCGTGTTTAGAACTGTCCCTGCACAAAATGACACTTCTAAAGGAAAAAAAAGCCATTTAAAACTGCTTGCGGCTTTAATGTAATGTCTGGTCCCGGTAATATGGATGAAAATCTTTAAGAAAAATGGCATAGCTACCCCATGACCCCCCCCCTACCCCAGCCCATTACCAGCCCCTTTGGGTCTTGTATGGATATTAAGGGGAACCCCGCACATAAAATAAAAAAGGCCCTATATACTCTGAACAGCCGTATACAGGCGGTGCATACAAGACAGGGACTGTAGGTTTGTTCTTATGTAGAATCTGTTTGTAATTTTGAACAGGTACATTGTTTAAGTGTAGCTCCAGCCCAAAAATCTATTTTTAAACTTTTTGGAAAACATAGGTAAGGGTTATCACCTCTGTAACATTTGTTTTGCTGTCTGTGCCCCTGTTCAGAACATTTCACCTCACTTTCCGTCCCAATGACAACTGTTTTTGAAATGTGGTGTTTTTCTTGAAACAAGGATTGGTGATAAAGCATCAGTACAGAGGAGACACCTTTCTCCCATATTTATTCTTACAGGAGAGAATTTTCCTTCCTAGTGGTAGATTTCCTCTCACTTCCTGTTGTCTTCTTGCGTTTGCAAGTAGGAGTCGTTTGTAAGTTGGATGTTTGAAAATAGGGACCTGCCGTATATACTCTGCAGAAATAGGCCCCTTAGTTGTTGGTGTTGGCACAACACTGTAAGCACTCACAGTTACTCTTGGTTGGTGCTGGAACGCCCTGCTGTCAACTATTATATCAGGAATTTTAATTACATATAATTGTTGAACAGTGGTAGTAAAAATTGGGCCTTTGATGGTGGTGCTGGTGCCACAAGACTGTAAGCCCTGACAGTTACTCTTGGTGGGTGCAGCAATGGGCCCTGCTGTGAATTATTAGATCAAGAATTGTAATTGCATGCCCCTGTTGAACAGGGGCTGAAAAATTGGGCCTTTCGTGGTGGTGGTGGTGGTGTTGCCACAACACTGTAAGCCCTCAGAGTTACTCTTGGTGGGTGCAGGAATGGGCCCTGCTGTGAATTATTAGATCAAGAATTGTAATTACATGCCCCTTTTGAACAGGGGCTGAAAAATTGGGCCTTTCGTGGTGGTGGTGGTGGTGGCGTTGCCACAACACTGTAAGCCCTCAGAGTTACTCTTGGTGGGTGCAGCAATGGGCCCTGCTGTGAATTATTAGATCAAGAATTGTAATTGCATGCCCCTGTTGAACAGGGGCTGAAAAATTGGGCCTTAGGCACTGGTGGCACAACACTACAACCCCTCACAGATACTGTACTTGGAGCACAGCAATGAGCCCTGTTGCAAAGTATTGCTTCAAAAATTGTAATGACACGCCCCTGTTAAACAGGGGCTGAAAAATTGGGCCTTAGGCACTGGTGCCACAACACTCCAACCCCTCACAGATACTGTACTTGGAGCACAGCAATGAGCCCTATGGCAAATTATTGCTAAAAAAATTGTAATTACACGCCCCTGTAAAACAGGGGCTGAAAAATTGGGCCTTAGCCACTGGTGGCGGCACCCATAAACAAAAATGATCTTCCAAGCTATCATCATCAATCGTATCATTGAGGACTCGGAGGAGGAGGATAGCCAGTCAACATAACAGCACAGGCACTCAGCATCAGCATCAGTCTTGAAGGGATGTGACATGTTAAAATCAATTAGTCTGTTATATCAGCATCAGGTGTGTGGTAGCTGGTGGTGATCCAAGACTGGTTCATCTTGATGAAAGTCAGTCGATCAATCGAGTCGGTGGACAGGCGCACCCTGTGATCCGTGACAAATCCTCCAGCAGCACTGAATGTGCGTTCCGAAAGAACGCTGGATGCAGGACAGGCCAGTAGCTCAATTGCATACTGTGCAAGCTCTGGCCAGTGATCCATCCTCAAGACCCAGTAAGCCAGAGGATTTTCGGTGGGGAAGGTGTCCAAGTCTGACCTTGCCCCTAGATATTCCTGCACCATGTTTATCAGACGCTGGCGATGGTTGCTGGAACCGATCATACTTTGGGGCTGCGGACTAAAGAATTGTCTGAACGCATCGGTCAGACGGCCACCTTCCCCACCGCTCCTTCTTTGACTGGCCGAAGCCTCAGCAACTCGTTGTCCAGGACCAGGAGTTTGTAACCTCCCAGTCTCTGGGAACGCGTTGCACAGACCTTTCTGCAAGGCCTCCCGGAGTTGTCTCATCCTCTGCTCCCTCTGCGACGGTAACATAAGGTCCGCAACCTTACCCTTGTACCGTGGATCAAGGAGAGTGGCCAGCCAGTAATGGTCCCTCTCCTTGATCCGAAGAATACGAGGATCCTTCCGCAGACTTTGCAGGATCAGGGAGGCCATGCAGCGTAGGTTTGCTGAGGCATTCGCTCCGGAGTCCTCTGGGTCACTAAGGACGACATGATCCGCAGCCACCTCCTCCCAGCCACGTACAAGTCCACTGGTTTCTTGGGACTGTAAATCATCCCTAAAAGACTGCTGCTGATGATGCTGAGTGCCAGCCTCCACCTCCATGCTGACACAATCCTCCTCCTCCTCCTCCTCCTCCTCCTCCTCTTCCTGTGCGATGGGTGGGACAGAAGGAACACTGTCTGGGTAAAGGGGGCCTTGAGAGGCAAGGAAGTCCTCCTCTTCCTGCCTCTGTTCTGCCTCAAGTGCCCTGTCCATTATTCCACGCAGCGTGTGCTCCAACAGGTGGACAAGAGGTACAGTGTCACTGATGCATGCACTGTCACTGCTCACCATCCTCGTGGCCTCCTCAAATGGTGCCAGGACAGTGCATGCATCCCTGATCATGCCCCACTGGCGTAGAGAAAAAAAACCAAGCTCCCCTGACCCTGTCCTGGTGCCGTAGTCGCACAGGTACTCATTGATGGCCCTCTGCTGCGTGTGCAGCCGCTGCAGCATGGCCAACGTTGAGTTCCACCTGGTGGGCATGTCACATATAAGGCGGTTCTTGGGCAGGTTCAACTCCTTTTGCAGCTCAGCCAGGCGAGCACTGGCATTATAAGATCTGCGGAAATGCACACAGACTTTCCTGGCCTGCCTCAGGACATCCTGTAAGCCCGGGTACCTGCCCAAGAACCGCTGCACCACCAGGTTAAGGACGTGAGCCACACAGGGCACATGGGTCAGTTGTCCCTGTCGGAGGGCGGAGAGGAGGTTGGTGCCATTGTCGCAAACCACCATTCCTGGCTTAAGCTGGCGTGGCGTCAACCACCTCTCGGCCTGGCCCTGCAGAGCAGACAGGACCTCTGCCCCAGTGTGGCTTCTGTCCCCCAAACACACCAGCGCAAGCACGGCATGGCATCTTTTTGCCTGCGTACTTGCGTAGCCCCTTGAACGCCTACGGAGCACCGCTGGTTCCGAGGACAAACCACAGGAAGAGGCCATGGAGGAAGAAGAAGAGGAGGGGGTGGAGGAGAGAGGTGTGTCACAACCAGTAGTAGCATTTTGGAGGCGTGGCGGTGGAACAACCTCCAACACTACTGCACCTTGTCCTGCATCCTTCCCAGCTGCCAAAAGAGTGACCCAATGGGCCGTGAAAGAAAGGTAACGTCCCTGTCCATGCCTGCTGGACCATGAGTCAGCGGTAATATGCACCTTACCGCTGACCGCCCTGTCCAGCGAGGCCAAGACATTGCCTTCCACATGCCGGTAGAGAGCCGGAATAGCCTTCCGTGAGAAAAAGTGGCGTTTGGGAACCTGCCACTGAGGAACCGCACATTCCACAAACTCACGGAAGGGGGCCGAGTCTACCAACTGAAAAGGCAGCAGTTGAAGCGCTAGCAATTTAGCCAAGCTAGCATTCAACCGCTGGGCATGTGGATGGCTGGGAGTGAACTTCTTTCGACGGTCCAGCAGCTGGGGCAGGGAAATTTGCCTGCTAGAATCGGATGTCGGTGTACTGCTAGCAGAGTGGCCGCAAGTACTTGGCTGTGACACACCTAATTCTACACCTTCATTCCTCTCAGTGCATGTTTCAGAGAGGACTGAAGTTATAGTGGGGTTGGAGATCCCAGCTGATGCGGTGCAAGGAGAGGTCCGCTTTGTTCTTTGGTGTGGGTCTTTGAGGTAGGCTTGCCAACGAGCTGCATGGCAGGTCAACATATGTCTGGTCAGGCATGTGGTACCCAAGCGGCTGATGTTTTGGCCACGCGATATACGCTTGAGACATATGTTGCAAACAGCAGCTGTGCGATCTGATGCACTAGCCTCAAAAAAGGCCCACACCAAAGAACTTTTTGAATGACGGGCAGAGGCAGCGCCCTGCACAGGCGGAGCTCTGCGGTGTGATTCCGTTGGTGTACTGCCCTTACGCTGGCCACCAAAGGGCATCCTGTCTCGTTGGAGATGTGCCTCCTCCTCATCCTCCTCCTCCTCCTCTCTCCTATTAGGCACCCACGTGGAGTCAGTGACCTCATCATCCCCTCCCTCCTCATCACTGGAGCCAATCTGGCAGTATGCTGCAGCTGCTGGAACATGACTGCCAGATTGGTGTCCTTCTTGAGCATCCCCTCTGTCTGCTCTCACGCTACTGCCTTCCTGTAGCTGGGTTTCATCATCAGACCCTTCGAAACGCTGGGCATCCTCCTGGAGCATGTACCCAACACTGTGCTCAAACAGTTCGGGGGACTCCTCAGGAGGAGGACATGGTGGGTCTAGGGAAGGAGTGACTGATGATGAGTCTGACATTGATACCAGGGAAGAGGACGCTTTGGCAGCTGCTTTTCCAGTACCCTGAGCCTGGGTGAGAGAGGATGAGGAGGAGGAGGAGGGCTTGGTCATCCACTCTACCAAGTCTTCGGCATGATGTGGCTCAACATGTCCAGCTGCCGAAAAGAAGGGCAAGCGTGTCCCATGGCCATGTGCTGATGACAATGCACCGCGTCCACGACCAGCACTGTTGCCCCCAGACACAGAGCCTGCTTGCCCTCTTTTATTGCCTCCTGACTGTCTGCCTCTCCTTGTTTGCCTTCCAGACATTCTAATAGATGGCCTGCAGGGAGATGGGAAAAAAGCAATAAGGGCTACCTTCAGGTGTCCTTCTCTGTCCCTTTACTTAAGGATTTCTAAATATGGTTGAGGATGATTGCTTTTGCACAGAATAGCACAACGACAATTTCCCTGACTGTCCAAAAAAACAAGGATTTCAAAGATGGTTGATGAGGAATGCTTTAGCACACTATAGCACAAGGAGAATTTCCCTCACTGTCCTTCCCTGTCCCTAGAAACAAGGATTATCACAGTGAAAGAAACTGACACTCTTCCTACCTATAGTTTTCTGTCCCTAGAAAAAATGTTTTTTTAAAGCACACTATAGCACAAGGAGAATTCCCTCACTGTCCTTCCCTGTCCCTAGAAACAAGGATTATCACAGTGAAAGAAACTGACACTCTTCCTACCTATAGTTTTCTGTCCCTAGAAAAAATGTTTTTTTAAAGCACACTATAGCACAAGGAGAATTCCCTCACTGTCCTTCCCTGTCCCTAGAAACAAGGATTATCACAGTGAAAGAAACTGACACTCTTCCTACCTATAGTTTTCTGTCCCTAGAAAAAATGTTTTTTTAAAGCACACTATAGCACAAGGAGAATTCCCTCACTGTCCTTCCCTGTCCCTAGAAACAAGGATTCGCACAGTAAAACACACTGACACTCTCCCTACCTATAGTTTTCTGTCCCTAGAAAAAATGTTTTTTTAAAGCACACTATAGCACAAGGAGAATTCCCTCACTGTCCTTCCCTGTCCCTAGAAACAAGGATTATCACAGTGAAAGAAACTGACACTCTTCCTACCTATAGTTTTCTGTCCCTAGAAAAAATGTTTTTTTAAAGCACACTATAGCACAAGGAGAATTTCCCTCACTTTCCTTCCCTGTCCCTAGAAACAAGGATTATCACAGTGAAAGAAACTGACACTCTTCCTACCTATAGTTTTCTGTCCCTAGAAAAAATGTTTTTTTAAAGCACACTATAGCACAAGGAGAATTTCCCTCACTTTCCTTCTTTGTCCCTAGAAACAAGGGTTATCACAGTGAAAGAAACTGACACTCTTCCTACCTATAGTTTTCTGTCCCTAGAAAAAATGTTTTTTTAAAGCACACTATAGCACAAGGAGAATTTCCCTCACTTTCCTTCTTTGTCCCTAGAAACAAGGATTCGCACAGTAAAACACACTGACACTCTCCCTACCTATAGTTTTCTGTCCCTAGAAAAAATGTTTTTTTAAAGCACACTATAGCACAAGGAGAATTCCCTCACTGTCCTTCCCTGTCCCTAGAAACAAGGATTCGCACAGTAAAACACACTGACACTCTCCCTACCTATAGTTTTCTGTCCCTAGAAAAAATGTTTTTTTAAAGCACACTATAGCACAAGGAGAATTCCCTCACTGTCCTTCCCTGTCCCTAGAAACAAGGATTCGCACAGTAAAACACACTGACACTCTCCCTACCTATAGTTTTCTGTCCCTAGAAAAAATGTTTTTTTAAAGCACACTATAGCACAAGGAGAATTCCCTCACTGTCCTTCCCTGTCCCTAGAAACAAGGATTCGCACAGTAAAACACACTGACACTCTCCCTACCTATAGTTTTCTGTCCCTAGAAAAAATGTTTTTTTAAAGCACACTATAGCACAAGGAGAATTCCCTCACTGTCCTTCCCTGTCCCTAGAAACAAGGATTCGCACAGTAAAACACACTGACACTCTCCCTACCTATAGTTTTCTGTCCCTAGAAAAAATGTTTTTTTAAAGCACACTATAGCACAAGGAGAATTCCCTCACTGTCCTTCCCTGTCCCTAGAAACAAGGATTTGCACAGTAAAACACACTGACACTCTCCCTACCTATCCTTCTCTTTCCCTAAACTAAAGGAATCCAGGTTAAGCAAGAAAAAATAAATGTCACTGTCCCTGCCTATGCTTCTCTTTCCCTGCTCCGGAACACACTACACTAGGCCGCCGTGCTGGCGGCCTTTTATAGTGTGGGGCGTGTACTAAACACCCTCAGCAATAATTGGCCACAGGCATCCTGCCTGTGGCCAATCATTGCTCTCCTCGCTGCCGGCGCTGTGATTGGCCAAGCATGCGGGGTCACAGTGCATGCTTGGCCAATCACAGCGCCTGGATGACACTGCGATGGCGTAGTGCATTGTGGGCCGTTCGCGTCACTCGAATTTGGCGCGAACGGCCCAAATCGTTCGATCTTCGTCGAACGATCGAACAGCCGATGTTCGAGTCGAACGTATGTTCGACTCGAACACGAAGCCCATCCCTATACTTGAAGTTCACAGTAAGTTAGTTTGAAGTCCCCTAAACCTGGACACACTACTTTTTTATTTCAGTTCCCATGCAGAGATTAGCATGCACCCCCCCCCCCTCCACTTTCCACTATCTTAGAAGGAAACCTCAGAAGCCAATATAAAGGTGTAGTAATGTAGGATGGTGGGCATGCCAAATGTCAAAGTTGTAGATGAACTGAGGTCCATGTTGGGAATGCACCCAAATTTAGGGGGAAACTCTTCAAGCCACACACAAAGTGAGAACTCAAGGTAGGCACACCCTAAGGAAACCTCTAGGGCTGCTGATAAGGCAGTACAGACAGCCCTCCTGTACTGAGCCCAGGCCCCATCAGTTCAAAAAGGGGGCCCAGGCACCTCCTGAGCCAGAGGGCCAGCTGTACAGCCTTATTGCTGACTCTTGTGGATCCCTCTGCAGCACTGTCGCCTTGTCCTCCTCTCCTGCTGCGCTGCAGGGGGATTGCTTTTATTAACTGTGCCCTCTTCTACCTGCTGTTCGGCTCCTCTCCCCTGCAACACTGGTGGCGTCCCTCCTCTCCCTCCCGCCAGCATCTTCTGAGAGCACAGAGATGGATAGTTTCAGGATGGAGAGCCCCTTCCCTTCCTGAACGATCACAGTGAGCAATTGGTACCGTGTCCAACTGTGTTTACTATGCTTCAGTTTGTGAATGAACAGGAAGCCTCAGAGTGCTTCCCATTTATTCTCTGTCCACAGCAGCTGGGGCTTCAAAGAAAGGGACTGATGAACCTTTGTCCTCATTCCCTTTAAATGTGAGACATCATGGGTCTGTTTAGACCCTGATATTTTACCAAAGACCCCCAACAGGGCAGTTTAAAAAAATTAAATACAATTCTAAAAAAAAAAAGTAAAAAAAAATTAAAACTCTAAAAAATAATTGAAAAAAATAAGGACTCGTTCGCATGTGTTTTGCTTTCTGAAGCGCAGTCATCATTTGGATCGCTCTTCAGAGAGCATTTGACAGGTGGTGAGGAGGCAGCATATTGCCTCCTTACAGCCTGCTTTAACCCTGCACAAGTGCAGGTTGCAGAGCACTTGAAGAGCAGCGCTATTTACTTGAATGGGTCTTGTCCGACAGGTGTATAATTTCTGCCATGAATGTAAATTATACCGGTGGGTTAATAGGGGCTGCCCTGGGTTTTTTTTTTTTTTTGTTTATTATTCCTCTTTTAGTAGTGCCAATGTATTTTCTAAAATGCATATTGAGGTTTTGGAGGCTGTTTTACATATGATACTGTGAAATAGTATGAATATATATATATATATATATATATATATATATAGAAAATGGTAAAATAATAAAACAGATCGGGTATCTGAATAGTTAATTTACACCAAACAGCGCTAAAATTTAAACTAAAATTAGACCCGTAGAAAAGCCACTGGAAAAAAAGTCCAAAGCGTAGTATTGTGACATAACCAGTCCAGAGAAATGAGGTGAGTATCAACAATTGTCCATGTGAGCACCTTCCACCACCAAAGACATCAATTGCAATCCACCACGTGATGAATACCGTATATACTCGAGTATAAGCCAAGATTTTCAGCCCTTTTTTTGGGCTGAAAGTCTCCCCCTCGGCTTATACTCGAGTCAGCAAAAGTTTTTACATGTAAATAGTACCTGGAAAAAAAAGTTGCGGCTGCGGCATCCATCGTTCAAATCCCGCGGTCTCTTCCTGGTCTCTTCCGTGATAGGCGATTCTCATCAGACACTCTCCGCCTATCACGAACGGTCTCTCATCCTCAGTTTCCCAGCAGACGTCTGTGATTGGCGGAACACCCAACACAGTGTCTGCTGGGAAACTGAGGATGAGAGAACGTTCGTGATAGGCGGAGAGTGTCTGATGAGAATCGCCTATCACGGAAGGAACAGGAAGAGACCGCGGGATTTGAACGATGGACGCCGCAGCCGCAACTTTTTTTCAGGTACTATTTACATGTAAAATTTAAACAGTGAGGATAGGAACTGTGAGGATAGGGAACAGTGAGGATAGGGAACAGTGAGGATAGGGAACAGTAAGGATGGTAACACTGAGGCATTGTTGACCCTCGGCTTATACTCGAGTCAGTAAGTTTTCCCAGTTTTTTGTGGCAACATTAGGTACCTCGGCTTATACTCGTGTCGGCTTATACTCGAGTATATACAGTAATCCCCTTAGGGGTTCACACTCACCAGAAACACAATAAAACTGGGCCATAAGTGAAAATGGTACATCAGCTACTCTGTTGTGGCTCGTCACTTTTCATCAGGGTCCACCAGTGAAATGGGCTCCAATGCATGTCATAAAATAACAGAAAATAACAACACAATAGTGTAATCCTGTTTATTTAAAACCTGTTTCCCATACAGCAGGAGACCCCTTTATCTAACTACGTACATAAACAAGCAGAAATATGAGCAAAGAATGGCCCCAGAGGGCGCTATCACCATATCCAGCCATCACACGGAGCGTGTGTGTATCCTTTCAGATCCTGCAGACACTTCCGAGCAGAAGCAATGGACGGTGGAGCACAGCCTTGGAGCGCAATCGTCACTTCCGGGTTGCGGATTGTCGTGGTTACGCCCTGACACGTTTCGTCATCTGCCTTTAACAGAGGGCGTCCAGTATATATGTATTATTTTTTTTAGAGCTTGGTATATTTACCATTATGGTTAATGAAGGGCTAGAAGCTTAAATGTGCACATATATATATATATATATATATATATATATACACACACAGTATCTCAGAAAAGTGAGTACACCCCTCACATTTTTGTAAATATTTTATTATATCTTTTCATGTGACAACACTGAAGAAATTACACTTTGCTACAATGTAAAGTAGTGAATGTACAGCTTGTATAACAGAGTAAATTTGCTGTCCCCTCAAAATAACTCAACACACAGCCATTAATGCCTAAACCACCCTGGCAACAAAAGTG
The DNA here is from genome assembly GCA_029206835.1 of Rana muscosa. Taxonomy (NCBI): domain Eukaryota; kingdom Metazoa; phylum Chordata; class Amphibia; order Anura; family Ranidae; genus Rana; species Rana muscosa. Next base: position 828,221,720 of record CM055118.1, on the reverse strand, counting down.
AGTACACCCCTAAGCGAAAATGTCCAAAATGGGCCCAAAGTGTCAATATTTTGTGTGGCCACCATTATTTTCCAGCACTGCCTTAACCCTCTTGGGCATAGAGTTCACCAGAGATTTACAGGTTGCCACCGGAGTCCTCTTCCACTCCTCCACGATGACATCATGGAGTTGGGGGATGTTAGAGACCTTGCGCTCCTCCACCATCCGTTTGAGGATGCCTCACAGATGCTCAATAGGGTTTGGGTCTGGAGACATGCTTGGCCAGTCCATCACCTTTACCCCCAGCTTCTTTAGCAAGGCAGTGGTCGTCTTGGAGTTGTGTTTGGGGTCCTTCTCATGTTGGAATACTACCCCGCTGCCCAGTCTCCGAAGGGAGACTGGAAGCTCTGCTTCAGAATGTCACAGTACATGTTGGTATTCATGGTTCCCTCAATGAACTGTAGCTCCCCAGTGCCGGCAGCACTTATGCAGCCCCAGACCATGACACTCCCACCACCATGCTTGACTGTAGGCAAGACACACTTGTCTTTGTACTCCTCACCTGATTGCCGCCACACACACTTGACACCATCTGAACCAAATAAGTTTATCTTGGTCTCATCAGACCACAGGACATGGTTCCAGTAATCCATGTCCTTAGTCTGCTTGTCTGCAGAAAACTGTTTGCAGGCTTTCTTGTGCATCATCTTTAGAAGAGGCTTCCATCTAGGAATGCATGCAGACCAATTTGATGCAGTGTGCGGCGTATGGTCTGAGCACTGACAGGCTGACCCCCCACCCCTTCAACCTCTGCAGCAATGCTGGCAGCACTCATACGTCTATTTCCCAAAGACAACGTCTGGATATGACGCTGAGCACGTGCACTCAACTTTTTTGGTCGACCATGGCGGAGCCTGTTCTGAGTGGAACCTGTCCTGGTAAACAGCTGGATGGTCTTGGCCACCGTGCTGCAGCTCAGTTTCAGGGTCTTGGCAATCTTCTTATAGCCTAGGCCATCTTTATGTAGAGCAACAATTTATTTTCTCAGATCCTCAGAGAGTTCTTTGCCATGAGGTGCCATGTTGAACTTCCAGTGACCAGTATGAGAGAGTGAGAGCGATAACACCAACACACGTGCTCCCCATTCACACCTAAGAACCTTGTAACAATAACAAGTCACATGACACTGGGGAGGGAAAATGGGTAATTGGGCCCAATTTGGACATTTTCACTTAGGGGTGTACTCACTTTTGTTGCCAGCGGTTTAGACATTAATGGCTGTGTGTTGAGTTATTTTGAGGGGACAGCAAATTTACACTGTTATACAAGCTGTACACTCACTACTTTACATTGTAGCAAAGTGTAATTTTTCAGTGTTGTCACATGAAAACATAATAAAATCTTTACAAAAATGTGAGGGGTGTACTCACTTTTGTGAGATACTGTATATATATTACTATAGCATGTGAATAGTTGATGTTTGGTAAAATAAAATAAAAATTCTCTATTCTTGTTGTTTTGTTTTCTGTCCTAATGTTTGTCTGTTGTATAAATGCAAAAACTTTAAATAAAAAGATAAATATAAACAGATAAATACAAATGTTAAAACTCAAAAGTTTAGCAATTTTTTCAAGCTGTGATTTATTTATTACTGTCACACTGCATAGCCAGGAAGATCCTGGTTCACCTTTTCCAGTTTACTGCCCGTTCACTGGATAGGATGTTGTTCTGCTGTCTAGTGAGTAAGCTAGAGGTGAAAAGGTAACACTGGAGCCTGCAAAACTGGACCAGAAAAAAAATGGCTGGACAGAATTCAGTTTCATTTATTTATTTATTTTTTATAATCAAATAGCCAAATTTGCTGTTACGTATATTCAAAATCATTCTTACCTGAAGTATTCCATCTGCTATTGGCATTAGGCAATATTTTCCCTGGCCTATTTCTCACATTCCCAGGGCCAGCTGTTTTGATGCTTGCTGCTCTGGCATGGTGCTGTTGTTGTGGTGATGGTGCCATGTGAGAGATAAATCTCGGACACAGTTCAGGTTGTCTTTCATTTTCTGGTCTGTGCTGTATAAATATAAATAGGAACTGCATTAAAATAGATGGTCTCATTATTTATTTTTTTAGCCCATTGTAGCATACATCTATAGCACACAACATATACATCTATTACATAATTGTATATGAGAGGTGAGGGGCAGTGATGATTTTTTTTCCATTAAAATCATACAGCAGGGTGATCTGTGCATGGACATCAGGCGATTAATAAGCGCCTAAGCGCCTAAACGCATAAACACTTGAATAACGCTTAAATTGGATATACAAAAACAACAACTAAGTTATTTCTATACCTCATCTTGTGTATATCGAACTATTAACGGAAACCAATCTGCCATTTTTTTGATCTCTTCTTCAGAAAACACTATATGTCTGGCTGACATACAGGCCAACTTACTTACCTACAGACAATACTTACTATTGAACAGCTGGTAACTGTAAGCAGTGCTACTATAGCAATTTAGCTGTTTCTGATCACTTAAAACAGTAATTGTAACGGGTGGGCCCGTTGAACCCAGAAGTTCTTAGAAAGTATGAGCCAGAAAATAATGGACATTGAGAATATGTCTTGGATTGCTTTAAAATGGGTCTGTAATATTAATACACAATATTCCCCAGGATATCTGTAAAGAACTATTTACTGTGTGTTGATTCTAAATTCAACATGTTAGTTGAAAGATGTAACAACCACCGGGCAAGGGTTGTGGGGATAAGGCCCTTGTCCCCATCAACATGGGGACATCCTCCCCATGTTGAGGGCATGTGGCCTGGTACGGTTCAGGAGGGAGGGGCGGTGCTCTCTCGTCCCCCCCTCTTCCCCTGCGGCCGGCCAGGTTGCGTGCTCGGATAAGGGTCTGGTATGGAATTTTAGGGGGACTCCACGCCATTTTTTTTTTATTTGGGGTGGAGTTCCCCTTAAAATCCATGCCAGATCTGAAGGGCCTGGTATGGATATTTGGGGGAACCCCACGTCATTTTTTTTTTAAATTTGCGGCGGGGTTCCCCTTAATATCCATTCCAGACCTGAAGGGCCTGGTAATTGAATTCTGGGGGACCCCCACGCTTTTTTTTTTTGTGCAGGACACTTTGTGCAGGGACAGTTCTAAGCACGGGAAACATGCGCCACTTTACATGCATATCATACACACCCCCCAGGTACGAAATTTAAAGGAATATTTCACTTTTATTGTTTCACTTTAAGCATTATTAAAATCACTGCTCCCGAAAAAACGGCCGTTTTAAAAAAAAAATTGCATTGATACATGTCCCCTGGGGCAGGACCCGGGTCCCCAAACACTTTTATGACAATAACTTGCATATAAGCCTTTATAATTAGCACTTTAGATTTCTCCCATAGACTTTTCGAATTTGCCGTGAACAACCCAATTTGTTCGCTGTTCGGCGAACGGACGAACAGGCAATGTTCGAGTCGAACATGAGTTCGACTCGAACTCGAAGCTCATCCCTACTAAAGACCTTTTCATTGTTGTTTGTGGTGATGTGGATTGGAGCTTGGTAGACAGTCTGGCTGCCTATTATGGGATGTTTAAGTGTCTTGCTGTGAGGAAAGAGGGGGGGGGGAATCACTCCAGCAACCCCTCCTGCTAAGACTGTTTACTGAAGGAGAAGTTTGAACACACCTGACCTGTTTCACCATTGTCATTGGACAGTTTAACCCGCCCTGTTTCCCAAGGATAGGAGGGAAGTGTTTTGAAGAGAAGTGTGTTACCATGTGCTTGCAATAAAGATTCATTCCCTGTTTGGAACCTGAAAACAGAGCTGTGTCTCGTGATTAGGGGGGAATTATCAGTATGGATCTCGTTCGCCTGACTGGGGAGTGTCAGTAGTTGCCTTGTGTTCGGAAAGGGAATATCCTAAACTGCGTTAACCCCTTTCATACTTGGGGTGCCGTTACAATTGTTTGCAAGCAGTGGGATGATTCCACAGCCTATAAGGACAGCAACAAGAGGATACAGGACAATGGAAGCACAGTATGAATGGCTAAAGCACTCTACCCTCAAGGACTTACTGGAGAACCGGGGCCGACCGGCCAACAACCGTAAGAAGAGGGACATTATTTCAGAATTAGTCTAAATGGATGGAGCTGAAAGACCCAACATAACCGAAAGACCCAGCGTAACAAACAGGACACCCGAAGAGGCAAGTTTTGATCGGGCTGTTAACATAAGACTGGCACATTATGGTCCTAACCCTACAGCGGAGATCATAGACCAAGTTATAGTGGCTGTGGACGCAAATTGGCTACAGCAAAGACATTCTGCAGCAGCAGAAGTCAGAGCAGCACCAACTGAAAGGAGAAAGATACATTTTGCGGCTTTTAAAAATGTAATTAAAACTGAAGGGGAGATTGATGGGTACCTTGGCGATTTTGAATCCTAAACAGCGTTAACCCCTTTCATACTTGGGGTGCCGTTACAGTAATCATAAAATTACCCTTGCTTGCTTGCCTTTAACCAGCTCTTAGGCCCTTCCTATCTCTGACACAAACAATGGGGGGGCACAATTCCTTCCTGTGATAGCATCAATGGGCCACAAATTCTTTCAATGACACCGTTAATGGAGTACTATTCCTCCCACTGACAACAATGATTGGGCACTATTCCTTTCAATGGCACCAATGATGGGGCACTATTCCTCCTCAGTGATGGGCACTAGTCCTTTCACGAACACCAATGATGGGGCACTATTCCACTCACCAAAATCAATGATGGGATATAGTTCTGCCACTGATAACAATGAAAGAGGCACTATTCCTTCCACTGACACCAACAATGAAGCACTATTCCTTCCACTGATACCAATGATAGGGCACCATTTATTCCACTGACACCAGTGTTGGGGCACAAACCCTCCCTCTGACTTAAACTTTGGGGAAAAATTCCACCCACTAACACCATTGATGGGGCACTATTTCCACCCACTAACACTAACAGTGGGGCACTATTATTTCCAATGACACTAACAATTGCACTAATTTCCACTTTACTATCACCAACAATGGGGCATTGGTCATTCTCCTACTTACCACAATCAGTAATTATTTTTGTACTTCCATTTATCACTAATGCTGAAGAATTTTCTACTCCCACTGCCCACAATCTACCCCCCAGCCCCATACCCATTAAGCCTGAGGGACAGTGAAATGACCCTTGTTTTATAAAGTAGACAAAATAGTAAGTGGTTTAGGCTATAAGAAGCGCTCATTGTTGTACATGTTCCTGCAATAAAGTACGTGGTGACACACATATATCTTAAAACCTGACATTTATCTAATATCATATGTAGCCACCACAATTAAACAATATACTCTTCAAATGCATGTGGAATTTATAAATAGGATCAATTTGTTCTATAGAAGCAAATGAATGGTGTTTTTTCACCCTTCATTGAACTCTGCTTTTAAATGTATGTTGTATCATTGTCATAAGTAACAATGCTCACTAGCAACATATGCTGTTTCATCTATGCTTAGTTTATTAATTGTTGCATAAAAGGTTGTATAACATACTCAGTAAAAGAATAGTGTTTTTGGTAATTGATCATTCTCAATTCTTATTTTTTTTTTTTGTTTACAATAATATACAATGTGTAGACATCAACCCACATATAAAGCATAGCTGCTTTAAGACAGAAAACTGTTTGCCATACTAAGCAGATGGATTATGAATCTAACAATTTGTTTGAAGATGACAACATCACAAAGGTGAACCTTCAAAGCCAATAAATAGAGCTTTAAAAGAGGTCTACGATGGCAAAAGTCAATGTTAGGTTTACAAAGGATGAAAATCAGTTATACTAATAACATTTATCACTAGCATTCTCTTGAATTAACCTACATGCTCTTTGGGGTATTCTGGTAATACAAATTTAATGGGTGTCTATCCTCAGTTGTCTTTGATTAATTGATGGAAACTGGAAAATAGAGTTTTTCTTCATAGTAACCAAATTGTTTGGTTTAAGGCCTTATGCACACAGGTTTTGAAAACTCTCCTAGAAGCCTTTCCTCCTGGCAGGAGCATTTTGGCAGAAAAACCCCTGACGCTTGTAAAAGTGTCTAACGTCAGTGGCGGCCCGTCCATAGGGGGCGCCCGGGCGCCGCCCCCCCCCCCTCCTGTGGTCACCAAAAAAAAAAAACGGCCCTTTAAGAGTTTTTTTTTAATGTCTTTTTTTCACACATGGCGGCGCGACCATAGTGGGCGCAGAAGCGCCGCTACCGCTCACTTCTGCGCCCGGCCATCACTCACCACAACAATACAAAGGTTCATGCATTGCATGAACCTATGTATTGATGCCGCCCACTATTCAGATGGCCGGCCCCTTGAGCGCCGGCCATCTGAATCACAGCATCTGATTGGCCTTTAGAAGTGCCTATCAGAGCCAGCAGGCTCTGATAGGCTTCCCGACTACAGCCTGAGGGCTGTAATCGGCTTCTAAATACCTAATGAGAGGACGCACAGGGGTGCGTTCCCTGGCCAATCAGGTTCACCGGGTCTGGTTACCGGTAACCTGATTGGCTGAAGTGACATCGAGGGCCGGAGAAGACATCGAGGACGGAAGAAGGATGGCGCTGACTCAAGGAAGGTAAGTGCAGGGCTGGGGGGGACAAACTGGCTGTATTATGAGGACAAACTGGCTGCATATGGGGGAGAAACTGGCTGCATTATGGGGGAGAAACTGGCTGTATATTGGGGGAGAAACTGGCTGCATTATGGGGGAGAAACTAGCTGCATTATGGGGGAGAAACTGGCTGCATATGGGGGAGAAACTGGCTGCATTATGGGGGAGAAACTGGCTGCATATGGGGGAGAAACTGGCTGCATATGGGGGAGAAACTGGCTGCATATGGGGGAGAAACTGGCTGCATATGGGGGAGAAACTGGCTGTATTATGGGGGAGAAACTGGCTGCATTATGGGGGAGAAACTGGCTGCATTATGGGGGAGAAACTGGCTGCATTATGGGGGAGAAACTGGCTGCATATGGGGGAGAAACTGGCTGCATTATGGGGGAGAAACTGGCTGCATTATGGGGGAGAAACTGGCTGCATATTGGGGGAGAAACTGGCTGCATTATGGGGGAGAAACTAGCTGCATTATGGGGGAGAAACTGGCTGCATATGGGGGAGAAACTGGCTGCATTATGGGGGAGAAACTGGCTGCATATGGGGGAGAAACTGGCTGCATATGGGGGAGAAACTGGCTGCATATGGGGGAGAAACTGGCTGCATATGGGGGAGAAACTGGCTGTATTATGGGGGAGAAACTGGCTGCATTATGGGGGAGAAACTGGCTGCATTATGGGGGAGAAACTGGCTGCATTATGGGGGAGAAACTGGCTGCATATGGGGGAGAAACTGGCTGCATTATGGGGGAGAAACTGGCTGCATTATGGGGGAGAAACTGGCTGCATATGGGGGAGAAACTGGCTGTATTATGGGGGAGAAACTGGCTGTATTATGGGGGAGAAACTGGCTGCATATGGGGGAGAAACTGGCTGCATATGGGGGAGAAACTGGCTGCATTATGGGGGAGAAACTGGCTGCATATGGGGGAGAAACTGGCTGCATATGGGGGAGAAACGGGCTGTATTATGGGGGAGAAACTGGCTGCATTATGGGGGAGAAACTGGCTGCATTATGGGGGAGAAACTGGCTGTATTATGGGGGAGAAACTGGCTGCATATGGGGGAGAAACTGGCTGCATTATGGGGGAGAAACTGGCTGCATTATGGGGGAGAAACTGGCTGCATTATGGGGGATTAACTGGCTGCATTATGGGGGATTAACTGGCTGCATTATGGGGGATTAACTGGCTGCATTATGGGGGAGAAACTGGCTGCATATGGGGGAGAAACTGGCTGCATATGGGGGAGAAACTGGCTGTATTATGGGGGAGAAACTGGCTGTATTATGGGGGAGAAACTGGCTGCAAATGGGGGAGAAACTGGCTGCATTATGGGGGAGAAACTGGCTGCATTATGGGGGAGAAACTGGCTGTATTATGGGGGAGAAACTGGCTGTATATGGGGGAGAAACTGGCTGCATATGGGGGGGGGGAACTGGCTGCATTTGGGGCCAAACTAGTGGCGTTTGGGCACAGTGGCTGCGTTTAATGGGCACAGTGGCGGCAATTGATGATTTTTTTTTTTCAGTTTGTTTGCGCCCCCCCAAAAAATTTGAGCACCAGCCGCCACTGTCTAACGTAGGCGCATTTACAGACCTCAAGTGCTTGGGCGTTAATTCCTTTCATTGGCCAGAATAATGATTTATTCTGCCCATTGAAATGACTTAATGCTCAAGCACTAAATGTGCCAAGCATTAACACGTGTTTAGATGCGTTTAACCACCTGCCTACTGGGCACTTTTACCCCCTTCCTACCCAGGCCATTTTTCAGCTTTCATCGCTGTCACACTTTGAATTGCGCGGTGGTGCGACGATGTACCCAAACAAAATTTGCGTCCTTTTTTTTCTCTCAAATAGAGCTTTCTTTTGGTGGTATTTGATCACCTCTGCGGTTTTTATTTTTTGCTCTATAAACAAAAGAATAGCGACAAGTTTGAAAAAAAAACACAATATTTTTTACCTTTTGCTATAATAAATATCCATTTTAAAAAAAAAAAATGTCCTCAGTTTAGGCCGATATGTATTCTTCTACATATTTTTGGTAAAAAAAAATCGCAATAAGCGTATATTGATTGGTTTGCGCAAAAGTTATAGCGTCTACAAAATAGGGGATAGATTTATAACATTTTTATTATTATTAATTTTTTACTAGTAATGGCGGTGATCAGCGATTTTTATCGTGACTGCGATATTGCGGTGGACACATCGGACGCTTTTGACACATTTTTGGGACCATTCACATTTATACAGCGATCTGTGCTATAAAAATGCATTGATTACTGTATAAACATGACTGGCAGGGAAGGGGTTAACACTAGGGGGCGAGGAAGAGGTTAAATGTGTTCCCTGTTAGTGATTCTTACTGTGGGGGGAGGGGACTGACTGGGGGAGGTGACTGATGGTTGTCCCTATGTACAAGGGACAGATCAGTCTCCTCTCCCTGACAGGACGTGGATCGGTGTGTTTACACACACCGATCCACGGTCCTGCTCGGTTACTGGGCAATCGCGGGTGCCCGGCAGCCATCGCGGCCGCCGGGCACGCGCATCGGGTCCCCAGTGATAGGGCGGGCACGCGCGCCCCCTAGTGGCTTTTAAAGGCGCAACGTCATATGACGTCCGCCCAGAATAACAGTGTCTTCCTGCCGCCGTCATTTGACGGTGGCCGGGTGACAAGCGGTTAAACTCATTTACAAGCGTCAAGTAATTATTCTGCCAAAACACTGCTGCTCCTGGTCACACTGGCAGTGTTTTTTTTCTTCCTGCCTCCAAAAGCCCCTGCCATGAAAAGATGCTAAAAGTTTATATAATTGATTTACTAAAGGTAAATAGACTGTGCACTTTGCAAAGTGCAGTTCCCCTATGCAAGTGCAGTTGCTCCAGAGCTTAGTAAATGAGGTAAGGCTTCACGTTGCAAAGAGTATCCAATCACGTTCAAGGTAAATTTAAAAAAAAACTGCATTTTTGCTTGTACATGAGTAGATGATGGAAGTCAGCAGAGTTTCTGCTCATTTACTAAGCTCTGGAGCAACTGCTCTTGCAGAGTGCAACTGTATTTTGCAAAGTGCACAGTCTTTTTGCCTTTAGTAAATCAATCCTTATGTGTGCATGGACACATTGGCTAACATGGAGGGGCGTTTGGCAGTAACAACATCCTGTGTTCATGAGGCGTATAAGTCAGAAGAAAAAAATATAAACAGTTGCGCTAGACCTGGAATTGTGAACCAGGGATCAAATGAATAAACACTGAGTGGCAAATACCAATAAAAAAGTGCATCAGTGATAAGTAATGCGTTAATGCTTGTTATATACTAATTAAAGCAATAAACAAATGAACAATAACGTGAACACTAAACAATGATATGTGAATAGTCCACGTGTTTAGAAAGACAAAATCAAACAAAGTTCATATAATAAAATCCAAGAAGACACCCGTGCAGATATCCAAAGAAGGGGCTCTCCAATCTTCATTAGAGGCTGATAACCAGTGGCGGCTGGTGCTCAAAATTTTTGTGGGGGCGCAAACAAACTGAAAAAAAAAATCAATTGCCGCCACTGTGCCCATTAAACGCAGCCACTGTGCCCAAACGCCACCAGTTTGCCCCCTCAAATACAGCCAGTTTGTTTCCATATACAGCCAGTGTGCCCCCATATATATACAGCCAGTGTGCCCCCATATATATACAGCCAGTGTGCCCCCATATACAGCCAGTGTGCCCCCATATACAGCCAGTGTGCCCCCATATATATATATAACCAGTGTGCCCCCATATACAGCCAGTGTGCCCCCATATACAGCCAGTGTGTCCCCATATACAGCCAGTGTGTCCCCATATATATAGCCAGTGTGCCCCCATATACAGCCAGTTTGTCCCCATATACAGCCAGTTCCCCCCAAATGCAGCCAGTTCCCCCCCCATATACAGCCAGTTCCCCCCAAATGCAGCCAGTTTGTCCCCCATATACAGCCAGTTCCCCCAAATGCAGCCAGTTTGTCCCCCATATACAGCCAGTTCCCCCAAATGCAGCCAGTTTGTCCCCCATATACAGCCAGTTCCCCCCAAATGCAGCCAGCGTGTCCCCCATATACAGCCAGTTCCCCCCAAATGCAGCCAGTTTGTCCCCCATATACAGCCAGTTCCCCCAAATGCAGCCAGTTTGTCCCCCATATACAGCCAGTTCCCCCCAAATGCAGCCAGCGTGTCCCACATATACAGCCAGTTTGTCCCCCATATTCAGCCAGTTCCCCCCATATTCAGCCAGTTTGTCCCCCATATTCAGCCAGTTCCCCCCCCATATTCAGCCAGTTTGTCCCCCATATTCAGCCAGTTCCCCCCATATTCAGCCAGTTCCCCCATATTCAGCCAGTTCCCCCCATATTCAGCCAGTTTGTCCCCCATATTCAGCCAGTTTGTCCCCCATATTCAGCCAGTTTGTGCCCCATATTCAGCCAGTTTGTCCTCCAAATGCAGCCTGTTCCCCCCCCCCCCAGCCCTGCACTTACCTTCCTCGGTCCGCGCCGTCCTCGATGTGTTCTCCCGCCCTCGATGTCACTTCAGCCAATCAGGTTACCGGTAACCAGATCCGGTGAACCTGATTGGCTGAAACCTCCACACAGTCTTCTTCCAGGAACGCACCCCCGTGCGTACCTGGGAGGAGTTTTTGGAAGCCGAATACAGCGTGAGAGCTGTATTCGGAAAGCCTATCAGAGCCGCTGGCTCTGATAGGCACTTCCAAGTTACACCCACCGCCGGCCGCCACTCTAATTCATATGGCCGGCGCTCACCAGGAGGCCGGCCATATGTATAGTGGGCAGCGCGGCAGCGGTGACAATACACAGATTCATGCAATGCATGAATCTGTGTATTGTCTTTCAGTGGCGGTGCGGGAGCGAGAGGGGGCAGCGCTCCGGCGCCCTCTATGGATGCACCGCCACTGCTGATAACCAAACGTGAAATCCACCACCACCAGTAAATAGTCCTGCTTACCAGATGGAGTTGGTCCCCTATGACGGAGGACCTCAACAGGCATATAATGAATCCCAGTTGGTTTAGCCAAACAGACCATGTGTCATCAGTTGGATGTCAGCACTTTCAACACTCAATTTGGAGCACATAGAAAAGAAAGAGGGAAGCTGGATAGTGTAAAATCTTCGGGATATTAATTTAAATGAAACATAAAAACATACTCACATTGAGCAAGAAAAAAGACCGCCTTAAGTACATCAGCGCCGACCGGTCGGACGCTAACACACAGATCCGTCTGTGTAGACAGAGCAGTGGAGGGTGACGACAGCACGCCGCTCGTTCCGCCCAAAGTCAGAAAAGTCAGAAAATTATAGTTTTTATGAGTTTCACCTTTGTGACAGTTTTCATTGCTTAATTTTTCATAATCAATTCACTACCTATGGCAAAGCAGTCTTTATCTAACACATGATGCTGCTGAAAAGATTTTGCCTTTTCAAAACTTGTATAAGCAATGGGGAAATTTGGAACAGAGCTGTGAACAAGGCTTTTGCCGAAACGTGTCTGCTTTTCCTTTTTATAATTGTCATGATACAATAAAGATCACAGATGTTATATCCAGCGGTGCCAGCTCTTCCTTCAGTTTTTCTCAAGTTTGCCTATTTGGATGTAAGAAGGACATCCTGAGCCCTAGAGCACCTGTATTCTGGGTGTGCAGAGGTTACCAGTTACCTGTTATCCGGATATCGTAGTTCAGAGCGGTGTTATTTTTGTGTTGCTACCCCAGAAATTTTGAACATGACTTGATCTGTAGAAGATTTTCCTATTTTATGATGAACAGGATATTTTTGGATGTAAATATTATTAGGCTTTATATAGTAAGCTATAATAATATTTTTGTTGCCATTATTTTAAGCAATGAGAACTAAAACAAACAAACATTTGGCTGAAAATAACAATTGCTATGGTATAGGGTACATGCATTATAGCTTAGTGAAATGGTCAAAATATAGGTTTTGTTAAATGCCAGCCATAATTACATTAAAGAAAGAAATCTATTAGTCTAGCATGAAAATCTGTTACATTTTAACCACTTCGCGCCCGGGCAATGCTAAAAAGATGTCTGCATTGCGGCGCTGAATTGCCGACAGGACGTCCATGGACGTCCTCCTGTTTCCTCCCCCCCGCCCCCGCGCGCGCGCGATCGCGCATCTGGGAAAAATCTGCGTTGGCCATGTCCCTTGGACACAGCCAATCACAGATCGTGCTGAATGGCCAATCACAGAGGCCATTCAGCACTCGATCTAACTGTCCAATGAGAGATGATCTCAAATGTAAACATATGAGATCATCTCTCATTGCCGGCTTTCTCTCCTCACACAGAGACTGCGTGCGAGGAGGGAGAGAGATCTGTGCTTTGATCTGTAAAAGTGAGTTGAAAACACATTACACACAGTAAAAAACAGTGCCCACAGTCCCTGCCAGTGCCATCTGCTGCCAGTGCCACCTGCCAGTGCCATCTGCCGCCAGTGCCATCTGCTGCCAGTGCCATCTGCTGCCAGTGCCACCTGCCAGTGCCATCTGCCAGTGCCACCTGCCAGTGCCATCTGCCACCAGTCCCATCTGCCAGTGCCACCTGCCAGTGCCACCTGTCAGTGCCATCTGCCATCAGTGCCACCTGTCAGTGCCATCTGCCATCAGTGCCACCTGTCAGTGCCATCAGTGCCACCTGCCAGTGCCATCTGCCACCAGTCCCATCTGCCACCAGTCCCATCTGCCAGTGCCACCTGCCAGTGCCACCTGCCAGTGCCACCTGTCAGTGCCATCTGCCATCAGTGCCACCTGTCAGTGCCATCTGCCATCACTGCAAGTTCCTTCTGTCATCGCCAACAATGGCTAAAAGAGTATTTTCAGCCGAGGAGGCATACAAAATTTTTGCGGCCGATGGGAGCAACGGGGAGCTCTCCGATTCGGATTCCTCCGCAAATTCAGATGAGTCTGACGTGGACTACGAGCCTGTCATAAGCAGTGGATCAATGACAGAGGAGGAGGAGGAGGAGGAAGAGGAAGAGGAGGAGGGCCCGCCCGCCAGACGAAGACATTCTGCTGAGGAGGCAGTGCCATCCACCAGCACTGCAGTGCCATCCACCAGCACCGCAGTACCTCGGGAAGCAAGGCCACGTACCAGTGGGGTGTCACCTCAGTCCCAAAGGGTTAGGTCCCATGCCAGCCTTCCCTATTCCCTTCAGTACCCCTTGTGGCTTCCTCCTAATTCAGGAGAAGCCAACATTCCCCCTTTCACTGCCCAGCCAGGAGTCCAGGTGGATACAGAAAACTTTTCCCCAATTGATTTTTTTTATTTAATTTTTACTGAGGACATGCTGACAACAATTGTGGCCCAGTGCAACTTATATGCCCAACAGTTCACAACCAGGAACCCAACGTCCTATTATGCCCGTCCCTACGTGTGGAGAGCCCTTACAGTGGAGGAGTTTAGAATTTTTTTGGGCCTCACATTCTGCATGGGACTAAATGGAAAAATTCAGTTGCGTTCCTATTGGTCAACCAGCCCCATCTACCATATGCCCATCTTTTCCTCAGTAATGCCCAGGTCCAGATATCTAATGATTATGAGATTCCTACACTACAATGACAATACCCAGTGCCCTCCCCGAAATGACCCAAATTTTGATAAGCTTTATAAAATTCGGCCGCTACTAAATTATTTTTCTGAAACCTTCCCCCAGTTGTTTACCCCAGACCAACATATATGCGTGGATGAGTCCCTTATAAAATTTTCTGGCAGGCTGGGCATAAAACAATTTATACCCAGCAAAAGGGCCCGCTATGGGGTGAAGCTCTATAAATTGTGCGACCGAGCCACTGGGTATGTGTATGCCTTTATTGTATATGAAGGGAAGGACACCCAACTGCACCCCCCTAATTGCCCAGACTACATTGGAACCAGTGGGAAAGTAGTTTGGGAACTCATAAACCCACTCCTGGAGAAAGGATGCCACTTGTATGTGGACAATTTTTATACAAGTTTGCCTCTGTTCCGAAACCTACACAGAATGAAGACTCCAGCATGCGGCACCGTACGGACGAACCGGAAGGACTTTCCGCAAAGCCTGGTCACCAAAAAATTGAGAAGAGGGGAGACGGCGAGTTTACGCAATGAGGAAATTTTGGCTGTGAAGTGGAGGGACAGAAGGGACGTCTACGTACTTTCTTCCATCCAAAACAATGAATTTGTTGAGATCACCAGGAGGAATGGCCGGATCCAAAAACCCAAATGCATCCACGAATACAATAAGTTCATGGGGGGTGTCGACTTCAACAACCAGATGCTCGAACCCTACCTTTCCACAAGAAGAACATACCAGTGGTATATGAAAGTTTCCATTTATTTGTTTAATTTGGCCATGTACAACTCCTATGTCATCTATCAGAAATCCACTATAAG
Source organism: Rana muscosa (assembly GCA_029206835.1). Classification (NCBI taxonomy): domain Eukaryota; kingdom Metazoa; phylum Chordata; class Amphibia; order Anura; family Ranidae; genus Rana; species Rana muscosa. The sequence goes on along the minus strand of CM055118.1, from coordinate 828,206,608 downwards.
ACCCAAATCCTTCCTTTTCTTCCAGGAGGAAATCCCCACTGCCCTTTTATACCCGAACAGCCCACCAGTAAACATTAGATCCAATGTCACTAGCCGACTCTCCGAGCGCCACTTCCCAGATAAAATCCCTCCCAGACCAACAGGCCAAAAATGCCAGAAAAAATGCTGAATGTGCACCAAAAGAGGAGAGAGAAGAGACACCATTTATAATTGTGCCCAATGTCCTTCAGAACCAGGCCTCTGCGTAGGCGACTGCTTCTGACGTTACCATACCAAAATAAGTTATTAGTTCACTTCCTGCTATTTACCTTCACACCCCTTATGCATCTGCTTTCTCTGTAACTGACCCTGGCTTGTTATTCGACCACGTTTCTGCCTAACTATTCTGTTTATACCTCTGCCTGATCTGGAACTGACCCTGGACTGTTATTCGACCACGCTTCTGCCTACCGATTCTGTTTATACTTCTGCCTGATCTGGAACTGACCCTGGACTGTTATTTGACCATGCTTCTGCCTACCGATTCTGTACATACCTCTGCCTGATCTGGAACTGACCCTGGACTGTTTAACCATGCTTTTTGCCTGCCTCTTGGACTGATCTTGTACCCTGCCAGTGGACTAGTGGGATTCATAACACAGGGGTCTCACATATGTGAGGGGCTCCAGAATTGTTTTTCTGGATAAAGAAAACAATTGTTTTTGTTTTTCTCATTCCAAGATTAAGGTCTGGAGACTCGGAGGCTTCAAAGAGATTTGGGTGGGAGAAGCCTCTACCCCTGTCCCCATTCAGTCCTGAACGAGGCCCTACTTCTGCCAACTGCCTGTAGGACCTATGCCATCTTGCCTCTGCCTGTCGCATGAACTGACCACACCACATGGACCTGCCTACTACCAGGACCAATATTTTGGCACTGCTGACAATCTCTGCCTGCACTGACCCTGGACCGTATATGGACAGTATCCCTGCCTGCTGCCTGTACTGACTATGGACAGTATTCCTGCCTGTTGCCTGGACAATTGCATTCACTTTTGCTGACCAAGTCCCTGCCTGCTGCCTGGACCAGTGCTATCCTCCTGTGGACAACTGCGCTACTAAAACCACAGGTAATCTTTTGTTTACCCTTTGCTCAGCAGAATGTATTTTGGGGTGTAATTCTTGGTATGTTCATGCTATGTGTTCCTAGAACACCTGATGGTGTACCTTGCATGTTGGGCCTCTGTATGTGGCCAGTTTGTATAAAAGTCTCACACATTTGGTATTGCCATACTCAGGAGGAGTAGCAGAATGTATTTTGGGGTGTAATTTTTGCTATGTACATGCTATGTGTTGGCAATATCTTATAAATGGACAACTTTGCGTAAAAAAATTGCGTTTTCATTTTTTTCCCGCAATCTCCAAAAACGTCAGGAAAAAAATTAACCGTTCAAAAGACTCATTATGCCTTATAGATTATACGTTGGGGTGTTAGCTTTCCAAAATGGGGTCACTTTGTGGGCGTTTCCATTGTTCTGGTGCTCCAGGGCCTTCAAAATGTAATAGGTAGTCAACTAGTTAGATGTGCAATTTATGCTCCTAGAATACTTGATGGTGCTCCCTGCATGTTGGGCCTCTGTATGTGGCCAGGCTGTGAAAAAGTCCCACACATGTGGTATCGCCATACTCAGGAGGAGTAGCAGAATGTATTTTGGGGCATCATTTGTGGTATACACATGCCATGTGAGAGAAATAACCTATTACAATGACAATTTTGTGGAAAAAAATTTAAAATAAAAAAAATCTTCATTTTGCAAAGAATTGTGGGAAAAAATTACAACATCAAAAACCTCACCATGCATCTTACTAAATACCTTGGAATGTCTACTTTCAAAAAAGGGGTCATTTGGGGGGTATTTGTACTTTCCTGGCTTGTTCAGGTCGTAAGAAATGAGATAGGCCACTAGTACATTAGGTGTGATCAATTGTTTATGATCCGCACCACAGCTTGTAGACTCTATAACTTTCACAAAGACCAAATAATATCCACTAATTTGGGTTATTTTTACCAAAGATATGTAGCAGTATAAATTGTGGCCAAAATTTATGAAGAAAAATTAATAATTTGCAAAATGTTATCACTTAAACTAAAAAAAAAGTGTTTTTTTTTTCAAAATTTTACGTATTTTTTCATTTATAGCGCAAAAAATAAAAAACCCAGAGGTGATCAAATACCACCAAAAGAAAGCTCTATTTGTATGAAAAAAAGGACAAAAAAATCATTTGGGTACAGTATTACATGACTGAGTAATTGTCATTCAAAATGTGAGAGCGATGAAAGCTGAAAATTGGTCCGGGCACGAAGGGGGTTTAGTGCCCAGTTGTCAAGTGGTTAAACAATCTCATCATTTAGTCTACTAAACTTTCCCTGGGCATGAGATGACAGTTGACCAATCCATATGTTTTGGTCCAATGACTATAGGAGGCCCCTGACCCTGTTGGCGATCTTCTATATGGAGAACACTTGATCACTAGTTCCTCCTGAGAAAAGTGGCTTCAACAGCATCTGTCAGCCCTGATCTTATTTTGCCCTACCCCATTCGAAGAACAGGAATATTTGCACGTACAGCAATGGTTAATGGGATGTAAAATATATTTTAGGAGAGCTTTAATATGTACTGTATATAGCAATATAAATGGTTCCAATATCTATTGTAATAAAGAATACTGTTGTTTGAAAATATACTGTATGTCTTAACATGCAACAGCTGCTACAATACACTAAAAGGTATTTTTTGTTGGAAGCCTAGGGAGACAGCATAAAATAATGAGGTAAAATCTGTAATACTGGGTGCTGAGATCCTAGAGTTTGCATCAGCCTCCTTGTGAGAAGATGGAACTGTGGTAAAGTCATGTTTATTGCATAATATTGTTAGGCTGCAAATAAGTTCTTGTGTGCAGTTTTAGACCATTAACTAGGGCAACTATATAAGTCCTGAATTGTCCCACTTGAGGCATTGAAAACTAGACCATGTTACCAAATTTGGTTCACATCTACCTCTAGTTCTTTCAATATAACTTCACCATATTCTGCCATTAAAGTCCTCATCCTATGGTATATGATACCAACCATACACCTCCATCTTTCACACTCTCAATTATGCTTTCAGGCTGCAATGACACAGGGAATGTTATGCACATCTGGTGGACTTGCCCATTGCTAAGTAGATTCTGAACCAAAATGTTCAATCTACTTCATTTAATCTATTTCAATGCTCTCTCCTGAGGGACCCATGGTTTGCTTTTATCCAACTAAAACCTCCCCCTACCAAATTCCAATTTAAACCTACCTAGTATGTGCGGTTTGGCGACCAAGCAAACCATTGCCAAAACCTGGAAGAAGCAGTTTGTATATTTCACATGGAAACATTTTTTATCAACAAAAAACTCACCAGTATTCTCACTGACACCCACAGATTTTTTTCACAAGGTGTGGAACCTGTGGATTCAATATGCCCATGCTGTGCTCCTGTGCAAAAGTATAACCAATCTATATACAGCTTCAGTAATTTTTTATATTTTCTTTTGGTATGTTCATACTTTTATATGTACACTTGATATGCCTTGTTGTCCACCATTACATATGCTGAGGCAGAAAAGGTTACTGAATAAATCTTAATAGCCATACTTCTAGTGAACAGTTTAGTATGGGCAACTTTAGTAAGGAATGTCCCCAATATGGCCACATGAAATAGGAAATAATTTGGTTTAAATTTCAGATAAAATCATCTTTTACTGACATGGCAGGAAATGTGAGGAAATCTCCCCAAATTGAAGGAAAATTTTACCTTTGACAGGTTTTACTAAAACACTTCATCTTGTACTCTTGTTCCAGGGGCAACTGTCCCTGGAACACCCCCCCCCGGTTCGGCTCGTACCAGAACCTGCGAACGGACCAAAAGTTTGCGCAAACTTTAGAACCCTATTAAATACAATGGACTCGAACGTTCAAAATCAAAAGTGCTAATTATCAAGGATAATATGCAAGTTATTGTCCTAAAAAGGGTTTGGGGACCCGGGTCCTGCCCCAGGGGACATGTATCAATGCAAAAAAAAGTTTTAAAAACGGCCGTTTGTTCGGGAGCAGTGATTTTAATGATGCTTAAAGTGAAATATTCCTTTAAATATCGTACCTGGGGGGTGTCTAAAGTATGCCTGTGAAGTGGCACGTGTTTCCCTTGTTTAGAACTGTCCCTGCACAAAATGACATTTCGAAAGGAAAAAAAGTCATTTAAAACTGCTTGCGGCTTTGATGTAATGTCTGGTCCCGGCAATATGGATGAAAATCATTGAAAAAAATGGCATGGGTACCCCCCCCCCCCCAGCCCACTACCAGCCCCTTTGGGTCTTGTATGGATATTAATCGGAACCCCGCACCCAAATTAAAAAATTAAAAAAAGGCCCTATATACTCTGAACAGCAGTATACAGGCGGTGCAAACAAGACAGGCACTGTAGGTTTGTTCTTAAGTAGAATCTGTTTGTAATTTGGAACAGGTACATATTTTTAGTGTAGCTCCAGCCCAAAAATCTATTTTTAAGCTTTTTGGAAAACATAAGGAAGGGTTATCACCCCTGTAACATTTGTTTTGCTGTCTGTGCAGTGTGCACCTGTTCAGAACATTTCACCTCACTTTTCGTCCCAATGACAAATGTTTTTTTGAAAATTTGGGGGTTTTATTGAAACATGGATTGGTAAAAAAGCACCAGTGGAGAGGAGACACGTTTTTCCCATATTAACTCTTACAGGAGAGAATTTCCCTTCCTAGGGGTAGATTTCCTCTCACTTCCTGTTGTCTCCCTCCGTAGGAGTCATTTGAAAGTCGGATGTTTGAAAGTAGGGGCCTGCCCTATGTACTCTGCAGAAATTTGGGCCTTAGGTGTTGGTGTTGCCACAACACTGTAAGCCCTCACTAGGGATGAGCTTCGAGTTCGAGACAAACTCATGTTCAACTCGAACATTGCCTGTTCGCACGTTCGCCGAACAGCGAACAATTTGGGGTGTTCGCGGCAAATTCGAAAAGCCGCGGAACACCCTTTAAAAGTCTAGAGGAGAAATCTAAAGTGCTAATTTTAAAGGCTCATATGCAAGTTATTGTCATAAAAAGTGTTTGGGGACCCGGGTCCTGCCCCAGGGGACATGTATCAATGCAAAAAAAAGTTTTAAAAACAGACGTTTTTTCGGGAGCAGTGATTTTAATAATGCTTAAAGTGAAACAATAAAAGTGAAATATTCCTTTAAATTTCGTACCTGAGGGGGGGTGTATAGTATGCCTGTAAAGCAGTGCTTGTTTCCCGTGCTTAGAACTGTCCCTGCACAAAATGTCATTTCAGAAGGAAAAAAAGTAATTTAAAAGCACTCGCGGCTATAATGAATTGTCGGCTCCCGGCAATATAGAGAAAAATCATTGATAAAAAAAAAAAAAAAATGCGTGGGGGTCCCCCCAAATTCAATTACCAGGCCCTTCAGGTCTGGTATGGATATTAAGGGGAACCCTGCGTCAAATTAAAAAGAAAATTACGTGGGGTTCCCCCCAAATATCCATACTAGACCCTTCAGGTTTGGTATGGATTTTAAGGGGAACTCCACCTCAAATTTTTTAAAAAAATGGCGTAGAGTTCCCCCCAAAAATCCATACCAGACCCTTTATCCGAGCACGTAACCTGTCAGGCCGCAGAAAACAGGGGGGACGAGAGAGCGCCCCCCCCTCCTGAACCCTCTGTGACCCCTCAAAGCACCATGTCCCCATGTTGATGGGGACAAGGGCCTCATCCCCACAACCCTTGTCCGGTGGTTGTAGTGGTCTGTGGGCAGGGGGCTTATCGGAATCTGGAAGACCCCTTTATTCATTTATTACACTGCGGAGGAGCGGACCTGATGGGGAACTTCCTCCGCAGTGTAAAAAATGAATAGACCTGCCCCTTCTCACGTTCCCCATCAGGTCCGCTCAGCCAATGACGTAGGTGTAAGGCTGAGCGGACCGGATGGGGAACGTGAGAAGGGGCGGGTCTATTCATTTTTTACACTGCGGAGGAAGTTCCCCATCAGGTCCGCTCAGCCAATGACGTAGGCGGGGTCTGAGATACGAGGGCGCTAGGCAGGCGCTACTCTTTTTTACGCTTTTACCCCATTTATCTTGGTGAACTATGGAATTTATTTTGATCTACCTTGGAACAATTTTGTTACTAGTTTTACTCAATATTAACCATGATACAACTATGTCTGTGAAATCATTTCCACATGTTTGTTCACATTGTGATACGATACTGTAAACCTTGTAACAATGTCTATACCTGCTCACGCTGCTAAATGTAATACATTTCCTATGCTTTACCTATTTACTCTCAGCATACACGTGCTTCATTCAAAGTCCCGCCCCTTATTGCTTTTTGCTTTTTCCTTAAATGACTAGGGATGGAAACACATGGCATTACCAATCCATGTGTTTCATTTAAAGTCCCCTAGGATGGAAACAATTGGCCTTACCAGGCCTTGCTTTTCCTTCAAAGTCCCAGACCAGCCCCCCCTCCAATGTATTTAAAGTTTTCAGCATGATCATTGAGGAGGAAGAGGATAGTCACTCATTATAACAGGATAGTCACTCAGCATCAGCATAGGCAGTCTTGAAGGGATCTGACATTTCAAAAAAAAATCTTCGGTTACATCAGCATCAGGTGCTTAGTAGCTGGTGGTGATCCAAGACTGATTCATTTTTATGAAGGTCAGTCGATCGATCGAGTCGGTGGACAGGCGCACACTGTGATCGGTTACAAAGCCTCCAGCAGCACTGAATGTGCGTTCCGAAAGAACGCTGGATGCAGGACAGGCCAGTAGCTCAATTGCATACTGTGCAAGCTCTGGCCAGTGATCCATCCTCAAGACCCAGTAATCCAGAGGATTTTCGGTGGGAAAGGTGTCCAAGTCTGATCTTGCCCCTAGGTATTCCTGCACCATGTAAACTAGACGCTGGCGATGGTTGCTGGAACCGATCATACCCTGGGGCTGCGTACTAAAAAATTGTCTGAACGCAACGGTCAGACGGCCACCTTCTCCACCGCTCCTTCTTTGACTGACCGAACCCTCAGCAACACGTTGTCCAGGACCAGGAATTTGTAACCTCCCAGTCTCTGGGAACGCGTTGCACAGACCTTTCTGCAAGGCCTCCTGAAGATTCTTCATCCTCTGCTCCCTCTGCGACGGCAAGATAAGGTCCACAACCTTACCCTTGTAACATGGACCAAGGAGGGTTGCCAGCCAATAATGATCCCTCTACTTGATCGCACGAATACGAGGATCCTTCCACAGGCTTTGCAGTATCAGGGAGGCAGCATAGGTTTGCTGAGGCATTCGGTGCAGAGTCCTCTAGGTCACTGAGGACGACATGATCCACAGCCACCTCCTCCCAGCCACGTACAAGTCCACAGGTGTATTGGGACTGTAATTGATCCCTTGAAGACTGCTGCTGATGCTGAGTGCTAGTCTCCACCTAAATGCTGACACAATCCTCCTCCTCCTCTTTCTGTGTGATATCCGGGCCAGCAGGAACACTGTCTGGATAAAGGGGGCCTTGAGAAGTAAGGAAGTCCTCCTCTTCCTGCCTCTGTTCTGCCTCAAGTGCCCTGTCCATTATTCCACACAGCGTGTACTCCAACAGGTGGACAAGAGGGACAGTGTCACTGATGCATGCACTGTCACTGCTCACCATCCTCGTGGCCTCCTCAAATGGTGCCAGGACAGTGCATGCATCCCTGATCATGGCTCACTGGCGTGGGGAAAAAATCCAAGCTCCCCTGACCCTGTCCTGGTGCCATATTGCAACAGATACTCATTGATGGCCCTCTGCTGTGTGTGCAGCCGCTGCAGCTCGGCCAACGTAGAGTTCCACCTGGTGGGCATGTCACAGATTAGGCGGTTCTTGGGCAGGTTGTAATCCTTTTGCAGGTCAACCAGCCGAGCACTGGCATTATATGACCGGCGAAAATGCCCACAGAGTTTCCTGGCCTGCTTCAGGACCTCCTGTAAGCCCGGGTACCTGCCCAAGAACCGCTGCACCACCAAGTTCAGGATGTGAGCCAAACAGGGCACATGTGTCAGTTGTCCCTGTCGGAGGGCGGAGAGGAGGTTGGTGCCATTGTCGGAAACCACCATTCCTGGCTTAAGCTGGCGTCAACCACCTGTGAGCCTGTCACTGCAGAGCTGACAGAATGTCTGCCCCAGTGTGGCTCCTGTCCCCCAAGCACACCAGCTCAAGCACCGCATGGCATCTTTTTGCCTGCGTACTTGCGTAGCCCCTTGAACGCCTACGGAGCACCGCTGGTTCCAAGGACAAAGCACAGGTAGAGGCCATGGAGGAAGAAGAAGAGGAGGGGGTGGAGGAGAGAGGTGTGTCAGAATCACCAGTAGTAACATTTTGGAGGCGTGGTGGCGGAACAACCTCCAACACTACTGCACCTTGTCCTGCATCCTTCCCAGCTGCCAGCAGAGTCACCCAATACACGATAGGTAATGTCCCTGTCCATGCCTGCTGGACCATGAGTCAGTGGTAATATGCACCTTACCGCTGACCGCCCTGTCCAGCGAGACCAAGACATTGCCTTCCACATGCCGGTAGAGAGCCGGAATCGCCTTCCGTAAGAAAAAGTGGCGTTTGGGAACCTGCCACTGAGAAACCGCACATTCCACAAACTCACGGAAGGGGGCAGAGTCTACCAACTGAAAAGGCAGCAGTTGAAGTGCTAGCAATTTAGCCAAGCTAGCATTCAACTGCTGGGCATGTGGATGGCTGGGAATGAATTTCTTTCGGCGGTGCAGCAGCTGGGGCAGGAAAATTTGCCTGGTACAATCGGACGTCGGTGTACCAAAAGCAGATCGTCCGCAAGTACTTGGCTGTGACACACCTAATTCTACACCTTCATTCCTTTCAGTGCAGGTTTTAGAGAGGACTGAAAGTATAGTGGGTTTGGAGATCCCAGCTGATGAGGAGCAAGGAGAGGTCCGCTTTGTTCTTTGGTGTGGGTCTTTTAGGTAGGCTTGCCAACGAACTGCATGGCAGGTCGACATATGTCTGGTCAAGCACGTGATGTTTTGGCCACGCGAGATACGTTTTAGACATATGTTGCAAATGGCAATGGTGCGATCTGCTGCACACGTCTGAAAAAAGGCCCACTCCAAAGAACTTTTGGAATAACGCGCAGAGACAGCAGTGCCCTGCACATGCAGAGCTCTGCGGTGTGATGCAGTCGGTGTGCTGCCCTTAAGCTGGCCCCTGGAGGGCATCCTGCCTTGTTGGAGATGTGCCTCCTCCTCCTCTCTCCTATCAGGCACCCACGTGGAGTCAGTGACCTCATCATCCCCTCCTTCCTCATCACTGGAGCAAATCTGGCACTATGCTGCAGCTGGGGGAACATGACTGCCAGATAGCTGTCCTTGTTGGGCACCCCCTCTCTCTGGGCTCACGTTACTATCCCATCTCTCTGGGTTCACATTACTGCCTTCCTCCAGCTGGGTTCCATCATCGGAGCCTTCAAAATGCTGAGCATCCTCCTGGAGCATGTACCCAACACTGTGGTCAAACAGTTCGGGGGACTCCTCAGGAGGACATGGAGGGGCTAGGGAAGGAGTGACTGATGCCATTGAGCCGAGAGAAGAGGCCGCTTTGGCAGCTGCTTTGCCAGACAAAGTACCCTGAGCCTGGGTGAGAGAGGATGAGGAGGATGAGGACGGCTTGGTCATCCACTCTACCAAGTCTTGGGCATGTTGCGGCTCAACATGGCCAGCTGCCAAAAAGAAGGACAAGCGTGTCCCATGGCCACGTGCTGATGAGGATGCACCGTGTCCATGACCATCACTGTTGCCTCTAGACACAGAGCCTGCTTGCCCTCTTTTATTGCCTTGTGACTGTCTGCCTCTCCTTGTTTGCCTTCCAGACATACTAATGGCCTGCAGTGAGATGTAGCTGCACAAAGGTGGGATATATATATATATATATATATATATATATATATATATATATATATATATATATATATAAATATATATCTGTACTGATAATGCAGCTATCAGAATCAACTGCCTGCTCTGGTATTAGTATGGGAAAAGCAGCAATTGTCTTCAGTTAGTTTTAGGTGAAAATTGTGCAGAGGACACAGTACACTAACTGAAAATACTTGCAGCTCTCTGCCTGTGGTTTTATTATGAGAACACCACTATTAGTCACTAACTGTATTCAGGTAAGCTTTAGGTGAACGCTATGCAAAGCACACAGTACACTAAGTGAAACACTGACTGCAGCTAGCACAATCACCTGCCTGTCTGTCACAGTATAGAGAATAACAGGAATGGATCTAGCTAAACTGAATACAGTGTATAAATATATATACAACACCTAGGATGCATATATATCCTCTACACACTGTAACTGCAGCTAACTGACTCGCCTGCCTGCTCTATCTAACTTAATATAAATGACACTGTCTCTCTCTCTGTAATCTCTCTCTTTAAACAACTCCAACACACTACACAAGGCCGCCAAGCCGGCGGCCTTATATAGTGTGGGGCATGTACTAAACCCCCTGAGCCATAATTGGCCAAAGCCCCCCTGGCTTTGGCCAATTACGGCTCTCTGTTCAGACGGCACTGTGATTGGCCAAGCATGCGGGTCATAGTGCATGCTTGGCCAGTCATCAACCAGCAATGCACTGCGATGCCGCAGTGAATTATGGGCCGTGACACGCCACTCGAATTTGGCGCGAACGACCCATAATGTTCGCAATTCGGCAAACAGCCGAACAGACGATGTTCGAGTCGAACATGGGTTCGACTCGAACACGAAGCTCATCCCTACTGTCAATGTCCATGTTAAAAATGTATTTCCACTTTATTTGAAACTTAAAAATTATTTTATTATTTCACATAAAACAAAGTTAATAAACACAGCTGACCCAATTAAACTATAAACATCATTAATGCTTTAATGCATTAAACAAAGACATAATATTAAAATCTTTGTGCTTAGGGTAGGTTACATATTTTGTAAAAAAATATCTTACAGAAGTTTGATCTTGCTTTACAACTAAAGCTAAGGCTACTCTAGTGTAATGAAACAGGCAAATTTTTATAATGTTATCTACCCAGTGACTAAAGAGTTTCAAGAGTTAAGTGTTCTAAAGCAGGAAGAACTAACATTCTCCACACACAGCACACTTCAGAAATGACTAAGTAAATCCAGTAAGAGGCTTACATATCATATAGTACACTGCCCAATTTACAAGCAGGATGAATGTACGCCACAAAGATACCAGTACAGCAAATATTGGCTTTCTTGATTGATAGTATACCTTATGCCACACGGCCCACTCAAGCATCTGCTTGTTACCACAAGCCAGTCCCTTTGTCCGGAAATAATACAAAGTGGAGATCTGTACTGTGGGCTGAGAGCTGCAAATATTTAAAGGTAATAAATTTCTCAGTCAGAAAGGTAACTTCTTTCATTAAAAAAAGCACAAAAGCCAGTGGTGTTTACTTTGAGTCTTAGCACACTCCTTGCACCTGTATTTTTCCATTGTGTGTTGGCCAAATTTTCTGTGGATTTACAGAAAGCCCTTTATGTCTGTTTGTAACTACAGTAGAGACTAAAGTTTTTTTTGTTTCCCGTGCTCAAAAGAAAACACTGTACTTAAGTACTCTAAAATACGGCACACGCGAATGCAGTGACACCTACAACAAAACACAAAGCTCTGTTTGCTTTTCATGGCTCCCCATATTTTTTTAAACTAGAAGTTGCCACCACAGATTTCACCTGCATTACCATTTGTGGATAAATCTGAAATTAAGCCATCCATTCAGATGTTATGGCACTCTGTATAGTCCATTTAGATGTAACAGAGTGCTATTACAATCCATTCAGATATAATACCACTCTATGCCCAATCCATTCAGATGCAATGGATTGCTATAGCCAATTCATTCAGATGTAATAACACTCTATGATGACTTCAATTAGAGGAAATGGCACAATAACAAATGACACAGGTTTTTCTACAAGATTCTGCCCACTCTATCAAAGTGCCCACTGCCCAGTGAGAAGAGAGAGAGAGAGCAGAGAAAGCCACTGCTCCAAGACCCCTTTCACACTGGTGCCGCCCATAGCGTCGGCGGTAAATTAGCGGTAAAACACCACTATTTTACCGTCGGATTTGTGGTGCATTTCGGCCGCTAGCGGGGTACTTTTAGCCCCCGCTAGCGGCCGAGAAAGGGTTAAAACCGCTCGCAATGCACCGCTACAGCTCTATTACAAGCAAACCCCTGATGTAAAATAACCAGGACTTGCTCTGTATCCCAGCAGCAGTTTTAAATAGGTAGTTTCTGAAGAATGTTCAGAACACTAATCAAAAGTTTAAAGTGGTTGTAAACCCAACCACACAACTTGCACCTACAGGTAAGCCTAGATTAAGGCTTACCTGTAGGTGCAAAAAATATCTCCTTAACCTACACGGTTAAGGAGTAATTTAAGAAAACCCTGCACCGATGTGTACGGCGCATGCGCGCTGTAGACAACGGCGCAGGCGCACTGCGCGTTGCCGGTTTTCTCAATGGAGAAAGCCGGCCCCGCGCGCATGCGTGTGACGTCATCGCCGCTCTGGCCAATCACAGCGCCAAAGCGGCGATAACAGGAAGACGGTCGGAGCGGACATGGGGGCGGTGGCGGAGGGGGACGAGGAGCGCTCCGGAGGCTTCGATCTGAGGTAAGTGCCACATAATGAGCTAGTATGCATAGCATACTAGCTCATTATGTCTTTTTCTTGCAGGTGTCATTTTTTTTTTTCGAAAAGTGGGTTTACAACCACTTTAAAAGAAAAATAAAATGTAACAACATGATGGTTGCATTGTATTTACTCTTGCTTTTATGTGCAGAGTTTACTTAAAGTAGTTGTTAAGCCACTGAGTGTTCGTGCTACAGTCTACTAAATGAGGTGCCCCAGTGTATGTGTTTGTTTGTTTTTTAAATAAGCCGTTATATACCCAATTTTATAGTGCCGCTCAGAGCTCACGTCGTGACCGGCTGCCTCTCTGCTCTCTCGATCTGACAGCTACAGCAGGTGGGGCTAACAATTCCCCACTGACGTCAGCCAGGAGGAGGAGAGGAGACACGGAGAGAGACGGCTGGTCACGTGAGCATTCGAATGGCTCTATAAAATAAGGTATATAACGGCTTATTTTTTTTAACTCACATACACTGGGGCATGCCATTTACTATAACAGAGGAGATTGTAGCACCAACGCTCAGCTATTTTAGCAGTAGGAGGGGAGGGCCGGGGAGCAGATCAGAGCTGACAGGGAGAGGAGGGGGGAGAAATGACAGAGGAGAGTTGCGGATGACGGAGGCATGTACACTGATGGTGTCAGGGCTCAGCAGCCACAATAAACCATGGTCAGTTTACAGGGGGGAGGGCAGAACCAGGCAGGATCAGCCAGGTATTTTAGATGATACAAGGGGCCAAATGACACTGCACAAGCACTGTGCTGTATAACATGCATTAACCACTTCAACCCCGGGCTTTTTTTACCACCTCAATACCGGGCCTATTCTGGCACTTCTCTCCTACATGTACAAATCATCATTCTTTTGCTAGAAAATTACTCAGAACCCCCAAACATTATATATGTTTTTTTAGCAGACACCCTAGGAAATAAAATGACGGTAATTGCAACTTTTTTTCTTGCACGGTATTTGCGCAATCATTTTTCAAACGCCTTTTTTGGGGGAAAAAATGGTTTCATGAATTAAAAAATAACAAAACAGTAAAGTTAGCCCAATTTTTGGGGAAAATATGAAAGATGATGTTACGCCGAGTAAATAGCAACCTAACATGTCACGTTTTAAAATTGCGCACACTCATGGAATGGCGCCAAACTTCGGTACTTAAAAATCTCCATAGGCGACGCTTTAAAAAAGGTTTACAGGTTACCAGGTTAGAGGTACAGAGGAGGTCTAGTACTGTAATTGTTGCACACGCTGTAACGCACGCGGCGATACCTCACATATGTGGTTTGAACGGCGTTTACATATGTGGGCGGGACTTACGTGTGCATTCGCTTCTGATCGCGAGCTACTGGGGACAGGGGCGTTTTAAATTTTTTTTTTTTTTTTTTACTTATTTCTTTTTATTTTTACACTTATTTTACTTTTTTTTTTGATCACTTTTATTCCTATTACAAGGAATGTAAACATCCCTGGTAATAGGAATGTGTGTGACAGGTCCTCTTTATTGAGAGATGCGGGGTCAATAAGACCCCACATCTCTCCTCCGGGCTGGAAAGCATGAGATCGTGAAAAAAATTTCACTGATCTCATGTTTACTAGCCGCAATGGCGGCTTTGTTTACATCTGAGGACCCGGGCGTGATGTCATCACATCGCGCCCCGGCCTCCGACGGTCATGGAGATGACTGGTGACGATCTGGTCACCAGTCATCTCTATGCTTGTCACGTGACCCACCACCGGCGCCAGGCGATTCTCTCCGGGTCCCTGATGGCACGGGAGAGCCCGGAGAAGCACCGGATGGCGGCGGGATGGGGGGATGTCCCCTCCTGCCGCCTATAAGAATGATCAAGCGTTGGAACCACCACTATGATCATTCTTATGGTGCACAGAATCGCCGGCACAACAAAAGGATATCTGAATGATGCCTCTAACTGCAGGCATCATTCAGATATCCCCCTACAAACCCCAGGACGTCATATGACGTCCTCCCAGGATGGGAGATCCCATCTGTGGATGTCATTTGACTATGGCTGGGTAGGGAAGTGGTTAAAGGAACAGGATCTATTTTTTTTACAAATGCTTTAACCTTAATCAACCCTAATTAATTATTTATTTCCCTTCTCTCCTTAACCATTAGTTCTGCTGTTTTTTATTTCTATTTTTCTATTTTTCCAACCATTGAAGTGTAAATGTATTTTTCTTTATATTAAATTTGTTTTATTAATTAATTTTTAAGTGTTAGATTAAATGTTGCACAAAACTCTTAAATTACTTTAATTCCTTTGTAGATAGAATTGTAATGCTTTGTACCAGCAATGTCATTTTAGCATAATTAAAAAATGGCAGATTTATAGAATTAAGTTTATAATATTTATCTACACTATGTCAGGTGCCTTGCGGTCCAAGGGATTAGGAACACCGCAGCCACACAGGGTCACAGCCAGGGTCCTGGACAAGGAGTTTGAGCATAAGATTCCCCAGGGGAGGGGGTCTAAGAGCCAGCAGGTTTTCACTAGAGCCTCTAATGGTGAGGATGGGCTAAGCTGCAGCTGACTCCAGGTCGCAGCCCCTAGGGTCTCCCAGCTCACACTCACGGATGGCTCTGGAGGATGGAGAGGAAGCAGCAGCACAGGGCAATGAGGACAAAAACAGGAATCGCTCAGGTGTAGACATCCTCCGGGTGACTATCTCCTCCCAACAGCCAAGGGTGCAGGCAATGCAATTTCAGGCAAAACAAAAGATCAAGTCTTCTGGACAGCAGCACTCCAATAAAAAGCCTTTATTATGTAAAATCTTCAAAAATCCAAATACAGCACAGCAAGTCACAAAATTCTGGTTAGAGCTGACTAGTTTCACACTTTCTTAGTGTTTAATCATAGCTGCCTAGTGCACAAATGATTCCCATGATATACCCCAAAAAAGGTCATATGACCCAACCACAAGTGTAGGTGATTAAGTGCTAACAAGTGTTAATTGAAAATTGATTGCATACTGACTAACCTGTGCCCAAGAAATAAATGTTTTTTAAAAAGTGTATGGTTTCATTGTACCAACTATTCTAAAAATATATGTACATAATATCCTTGAAAAGGTGTGCAGCAAATTAAATATTTGTGAAAAAACTTGTGATTGATGCAAAAAAGTGAGGAATGTGTAAATTAAATAAAAGTGAATATATGGAACACAATGGATGAACAGCCTAAATCTTTACATAATGCATGTGCAACGTGCTGAAATGGATGCATAAGCAAAGGCAAATGCATCCATAGCGCACAAATAGTAAAAGATGTAAAGGTAAATTGTCAGTTTGTTTATCAAAAAGTGTCATAATGTAATGTAAGAAAGATATATATATATAGAAAGTTGACCAAGAAAGATTAATACATTTATGTGTAAATAACCAGCCCACAACCCTGTGGTATATAGTTATCAATAGTATACGTTGCGCTATATATATATCTTTCTTACATTACATTATGACACTTTTTGATAAACAAACTGACAATTTACCTTTACATCTTTTACTATTTGTGCGCTATGGATACATTTGCCTTTGCTTATGCATCCATTTCAGCACGTTGCACATGCATTATGTAAAGATACAGGCTGTTCATCCATTGTGTTCCATATATTCACTTTTATTTCATTTACACATTCCTCACTTTTTTGCATCACCTTTTCAAGGATATTATGTACGTAAGTGTAGCGGGTATGTACTTTCCCGGGTGTAATTTGAACTTGGCAGAGACATCAGTGATGTGTAATTCCCTGCAGCCCAGCAGGTGGCGCTGTCGCCCTGGGCTGGGGTTGAATCATTGCTGTGTGCCGTGCCTCCTTTTTGTCCTCCCTCGGCAGCGGTATGGTGGGGTGGGGAACCCGTTGTGCTTGCCGGGAGAGGGTATAAAGGGGCCGGCCATCTTTGTCACGCGTCGAGTCCCAGGCACCTTCAGCCTGTGGGCAGTGGTTCGTGTCGGTCCTCTAGGCGGCCTAGGCCTAGAGGACAGCTTGAGGTCGTGTTCCATCCCAGGCACCTTTAGCCTGGGGTGAGGTACTCGGATGGAGGTCTGGAGCTCAGTGCCCAACACTGAGTTCCGCGAGGGAAGGAGATCCTAGGGAACCCAGGGGTTGGGAACCCGAATCCGGAAGGCGTAATGGACCGGGGGGGAGCTCCTCACTTGAAGACCTGGTGCAGCATATTGCCAGTGACGGGTGAGCCTCTCGTCGGAGACCGCCTGGAAGGAAATTCCCTCCTCGCTCGGAGACCGCAACCCACTTTCAGGGAGGAAAGTGGAGAACACATTGTGTCTGGGCCTACTCGCATCCACACCTCCTTTTCTGTTCTGTTTCTACAAGGGAGTTCAACTGATTGTGTTCATTCGAGAAGAATAAAGGAGTGTTGAACTTTAATGGTGTGGGGCTCATTTCCTGACAGACATTGTTCAAGGTAACTCTTGGTGGAGGCTCCAGGTGCACAGCACTGACCCGAAGGTAAAAGAACTTTGCTTACACCACTCTGACACCTGTGGTGAAGGCCAGGCGTGGTGTCCCCGCTCCCTTCCCCTCTAAGGTACCCCTAGACAAGAGAGAAGACGAGCTGAAGACAAAGAGGGGAGTGAGGGGGGCGCTACATATATTTTTAGAATAGTTGGTACAATGAAACCATACACTTTTTAAAAAAACATATATTTCTTGGACACAGGTTAGTCAGCATGCAATCAATTTTCAATTAACACTTGTTAGCACTTAATCACCTACACTTGTGGTTGGGTCATATGACCTTTTTTGGGGTATATTTTGGGGTATATCATGGGAATCATTTGTGCACTAGGCAGCTATGATTAAACACTAAGAAAGTGTGAAACTAGTCAGCTCTAACCAGAATTTTGTGACTTGCTGTGCTGTATTTGGATTTTTGAAGATTTCACATAATAAAGGCTTTTTATTGGAGTGCTGCTGTCCAGAAGACTTGATCTTTTGTTTTACAGGGCAACGAGGAATCGTCGGTAGGCAGGCCAAGGTCGGGGAGACAAGCAGACAAGGATGGTTAAGACAAGCCGAAGGTCGGGATAACAGGCAGGCAGGGGTGGTCAGGAGAAAGCCAAGTCGGTACACGGAACAAACAAAGCGCATATGGCATGAATGACACAGAAACACCTAACACAAATGTTGATCGCCAAGGCTAGCTTGCATTGCACAGGTTAATATAGTGTTTCATGTCAGAGGCCAAGGTGAAGCCATGCTTGAGGGGAGATTACTTAAGCACACAGGTGAACAGTGACCGGTCTATAAGCTGAACACAAAAGAGAGGTAAGCAGACAGACAAACATGAACATTACTGCAGATTCATGACACACTAACATTAGTTGTTTTAAAATGAACACTGGTCAAAGTATAAAAAAGCAACAGCCAACAATAGCTGTGATGTGGAAGCGTATAGGTGATGTCATCGCTCCTAGGCATTCCCAGCCAATATCGAGAGCTCTCTCCTCTCCCCTGCAGCTGACACTGGCTGACACAGGAGATCATGTGACTGGACCGGAGCAGACTGATAATAGGTAAGTATATACATCTTTTTTTCACAGGTTAGTCAGCATAGGTGTTAGGAGGGGGAGGGGACATTTTTGACAACTAGTTAGGTTAAAGATGGAATTCTACTTACCTGTAAAAGGGTAAGTATAGAGATTGAGGAGGCAAACAGGGAGGGGGAAACTTCCAAACCTGGAGTCTAGCAGGAAGATTGCATTAAGAGTTTTGGTTTATCTTGGGACATACTGCAGTCCACACTGTATAGTTACAACAAATATATTAGCCAATGTTGACTGGCTCCAATAATACCCATTTATATATTTTTGTTATTCGGTCTCTCAAACATACTAGCACTCTTCATACAGCACAGCCAAGTCATGCAAAATAAAGCCTGAAATTTCCCTCTTTACAAAAGACAGGAAAATAGAATGGAATAAAACACATCGATGATCTTATATCTCTGCATAAAATCAAGAAATTTCACATAAATGGAAATGGACAGCTGTGTCATATTCAGATAGTTAAATTTTTTAACCGTAAACTGTACTGTATGTGACTTATTTCTGTGTGGCCAGGAATAGCTGACATT
Organism: Rana muscosa; assembly: GCA_029206835.1. Classification (NCBI taxonomy): domain Eukaryota; kingdom Metazoa; phylum Chordata; class Amphibia; order Anura; family Ranidae; genus Rana; species Rana muscosa. The sequence continues at coordinate 828,187,694 of CM055118.1, read as the reverse complement.
ATACACATTTCCTCTCAATTCCATTTTTCAAAACATGTTATCCAGCTGTATTAAACTGTTATGATACAAGTGAAGATTCAGATTTTCTGGTTCAGCTTTCACTGCCGCACAAAGCCTGCCTCATTTGTAACAAAGTTAAACCTCTCAAACCACTGACCAGAGAAACCAGATTTTCAAATAATTCAGATTTGTGTTTCTGTTCTTTCTAATTAAGGGTAATATCGGAAAGCACAGACAGTGAGTAGCATTGTTTAAGGATCATGGTTTTAAACACGAAAATCTGATTATCAGCTCATGTCAGAAGCCAAGCGATAATGCAGCTTAGCATTTGTTTGGGTTTTTTCTTTGGCCAAAAGATAATTACTGTTCGTTAGGCCTTACGTAAGTGTATCTGTGGTCCTGCAATGTCTGAATAGTAAAAGCTTACAATAGTTGAATGAGCATTGCTTATTTACAATGGGCAGAGCCTGCTCCAATGGGATAATTTCATTACCCAAGAAAATAGAACTACCCAGGTAAAAAGTTCATTTTCCAAGTAGAGCAACTTAGTCATGCTGAATGAATGTTCTATTTTATGTTAAATTATAATAATTGATGGCGCTGTGATATTCTTGCAAATATACAATGTGATACGAAGCATAAGAGAAAATGTTAAATGTTACAAGAAGGAAATTTTTTTTTATTTGACTGAAAGGAAAGCTTTGACAATAGTATTACACTGGCAGCAGGCTGATTTAATTTCATTAAATGAAGATACTGGAGTTGGTGCCGTAGCTGCTCTTCAAATCCGCTCATTAGCTGGATGGGAGCAGTGCTTGTTTTTGCATAGGGCAAGAGGCAATGTGGATTATCTCTAGTTTTGCCGATTGATTAAAATCAGAAAAATTATTTTTTCTGTCCAACAATTAAAATTTCCAATTTTAAGCTACACTAATTGAGCTATTTTATGTTTTAATAGTTTTTATTAGAGTTTCGTATAAAAGATAAAATATAACAAGATAGTCTCAGCTTTTCATCGTACAATACAAAACTTGGTAAGGGAATAACAGGTTAATAAGTCTGTGATGTTAGGGACACACATCCGTACCCCCAAAATAATCCAAAGTAAACGATGGTCTGCCATGGGTGAACAATTGAGTAAACCTTAACTATAAAGTTAGTACTAAAATCCCCCACATCATAGAGGTTTTTTTTTTTTTTAAAGTAAGGTAAAGAAGAAAGGAGAAAACAGGGAGCAATTCAGAGAAGGTAAAATCTGGGGGCTCCGTGCCCAGAGTCTCTACTCGCCAAGAAAAACCTAGTTTGCAAGCGTCCGAGGATCATTTGTAAGATATCTAATCCATGGATCCCACACTTTGTGAAATGTCTTCATTTTATCCTGCAACAATGCCGTCAACCTTTCATTTAGCATGAGCCACGACAATTTGCCCTCAAGCTGGTCAAATGGTAGAGCAGCAGACCTCCAATTCCTGGCTATGGTAATTTTTGCTGAGATAAATATGAAGGTCAAAAGCCTCCGTTGGGACTTGGAGGCTTCCACTACCTCACCCCCCAGAAGGGCGTGTAAAGCTGATTTTATTAAGTTGAGTCTGGTGAGGGAGTATATGAAGTTATAGACCCTGATCCAAAACCTCCTGACCTTAGGGCATGTCCACCAAATATGATAAGTGGATCCAATTTGACCACAACCCCTAAAACATAAGGAGGTAGCTCCAGGTACAAAAGTGGCCACTCTTACCGGCACCATATACCATTGCAACAAAACCTTATAGTTTGCCTCTATAATCGAGGTATTGATGAGTGATCGGGATGCAGACTCTGAATTTTTTTTGCCAATCCCCCAGGTCAATGGTTTCCTCTAAATCTTTTTCCCATTGGATCATGTAGTTCAGTTTTGTCTATACAGTCATCAATATCGGATATATGGCTGTTATGTGACCTCTAATGTTATCATAGTGGCTGCATAAGTATTCTGTGGGGGTCAAGCCTGCTAAATCACCCTTATGGGCTAAAGTTTGAACAAAGTGGCAAATCTGGGCATACCTATAATGTTCTGCAGGGGGCATCTGGTACCTGTCTATCATGGTCCACTCCGATAGCATTCCCTTATTATCATAAAGATCTGCAATACGCAGTAAACCCTTGTTGGTCCACCAAGCAAACGCGAGAGGGACGAGGCCCGGGGTGAACACCCTATTTCACAATAATGATGCCAATGGGGTATGGGGTGATTTAAATTGATGCATCCTCGAGAGCCTATCCCATATCTCTAGCGAGAAAGACAAAGTAGGGCAGAGTATTGTCGGTCTCTCTTTAACGGGGAGCCACATTATGTGAGAAATTGGGTACGGACGACAAGAATACGATTCCATACTCATCCACATTGACTGCGGTGTCCGGGAATGATACCTAGTGAGCTGGGCCACCTGGGCCGCATAGAAGTATTTCTGCAGGTCGGGCAAACCAAGGCCCCCTCTCCGTTTTAGGGAATACATTGTACTTTTGTTCACCCTAGGCCTCTTGTCTCCCCAAATAAATTGGAGGACTTTCCTTTAAAACATTTGGAGATCCTGTCGAAGCAAAGCCACAGGTATTGGCAGAGTGACTCACCTGGATCTGAAGATCCAATGACAATGGGGACTTGTCCCAAACAGACAGAATTCTCTTCTTCAATGCCCGAGTGTGTGATTGGGCATACGGAACCGCCTCGAAGGAGGCCACCATTAGTCCCAGGACTCTCATGCAGAAACGAATTGACGACCATTTTTGGGACGTCAGGACCCGCACTGCTGACTGAAGTGTCAGTAACTTCTCCGAGGGTAGAAACACCTTCGCTGCCGAAGTGTCCAGGATCAGACCCAGATACTCCAATCGTTGAGTCGGGACTAGAACCGACTTCTGTATGTTCAGAAGCCACCCGAAGTCCTGGAGGGTCTGAGTGACTATTGTCACATTTTCATCCAATTCTGAGCCATTTTCTGCTCTTAGAAGGAGATCATCCAGCCCACGATAACAATTCCTCGCTGTCTCAGCAAAGCTAGAACCGGGGCAAACACTTTGGTGAAAACCCGTGGTGCCGATGCTAGGCCGAAGGGAAGAGCCACGAACTGATAGTGGACTTCGCCTATGGCAAAGCGCAGAAACCTCTGGTGACTTGCACAGATTGGAACGTGCAAGTAAGCGTCCTTGATATCCAAGGACGCCAAAAAATCCCCTTGGTGCAGTGTCGCAATCACCGTGCGAATGGATTCCATCTGGAATTTTAGTACCTTCACATAGGCATTCAGGGCTTTGAGGTCCAGGATTGGCCGGACCCCGTCCTTCTTCGGGACAACAAACAGGTTTGAGTAAAACTCCTGAAACCTCTCCTGTGACGGAACCGGCACAATTACCACGCACCTGAGCAAATCCTGTACGGCCCCCAAGAGGGCCGCCCGGCGGGCAGGAAGGAGAGGGAGGTTCGAGGAAAAGAACCTGTTTGGGGGCCACGAGTGGAACTCTATCCTGTATCCCGGGGTGACCACCTCGCACACCCACCGCACCGTGAACCTGCGAAGACGTCCCCCTACCCCAGAGTCGGGCAGGGGCAAGACTTCATGCGTGGTGGGCTTGGGAGCTTGCTTGGTAGGCTTACGCACCCAGGGATGCCTTTGTCCCCCAGCCGCACTTTTTTCAGTCTGGGCGGGCTTACCCGTGGAATCTGACTGACGAAAAAAATTATTTTTCGCCAGAAAGGAAGGGCCCGGGCTGCGGTGGGGCTCCTTTCCCTTAATAGACTGAGGAAGGAAGGTGCTCTTACCCCCTGTGACATCCTTAATAATGTCATCCAGGGCGGCCCCAAACAGTCTACAGCCCTTAAAGGGCAAGTCAGCCAGGAGCTTTTTGGAAGCTAGGTCGGCCGACCAGCATTTCAGCCAGATAAGGCGACGCAGCACCACAGCAGAGATAGAGGCCCCGGATATTAAAGGGGCCGCATCCAAAGTGGCATCGCACACATAGACTAAACCCTGCGCAAGTTGGTGAGTCAGGGCAATGGTCTCAGGAGGGAGATTATGCTCCTGTACCGTCTGGTGCAAAATCTTTGCCCATCCTGTGAGTGTCTGAGACACAAGTGTCGCCGCCACTATAGGGCGTAAGGCAAACCCCAATAAGGTAAATATAGTTCTACTCACCACTTCTGACCTTCTGTCAGTGGGATCCTTAAATGCAGGAGTCCCTTCCATTGGGAGCGTGGTAGCCTTATTCAAACGGGCTACCAGGGGGTCGACCACTGGGGGGAGAGCCCACTTCTTTACCAGGTCCTCCTCAAAGGGGTACCTTATGGCTAGGCGCCGCGGGATTGTGAAAGTCTTCTGCGGCTTATCCTAGATTTGGTCAATGAATGTATCAAAAAAAGGCACATATGGAAAAACCTTTTTTGAAGAAACGGCTTTAAAGGAACCAAAGGAGACAGCTTCCACCTGAGGTTCCTCAGCCTCAACATTCAGCTTGAGAGTGTCCCTCACAGCAATGAGTTCACTTACAAGCACCCTGTCAGTTAATGGTTCAGAACTGAGGGTCTTCCTCACAAGGAATGTCCTGTCCAAAAACATCAAAATCCTCAGAGCTAGGGTCCTGAGCAGCAGTAGCTAGGCCCATATCTGAGACAGAGCACTCCCCTACAGGAGAATGTGTGGGGAGGGGGCACTTTTCAGCTCCCTTGCGCTCACACACTGCTTCCATTCTGACAAGGAATGATTCCAGGACTGCCGACAACTGGTCCATAGGGACCGCAGGTGCAGGAGCACTGCCAGTTGCCTCTGACAAGTGTGGAGAAGCAGGTGAACCAGACTCCATACTGCCACCCTCTGAGACCTTTAGACACTATTACAGTGAATAATACAGTTCACCCACTGGCTGCGCTGAGGCTGAGGAGGGGATACCCGGAGGACTCACCAACCCTTAAGGACCGCTCAGTTCCGCTGTATGAAACCACGCTGCAGCGCGAGTGAAGCCTGAGGAGAGTGTGAAGAATCTGTGAGGAGACTGTGAGGGGATTCGCGCCGCAGCAGCGCCGCTAGAGGCCGAAAACAAAAGTAAAAGCGCCGTGGCTTCAAGAAAATGGCCGCCGGCCACATGTATAACTGCGCCATTGAACCACGGCAAGATGGCCGCCGAGCGCATTATTTAAATTCACAATACAGCGCTAATTGCGCACGCAATAAAGTCCCCACACTCACACACCAGAACACTGCTCCTCTCCCAGAGTCCACTAAACAGACCTGAGCGCCCCCACCAGGCCAGAGTGACCCCCAAGCACCCCCACACAGTACAGCACCAGCACAGGGTGCAGAGAGCAGCGTAACAGGGGGGAGACAGGGAGAAACCCCCCAGATAGAGAAACACAGCCAGCATGTACTCACCTGCAGCAGGAGAGACTACTTACTCGTCCCAGAGGGACCCACTGGCTTGTTTCAGACAGACCTATCACAGAGTAGTACTGAGTAGCTGTCGGCCCGGTCCACCGCAAAAGATACAGACAGGTACTGTTCAATCTTGAGAGGACCGCGGTAGCATAAAAGCCACCCGGCCACCCCTGGAGTCATGGGGTATGTCATGAACTGAGTCTCACACACACAAGGCGAGGATCAGCACGCTCGATGGTCAGACAGGGAAAACTACAAGGATACCAGAGTACCCAACCTGTTGCCCAGCCGACAGTTGATTGAAGGTCTCAAAAATAAAATAATAAAATTCCCAAAGAAATAAAATTTTAAAGTAAAATCTTCCAATAGACTGGCTCCTGAGAGAGCCACGTCTTCTCCTTCTGCTAGGCAGAAAAAAAACTGAGGCTGCTGGCTGCAGGTAGGACGGTTATGTCCGGAGGGACCACCCCCCTGGACGGGGCTGTTCAGCTCTGGTTTTGTTCTTGAATGTATGTTTCCAACATCTAACATTCTGCCTAGATCTTCTCCTGCGAGCAGGGACATATACCACACTTAAACAGTATGAGAGCTGTGTCAGTCCATGGACGATAAGAGAAATAAAGCAGCCTCGGTAAGACATTAATTTTTATCGAGTGGAGTCTGCCGAACCACGATGGGGGATGGATCTGCCATTTAGCCAAATCTTCATTTAACCTTTTAAAAAGGGCTGGGTCATTTCTCTTGTATAGTGTATGAATGGATGAGGTCAGATGTATGCCTAAATACGAAAGTGCCTCAGGCTCCCATAGGAACTGATAGGACTGTTCCAGCGTTTTCTGAGTAGAGGTAGGTAGTGAAAGATTCAGTGCCCTAGATTTGCTATGATTTATATTTAACCCAGAGATGTCTAATTGAGCTATTTTAATACCAAATAACAATGACTTATTTTTTGAACAAGCAATACAACTTTCTAAAACATGCACTAGTTACCTCCATACTTCCAAAGCCCTCATTGGATCCCACCATTGTTAACAACCTAAATCTCCTTGCTCCCCCTTTTCTCCAAACTCCTAGAAGGCCTAAGCTACCACTTACTGAGCATATCATTCTTGATCCTTCAGTCTGGATTTAACTCTCAACACTCCACAGAAACTGCTGTTCTAAAATTCACAAACAATTTAGTGAATTTTTGCTAAAACCAATGGTCACCATTCTGTACTCCCACTTCTGGACCTCTCTGCTGCCTTTAATATGGTTGACCTACCTCTCCTCCTCCTCTCCATGACAATGCTCTTTGTTGGTTCTCATCTTACCTATTTCCCCGTACCTTCAGTGTTACTTACAATTCTGCCCCCTCCTCTCCTTTTTCTGTCGGGGTCCATCAAGGATCTGTTCTTGGACCGCTCATGTTCTCAATCTACACTTCCTCTCTGGGTCAGCTGATAGCCTCCCATGGATTTCAATACAATTTCACTCCCTGGTTATCTCCGGCCTTGACTACTGCAACGTCCTTCTCATTGGATTACCTTTACATAGGCTATCCATCATGAATGCTGCCAAACTCATCCACTTGCCAACCATTCAGTGTCTGCTAGCCCTCTTTGCCAATCCCTCCACTGGCATCAGCTCACCTAAGAAATTAAATTCAGAATACTAACAACAACTTACAAAGCTATAAACATCTCAGCCCCAAGCTACATTATTAACCTAGTTTCAGGACCTGGATCACCTGCTGTTGGCACTGTGCTTCCCAGAGCAGAAGGTTGTAGTTTCAGTGTCCACCAGCGGGTGTCTCCCAGCGTGTTTAGGTCTTCCCCTACTAATACCTTTCGTTCCAGTATTTTGCTGCTGCCAGATTCTGTTTGTTATTGATCCTGAACTTGCTCCCACCCTGTACCCTGCTGCCTTGTACCTGATCAACCTTATTCCTGATTCCAGTTTGGGTTCCCCCTTCCTATCTGCTCCCTGTACCTCCAGTTTTCCCCTGCTTTTCTGTGTTCTGCATTTTGTATACATTGTATATAATTTGTTAGGCCTTATGTTGATTAGTTGGGTATTCTGTCACTGGGTTTTTGGTTCACTGATATTTCTATGTTTGCTGTGTGCTGGTGTTTGGATGGATTTTGTTCCTCTGTAAATAAATCTCACTTAGATCTGGCAATCCCTGCTGCTGATTCCTGACACCTAGTCTCAAAATACCAACCAAATTGTTCCCTTCATTCCTCCAAAGACCTTCTGCTCTCTAGTTCCCTTGTCATCTCCTCCCATGCTCACCTCCAAGACATCTCCAAAGCCTCTTCCATCCTCTGGAACTCAATATCCCAATCTGTCTGACTATCTCCTACTCTTTCCACTTTTAGGCAATCCCTGAAAACCCTTCTCTTCAGAGAATCATATCCTGCTTCCACCTGGCAACTGTACTTTTATTTCTCCATCAACTCATCCCTCACAGTTATTAACTTTTGTAACGCTTGACCCTCCCTTTTAGATTGTAAGCTCTAACGAGCAATGCCCTCTGATTCCTCCTGTATTGAATTATATTTTAACTGTGCTGTCTGCCCTCATGATATAAAGTGCTGTGCAAACTGTTATATAAATCATGCTTAATATTAATAATATAATTTTTTTTAAATGAGGAAACTTTGCGTAATTTGTGCTCTTAGTGTGAATCTCATGCCGTGTACACACGACCGTTTTTCTCGTCGAGAAAAACTACATTTTTTTCCTTTTGACGAGAAAAATGATCGTCTGTGGGCATTTTGGCGTTTTTCTCGACGAGAAAAACGGCATTAAAAACGACGAGAAAAATTAGAACATGTTCTAATTTTTCTCGTCATTTTTTCCGACATTTTTTCCGCTGCAGTTTTCCCATAGGGAAACACTGCCGCTGAGCCCACAGACGGTCGTTTTTCTCGACAAGAGAAAAAATAACGTGAAAAACGACCGTGTGTGGGGAACAAGCCGTTCCCTCGTTTTTAATGTCATTATTCACTGCGTTTTTTTAACCGCCGTGAATAATGATCATGTGTACGCGGCATCAGCCTAAACTTTTTGTGGGAATGGGTAGAACCTCTGTTGTTCTTTCTGCATTCTGTGTGCCTGTTTGGGGGATCTTTTGGTACTTCCTGTCCAAATAACAGTTTTTGCCTGAACAGAAATTTTGAGGAAATCCATTCCATTCTTTACAATAAAAAGGGCAGAGGGGAACTATCCCAAAGGGGATATGATATATCTGTTAGGGTGATAACACTGAAAGGTGAGATTTTCCTTCAATTTGGAGATATTACCTCTCATCTGTCATGCCTTTGGAGCAGGAAAGTAATAAACAAAATCCCCCAATGGAGGGCACCCTATAGAAAACAAAAGCAAAAAACGAATAATAATAAAATATATTATTAATACTTTAACTGTAGTTTGTTGTGACTGGACGTTGGTTGAATGCTGCTGGTGCGCATGGCGATTGGTGGTGTGGTGTGTCTGATCACAGTAAAGAGCCTATGACGTAGGCTCTTTACCATGTGATCAACTGTGTCCAATCACAGCGTAAATAGGAAGTGTTGGTTATCGGCATTCCTCTACATGCTGACAGAGTGTGAAAAGAGGAGAGCCAATAAGCAACTTTCCTGACAGAGATGTGCTGATAATCAGTGCAATGATCAGAGCAGCCCTATCAGCGATGCCCACCAGTGATTCCTACCAGTGCCCATCAGTGATGCTTGTCAGTGCCTCTTCATCAGTGCTGCCTATCAGTGCCACCTATCAGTGACGCCTATCAGTGTCCATCAGTGCCACCTATCAGTGTCCATCATTGTCCATCATTGTCGCCTATCAGTGCCCATTAGTGCTGCAAATCAGTGCCGCCTATCAGTGCTGCATATTAGTACCTCCTCATCAGTGCCATCTCAGTGCCATCTCATCAGTGCTGCCTCATCAGTGAAGGAGAAAAATTACTTATTTACAAAATGTATAACAGAAATAAAGAAAAACGTTTTTTTTTTTGTTTAACAAAAAATAAAAAAACTCAGTGGTGATTAAATACCACCAACAGAAAGCTCTACCTGTCTAAAACAAATGATACAATTTTGCTTGGGTACAGTATTACATGACCACACAATTGTCATACAAATTGCAACATTGCTGAAAGCTGAAAATTGGCCTGGGCAGGAAGGGGGTGAAAGTGCCCAGTATTTAAGTGGTTAACAGTATGAATAATTGGTTGAATGATCAGAGAGTAACAGTAACTTGCATGTTACTGAACACGTGCAAAGCTAGAAACAATGGTAAAAAATAGGGATGAGCTTCGAGTTCGAGTCGAACCGATGTTCTACTCGAACATCGCCTGTTCGGTTGTTCGTCGAATTGCAAACATTATGGGTCGTTCGCGCCAAATTCAAGTGACGCGTCACGGCCCATAATTCACTGCGGCATCGCAGTGCATTGCTGGCTGATGATTGGCCAAGCATGCACTATGACCCGCATGCTTGGCCAATCACAGCGCCGTATGAACAGAGAGCCGTAATTGGCCAAAGCCAGGGTGGCTTTGGCCAATTATGGCTCAGGGGGTTTAGTACATGCCCCACACTATATAAGGCCGCCTCCGTGGCAACCTTGTGTAGTGTGTTGCGGTGTTGGTTAAAGAGAGAGCTTACAGAGAGAGAGAGAGACAGTGTCATTTATATTGAGTTAGATAGAGCATGCAGGCGAGTCAGTTAGCTGCAGTTACAGTGTGTAGAGGATATATATGCATCCTAGGTGTTGTATATATTGTAGGGCTGTGAAAATTAACTATTAATTCCTTGATTAATCGATTACGTTTTTTGATCGATCAAAATTCTTTTAATCGATCAAAATTCCGGGTCTTCAGGGAGTTCTGTCGGAGATCCGGTGACGCCACAGACACCGGCGGGGCTTGCCGTGTCCATCTGAAGGGCTCCTTTGCTGTGCCTTTATATCTGCATGCCGGCGGGACCTTACTATCTGCCACACGCAAGGGCTGTTACACTTCCCTCTATCACTTCCCTCTATCAACCTGGGATTCTACAGCCATCCACTGGGAGTTGTGATAGTTCCCTTCATGGGACATCTACATGCCGACGGACTGATGTTAACCCCTCCTCATCTGGATTCAGCAGTGGTATCGTTGTACACATTTTTATACCAGTATCATACTTAGCTACATGTTTTTATGACTGCTTTTGCTACCGTTTGGTATTACTCGCACCATTTTTACAGTTTATGTAGCTACATTGATTTTATCTACAGTGCAATATTTATTTTGTTACCTACTTGAAGACTATAAAAGTTTTAATGCTATTCCCATCGAGCGCTGCCTTTGTGTGTTTTTTGTATCCTGCTATCCATTTTTCCAGTGGTTGGTAGCTGCACTGGGAATCGGCCTGCAAGGAGATCAGCTAAAAGTAGTTGGATCTGTATGTGCATTCTAATTAATCGAAATTAGTCGATTAATCAATTTAAAAAAAAACGATTAATCGAACACGAAAATTTTAATCAGTAACAGCCCTAATATATTGTAACGGCACCCCAAGTATGAAAGGGGTTAACGCCGTTTAGGATATTCCCTCCCTGAACACACATCCACTACCGACCCTCCACAGTCAGGCGACCGCTTCCCATAGGATTAATCCTTCCAGACATACGAGACACACGCTCTGTATCTTTCCAACTGGACTAACATTCTTTATTGAAACATTGCAAGTTTTATACACACAGACAGGAGTTTCTTCTCTTCCTCTCACAATGTACTTTTGACCAGACCTAATTTACATGAGCTAATTAACTACAGCTGATGACTCAGACACATGAACTTTAGGCTAGCCTTACTGTCTCCTACAATACACATTATTTTGACATCTCTTAAGAGACAATAGGTGGGTTCGTTAGCTAATCCCTTTTCAAGTTAAATGACTAGGCATGACCTTTATATACACACAAGTACAGAGTTAATTATCACTATTCACAATGAAAGGATCTTTAGAACACATCAGCCCTTTTCCAAATAACCTGTTGGGTTCAGGATCAACAAAAATAGTTATTTACAGATATCCTGGGAAATATTGTGGAATAATATTACAGACCCATTTTAAAGCAATCCAAGACATATTCTCAATGTCCATTATTTCCTGGCTCATACTTTCTAAGAACTTCTGGGTTCCACGGGCCCACCCGTTACATATATATTTATACACTGTATTCAGTTTATCTAGATCCGTTCCTGTTATTCTCTATACTGTGACAGGCAGGCAGGTGATTGTGCTAGCTGCAGTCAGTGTTTCACTTAGTGTACTGTGTGCTTTGCATAGCGTTCACCTAAAGCTTACCTGAATACAGTTAGTGACTAATAGTGGTGTTCTCATAATAAAACCACAGGCAGAGAGCTGCAAGTATTTTCAGTTAGTGTACTGTGGCCTCTGCACAGTTTTCACCTAAAACTAACTGAAGACAATTGCTGCTTTTCCCATACTAATACCACAGCAGGCAGTTGATTCTGATAGCTGCATTATCAGTTCAGCTATATATATATATATGTATATATATATGTATATATATATATATATATATATATATATATATATATATATATATACATCCCACCTTTGTGCGGCTACATCTCACTGCAGGCCATTAGTATGTCTGGAAGGCAAACAAGGAGAGACAGACAGTCACAAGGCAATAAAAGTGGGCAAGCAGGCTCTGTGTTTAGAGGCAACAGTGCTGGTCGTGGACACGGTGCATCCTCATCAGCACGTGGCCGTGGGACATGCTTGTCCTTCTTTTCGCCAGCTGACCATGTTGAGCTGCAACATGCCCAAGACTTGGTAGAGTGGATGACCAAGCCATCCTCCTCCTTCTGATCCTCTCTCACCCAGGCTCAGGGTACTTTGTCTGGCAAAGCAGCTGCCAAAGCGGCCTCTTCCCTCGGCTCAATGGCATCAGTCACTCCTTCCCTAGCCCCACCATGTCCTCCTGAGGAGTCCCCCGAACTGTTTGACCACAGTGTTGGGGACATGCTCCAGGAGGATGCCCAGCGTTTTGAAGGCTCCGATGATGGAACCCAGCTAGAAGAAGGCAGTAACGTGAGCCCAGAGAGAGGGGGTAGTAACGTGAGCCCAGAGAGAGGGGGTGCCCAACAAGGATAGCTATCTGGCAGTCATGTTCCCCCAGAGGGGATGATGAGGTCACTGACTCCACATGGGGGCCTGATAGGAGAGAGGAGGAGGAGGAAGAGGAGGAGGAGGAGGCACATCTCCAACGAGGCAGGATGCCCTCCAGGGGCCAGCTTAAGGGCAGCACACCGACTGCATCATAACGCAGAGCTCCGCATGTGCAGGGCGCTGCTGTCTCTGCACGTTATTCCAAAAGTTCTTTGGTGTGGGCCTTTTTTCAGACGTGTGCAGCAGATCGCACCATTGCCATTTGCAACATATGTCTCAGGCGTACCTCGCATGGCCAAAACATGAGCCGCTTGGGCACCACGTGCTTGACCAGACATATGTCGACCTGCCATGCAGTTCGTTGGCAAGCCTACCTAAAAGACCCACACTAAAGAACAAAGCGGACCTCTCCTTGCTCCTCATCAGCTGGTATCTCCAACCCCACTATACCTTCAGTCCTCTCTGAAACCTGCACTGAGAGGAATGAAGGTGTAGAATTAGGTGTGTCACAGCCAAGTACTTGCGGACAATCTGCTATTGGTACACCGACATCAGATTGTACCAGGCAAATTTCCCTGCCCCAGCTAATGCACCGCCAAAATAAGTTCGCTCCCAGCCATCCACATGCCCAGCGGTTGAATGCTAGCTTGGCTAAATTGCTAGCACTTCAACTGCTGCCTTTTCAGTTGGTAGACTCTGTCCCCTTCCGTGAGTTTGAGGAATGTGCGGTTCCTCAGTGGCAGGTTCCCAAACGCCACTTTTTCTCACGGAAGGCAATACAGGCTCTCTACCGGCATGTGGAAGGCAATGTCTTGGCCTCGCTGGACAGGGTGGTCAGCGGTAAGGTGCATGGACAGGGACGTTACCTATCTTTCACAGCGCATTGGGTGACTCTGCTGGCAGCTGGGAAGGATGCAGGACAAGGTGCAGTAGTGTTGGAGGTTGTTCCGCCACCACTCCTCCAAAATGTTACTACTGGTGATTCTGACACACCTCTCTCCTATACCCCTCCTCTTCTTCTTTCTCCATGGCCTCTACCTGTGCTTTGTCCTCGGAACCAGCGGTGCTCCGTAGGCGTTCAATGGGCTACGCAAGTACGCAGGCAAAAAGATGCCATGCGGCGCTTGAGCTGGTGTGCTTGGGGGACAGGAGCCACACTGGGGCAGAGATTCTGTCAGCTCTGCAGGTGCAGGCTCAGAGGTGGTTGACGCCATGCCAGCTTAAGCCAGGAAAGGGGGTTTGCGACAATGGCACCAACCTCCTCTCTGCCCTCCGACAGGGACAACTGACCCATGTGCCCTGTTTGGCTCACGTCCTTAACTTGGTGGTGCAGCGGTTCTTCCGCAGGTACCCGGGCTTACAGGAGGTCCTGAAGTAGGCCAGGAAACTCTGTGTGCATTTCCGCCGGTCATATAATGCCAGTGCTCGGCTAGCTGACCTGCAAAAGGAATCCAACCTGCCCAAGAACCGCCTAATCTGTGACATGTCCACCAGGTGGAACTCTACGTTTACCATGCTACAGCGGCTGCACACGCAGCAGAGGGCCATCAATGAGTATCTGTGGCAATATGGCACCAGGACAGGGTCAGGGGAGCTTGGATTTTTTTACCCACGCCAGTGGGCCATGATCAGGGATGCATGTACTGTCCTGGCACCATTTGAGGAGGCCACAAGGATGGTGAGCAGTGACAGTGCATGCATCAGTGACACTGTCCCTCTTGTCCACCTGTTGGAGCACACGCTGCGTGTAATAATGGACAGGGAACTTGAGGCAGAACAGAGGCAGGAGGAGGAGGACTTCCTTACCTCTCAAGGCCCCCTTTATCCAGACAGTGAAATGTAGTGAAATATACCAAATTATTTACTCTATTTTTCATACACTGCTTTTTGCTTTTCCAAATTACAGAATAAATCTAACATATTGCTTTGCCTATATACAAACCCTGAAGAAGGAACATATACATATTGGCCTTGAATTGTCATTTGTATCCGAAACATGTTGGTATCTATTCGCCTCCCTCTGTATTGACTTAAACTGTCTAACATCATGGATGTGAAAACTATGTATATTGGCGTATATGTCAGCCTATCAACCATGTTTTTATGGAATTTTCTAAAACAAATTTTCTCCATTGTCTATTTTGAGATTACTTACGTGTAATAAAACCCTTTCTACTTTTATATACTCTATTGGTGAGTCCATATTATTGCACCAGTCCATACTATCCTAGGGGCATTCCATTTTCTATTTCCTTTATCCAGACAGTGTTCCTGCTGGCCTGGCTATCACACAGGAAGAAGAGGAGGAGGAGCAGGAGGAGGATTGTGTCAGCATGGAGGTGGAGCCTAGCACTCAGCATCATCAGCAGTCTTCAAGGGATCGATTACAGTCCCAAGACACCCATGGACTTGTACGTGGCTGGGAGGAGGTGGCTGCGGATCATGTCTTCCTGAGTGACCCAGAGGACTCCGGACCAAATGCCTCAGCAAACCTACGCTGCATGGCCTCCCTGATCCTGCAAAGCCTGCGGAGGGATCCTCGTATTTGTGCGATCAAGGGGAGGGATCATTACTGGCTGGCAACCCTCCTTGATCCACGTTACAAGGGTAAGGTTGCGGACCTTATCTTGCCGTCGCAGAGGGAGCAGAGGATGAAGCATCTTCGGGAGGCTCTGCAGAAAGGTCTGTGCAACACGTTCCCAGAGACTGGGAGGTCACAAATTCCTGGTCCTGGACAACGTGTTGCTGAGGCTTCGGTCAGTAAAAGAAGGAGCGGTGGAGAAGGTGGCTGTCTGACCGATGTGTTCAGACAATTTTTTAGTACGCAGCCCCAAGGTATGATCGGTCCAGCAACCATCGCCAGCGTCTGGTTTACATGGTGCAGGAATACCTAGGGGCAAGATCAGACTTGGACACCTTTCCCACCGAAACTCCTCTGGGTTACTAAGTCTTGAGGATGGATCACTGGCCAGAGCTTGCACAGTATGCAATTGAGCTACTGGCCTGTCCTGCATCCAGCGTTCTTTCGGAACACACATTCAGTGCTGCTGGAGGCTTTGTAACCAATCACAGGGTGCGCCTATCCACCGACTCGGTCGATCGACTGACCTTCATAAAAATGAATCAGTCTTGGATCACCACCAGCTACCAAGCACCTGATGCTGATGTAACTGAATTTTTTTTTTTAAATGTCAGATCCCTTCAAGACTGCGTATGCTGATGCTGAGGGACTATCCTGTTATGCTGAGTTACTATCCTCTTCCTCCTCAATGATCATGTTGATAGCTTGTAAGAACATTTTTGGTTCTGGGCACCGCCACCAGTGGCTAAGGCCCACTTTTTCAGCCCCTGTTTAACAGGGGCGAGTAATTACAATTTTTGATGCAATACTTTGCAGCAGGGATCATTGCTGCACTCCAACTACAGTATCTGTGAGGGGTTGCAGTGTTGTGGCACCAGCACCAGTGCCTAAGGCCCAATTTTTATTTACAATTCTTGATCTAATAATTCACAGCAGGGACCATTCCTGCGCCCACCAAGAGTAACTGTGGGGGCTTACAGTGTTGTGGCAACACCACCACCACCACTACCAAAGGCCCAATTTTTCTGCCCCTGTTCAACAGGGGCATGTAACTACAATTCTTGATCTAATATTTCACAGCTGGGCCCATTCCTGCGCCCACCAAGAGTAACTGTGTGGACTTACATTGTTGTGGCACCAGCACCTCCACCAAAGGCCCAATTTTTCCTACCACTGTTCAACAATGGCATGTAATTACAATTCTTGATATAATAGTTCACAGCAGGGCGTTCCAGCGCCCACCAAGAGTCACTGTGAGGGCTTACAGTGTTGTGGCAACACCAACACCTAAGGGCCAAATTTCTGCACAGTATATAAAGCAGGCCCCTACTTTCAAACATCCAACTTACAAACAACTCCTACTTGCAAACAGAAGGAGACAACAGGGGGGTGCAGATACCTGTCTAAGACAGGTATTTGCATCCACTTCCGGGAGTCCTCTCCGCGGGTATTCTGCGGGTAGTGCGTCACTTCCCACAGAACGCCTGCTGTGTTCTGGGAAACACACGGCTCCAAGAACAAAACGGGCGTTCTGCGGGAAGTGACGTTGTGTTCTGGGAAACACACGGCTCCCAGAACACAACGGTGACCAGTGAGGACGGCGCTGCGCGACTCGCGCATGCGCCGTAGGGAACCGGGCAGTGAAGCCGGAACGCTTCACTTCCTGATTCCCTCATCGAGGATGGCGGTGGGGGCAGCGATTGCTCGTCTTCTGCTGCAGACATCGCTGGACTCCAGGACAGGTAAGTGTCCATATATTAAAAGTCAGCAGCTGCAGTATGTGTAGCTGCTGGCTTTTAATATTGTTTTAACTGCGGAGCTCCGCTTTAAGAACAAACCTACAGTCCCTGTCTTGTTTTCACCGCCTGTATACTGCTGTTCAGAGTATATAGGGCCTTTCTTAAATTTGGGTGCGGGGTTCCCCTTAATATCCATACAACTCCCAAAGGGGCTGGTAGTGGGCTGGGGGGTGGGGTCGGGGGTACCCATGCCATTTTTCTCAATGATTTTCATCCATATTGCCGGGACCAGACATTACATTAAAGCCGCAAGCAGTTTTAAATGACTTTTTTTCCTTTAGAAATGTCATTTTGTGCAGGGACAGTTCTAAACACAGTAAACACGCGCCACTTCACAGGCATACTTTAGACACCCCCCAGGTACAATATTTAAAGGAATTTTTCACTTTTTTTTCACTTTAAGCATCATTAAAATCACTGCTCCCGAAAAAACTGCAGTTTTTAAAACTTTTTTTTGCATTGATACATGTCCCCTGGGGCTGGACCCGGGTCCCCAAACACTTTTTAGGACATATGCATATTGCATATTAGCCTTGATAATTATCACTTTTGATTTCAAACGTTCGCGTCCGTATTTAATAGAGTTCTAAAGTTTGCGCAAACTTTCGGTCCGTTCGCAGGTTCTGGTGCGAACCGAACCGGCGGGTGTTCGGCTCATCCCTAGTACAAAACAGGTTTGGGATGGCAAAGAGCATACATATATTGCAGAATAACACAAAATAGATTATGAAAGCTGCACAAACATCAACTATTCACATCAATGTTTCTGTGGTTCAGTCACGGTAATATGTGGCTGCATAATACAATCTCTCTAAAAGCTAGTACACACACGCTGAATATCTGCCGATTTCTGTTGAACGGGCCGACATTCAGCCAATGTGTACAGCAGCCTGTCTGACAGAAGCCGGCCTTATAGTGTGTACCCTGCATAAGACTCTATAACAACTGTAAAATGGGGAGCCTGAGATCACCAGCCAGCTGCTTGTAAAAGTAAATAGTCATTATTGGTCTCTCAAAGCACCTAACCACAAATAACTTTCTTCAGCAGGCATATAAGCAAATATTCCATAGTCCTGGTGTAGTTAAGACCAAAAAAGAAAATGTCTCACTGCCTGTATACAGGTCCCACACTTGAGTTTAAGGTTCCCATCTATTTCAGGAAGCTGAATCTTAGTCGTCCAGACAGTCCCACCCAATCTCACAGCTGTGGACTACTCTACTTGACCTCAAAGATGCGGGCTGACTCCTTCCTGATGCTATTCAAGCCTGCCTTGTAGGTAGGTTAACCAAAGTCCACATGTAGCACTACCCCCGTAGGAGCTGCTGGTTTAGATTTGGACCTTGCACGTTACCTCACTGTTCATTGTCTAGGGGATGAGAGTCTATAGAAAGTTCAATGTCCACACAAGTTTTGAATCTTTTTTGTCAGGCTTTATTTCCAAACAAACTTGCATCGGTAGAGGGATGGAGGGTTAGGGGAAGGTTCAGGCACACACAGCAGATCACTGGGGAACTTCTAAGCTTCAAAAGTCACACTCACCACTCTCCTTCAAGTGGGTATTGCTCACCCGGATAGGCCCTTCTCACTTGGCCTAGCAGCTGGGATGATGCACGAACAAATAAGGAAATAACAGTCTCTGCCACAGACCTTTAGGACAATTAAGATGAACTGTTCAATGATCCTCTGCCACTGAATTTTTGTACCCGGATATACAGCCTTACAGTTTAAGAGCCTTTAAGCCGACCCGACACACTGTAAGGTAACATTAGCTACGGTGCATCCTCCAATAGGGGTCACCAGGCCTTCCTCAAGATACCAGCCTTCTGCTTGGTCCTCTCCAGGACAGGTCCTCCCCTGGTTTCCTCCATTGAGTGGCTTCCTCAAACAGGACAGACAGCACAGGATCACATCCAAAGTGTAGGCCCCAGTCAGGACAACTGGGCCTACCTGGTAGAGATGCAGCCTCGGGCCAGCATGGCTCCGCGGTTGAAATTCCAGTATCACCTACCTCGAGCCAGGAGGGCCACGAGGCGAAGAGAGCCCAGAGAAATGGCGTCTGCCCCTTAAGTATCCTTCCCCAGCATGCTCAGCAGGGAGACCACTCCACTGAGCTGTTCCCGGGGAAAAATACCCAATACACTTTGGCCTGCTTGTATTCCAATATTGGCCTGGGGTGGTAACGCCACCTACAGACGAACAGTGGGAAGTCCTTCCAAACACAGCCATAGCCGGAACAGAGGCTGATTTAGCCTTAATCATTACAAAGTCTGAGCTAACTACCAGCTCAGACACCCACAAAATTTAACATAGCGCCTGATCATCAGGAGCAGGGCGCTACACACGTAATCAGGGTTTGGAGGCTCTTTCCCACCTAAAATGTCCAAATTCCAGGTCCCAAATGAGAACTTACCAATGAAAGTACTGAAATCAGTCCTCTCCTCTCCAAGCTGGCTACCCTGGAACCCCTCACTCTGCATGGGTGTCCATGCAAATGTCCCTTGAACTCCTCCTTAAAGGACCACAACCCAAATAGTGGTGAAATATATCTGCTGTCCAGGACCCATCCCTGGCATCCTGTACACAACAGAGAGCATAGCTGAGAACTTTAGTAAAACAGTTCAGAATACATCGGTTTATGCTTATCCTTAAAAACAGCACCCATCACAGTGAAGTCCAGAGTAGATCTGGCAGCACAGAGTACAGGGGACCAGTTGGAGGGATCCAAGGCCCAGGGAGGGGGGGGAGTTCACCCACTGGAACTGGAGTACTCTGGCAGCAATTGGGGAGGTGCTTCCCATAGTATCTGGATCTACTGGAAAAGCTGAATGCTATTAGGCTGCTGCTTGGCTGACCACATGCAATTTTTGGCAATGGAAGGCCTCTCGCCTGGCTGCATATCACTTGCCCAGCTACCTCTTGCTTATCAGGTATGGTCTCTCTGAGATGCTGAGGGAGGGAATCTGAGAAATGTATACTTCCTGGGCTAGGGAGCTGTGGAAAAAGGAATTAAAGGGGCCTGCATTTGAGCATGGTGAGTATATAGGGTACAATAAAATTGCCCTTTGTGTATCCATTTTGTTTTACCATGGCAGTCCTAGGAAATTGTAGGAGAGTTAGTAACAGTAACAACTGATATTCAGTATCTCAGAACACTACTTTAAGGGGCTGTTAAAAGATTTATCTACCTGATGCATTTTAGTGTTAGCAAGCAAAAAACTGCAAATGAACTGTGCAGTAAGAAAACAAAATTCACAAACCAAACACTAAATGGCAATCAATAGAGGCTATGGGTTATTCATTGACACTGTTTTTGTCCCGACAACAGTCTGGTCTACATAAAAACTTTTTATAATTGGAGGTATCAAATTTTTTGAGGTTGCACTCAGTTATGAAATCAGTTGATTCCCCCATCCATGCTCTCAATGTGGATGGAAGAATCTTCACTGCCAGCTATTGTATTCAGGCAGAAGTGCTTGCAAGATAAGACTGCAAACAGATAATCCTGAAAGTAAGCAGCACGCAGAGCCTCCCTCCGGATTATCATTGACCGATTTATTGAGTGCTTGGAGACCCTATGAACATGTGAGTGCTTTTATCTATTAAGTTTTTTTTTAATAAATGTGAAAATACTAAATTACTGAAAGCTTTTTTTTTTTTTTTTTTAATCTCTATACAATCTAATTTGTGTTTGGATGGATTTCTGTGGACTCCTACGGGGGAGGGGTGAAACAAAGCTTTCTTTGACCTAGGAGCTGTATGAAGGTCCCCATTATGGTTAGCTGTCCTTAAATGAAAGTGGTACTTAAAGATAGGACTTTTTTTTACCTTAAGGTGGTTCTAAAGGCAGAAGATATTTTACATTGAAGTGGTTGTAAACCCTTACAGACCACGTTTACCTACAGGTAAGCCTAGATTAAGGTTTACCTGTAGGTGCAAGAAATATCTTCTAAACCTACACGGTTTAGGAGATATTTGCAAAAAAGACAGGCACTGATGTCTACGGAGGCACACTGAGCATGCCGTTTCTAACGGCGATCGTGCCGTGACTGCCGGCTCCCGCACATATGTGCGGGAGTGACGTCATTGCAGCTCAGGCCAGTCACAGCGCCGGAGCCGCGATACTCGGAAGTTACTCTGGGAGAGATGGCGGCGACGGAGGAGGGGAACGAGGACCGCTGCGGGGGCTTCGATCTCAGGTAAGTAATTCATAATGAGCTAGTATGCAGTACACAAGATGTAGTACACTCATATGAGAGGGGAGATAAAAGAAAGCTCCACTAGTGCAATAAGTCTAAAACCACGATCAATTTATTAAATAAAATCTTCAAACATTGCACTTACAAAATTCACATGTAAAATGAGCATTGGGAATGATAAAGCCCAGAGCGCTGTGGCGGTGATATTCAAAAAAATCAGCAGGCAATGTCTCACCATGCTGGAAACCTCGCCAGAGCGTCTCTCTCGATACCTAATCGTTCCTTTTCTATCCCAGGATGAAGTCGTGATGACGAAACGTGTTGGTACGTGGCTGTACGGCAACTAGAAGGAATGATTAGGTATCGGTAGAGATGCTCTGGCGAGGTTTCCAGCGTCGTGAGACATAGCCTGCTGATTTTTTGTTAATATCACTGCCACAGCGCTCTGAGCTTTATCATTCTCAATGCTCATTTTACATGTGAATTTCTTTTATCTCCCCTCTCATATGAGTGTACTACATCTTGACTGTATCAAGTCGAGAGCGTGAGGCAACTAGCTTTGGTGAGTCTACAACTGATGGGGAGAGGTGTTTGTGTGAAGATCTTATCACCCTTTTTAGGTAGAGGAGAAGGAAGAGTGAAGGAAGTACCAAGTGAGGTTAAGGGCTAATCTAACTAGATGGACAGGCACTGAAATCCCAGTATAAAATTATGCAGCTTAGCTTCTTCAACCGCAACTCATTAAAACAAGCATTAGAGGTGTAGCGCCCTGCTCCTAAAGATCAGGTGCTATGTTAAATTTAGTGGGTGTCTGAGCTGGTAGTTAGCTCAGACTTTGTAAAAATCAAGGCTAAATCGGCCTCTGTTCCGGGTATGGCTGTGTTTGGAAGGACTTCCCACTGTTCGCCTGT
Organism: Rana muscosa; assembly: GCA_029206835.1. NCBI lineage: Eukaryota > Metazoa > Chordata > Amphibia > Anura > Ranidae > Rana > Rana muscosa. The sequence goes on along the minus strand of CM055118.1, from coordinate 828,165,629 downwards.
AGGTGGCGTTGCCACCCCAGGCCAATGTTGGAACACAAGCAGGCCAAAGTGTATTGGGTATTTTTCCCCCGGAACAGCTCAGTGGGAGTGGTCTCCCCGCTGAGCATGCTGGGGAAGGGTACTTAAGTGGCAGACGCCATTGCTCTGGGCTCTCTTCGCCTCGTGGCCCTCCTGGCTCGAGGTATGTGATACTGGAATTTCAGCCGCAGAGCCATGTTGGCCCGAGGCTGCATCTCTGCCAGGCAGGCCCAGTTGTCCTGACTGGGGCCTACACTTTGAAGGTGATCCTGTGCTGTCTGTCCTGCGGGAGGAAGCCACTCAATGGAGGAAACCAGGGGAGGACCTGTTCTGGAGAGGACCAAGCGGAAGGCTGGTATCTTGAGGAAGGCCTGGTGACCTTATTGGAGGATGAACCATAGCTAATGTTACCTTACAGTGTGCCGGGTCGGCTTAAAGGCTCTTAAACTGTAAGGCTGGACATACGGGTATTAAAATCCTGTGGCAGAGGATCATAGAACAGTTCAACCTAATCATCCTAAAGGTCTGTGGCAGTGGCAGAGACTGTTATTTCTTTATTTGTTTGTGCATCATCCCGGCTGCTAGGTCAAGTGAGAGGGGCCTATCCGGGTGAGCAATACCCACTTGAAGGAGAGTGGTGAGTGTGACTTTGGAAGCTGAGAAGTTTCCCCAGTGATCTGCTGTGTATGCCTGAACCTTCCCCTAACCCTCCATCCCTCTACCTACGCAAGTTTGTTTGGAAATAAAGCCTGACGAAAAGGATTCATAACTTGTGTGGACATTGAACCTTCTATAGACTCTCATCCCCTAGACAACGAACAGTGATGTAATGCGCAAGGCCCAAAATCTAAACAAGCAGCTCCTACAGGGGTGTGCTACAGAGGTATCAGGCAATGCACATCAGTATCATCAAATGTAGGTCATAGGCTCCCCACTGTTATGGGTGGGATCCCATGTGGAAAGCATGAATTTCACTGTATGGCATACTCAGTTTGTAGCCAAAATGTACACAAGGCAGGCAGAGATTAGGGTATATAATGTTCTTACAGAACTGACTGACAGGCATAGGTTGAGGCACATGAAGCTCAGATAGAGTTGTATTAGCCAGAAGTTTGAAGAAGGTGGCAAAAAGACTAACAAGGGAATCCAGAGGAAAGGCTGCAGTCATATAACCAGTGTATTATGGAAATAATATGGCAGGTTTTAGGCAGTGAGTAAGATGTGTTGTTTTGTTACATGGGTTCACTTTTTTCATATATATATATATATATATATATATATATATATAAATATATATATTTTTATTTTTTTTGCCATATCTGGGAACTATTTGACATTTGTGAAGAAATTCAGCATCAAAAGGGGTTGATCGGGGCCCTTTAAAAGCTCTCACAAGGTTCCCTGTAGCTCAGGTAACAAAAGCTATCCTCTTTCACTGTACAGCAGTGATTGGTGGACTGCACAGTCTAATAGGTCTGCATAGAACCATACAGTTTGCTAACTGCATTAGCACACTTTAGTTCTAAATACAGACCAGGATGAATTGGGGCCAGGGGTGCAATTCATATGAAGTGTGCATTTGCAGTCCATGTGCTTCTTTCTCGCCCTATATCCGCACTGTTAAAGAAGAAAAAACAGGGACTGCAAAAAAAACCTCAGGTTTTTCACCTAACATGGTCAGACATGTTTTTTTTTTTTTTTTATGCTTTGTACCTATATATTACAGAATATTGCTGTAACATTGAATGCTTGATTTGGACACATGTTTCTTATAACTATTATTACTACGAATACTGGTAGCAAAGCAGTTTACTGTAGTGGATAAAGTACACTGTGATGCAGTCTCAGTGGGTTCAGTATGTAATAAATCTGGTGGCTTGAATGGAACATTAGTAAAAACAAATTTTCTATATTCAAACTCATTTTATTTTTCTCTTGGAAAGTTCACCCAGCCAGCTAATTTTCCAAGCTATCAGTACAAGTGCCTTCTTAACTGATTCAATATACAAATGTCATGTGTGCATAGGGAAATGTCTGAAGAATAGCTCCAGTATAAAACATATGATAAAGAATAGTGATAAGTTGTGGGTGTAGACCTATATGTAAACAAAAAAAAATGAATGTATACTCTTCCATAGATAACATATTGAAATATTGTGAACATTTGGCTCTCTCCCGCCTTGGAAACATGCTGTTTACAGAATGAACTGACTGTTTCCATCCGGAAGACTGTTTTCAAAGCTTTGTAATAAAATAAAGGTGAGCTACTCCTTGAAAAAGACATTGTCACTTTGCACATTCAGAGCAAATGATAGTGTCCGTGTAAAGGGGCCCCCTTAACCCACTGATACCAGCTTGAAAATACACAGTGCTACTGGGTATGGGGGAGCATGTGATCTCCTCTTCTGGCAAGGCTTGGGTCTAGCAACCAATCACTTGGCTCAACCATTGTCATAGTACAAGTGATGCTTCCACTCCACTTAGAGTCTGACATAGGCCAGCACTCAGGATTCTGGTACTAATTGTGACAGAGGAAAGAATGGCGGGAGAGTGTTGGCAAGCTGAGTATTCTGTCAGGGGAACCCAGACAATGTCACTTTGAAGGGAAATGGGGACTAAGCAGTTGCTCTCGCTGTAACGATCGCGGCGATACCTCACATGTGTGGTTTGAACACTGTTTACATATGCAAGCACGACGTACGTAAGCGTTTGCTTCTGCGCGCGAGAACGGAAGGACGATAAATTTTGATTTTATTTTTCTAATTTATTTAACTTTTTTTTTCTATACTGTCCCTTTAAAAAAAAATTGGGATTACTTTTATTCCTATTACAAGAAATGTAAACATCCCTTGTAATAGAAAAAACAAGCATGACAGAACCTCTTTAATGGGAAATCTGGGGTCAAAAAGACCTCAGATATCACATTTACACTTAAATGCTATAAAAAAAAAAATGTCCCTTTAAGGCTGTTGGGTGGAAGTGACGTTTGATTTTGCTTCCTTCATCCAACCCCATTGAGTCGAGTGGGGACAAAGGATTGGATCGTCTCCGCCGCTACTGACGGCTCCGGTAAGTGGCAGAGACGACTGAAACGTGGCGGGAGGGGGTTGGGCACCTCTCCCGCTGCCGATAAAAGTGATCTTGCGGGGAATACGCCGTGGAGGCCACTTTTATTATAAAGCGGACCACCCGGCGTGTTGGAAAATACCAGGGCTATGGCAGCTATCTGCTGCCATAACAACGGGATTCAACGTCAAAGTACTGACGTATAACGACGGCGGGTGGTCCGGAAGTGGTTAAAGATCCCAAGTAGATAACATACATATTAATCCTGCATATCACAATAATGCATTGAGTAGTGTAGGCATGCATTATTAATGCTCTGTAGATTCTGTAATGAAAGCAACTCCATGAAACACATTCTTTGTTTTCATTTATAAGCAGCTAGCTATATGATCACTATGTCAGTGATTCTGTCCCTGCGGGCCAAGGCTGTGGTAGGCAAAAGGCTACTTGAGATTGCTAGTGACATCACGGAAGCAGGAAGTCCAAGTCTTTGCTGCTAAATATTTAGAGCCACCGTCAATCAACCAGTAGGGAGCGTTGACTGCTGTAGATTGGCTGCATCTAGTTCAGGCAGTAAGGTGACAATGCTCTCTCAGCATTGTCACTGCCCCCCCCCCCCAAAGCTACTTATTAAAAAAAAAATATATTTTTTTTAAAGTGTCCCTTTAAGTGGGTGTGTTAAGGGCGCCGGACATGGGGTGCTATTGGAGGCATGACTTGTGTGTAAACACGTGATTGGGGCTAAGAAGGTCTATTGGCGTAGTTTAGAGTGTGATCGGGGCGCAAAGCTTTGCGCCCCAAACACTCCACCTCTAGCATTAGGTTTCCAGTGCTTGTAATTGTATCAGTATTATTTGTGTAAGGCTATGGGTGCGTGCATCATGTTCCTGACCTGTATAACTAACACATGCTTCTCGGGCCAAATCTCAGCAGGCTGGTGCTGTGCAATGCATTAACCTGATCTTCCCAGCATGTTATTGTATATGGCTCCAAGGTGGATGGGTGTCCAGGTGTTTTCATAGCACTGCAGGGACTTGTAGTCCCATACATGGGAGATTGCATGAACCAGAGTCCTAGCAGAAGATGAAGAACTACAAGTCCCAGCAGGTTATAGCATAGGGCTCCAAGTAGATAAGTGGTCATGCGATGCTGGGACTTGTAGTCCCTTACCTAAGAGAATTGCATGAACCAGAGTCTTAGGAGGGAGAGGCTGGAGAACTACAAACCCCTGCAGGCTGGTGTGCAATGCATGATCCTGATCTCCCCAGGAGAGGGTGGAGAACTACAAGTCCCAGCAAGAAATAGCATAGGGCTCCAACATAGATGGGTACACATGTGATGCTGGGACTTGTAGTCCCATACATGGGCTATAGCATGAACCTGCAGAACTTAGCAGAGGATGAAGAACTACAAGTCCCAGCAGGTTATAGCATAGAGCTCCAAAATGGCCGAGTGCCCATGCGATGCTGGGACTTGTAGTTCCTTGCCTAAGAGAATTGCATGAACCAGAGTCTTAGGAGGGAGAGAATGGAGAACTACAATTCTCAGTAGGCTGGCGTGCAATGGGTTAACCTGATCTCTCCAGGAGAGGGTGGAGAACTACAAGTCCCGGCAGGTTATAGTATAGAGCTCCAAGGAGGATGGGTGCCCGTGTGATGCTGGGACTTGTAGTCCCATAATGGGGGATTGCATGCACCAGAGTTCTATGATGCTGGGATTGTAGTCCCACACATATATAGGGAACTAAATCATCCGGGGACCTAGCAAATTATAACTTAAAACTTGAAGGATGATTAGTGGTCATGACTTTTTTTTCCAATGCTGGGACTTGTAGTAGTGTTGTAAGAAGAAGAGGCTGTCGCCTGGAGGAGTGTGTCTGTCTGCCCTGCCACCCTGTGCTGGTCTGAGGGGGGGGGGGTGATTGCTGTGTCCACCACCCCCCTGCCATGTGTATAGTGTAGCACTGTAGCTGACCTGATGGGGGGGGGGGGGGTTGTAGAATGCAGATACATGTGATTTACAGGGTGTAGAATGCAGATTTGTGCGATTTACAGAGTGCAGATTTGTGCGATTTACAGGGTGCAAAATGCAGATTTGTGCGATTTACAGGGTGCAAAATGCAGATTTGTGCGATTTACAGGGTGCAAAATGCAGATTTGTGCGATTTACAGGTTGCAGATATGTGCGATTTTTTATTTTTTTTTACAGGGTGCAGAATGCAGATATATGCGATTTACTAACAGTGTCATTTTTTTAGTTTGTTTGCGCCGATCTGTAAGGCTGCGCTATATACCATGATCTGTGATGCTGGGGCTGTATACTCTGTCCTGTGATGCTGATCTCTATACTCCTGACACTATGAGTGGAAGCAAGTGGAATACAGGGAACGGAGTGGGTGGATTATATAAGGGGTGTGGTTTATGAGAAGTGGGAGGGGGCAAATGTGGAGGGGCGGGGTCTTGCGCCCCCCCATCCTAAAACTTCACCAGCCGCCACTGATTGTCACCCTATTAAAGTGGTTGTAAACCCACTACTCGTTTTTTTTTATTTTTACAACACCTGCAAGAGAAAGGCATAATGAGCTAGTATGACTAGCATACTAGCTCATTATGTACCACTTACCTTAGATCGGGGCCCCCGAAGCCGTCCATGTCCCTGTCTTGAGCCGCAGCCATCTCTGCGGCGATAGCCGGAATGTTACTTCCGGGTATCGCCGCACCAGCCAATCACAGCGCCGCTCCGGCGCTGTGATTGGCCGGAGTGGCGGAGACGTCACTCTGCGCATGCGCGTGGGAGGTGTCCCATTCGGCTACGCCCAGCTATTGCTGGGAAGTATCCGAGTTTGTGAATGGGATTAACCCCATGAATGCGCCGTTATCTACGGCGCGCATGCGCCGTAGACAGCGGCGCCTGTCATTTTAGTAAATATCTCCTAAACCGTGTAGGTTTAGGAGATATTTCTTGCACCTACAGGTAAGCCTTAATCTAGGCTTACCTGTAGGTGCAAGTTGAAAAAGTGGGTTTACAACCACTTTAAAAGAAGGCCTCAGAGAAAGTAGAAACAAGCTCATCGTATATTATGATTATTAAGCATGTATCATTTTTTAAACTGCACAACTTTGCAAGAAAAATAAGCTATATAAACAACTTTCGTTTTTGGTCTTACATAATATTTAAAGGCCCTAACATAGACCCTGAGAGAAGGGTTTGTGGGACTTTAAATGAGGGAACGCCATGTCAAGGGATAATAATAACATAAAAATTAAGTTACAGTACATGATTTATTTATTACAATCTTGAATACATATCAGATATTTTGTATTAAATGGATAGGTAGTCACAAGACTTACTCTAAATATGTTGCTCATAGCATGCAATGCAAATAAAAATAGACATGGTAGAAATACATGGTAAAATAAATCAATTGAAAATAAAACAATTGAAAAACATATGCAACAGAGACAGGTAACTGTTGGCATCTAGTGGCACTCTACGCGTTTCCTGGCATTTCAGCCATTCATCAGGAGTGTTATAAAGTAATATACTGGAAGGAAAAATAGACAAGGGTAAATGATAATACCTTTGGAATAGGGGAGGAATAGGGGAGGACAATTGGGAGACTTACTGTTCAGCCTTAAGGCCTGTCCGGTATCTGGCAAGGAAAGCGGGGGTACGGGCATGATGTCTCCCCTGGGGTTGAGACGGGGGAACCCTCCAAGGATGGAGAAAAGCGCCCAGAGTATAACACGGTGGTCACAGACTGATCCAAAATACTATGTGTGCACAATGAGTGCACTATGCACTCATTGTGCACACATAGTATTTTACCCTATTTTACCCCTGTCTATTTATCCTTCCAGTATATTACTTTATAACACTCCTGATGATAACACTCCTGTATATAGATTAAGTTCTGACAGCATCATCAAATAATAACTGTAAAGATAATGTCATATGGGAGATCACCAAGTGGAAGCAACCATTTTTCCTATGAGACAAATGGATTTAAATCCTGAGTTGCCATCCCTGGATTAAGAAGCCCTATCACGATTTATAGTGCTGATTACACTCTTAGTTCAGTTGGATTAAGATGGCAGTCGCCCTGTAAACTACAGGATTTATTGAGGATTTCTGCTTACTGCTGAGGGATGCTGACAAGTTGGTCGTGACTCGTGAGACGAATTGAGCTTTTTCTATTTCCAATGTGCTTTGGGTCATACAATACATGCATGTTACTGAAGTGCTGAAATTTTGTGACTTATCTGACCTGTATCATGCAGATTTGCAAATATACAGTATATTGTAAGTGACTGTGATGTCCACTGTATTTCTTCTGCGTGTACTTTTTGTAAGAATTGTAAACTGTGGCTGTAGAAAAAAAAGTAAAAGTAGATTTTAAAAAAATATGTGCTTATTACTGCATGGAATAAGACCTACAGTAAGTGTTTTTTTTGGGGGGAAGGGGGGGATTTAGCGCTAAACCACAGACACACAAGCATACTTGCCAACTGTCCCGAATTTCCCAGGACATTCCCGGAATTTAGACCTTTTCCTCGGGAAATCCGTGTTCTCACGATTTTTTCACTAGAGGCCGCCATTTTACAGAAGACCAGAAGTAACCCAGAGAAGAACAAACAAGAGGTGGAGCTGGCCAGGTGGCTGCCAATAGAAATTGAGCTGCCGCCCACCCCCCGCCCTGCTGACGGTCTGTCTGTGTTCTGTTGTGGAAAAGGCCGCAGGTGGGCGGCAGCTCAATTTATATTGGCAGCCACCCAGCCGGCTCCGCCTCTATTTTGTTCCCCTCGACTTACTTCTGGTATTCTGTAATGGCGACAGAGACTCCGCTGCTGGGACACCTGATGTAAAGGGGGCTCCACTGGGGGGCACCTAATGTAAAGGGGGCTCCACTGTGGATACCTGATGTAAAGGGGGCTCCACTGGGGGGGACACCTGATGTAAGGGGGACACCGCTGGGAGAAAACCTGATGTAAGGGGGATACCTGATGTAAGGGGGACACCGCTGGGGGATACCTGATGTAAAGGGGCTCCCCTGGGGGACACCTGATGTAAGGGGGACACCGCTGGGAGATACCTGATGTAAGGAGGGGCTCCACTGGGGGACAGCTGATGTAAGGGGGACACCGCTGGGGGATCCCTGATGTAAAGGTGGCTCCAATGGGGGACACATGATGTAAAGGGCGCACCTGATGTAAGGGGGACTCCGCTGGGGACAACTGATGTAAGCAGAGACTCCGCTGGGGACACCTGATGTAAGGAGAGACTCCGCTGGGGACACCTGATGTAAGGAGAGACTCTGCTGGGGGCACCTGATGTAAGGAGGGACTCTGCTGGGGGCACCTGATGTAAGGAGGGACTCTGCTGGGGGCACCTGATGTAAGGAGGGACAATGCTGGGGACACCTGATGGGATCTGGTGGCAGGCGACGTGGCAAGTGGCAAGCTTGGGGCTCTCACTGATTCTACATTATGGTGAGTTGAACTCCGGCAGCTATTTGTTGCTGAATGCAGTAGGGGCAGTGTGGAGCGCAATTCAGCACATCACATGGCTCCCTTTTTTCCCCACAAACTTTATTTGAATTATACAAAGCATACACTTCATTCGTGGTGCTGTACGCGTTGTGCTGCCGTACAGTGTGATGCGATTCAGTACCATGCGCTGTGATAAAATGCAGCTTGTCTGCATTTTTATTACACCACGCTGCAGCGCAGCCCTAGGCATACATGGCAATTATTTTACCAGTATTACCAGTATTTTACCAGTATAATGTACATTTAGGAAAAACGTGAGCCGAGTTATAACAGTTTCTCAGGGATGGGGAATATGACACCAAATTTAAATTGATTACTTTGACCAGTACACCAATTTACACTGTACATTCATAATAACTCTTTGGGACAAAAATTATATTTGGTCAATACTGTATATTTCGATACTAAACAGCTGACAGGAGTGCAGTGGCACAATGTTCACTTGTGTTCATGAACATGATCATTGAAGGGCTGCTGCTACTCCTGCTTACATGAAGTAGGCAATAAGCTAAAACAACATTTAGTCATATGCACATGAATAATTCCAACAAAGACCTCATTACCCCGTGGTTGAGGCAATCAGCCAGATCTGCTGGTCTGTAGTAGCTATGCTCATAAACATAAGATTATTTTTTTTACAAAAACTGTTCCAAGTCTTAGCAAACAGAAATACATAAGGCAGACAAAGTAGTCCAGTCACAATTAGGTTCACTGCTACCTGTAAATGAGATCATGGTCAAATGTGAATGGACTGCCCTTGACTAGGGATGAGCTCGGTGTTCGAGTCGAACATAGGTTCGACTCGAACATCGGCTGTTCACGCGTACGGCGAACAACGAATGATTTGGGCCGTTTGCGCCAAATTCGAGTGACGCGAACAGCCCACAATACACTGCGCCATCGCAGTGTAATCCCGGCGCTGTGATTGGCCAAGCATGCACTGTGACCCTGCATGCTTGGCCAATCACAGCGCCGGCAGCGAGGAGAGCAATGATTGGCCACAGGCAGGATGCCTGTGGCCAATTATAGCTGAGGGGGTTTAGTACACGCCCCACACTATAAAAGGCCGCCAGCGCGGCGGCCTTGTGTAGTGTGTTCCGGAGCAGGGAAAGTGAAGGATAGGCAGGGACAGTGTCAAATCTTGTCAAATCTATTCTTTGCTAAACCTTGTGTGTAGGGACAGAGAAGGATAGGCAGGGAGAGTGTCAGTGTCATATTCTTTGCTAAACCTTGTGTGTAGGGAGAGAGAAGGATAGGCAGGGAGAGTGTCAGTGTCATATACTTTGATAAACCTTGTGTGCAGGGAGAGAGAAGGATAGGCAGGGGACAGTGTCAGTGTCATATTCTTTACTAAACCTTGTGTGCAGGGAGAGAGAAGGATAGGCAGGGAGAGTGTCAGTGTCATATACTTTGATAAACCTTGTGTGCAGGGAGAGAGAAGGATAGGCAGGGGACAGTGTCAGTGTCATTGTTGCTAAGCCTCCTGCACATTATACACCTGAAGTTAGCCCGTATTGCTGCTTTTTCCTGGTGTGTTACACCAACAGGATTTTGCGGCACTTACAGCGGGCGGAGTGTACCTCCTGACCATATTACACCTTAACTTAACCTGTATTGCTGCTTTTTCCTGGTGTGTTACACCAACAGGATTTTGCGGCACTTACAGCGGGCGGAGTGTACCTCCTGACCATATTACACCTTAACTTAGCCTGTATTGCTGCTTTTTCCTGGTGTGTTACACAAACAGGATTTTGCGGCACTTACAGCGGGCGGAGTGTGCCTCCTGACCATATTACACCTTAACTTAGCCTGTATTGCTGCTTTTTCCTGGTGTGTTACACAAACAGGATTTTGCGGAAACTTACAGCGGGCGGAGTGTGCCTCCTGACCATATTACACCTTAACTTAGCCTGTATTGCTGTTTTTTCCTGGTGTGTTACACCAACAGGATTTTGCGGCACTTACAGCGGGCGGAGTGTACCTCCTGACCATATTACACCTTAACTTAGCCTGTATTGCTGCTTTTTCCTGGTGTGTTACACCAACAGGATTTTGCGGCACTTACAGCGGGCAGAGTGTGCCTCCTGACCATATTACACCTTAACTTAGCCTGTATTGCTGCTTTTTCCTGGTGTGTTACACAAACTAGATTTTGCGGCACTTACAGCGGGCGGAGTGTGCCTCCTGACCATATTACACCTTAACTTAGCCTGTATTGCTGCTTTTTCCTGGTGTGTTACACCAACAGCATTTTGCGGCACTTACAGCGGGCGGAGTGTGCCTCCTGACCATATTACACCTTAACTTAGCCTGTATTGCTGCTTTTCCCATTTCCCTGCAGGCCATTAGAATGTCTGGAAGGCAAACAATTAGAGGCAGACAGTCAGGAGCCAAAAAAAGAGGGCAAGCAGGCTCTGTGTCCAGAGACAACAGTGCTGGCCGTGGACGTGGTGCATCGCCATCAGCACATGGCCATGGGACACGCTTGTCCTTCTTTTTGGCAGCTGGACGTGTTGAGCCGCATCATGCCGAAGACTTAGTAGAGTGGATGACCAAGCCCTCCTCATCCTCCTCATCCTCTCTCACTCAGGCTCAGGGTACTGGCAAAGCAGCTGCCAAAGCGTCCTCTTCCCTGGTATCAATGTCATCATCAGTCACTCCTTCCCTAGACCAACCATGTCCTCCTGAGGAGTCCCCCGAACTGTTTGAGCACAGTGTTGGGTACATGCTCCAGGAGGATGCCCAGCGTTTCGAAGGGTCTGATGATGATACCCAGCTAGAGGAAGGCAGTAGCATGAGAGCAGAGAGAGGGGATGCTCAAGAAGGACACCAATCTGGCAGTCATGTTCCAGCAGCTGCAGCATACTGCCAGATTGGCTCCAGTGATGAGGAGGGAGGGGATGATGAGGTCACTGACTCCACGTGGGTGCCTAATAGGAGAGAGGAGGAGGAGGAGGAGGAGGATGAGGAGGAGGCTCATCTCCAACGATGCAGGATGCCCTCGGGGGGCCAGCGTAAGGGCAGCACACCGACGGAATCACACCGCAGAGCTCCGCCTGTGCAGGGCGCTGCCTCTGCCCGTTATTCAAAAAGTTCTTTGGTGTGGGCCTTTTTTGAGTCGAGTGCATCAGATCGCACAGCTGCTGTTTGCAACATATGTCTCAAGCGTATATCGCGTGGCCAAAACATCACCCGCTTGGGCACCACATGCTTGACCAGACATATGTTGACCTGCCATGCAGCTCGTTGGCAAGCCTACCTTAAAGACCCACACCAAAGAACAAAGCTGACCTCGTCTTGCACCGCATCAGCTGGGATCTCCAACCCCACTATACCTTCAGTCCTCTCTGAAACCTGCTCTGAGAGGAATGAAGGTGTAGAATTAGGTGTGTCACAGCCAAGTACTTGCGGGCACTCTGCTAGCAGTACACCAACGTCCGATTCTAGCAGGCAAATTTCCCTGCCCCAGCTGCTGGACCGTCGAAAGAAGTTCACTCCCAGCCATCCACATGCTCAGCGGTTGAATGCTAGCTTGGCTAAATTGCTAGCGCTTCAACTGCTGCCTTTTCAGTTGGTAGACTCGGCCCCCTTCCGTGAGTTTGTGCAATGTGCGGTTCCTCAGTGGCAGGTTCCCAAACGCCACTTTTTCTCACGGAAGGCGATTCCGGCTCTCTACCGGCATGTGGAAGGCAATGTCTTGGCCTCGCTGGACAGGGCGGTCAGCGGTAAATTGCATATTACCGCTGACTCATGGTCCAGCAGGCATGGACAGGGACGTTACCTTTCTTTCACGGCCCATTGGGTCACTCTTTTGGCAGCTGGGAAGGATGCAGGACAAGGTGCAGTAGTGTTGGAGGTTGTTCCACCGCCACGCCTCCAAAATGCTACTACTGGTTGTGACACACCTCTGTCCTCCACCCCCTCCTCTTCTTCTTCCTCCGTGGCCTCTTCCTGTGCTTTGTCCTCGGAACCAGCGGTGCTCCGTAGGCGTTCAAGGGGCTACGCAAGTACGCAGGCAAAAAGATGCCATGCCGTGCTTTCGCTGGTGTGTTTGGGGGACAGGAGCCACACTGGGGCAGAGGTTCTGTCTGCTCTGCAGGGGCAGGCCGCGAGGTGGTTGACGCCACGCCAGCTTAAGCCAGGAATGGTAGTTTGCGACAATGGCACCAACCTCCTCTCCGCTCTCCGACAGGGACAACTGACCCATGTGCCCTGTGTGGCTCACGTCCTTAACCTGGTAGTGCAGCGGTTCTTGGGCAGGTACCCGGGCTTACAGGATGTCCTGAGGCAGGCCAGGAAAGTCTGTGTGCATTTCCGCAGATCTTATAATGCCAGTGCTCGCCTGGCTGAGCTGCAAAAGGAGTTGAACCTGCCCAAGAACCGCCTTATATGTGACATGCCCACCAGGTGGAACTCAACGTTGGCCATGCTGCAGCGGCTGCACACGCAGCAGAGGGCCATCAATGAGTACCTGTGCGACTACTGCACCAGGACAGGGTCAGGGGAGCTCGGGTTTTTTTCACCACGCCAGTGGGGCATGATCAGGGATGCATGCACTGTCCTGGCACCATTTGAGGAGGCCACGAGGATGGTGAGCAGTGACAGTGCATGCATCAGTGACACTGTACCTCTTGTCCACCTGTTGGAACATACGCTGCGTGGAATAATGGACAGGGCACTTGAGGCAGAACAGAGGCAGGAAGAGGAGGACTTCCTTGCCTCTCAAGGCCCCCTTTACCCAGACAGTGTTCCTTCTGTCCCACCCATCACACAGGAAGAAGAGGAGGAGGAGGAGGAGGAGGATTGTGTCAGCATGGAGGTGGAGCCTGGCACTCAGCATCATCAGCAGCAGTCTTTTAGGGATGATTTACAGTCCCAAGAAACCAGTGGACTTGTACGTGGCTGGGAGGAGGTGGCTGCGGATCATGTCGTCCTTAGTGACCCAGAGGACTCCGGACTGAATGCCTCAGCTAACCTACGCTGCATGGCCTCCCTGATCCTGCAAAGTCTGCGGAAGGATCCTCGTATTCTTCGGATCAAGGAGGGGGACCATTACTGGCTGGCCACTCTCCTTGATCCACGGTACAAGGGTAAGGTTGCGGACCTTATCTTACCGTCGCAGAGGGAGCAGAGGATGAGACAACTCCGGGAGGCCTTGCAGAAAGGTCTGTGCAACGCGTTCCCAGAGACTGGGAGGTTACAAACTCCTGGTCCTGGACAACGAGTTGCTGAGGCTTCGGTCAGTCAAAGAAGGAGCGGTGGGGAAGGTGGCCGTCTGACCGAAGCGTTCAGACAATTCTTTAGTCCGCAGCCCCAAGGTATGATCGGTTCCAGCAACCATCGCCAGCGTCTGATATACATGGTGCAGGAATACCTAGGGGCAAGGTCAGACTTGGACACCTTCCCCACCGAAAATCCACTGGCTTACTGGGTCTTGAGAATGGATCACTGGCCAGAGCTTGCACAGTATGCAATTGAGCTACTGGCCTGTCCTGCATCCAGCGTTTTTCAGAACGCACATTCAGTGCTGCTGGAGGATTTGTCACGGATCACAGGGTGCGCCTGTCCACCGACTCTGTTGATCGACTGACCTTCATAAAAATGAACCAGTCTTGGATCACCACCAGCTACCAAACACCTGAAGCTGATATAACAGACTAATTTATTTTCAAATGTCACATCCCTTCAAGACTGATGCTGATGCTGAGAGACTGTCCTGTTATGTTGACTGACTATCCTCCTCCTCCTCATGGATCCGATTGACGATGATAGCTTGGAAGAACATTTTTGTTTCTGGGTGCCGCCACCAGTGGCTAAGGCCCAATTTTTCAGCCCCTGTTTAACAGGGGTGTGTTATTACAATTTTTTATGCAATGCTTTGCAGCAGGGCTCATTCCTGCACTCCAACTAGAGTATCTGGGAGTGGTTGCAGTGTCGTGGCACCAGCACCAGTGGCTAAGGCCCAATTTTTCACCCCCTGTTTAACAGGGGCGTGTAATTACAATTTTTGATGCAATACTTTGCAACAGGGCAAATTGCTGTGCTCCAAGTACAGTATCTGTGAGGGGTTGCAGTGTTGTGGCACCAGTGCCTAAGGCTCAATTTTTCTGCCCCTGTTTAACAGGGGCATGTAATTACAATTCTTGATCTAATAATTCACAGCAGGGCCCATTCCTGCGCCCACCAAGACTAACTGTGAGGCCTTACAGTGTTGTGTCAACACCACCACCACCACACAGCTGAGTATATACGGCAGGCCCCTACTTTCAAACATCCAACTTACAAACGACTCCTCCTTGCAAACGGAAGGATACAACAGGAAGTGAGAGGAAATCTACCCCTAGGAAGGCAAATTCTCTCCTGTAAGAGTTAATATGGGAAAAAAAGTGTCTCCTCTCCACTGATTCTTTATCACCAATTCTTGTTTCAATAAAAAACCCAAATTTTCAAAAAACATTTGTCATTAGGACGGAAAGTGAGGTGAACTGTTCTGAACAGGGGCACACTGCACAGACAGCAAAACAAATGTTACAGGGGTGATAACCCTTCCCTATGTTTTCCAAAAAGCTTAAAAATATATTTTTTGGCTGGAGCTACACTTAAACAATGTACCTGTTCAAAATTACAAACAGATTCTACATAAGAACAAACCTACAGTCCCTGTCTTGTATGCACCGCCTGTATACGGGTGTTCAGAGTATATAGGGCCTTTTTTATTTTGTGTGCGGGGTTCCCCTTAATATCCATACAAGACCCAAAGGGGCTGGTAATGGGCTGATGTGGGGGGGGGGGGGGATGTGTGATGGGGTAGCTATGCCATTTTTCTTAAAGATTTTCATCCATATTACCGGGACCAGACATTACATTAAAGCCGCAAGCAGTTTTAAATGGCTTTTTTTTCCTTTAGAAATGTAATTTTGTGCAGGGACAGTTCTAAACACGGGAAAAACGTGGCACTTCACAGGCATACTTTAGACACCCCCCAGGTACGATATTTAAAGGAATATTTGACTTTTTTTTTCACTTTATGCATCATTAAAATGACTGCTCCAGAAAAACGGCCGTTTTTAAAACTTCTTTTTGCATTGATACATGTCCCCTGGTGCAGAACCCGGGTTCCCAAACCCTTTTTAGGACAATAACATGCATAATAGTCGTTATAATTAGCACTTTAGATTTCGAACGTTCGCATCCATTGTATTTAATAGGGTTCTAAAGTTCGTGCGAACTTTCGGTCCGTTCGCGGGTTCTGGTGCGAACCGAACCCGGGGGTGTTCGGCTCATCACTACCCTTGACCCCCAAAAATGTCTGCCAGCTCCATGAACAGTAAAGCCCTGTACACACGATTGGATATCCTATGGATTCTAATGTGATGTTTTTTTCCATCGGAAATCCGATGAAACTGTCTTCCATCAGTCTTGCCCACACACCATCAGTCAAAAAAACGACCATTTCAAACGCGGTGACGTAAAACACTCAGATGAGCCGAGAAAAATGAAGTTCAATGCTTCTGAGCATGCGTCGACTTGATTCTGAGCATGCGTGGGTTTTTTATCCGATGGATTTCCACACAGACGATCAGATTTTGCTATCGTTTTTTTCCCCATCGGATAAATTTAAAACATGTTCTATTTTTTCACACCGATGGAAAAAAGACCGATGGGGCCCATACACGATCGGTTCGTCCGATGAAAACAGTCCATCGGACTGTTTTCATCGGTAAAACCGATCGTGTGTACAAGGCTTAACAGTCTGCTCTGCTAAAACATCCCGTTCATGCAAATGAAGAGGGGAGGGGTGAGGAGATGAGTGGCAATAGTGTCCACTGCCAGGTGAGCAATAGCAAACAGGGCAGCTTCTTCAATCCACCTAGCCAAATTTTTTTTGACATTGGCCAGTTATGCAAGGTCAGATATTGTCTCTTGTGCCTTGTACACACGATCGAATTTCCGATGGAATAAAATCCGATGGAATTTTCCGTCGGAATTCCGATGAAGCTGACTTCCATCAGTCTTGCATACACACTGTCAGACTAAATTCCGACCGTCCAAAACGCGGTGACGTAAAACACTCAGACGAGCCGAGAAAAATGAAGTCCAACTTGATTCTGAGCATGCGTGGATTTTTCTCCAATGGAATTCCACACAGACGATCGGAATTTCCCATCGGTTTTCTTTCCATCAGAAAAATTTAAAACATGTTCTATTTTTTTACACAGATGGAAAAAAGTCCGATGGGGCCCACATACGTTCGGAATTTCCGATGAAAAAAGTCCATCTGACTTTTTTCATCGGAAAAACCGATCGTGTGTACAGGGCATTAGATATGAGATTGTAGGCAGGTAGTTTTATGATCCGGGGAGAGGAGCAGATAACTCTTTTCCCACATTTTTTGCTGCGCTTTGCCTCTCTCTCTTTTTGCTATAAATAAAAGGGGGGAGGGCTCTGCCCTCTCATACTCAGTCTGCAAGGAAAGGAAAAACACTGACAATACCCAGCATGTTGTCTCCAGCCACTACACAGAGCTACTGCAGCTGCCATAGAGAGCCTTGCCTGCCTCTAGGATTCTTCTACAGCCTAGGGGGACTGCAGTCCTCCCTGAAGATGCCAATCCTGGATACTGCCACCATGGACTCTTTCCTATGCCTTAAGTTAGGGACGTTAGGGAAAAGACTGCACTTTATTTTGGACTGTATATCATCATGTTAATTTATTCAAGTAAAGCGTTTGAAACTTTGTCTGGTATGAAATTACTAAAGGTGTGTCATGCAAGTAACTGGCACACATAGCTACAGTTTGGGTCACGAACAACACATTGGGGTATGAAGATAATGGCACAAGAGCTCACACAGTGTGAAGGTACAGTGGTTACCAAGCGTAACAAATGTTTCTCTAAAGGTCTGTGGTAAGCATGTACATGTGGCAGGTGAGATAGCTTCTTGCAACGAGGCAGATGTTGTTGGCACTCCTGCAGCGATCCATCTATAGCATCCATAGCAGCGGGAGCAGATCTTGCCACCTGAGGCCCTTGTCCTGTACACAGATACGGAGGAGAAAGAATGAAGTAAATACACACATGGAGTCTGTGCTTGGTGCACGGTGGGACCCCATACCATCACTGGCAGTGAGTCAGTGGTGATACCCTGGTCAGATGAAGAGAGCAAGGACTCTGCATGCCCCTCCTAAATGTACAATTGACCATGGTGATGTACAGTAACATTGAGAGAGCTAATTAGCGATCAGTCGGTTGTTCCAGTAAAGGTACCCCCCATGTAAGGCAAGTGACCCTATCCAGAGTGCCTAGCATAGCCCAGAAGAATCCATCCCGAGGCAGGCCTCTCATGTTACACTTGCTTGGTGCCCAATGAGGAGGGGTGCAGGAAGGCTGTGACGACCACCTCATCCCACCGCAACCTGCCCACAAGATTGTTACCCAGTCCAGCCAAAAACAACTGTCCAAACACAAGTCAATCTACAATTTTTTTTACAAATGCATGATTTCTTAAAGCTAGGTACCCAGCACAAAAACTTTTATTTAAATATAGCCACATAGGGTATAAATCAACTTTGTGCGCACCAAATGTAAGGCTAAGGACTTTTTTGCACTCATCTTCACTGTACCTCAGTGGTGTAAGTTTATTAGAGATTACTAGAATGTTTCAAGCAATAGATCAGAGTGGATACTTGGAGGTGACTGTAAATAGCTTATTAAACTACTTGAACATTTTTGTATTAAAATTGCATCTCATCTGAAGCGTTAGTTTACAGGACACCTGGTATTTGTTAATGCGTGTACTTTTTTTTTATGTTTTTCACATCCTTTTCCATTCTAAATATTTACAAACTAATTTATGATTCAGAATTTTGGTCATATTATTAGCTGTGACTAAGCCCACTGTTTCTAATTCTGTTTGCTGTAGGAAGTCTACACGACAATAGTAATGGACCACAGATAGGATACTATTCCTATGCAGTATTAATGAAGTGTAGAGCAGGTCAAACATTCGTGCTTCCACCTTCTCCTCCATAACCAAATGAAACAGCAACAACAATCTGCTGTGTTTGGATCCATGGAGACAGCTTGTTTATAGAGAGACAGTAGGCTAATATGTCCCCTCATTTCGCACTCCCTTACATTGTCACTGAAGCAGACAAACAGAAACCTTTTGCAGTTTATGCAAACGCTATTTTCTGTGGATAGCTCAGCTCAAGTTAATTGAGGGACCTTAACCCCACAGGTGTCTTCACAAAGGAAACAGTCCTGCTATACATCATTTATATATCTAAAGTGAAAATATTATGATAAATGAACACAATATACAAAAGTGTACTACATATTATATTATAATATAAGTAAAGTACTATACAGCATCATTTTTAACTGCAGAGTCCAAAATGGTACTTGTCTATAAACAGGTGAAATAATAAGTAACAAAGTAAAATAGGCTGGGTTCACACCATCACCGCATTCGTCTCACAGCAGGTGCGTCCTGGTTCACCGGTTCAGGTCCGTGTTCAGCCTGAATTTTGGGCTGAATTCAGACCTGAAATGGACCAAAAGAGGCACATCGTTTTTCTGCAAAACGCACCGAACCTGCTGCGGAGATATGTTAACCGGCTCCATAGGGAGACGGTTAAAATCTCCTGCTATTGCGAATTGAATGCTGGGATCCCGCAACCAATGCACAATGGTGTGAACCCGGCCTCTGGTCCAATTGTGTATACACCTAGATCAAAAAATGGAAAATGGGTTTGGTTTACTTTTGGCTAAAAAGTAAAATTCTTCCTTACTTTGTTCCTGTTTTTCTTACCTGCACTGTTCACATGCTTTAGACTCTTAAGCCCCGTACACACGATCGGTTTGACTGATGAAAACCGTCCGATGGATGGTTTTCATCAGACCAACCGATCGTGTATGGTACCCATCTGTCTTTTTTCCATCGGTTGTAAAAAATAGAACTTGTTTTAAAATTTTCCGATGGATAAAAAACCGATGGGAATTTCCGATCGTCTATGGGCAAGTCCATCGGTTAAAAAACCCACGCATGCTCAGAATCAAGTCGACGCATGCTCAGAAGCATTAAACTTCATTTTTCTCGGCTCATCAGAGTGTTTTACGTCACCGCGTTTGGAACGGTCGGTTTTTTGACTGATGGTGTGTGGCCAAGACTGATGAAAAACAGTTTCATCGGATTTCCGATGGACAAATCCATCGGACGAAAATCCATAGGTTATCCGATCGTGTGTACGGGGCTTGAATGTAAATGTCTTGTTGATGAGTCCACAATTCAGCGGCATGTGAACGTCACAATTGCGCATGCTTTCCTGCTTGCAGTCCAACATGTAGATACATGTAGGAAAGGGTCACAAAGCTGCACTGAACTCTGAACTCTCTGAACTGAATAAGTCCTGTTAACCTATGAAAGGAAGTTCCTATGAATACACCTCCCTGGAAGGATGACCAGTTATGACTCAATTAAAAATGTCAAATATTAAAAAAAGGGTTAAAACATATCTTAACCTCCCTGGCGGTATGATTCTGTCAGATTTTAGGTGCTGAAAGCGGTACCATTATTCTGCATGGAAATTTGGCGTTTTATATTGCAGGCCTGTAATTCTTAGGAATAACTCACTTAAATCTGTCCAAACAAGAGTCTAGTAGACATCCCGGGTATGATAAAGTTCAAAAAACAAAATTATACATTATAATAAAATAAATAACTATAAAATAATTATAACAAATAATATAATAATAATAATAAAAGTGTTTTTCAGTGTTTGATGACGAATTTCCCCACAAATCCCTATCGCTTAATTCTGCGAGTGATTCTAATTTATTATCGCTGTTTTCTAGCTGGTCTAAAACCACTTTTGACATAAAGGGACACTTTTTGGTTGCTATGGACAATCTCCAGTTTCTAGGCAGAAAGAAAAGTTTTTATTATATAAAAGTGCATGCAGGACACTGGGCAGACCACTAGGGACAATGGGGGTGTGTAATTATTTTATACAGTATACTATATGTGTATTGTGTTTTAACTTTTTTGAATTTGGCGCCGATCTCCGTCCCCGTGTGTCGTAACGTCGCAGGGAACGGAGCTCAGGCGGCACTCGGAAGTGTGTGAATCGAGCGAGGAGACAGCTCGATCACACAGCGGAGAGGCATCGCAGGATCCAGGGGACAAGGTAAGTAACTCTGCCTGGATCACTGCGATGCAGCCCGAGTCTGGCTCAGAGTTACCGCTTTTGGTGCTGAAATTTAACCCAGAGCCAGACTCGAGAATACCGCTAGGAAGATTAAACCTATATATGGACTTGGGTCCTCTCCATCCCACCCCCTTCCACTGCATATTTAGCGTGTTTTTTTTTTTTTTTTTACTTTTCGGCCCACCCCAATCCTCCCCCCTTCTGCTAGGCAAATGGCTTTAGTGCCCATGGTGCCTCCTGGGATATGTGACGTTCATAACCCAGGAGGCACCAGGAGCCCTGCATGTCACCCCATTTACTAACAGAGGAGGTAAGTATCTGAACTGTGGCCATCCCAGCATCAGGTAAGTGGGAAGGGGAAGAAATAATGTGGGGTGGGGGTGAAATTCCTCTTTACCAGATTATAGGAACATGCAATAACAACTTTGTTGAAAGGCTCAGTTCACCTTAATAAAATAAATAGAATGCGCTCGAGGGGCTCCAGTACTTTTAAAAACACTATGCAGCTTTAAAGTGTTGCATAGTTACATAGTTTGTAAGGTTGAATAAAGACATTAGTCCATCAAATTCAACCTGTGTGGGTGTGTGTCTTCATGTAGTTAATCATTTTCCATATCCCTGTACATTGTGTTTGCTAAGATGCACGTCCAAAAGTCTTTTAAATCTCTCAATACTTCCTGCTGACACCACTGATTGTGGAATAGAGTTCCATATGCTTACCGCCCTCTACGTAGCCTAAAGTGATTGTAAAGGTTTGTTTTTCTTTTTTTTTAAATAACAAACATTTCATACCTACCTGCTCTGTGCAAGGGTTTTGCACAGAGCGGCCCCGAACCTTCTTTTCTGAGGTTCCCCGGCGGTGCTCCTGGCTCCCCCTCTTCGGCGACTGCCCCCACGGCGAGCCGATTTCCATGAGGGCACTCGTGCGATCGCACTCCTGAGTCCTGCTGCTGCATCAATTGACACAGACAGCGGGACTTGGCCGTGCCCCCGACTCCTGTGTCACTGGATTTGATTGACAGCAGCGGGACCCAATGGCTCCTGCTGCTATCAATATATCCAATGATGACCCGAGACAGCGGCTGGAGCTGTTGGGCTCGTTCTCACCGCTGGAACGATCGGGCTCAGGTAAGAAAAAAGTGGCCTCTGGGGGACAGCTGCAGCACAGAAGGTTTTTCACCTTAATGCATTAAAGTGAAAAACCTTGAGACTTTATAACTCCTTTAAGGGTAAACTGCTTCTCCTCCAATCTCATTTAGTGGCCCTGTGTCTTCTTACACCCCGAGACTGAATAGTTTCCTACCTACACTGGGATCACCATTGAGATATTTATATCACTATCATATCTCCTCCATAGGTCCTACAATCCCCTTATTAATTGTGTTTCTCTTCTCTGGACTCTCTCCGGCTCCAGCGCATCCTTCCTAAAGATTGGTGACCAGAACACTCCAGATGTGGCCTAACCAGAGTTTTATAAAGCAGTAGTGTTGAGCTTCATTTAAGTGCTGTACCTGGAGGCCCATCACAGCTCATTGCAGTCTGACTGAAAAAAAACTGCTAATGGGAGG
Organism: Rana muscosa; assembly: GCA_029206835.1. Classification (NCBI taxonomy): domain Eukaryota; kingdom Metazoa; phylum Chordata; class Amphibia; order Anura; family Ranidae; genus Rana; species Rana muscosa. The sequence continues at coordinate 828,143,221 of CM055118.1, read as the reverse complement.
GTTGGGGTGTGATCCCAGCATTATTTGGGACTAGTACTCTACTTCTTTCAAGTCTCACTCATGCACAATGCTCCCCATCACTACAGCAGTTGAACTCATTGAACTCAGCGCCACTAAGACAGTGGAGGGAATGCATACTGCATATGTGGGAGAAGCTGCAACCGACTCTCCCATTAGTAGTTTTTCAGCCAAACTGAGCTTAACTGCTGCAGTGACAGGGGAAAGCACTGCACATGCATGGGTCTTGAAAGAGGGAGACCACTCATTCTAGTAATGCTGGGAACATGCCCAACAGTGGAGGCCCATCCATTAGGAGTACAGGGGAATCGCCCTCCTAATCCATGCGCCCGGCCCCTAATCTACATGCAGGGCACCGGATGCATGGATTCCAGTGAGGGTTTTTTTCTTCCGCTGTGTGTGTTTTTATGTCTTAACTCTGTAAAAAATGCCATACCTGAAATTCTTCTTTAAACATCATAGTGAGTGATGTCACAGCCATATCACTGGGCCTTAGAAAATGGAAAGCCCACATCTTCTGAAATGTTGGCACATAAAATGCCTTAGATTTTCAGATGAATTACTGTAGGCAGGTGCAGTTTACTTTCTCAACCGCAATGGCTCTGCAGCTGAAGAGGAGGTCAGGAAGAACCTGGTTCCTCTATGGTTTCCTGGATCACTGGGGAAACGATATGGCTGAATACTGTGTCCCACATGGCTGTGGTGGCCATGTTGGGTTGAGCAGAGCCTATTTAAGGCCCTGCCTCCAGGTTTTGGTGCTCTTTATGCGAGTGTGTAGTTTAGGAAAAGGAACCCCTACTGTTAGGGACAGTGCTAGTGGTAGGGGAAGGTTCCTGATGAGAAGGGAAAGTGTAGGGTCGTATCTCTCTGGACATCTTCCAGATTGGGCACTAAACAGCCAGGCCGCACAGTGATGGGCACAGTAGCAGCATTCGATGGGCACAGTGGAAGCATTTGATGGCACAGTGGCAGCATTTGATGGCACAGTGGCTGCGTTTGATGGCATAGTGGCAGCTTTTGATGGCACAGTGGCTGCATTTGATGGGCACAGTGGCTGTGTTTGATGGGCACAGTGGCAGCGTTTGATGAGCAGAGTGGCTGCGTTTGAGAGGCACAGTGGCGGCATTTGATAGGCACAGTGGCGGCATTTGATAGGCACAGTGGCGGCATATGATGGACACAGTGGCTGCAATTGATGGGTACAGTGGTTGCGTTTGATGGGCACAGTGAGGCTGCAATTGATGTTTGTTTTTTTCAGAATTTTTTAGTTTGTTTGCACCCCTCCAAAAATTTTGAGCAACAGCCACCACTGGTCAGGGTATCCATTGTTAAAGCAAAGAGCAGTGAAATTGTTGTCAGTAACTCTGAAAATACTTAATATCCAAAGGTTGGACTGGAAGAACCTGTGTCTTTTTTCAACTTTATCTACTATGTAACTATATCCGTTTCCTGTAAACAGATCAGGGAAACAAAATTACTAATCAGTTGAGAGGCTAACATACTTTACATGCTCCACTTTGCCTACCTGTATGTGTATTAAAATATAGAATTGATCATTCCAGTTTTCATCCCAGTATCTTCCTAAACAGAAACCAGTGATGCATAACAGTTTTAGGAAGTGTTTAAACACCTGCCTACATGTTATCATCAATTCTTCATTAGTTTACTAGACAACAGTTACATGTACTGTTACATAATAAATAAAAACTGCTTGCATTAACATTATGACTAATACATTATTGATACAGTGAGTTAAGCAGAACCTGTTGACAGAAGACACAAATACTTCAATGGACCATCATGTAAAGAAAAGCACATTGTACGCATGTTGCTTTTCCTTTAAAGAGACTCTATCACGAAACAAAGCACTTGTGTGATTAGGCTTTGATGGAAGTAGTCATTCCAAACTTTTGTGCCATAAATTCATTCCAAGGCAATCAATAATAAACTATGGATATAAAATGTGTCACATCTAAAGGAGAAAAGAGAAGTAAGGAAAAGCTAGTCCCATTTTCTCTCTCTCTCTCACATATATATATATATATATATATATATATATATATATATATATATATAGTGTATATATATATTGTACAGGACGCCGTGGCTGGGTTCTGGAAGGACGCTATATTTCCCCTCTATTTGGACTGTGGTCCCTTTAAGGGAACAGAAATGGTTAACACACCTGTCAAAGGAAGTGGTTTAAAACAAGACAGGAAGTTGTAGGTGGGTGTTGAGGAGTATAGTGGAGACTGTGGATGGTGAATGGTGGACAGTGAAAAGCTGTGAAAGCACATGGCAGTGTCCTGCCTGGAAGCCTGCTAGCTAGGAAAGTTACCTGCAATACAAAGCAAGGACTGTTGAACTGCGATAGTCGGCAAAACTGTTATTTCTTTTTTTTTTTTTTTGCTGCTGTGAAGCTATTTAAGTTTAATAAACCTCCTTTTTGATTGAAAAGCCTGTGTCCTGTGATCTAGCTGGTTCCCCAAACTTTACAGTGGTGGAGAATGCGGGCAGGACAGAATAACAGGCATAAGAAGAAAAAAAATATATAATTTTTTTTTTTTGACTTGACATTGAACTGACATTTAAAAGGGACAGTACATTGGATTTATGTCCTGGGTTAAAGCTGCACAAACATTGAAATCTGAAGCAATGGAGGAGCTCATTAAACAGCTGTCCCTGGCTGTCCCTGGCTGTCCCTGGCTAGTATGCAAGCACAGACTCTCCATGAGGAAGCTAATCAGCGCTTAGCAACCCAGCTGGAGGTACAACAAACTCACCACAAAGAGGCGCTGGCTCTGCAGCAAGAAAATACTCGCCTGTTGGTGGCCCAGTTGGCAGCCCAGCAAGCGACCCAGCAAGGGGTTATGCAGGTTCAGGTGACTGCCTTAAAGGAAGCAGTGCAGCAGCTGTCTCAGGGTCGGGAACAAGCGGCTGTTGCCCCTGGCAACCAGGTGACTGTGAGGGCAAGCCATTTTCTGCAGAAGTTGTCCCTGAGCAATGATGTAGAGGCATTTCTTGCTACATTTGAGAGGACGGCAGAGAGAGAAGGGTGGCCTCAGGACCAGTGGGCTGGCCTCATTGCTCCTTTTCTCACCAGAGATTCTCAAACAGCCTACTTTGACCTGCCACCGGATGATGCTAAAGATTATCAAAAGGTAAAGGCAGAAATTTTGGCTCGTCTGGGGGTGACTATGGCCGTTCGGGCCCAACGAGTACACCAATGGAAATATCGTCCAGATCAGCCACCCCGGTCTCCAATGCATGACTTGGTGCAACTGGTAAAAAAATGGCTGCAGCCTGAGGTGTTGTCTGGCCCCCAAATCGTGGAATGGGTCGTGCTGGACCGATACCTGAGATCCCTGCCAGACGACCTTCAGCGGTGGGTCAGCCAAAGAGACCCCAAAACAGTAAACCTCCTTGTCGAGATGGTGGAACGATATACAGTGGTGGAGGACCGTCTCGGCCCTACCAAGCGCCTAGGGCCCAGTCTGCCGCGGCCTGTTCGACCAACTGCTGCCCTTCGAAAGGATGTTCCAAGGAACTCTGGAGCAAACACCCCGGAAGGCCAAGAGTCACTCCCGGTACCTCCTCAGCGTTCTGTTACTGTTTGGAGAGGAGGGGATGTACAATGTTGGCGATGTCATTCCTGGGGTCATACCCGGGCACACTGCCCACTGCAAGAGGAGCCCATGGAATGCGGGGTTCTCCGGAGGGGGTCTTTTTATGCCCATAAAGTATGCACCACACATCTCGACCTGGGTGAGGAAAAATTTGAGTGTGAAGTCCAAGTGAACAACCTTCCGGCCCGGGCTTTGTTGGACTCCAGAAACATGGTAACCCTGGTTCATCCTAGAGTAATTGGGAAGATCGGTCCGGTAAGCAAAACTTTACGGGTGGTGTGCATTCATGGGGACACTAGAGAGTACCCTCTCATCTCGGTGTCCATCTCCACAACATGTGGCACTGGTACTCAAGAGGTAGGGGTGGTAAAGAACTTGGTACATGATGTTATAATAGGACGAGACTGTCCATTGTTTACAAAACTGTGGGAAGAAGGAGAACGGTTCAGAGACTGAGGAGAAACTAGTCCCTTTGTTCCTGCTGCTGAGAGGAATAACCCTGAACTGCCCAATGTTCTTAATGTGGGTCCAGATGATGAAAATGCTAATGATTTGGTTAATGGTGATGAAAGTAGTGCTGGTACTGTTGGGAAGGTCAAGATATGTGGTCCACAGACCTACCAGAACACTGAGGGGGGGAACCTTCCCCACTTCAGGTAATGCTGGGGGAAGAGGATGAGGAAGTGGCCTCTACCCCTGCCCTGCCAGATTTGGGTATTCCCCAGGGGGCATTTGGTACTGCTCAGATGCAGGACCCCACTTTGGCCCATGCACAGGAACAAGTTGTAGTAGTAAATGGGGTTCCCCAAGAGCCAGGTGCGAATGAGCGGTGGCCACACTTTGCAATATATAATGAATTGCTGTATAGGGTTACCAAGGTGAGAGAAAATGTGGTAGAACAATTGTTGGTACCCCAACAATATAGACGAAAGGTTCTGGACCTTGCCCATGACGATGTGTTAGGGGGACACCTGGGAGTTGAGAAGACGGAGGCACGGATCACTGACCGGTTTTACTGGCCAGGTCTGAAAGCAGAGGTAAAGAAATACTGTACCTCTTGTCCCACCTGTCAGTTGACCGCTCCGGTGACTCACTTCCGAAGCCCTTTGGCCCCTCTGCCCATAATTGAGGTCCCGTTCAAGAGGATAGCCATGGACATAGTGGGTCCCTTGGTAAAGTCGGCTCGAGGTCACTCCTACATATTGGTGATTCTTGACTATGCCACCCGATATCCTGAGGTGCTTCCCCCTGCGGAATACCTCCTCTAAGGCTATTGCCCAGGAATTATTCCAGTTGTTTACATGGACTGGTTTTCCCAAGGAAATACTCACAGACCAGGGCACACCGTTTATGTTGAGGGTTATGGCCGATGTGTGCAAGCTGGATTATACAGCTGCACACGTCGGTCTACCATCCCCAAACGGACGAGTTGGTGGAACGCTTTAATAAGACCCTTAAGTCTATGCTCAAGAGAGTGGTAAAAAGGGATGGGAAAGACTGGGACTGCCTGTTACCAGCTCTCCTGTTTGGTATCCGGGAAGTGCCCCAGGCCTCCACGGGGTTTTCGCCCTTTGAGTTGGTATATGGGCGGAGACCTCGCGGACTACTTGACTTTATTAAAGAGGAATGGGAAAGTGAACTTGTTCAGCATAAGAGTGTTCTTGAATATGTCAAGTGCAGGAAAGGATCCAAACCGTGATGTCACTAGTCAAAGAGCATTTGCAAAAAGCCCAGGAGGCTCAACGACGGGTCTATAACAGGGCTGCTAAAAAAAAGGCACTTCCAAGTGGGGGATCGAGTAGCGGTGCTAATTCCCACTGTGGAAAGTAAATTCTTAGCCAGATGGCAAGGTCCCTTTGAAGTTGTGGAAAATGTGGGAGAGGTGGATTATAGAGTCCACCAGCCAGGCAAGAGGAAACCGTATCAGATATATCATGTCAATTTGTTAAAGCCCTGGACAGACAGGGAACCGGTGACCTCCCTGGCTAGTGCAAGACTTGAGCCTCAGGTTGGGGTGGAGAGTGTCCAAGTAGCAAGTACCCTGTCTAAAATCCAAAGTCAGCAGGCAAAGGAGTTCTTGCAGAGAAATAAATAAAAGGTTTCAGACTTGCCAGGGCTAACTAGTGTCATAGAGCATGATATTATCACAGAACCTGGAGTCAAAGTTTTTGTCCGGCCCTACCACATCCCAGAGGCTCAAAGGAAGGCCGTTTTAGAGGAAGTAAAGAAGATGCTAGACCTGGAGATCATTGAAGAATTGCAGAGTGAGTGGTCGAGCCCGATTGTGTTGGTACCAAAGCCCAACAGGACTCTGCGATTCTGCAATCATTTCCAGAAACTTAATGAGGTTTCACGGTTTGATGCCTACCCCATGCCTCGGGTAGATGAGCTTATTGAGAGACTAGGTCCAGCCAGGTATATCACAAATAGGGATGAGCCGAACACCCCCCGGTTCGGTTCGCACCAGAACCTTCGAACTGACCGAAAGTTCGCACGAACGTTAGAACCCTATTAAATACAATGGACGCGAACGTTCGAAATCTAAAGTGCTAATTATAACGACTAATATGCATGTTATTGTCCTAAAAAGGGTTTGGGGACCCGGGTTCTGCCCCAGGGGACATGTATCAATGCAAAACAAAGTTTTAAAAACGTCAGTTTTTCGGGAGCAGTCATTTTAATGATGCATAAAGTGAAAAAAAAAAAAGTGAAATATTCCTTTAAATATCGTACCTGGGGGGTGTCTAAAGTATGCCTGGGAAGTGGCATGTGTTTCCCGTGTTTAGAACTGTCCCTGCACAAAATGACATTGTAAAGGAAAAAAAGCCATTTAAAACTGCTTGCGGCTTTAATGTAATGTCTGGTCCCGGTAATATGGATGAAAATCTTTGAGAAAAATGGCATGGCTACCCCATCACCTACCCCAGCCCTTTACCAGCCCCTTTGGGTCCTGTATGAATATTAAGGGGACCCCGCACCCAAAATAAAAAAAGGCCCTATATACTCTGAACAGCAGTATACAGGCGGTGCAAACAAGACAGGGACTGTAGGTTTGTTCTTAAGTAGAATCTGTTTGTAATTTTGAACAGGTATATTGTTTAAGTGTAGCTCCAGCCAAAAAATCAACTGCTACAAGCTCTAGGAAGAAAGTTACGCGTACTCTATATGAACATCAACTTTCTGATGCATGGAGAATACATCATCCTGACGAGAGGGACTATACCTTCTACTCGGGCCCAGATAAAGTATATACACGTATAGATTGGTTTATCATCCCTCACTACATGTTATCTATGGTTAGAACAGTAGACATAGGGAATATTACATGGTCAGACCACGCACCTGTGATACTGACTCTGAATATGAATGAGAATGTACAACCAAACATTAGACAGTGGAGACTTAACGAGAGCTTGTTGGAAGATAAGATGGTAGTAGAGGATTTAATCAAAGAAATACAATATTATTTTCAAGAGAATAATACTCCTGAGATGGACATAGGGACTATATGGGAAGCACACAAATCAGTGATAAGGGGGGTACTTATTAAACATGGGTCCAGAATTAAAAAGGAGAGGGAAGCTGAACTAAAGAAATTATTGACAGAAATACATAACTTAGAAATACAACATAAACAGAATACCAGATCTGGAGGGGAGGCGGAATTACTTAATTTACGTAGACAGGTAACGACGATCCTTCAGTATAGAGCAAAGGCAGCATTGCAATCATGTCGAAAATATTACTATGAAAGTGGCGATAAATGCGGCCAACAATTAGCAAGAGCCCTACAGGACCAACGAGTACAAACCTACATTCCACATATAGTGGATACAGGGGGTAGAAAAGTACACAAAACTAATCAGATTGCGGAGGCTTTTTGTGAATTTTATAAATCCCTTTACAACTTACCAAATAGCTCACAAATACAATCACAAAATAGGATTGAGGAATACATAGCCTCCTCAGGGATTCCCCAGTTATCAGAGCAAATAAAAGAGGAACTGGGAATGGATATTTCTATCGAGGAACTACAGGAAGCAATTAGGGCACTTAAACCAGGGAAATCACCAGGCCCGGATGGTTTTACATACAAATATTATCAAACGTTTTTCTCACAATTAGGTAAATATATGATACAAACGTTTAATGCACTAGGACATAAAACAGGATTTTCTCCTGAAGCATTAAAAGCATATATTACGCTCATCCCAAAGGAAGATAAGGACTTATCAGTCTGTGGTAGTTACCGTCCTATATCTTTATTAAATGTGGATCTTAAAATATTTGCTAAAATTCTATCTACACGTATTCAACCACATCTGACCACCCTGGTACATCCCGACCAAGTGGGTTTTATGCCAACTCGTGAAGCACGAGACAACACTATTAAAGTGTTGAACCTTGTCCACTTGGCGGATTCCACTAAAACACCTGCGGTATTCCTCGGTACAGACGCGGAAAAAGCGTTCGACCGGGTTAATTGGTCTTTTATGATGTCGGTCCTAAGATATGTAGGAATGGGAGAGAAGATGATGGGGTGGATCTCATGTATCTATTCGAGACCTAGGGCACAAATCAAAATAAACGGGATGCTATCGGAAACGTTCTCGATCTCTAATGGAACCCGGCAAGGGTGTCCCCTATCACCCCTCTTATTCGCTATTTCACTGGAACCGTTTTTGTGTAAAATAAGAAAGAACCCAGATATAACAGGGATACGAACAGGAGACGGAAACTATAAGATATCCGCATATGCGGATGATCTTCTATTTTCCATGACCAACCCGGCGATATCATTACCAAACCTCATAAAAGAACTCGATCAGTATAGGGAACTATCCCATCTTAAAATAAATATGACCAAATCAGAGGCAATGGGAGTATCAATGTCGACATCACAGCTAAATAACCTAAAAACAAATTTCAATTTTAGATGGACTAATATAGCACTTAAGTACCTGGGTACGTATATCCCCCTAATTTAAAACAAGTGTATGAGAGGAACTTCCCACCCCTAATCAATAGAGTTAAGCTATTACTATCTAAAGGCAACAAGGTCCCTTCTCATGGATGGGGAGATGTAACATAATTAAATTTCAATTTTACCTAAATTTTCCTATCTTTTTCAAACGTTACCGATTCATATACCCCCAGAATTTTTTAAGCAAGTAAATGCAATAATTACAAAATTTCTTTGGGCAAATAAGAGACCTAGAATAAGACAACAACTTTTGACAATGCCCAAACAATATGGGGGGTTGGCAGTACCTGACATAAGGAAATACTATCAGGCAGCCCATATGGGGAGATTAATAGATTGGTGTAGGCACACAGAGCTTAAATTATGGCCAAAAATTGAACAATCACAAAGCAGGGCCCTATTGCGACGAGCGGTGTGGTGTTTTACAGACATTGATCCCACTGTTAAGAAACATCCAATTATAGGGACTACGCTACAGATATGCTCTAAGATCTGTAGGACAACCTTACTGTCACCACTATACTCCCCCCTCTACCCTATATTAGGGAACCCACGTTTCCCTCCAGGAATAGACCAGGGTAACTTTTTTTTTTAATTGGAAACCAACTTTATTGAAAAGTATGCATGGTACATAAATCAACATAAGCCAGTATGGCCAATATAAAAGTACATACATGAACACAGTGAAACATCTGTGTGTCACAAAGATAATAACAGCAGTGAAAGTAGAGCCGGTATACAACAAAAATAAAAAATCGACATGTCAGGTACACGTTTCACCATCCGCCATCCATCTGTCCCAGACCTTCTCATACTTTAGCGGACACCCTCTATGTACATAAATCAGTTTTTTATATGGGAGAGCATCGTTAACCGCCTTTTTCCAGCACTGAACTGTAGGGGGCAGGGCCTGCATCCAATTACGGGCCACTACTTTTCTTGCCAAGAATAGCGTCTCATGTAAAAAGGTACGGAGGGGTTTGTCGGCATCCAAGTCTGGCAACAGGCCAAGTAGGCACATCTTTGGGTCAAGGGTAGCAGGGGAGCCCATCTGATCGTGTAGGAAGCGTATCACCTGTGTCCAATATGCCTGAATGGTAGGACAGAACCATATGAGGTGGTAAAAGGAGCCCGGGGTATGGTCACAGAGGCGGCATCCTGGATTGTACGTGGGCCTGAAACGTGCCACTCTCTGAGGGGTCAGATATGTTTTTTTTTTTTTTTTTTTTTTAAATAGATTTTTATTGAAAATTTTTCAAGTTTACAGAGACATGAAACAAAGAAAGTAAATTTTTATGACATATCATATGTAACTATGATCATACAAACATTGGTACAATGGTTCATACTCAAATGAACCCAAATTCCCGATTACGCTTACGTGTGGTGAACATTTTCGAATATATATATTTTTTTTTTTTTTTTTTTTTATTTGTTTTGCGGAGAAGTACGTGTGTATGATACAGGCTGGGCTCGACAAGCAACACAGACAAGACGTTATAGTCTCTGCGGAACAGGTCAGAGTGTAAAACAGGGTTAATGGAACCATAGTCTAACAATACATGTTATGTCTACTGGTGGGGACATCAGTTAATCAGTGGCAGGATGCGACCAGTGGGGTAACCGGTAGAACGGAAATGGAAGAGAGTATTATACACCATGGTGAAGGTGAGGGGTGGGGGATAATGTGCCGGGATGTATGGCAGCAGTAGGATGGTAGTCATCGGGATCTAAGTACCCTAATTATTACCATCGTCGATCAGCCACAGATCCTCTCGCCCCCACGGGTACTTTCTGCGAGTGGGTGCGGGCCTGGAGGATGTGTGCAAGAATGATCTGACTGGGTGGTACTATAAGAGTGATTAGCGTCAGATTATTGTGGGTATTGGATAGTGTGGGGAAGAGGAGGACTCCAGGGAGTAGATGTGAGAGGCTTCGGGTTCATACGATGGAATGTAATGTTGGGTCGGTAGCAATGTGTTGGAGGGAGTCAGTCTGGGTTGATCCAGGTGGGGACTGGGGGGGGGGGGAGGGTGTCGGAAGAGGTATAGGAGAGGGGGGGCCTTCTGGGAGAGCAGGGGGATCCATTGGGCGTGGGGGGATTCTGAGAAGCTGGGGTGTGAGCTTCAGTTTCTTTAAATTGGAGCCAACAGGCCCAAATTTCGGTGAATTTGGTCGGGGTATCGTGTGCTTGGTGTATAAGATTTTCCATGGCCGACGTTTTGTCGACCCGCCGGATCCATTCTGAAATTGAGGGGGGCGTACTGTCTCTCCAGTGAGTGGGGATGCACATGGAGGCGGCAGAGATGAGATGAAAAATCAGGGATTTTTTGTATGTGGAAAAGGGAATAGAGGTATGATGTAAGAGGTATTGTGCTGGTGTAAAAGTCGGGGAGTATGTAGTGATGAGAGAGATTAAGCGATGGATTTCTGTCCAAAATGGTTGGATAAGGGGGCATTCCCAGAATATATGGAGTAAGGAGCCGGTGTGTGCTTTACATCTCCAGCATAATGGAGGGAGGTTGGGCTGGTACTTGTGGATGATCACCGGCGTTCTGTACCATTTAGAAAAGATTTTGTATCTGTTTTCCTGGACCGAGACATTGATGGAGCCCTTGTGCATGTGGGTGTAAATTTGTTCCCACTCAGTGACCGAGAGGTGAATGGAGAGGTCTCTTTCCCATTTTTTTACTAGGGTATCCTCTTGTATATCGTGAGTGGAGAAGAGGAGAGCGTACAGTGTAGAGATCAGGTGACGTTGGGGTTCAGTCATGGTACAAAGTGATTCAAAGGACGTTAGGTCTCTATTCCAGGGTGAGGATGGAGTAGCCGAAGCTAGGAAATGTCGGAGTTGTAGGTAAGTGTAGAACGGGATATGGCGATCGGGGAGTTTAGATGACAGGGTTCGGTGTGGGAGGAGAGCGTCTTCCTGGAATAGAGTATGTGCTCTGACACTGGCACCTGTGTAGGGGCGATGGGAGTCAGTGTTCGTGGTATGGAGATGTAGGCCAGGGGGAAAGTCAGGATTCCGGTCTAGTGGGGTCATGGGGCCGGGGGTGGGTGTTGTGCGTAGGAGCGTGCAGGCAAGTCTAAATAGGGCTAAAGAGGTTCCAATGAGGGGGTGAGAGGAACAGGATACTGGGACAGAGCTTTTTGTTATCCATGGGAGGTGAGAGAGGGGGATGTTGGATGTAGAATTTTCCAATGTAATCCAATCCTTGAAGTCTCCATGGATATGCCAATCCACGATACGGGTTAGATGGCATGCCCACTGATATTTTTGGATGTCGGGAAGTCCGAGACCCCCTAGGACTTTTGGGAGCGTTAGCCTATGCCAGTTTATCCTAGGGGTTGTAGAGGACCAAATGAAAGTCCTGCACATGCGTTTGTAGGATTTGAAGAACAAGGGGGGAAGTTTGATAGGGATAGCATGGAGGAGGTAAAGGATCCTCGGGAGGATATTCATTTTTATGATTGCTATCCTGCCAAACCAGGAGAAAGTGCCTTGATGCCATTTATGTAAGTCAGTTTGTAGCTTTTGTAGGGCTGGTAGAAAGTTCTGCGCGTAGAGATCCCGCAGGTTTGTCGGAATTTTGATACCCAGGTAGGAGAGGCAGGTATGTTCCCAACTAAAGGGGAAGTTAAGTTTGCATTGAGAGAGCAATGTGGGGGGTAAAGAGACGTTGAGTGCTCTGGATTTTGAAAAATTGATCTGTAGATTGGAAAGGGTTTTGAATAAGGAGAAATCGGCAAGTAGATTAGGGATGGTGGTGATAGGATCTTTCAGGAATAAGAGTACGTCGTCTGCGTATGCGGCTATTTTATAGAGTTTCCCTTTTATATCTATACCTTTAATGGCTGGGTTAGCTTTCAATTTGCGCAGCATGGGTTCCATGGTCAGAATAAATATCAAAGGGGATAAGGGGCAACCCTGGCGGGTACCGTTGGAGATGGGGAAGGCGCTCGACAGGCAGCCGTTGATTTTTAATTTAGCGGAGGGGGCAGCGTACAGCAATAGAATCATGCGGAGCAGGCGTGGGGGGAAGCCCATGATTGAAAGGGTTTTCTCCATATAGTCCCATGCAACCCTGTCGAACGCCTTCTCGGCGTCCAAGGAGAGGAAGAATCCCTGAGTTTTAGAATTGGATAGCCAATGGTGGATATTCAGAGCTTTGATTGTGTTGTCTCTGGCTTCTCTACCGGGGACAAAACCAACTTGGTCCAGGGATATCAGTCTGTCTAGGAAGGGGAGGATACGGTTCGCTAGGACTTTAGCATATATTTTCAGGTCGACGTTGAGAAGGGAGATTGGTCTGTAATTCGTGACCAGTAAGGGGTCTTTGTCAGGTTTGGGGATTAGGGATACATGGGCTTCAAGGAATTCGGCATTGGAGAGTGGGTTAGCGGAGAGGGACTCAAAAGCGGTTATTAGGTGTGGGAGAAGGGTATCAGAAAAGGATTTATAATAGCTAACCGTCAGACCATCAGGGCCTGGGCATTTGCCCGGTTTCATTTGTGTTAGTGCTGCCACTGTTTCGGCCCTCGAAATTGGGAGTTCGAGGGTGGCTGCGTCTTCGGGAGTCAGGGGGGTCGGGCAGTATTGTGTCAAGAATGCAGTTATCGCTGCTACTCTGTCTGAAGTGGTGGAGGGGGAGTCGGCGGTGGGGAGGTTGTAAAGGTTGGAGAAATATGATACGAAATGATGGGATATGTCTTCCTGTTTGACCAGGTCGGTGCCCGAGGGGTGCTTAAGTTTGTGAATAGTGTGCGCTGCTTTCTTTGTCTGTAGGGCCCTTGCTAGGAGTTTACCCGCTTTGTTACTGTGCTCATAGAAGAGTTTTCGGGATAGAGTGTATTTGCGCTGAATTGTTAGATTGAGTGCTTCCAAAAGATCAGCACGTGCTTGGGTTAGTTCTGACAAGGAGTCTAGGGCTAGGGACATTTTGTGTGATTGTTCCAGGGTTTGTACACGTGCAGTCAGCTGCGCAATGTGGGCTTTTCTCGATTTGTTTCTCTTAGCTGCTAGTGATAGGAATGTGCCTCTTACTACACATTTGTGTGCTGCCCAGACCATGGGAGGGGCGGTGTCCCCATTGGCGTTTTCTCTAAAGTAGTTAGTGAGGGTGTCGGCGATTGTTTGTGTGTGTGTCATATCTGTGAGTAGGGAGCTATCCAGTCTCCAAATATTAGGTCTCGTGAGAAATGTCGGGAGTTTGAGGGCCATAGAGATAGGGTGATGGTCTGATAGGATCATAGGTTCGATCGTTGCAGAAGACAGGTACGAGAGGTCAGATTGGGAGAGGAAGAAATAGTCCAGTCTGGTGTATTTGTTGTGGAGACTCGAGAAGTATGAGTAGTCACGGCCATTCGGGTTTAGGGTGCGCCAGGTGTCGTGTAAGAGAAGAGTGTGTAGCATTCGTTTGATCGCACGGAGGGCTCGAAAGGTGAGAGAAGATGTTCCGTTGGAAGTATCTATCGTGGGATTGAGTGCTACATTGAAGTCGCCCCCCACAATCAAGGTGCCAGACTGAAAGGCGATCAACTGTTCAAGGGTGGTGCGAAAGAAGGGAACCTGGTGGGCATTGGGGGCATATATGTTAGCGATGGTCACAGGTCTTTGATGTAATGTGCCTTTGATGAAGATAAATCTGCCCTGAGTGTCTCTTTGGACATCCGTGACTTGAATGGGGCAGTGTTTCGAGAGGAGAATAGACACTCCTTTAGATTTGGCTTCTGGATTAGAAGCGTGGAATACCGTAGGGAAGTGGAAGTTTTGTAGCTTGGGAATGCTATTGGATCTGAAATGCGTTTCTTGAATGAGAGCTACGTGGACTTTGGAATGGTGTAGGGAGTGGAGCAGTTTAGAACGCTTTTCAGGCGTGTTCAGACCCCTGATGTTTACTGAATACAAATTAAGGATGGGGGGTTGCGTGTGGGGGGTCGAATGTGTTGATCTGGTGGGGATATTGCTTGCCATTACCGTGGTATTGTGTGGGGGTAATAGGGGTGAAGGTATAGGAGGGGGGGTGAGGGTTGTACGGAAAACAGGGAGTGGAATTGGTGCGTGAGTAAGATCGGTCACACGTGAAAAACCGATGAGGTTACAACCAGATAGGTTGAATAACCTCTAGAAATTATGTATCGGTCAGGTACAGTGCGTGTATGGGGTGACAACCCCTATGTAGAGGACTCACCTTGACACGCGACTGTAGGAGGGTTGGTAAAACACAAGGAAGCGAAGGTGGATGAAATTGGAATGTAGGCGTCCGCCGCCACAGAGAGGTGGGATGGGACTTCATGAGGTGTTTGAATTGCGATTTAGCGTCTGGGTGGGGTCTAGGCATGGAGCCAAATCGTGGAGATCTGGAACTGGGGATGTCAGAAACATAAAACGGTAAGTGAGACAAAATTGTAAAAAGTAAGAAATAAACATTAAGAAGTAAACCCAAGTAAACATGTGGACACCTGTTAGCATTGATGGGTCAAGAGGTATCTTGTAAAGAATATAAGTCCTGGGACGTCGGCACTTGTTGAGCCAAGCATGGGTGCTGAGTGATACCTAGCCGTATGGTCCACGGGCAGCATAGACAAAATTGTTAGACCGCCATGTTTTGGGGCGGGTTATTGCCAGTTAGCTAAATGATTGGCAGGACATAGGGGGGTTAGCTGACCGTGGATCTCAGGGAGGATATAGTGAATTTAGAAAGGCTAATACATGTAACTGCAATAATTATTCAAGTCTGCAATTATTTGATTAGGCAGTAAAATGGTTGAAGACCTGCCGGCTGCATAGGTTAACGAGACAGGGGTTCAGGGAACAATCGGGGCATTACTGACCCGTTTTGGCGGAGTGCCGGTAATAACAGAAGACAGCGAGGGATGTAGTGTTTCTGCGCATGTGAAAGAGGGAGATACTTGCCGGACGGACAAGGTTGGCGGTTCCGGACGTGCGGGTCGCGTGAGATCTTTCCGGTGGCGTAGGTGCGGCTGTGGGGAGAAAGTCCGGTACTCGCTCGTGTGGAAGTCTGTCAGGCTGCGTCATGGAGGGCCATCACGTGGAGCTGATGGGATGCCGCAGGCGTGACCTAGGTCGTCCGGCGGAGGGAGGCGGAGGAGTCACCGGAAGACCAGGATGTTGCTTGTAGTAGTCGTCCTTCCATTTGGCCGCCGGATGTGGCGCTTCTTCGTGTAGAGCAGGTGAGTGGGGCGGGGACCGAGCCGGGGGTGGCGCAGTGCCTTCTGGAGAGCGTAGTCTTCTGTCGAGTGAGGGCGGAGCAGCCATACTGAGGGTGGTGTAGGTAGTGTCTCGGCTGAGGCGGCAGCAGGGCCAATCAGTAGGTTTGTGGGAGTGGTGATTTGCATGGATACCGTCCATAGCTCTGTGGCAGGGCACACTCGGAATGTCCAAGCCAGGACTCCGAAGGGTTGTACTGGCGTCAAGTTTAAGAGTAGACTAAGACAATAAAAGAACGTCTAAACCAGAATGTGCGGGGGGGAACTGTAAACTTTCAACAGGTGACAAAACAGGGGAACTTTCGGCTAGAAGGATCGAGGAGGCGTGTGGGGTATAGCGGTACCTTAGGCCTTAGTAGTCCCGACAGGTCTTCCTTGTGCGGGGGGAATCGGATGAGCTGGAGGTGCTGAAATGCTGGCGGTTTGAGGGGTGGCGCCCGGTGGGCGAGGGCGAACGTCTCCTGCGAGGTCTGTTGTCTTGCGCTTCCATGGGTTCTTCCTGGGGGAGCGCTTTCCGTAGTAAAGTGTGACGGAATTCCCCGTACCAGTTAGGTACTTCTATCAGTGGCAGTCCCAGCGTATTGCAGAAGTGAGGCAGGTCTTCAGGCACTTTCAGCAGGGCTGTACGGCCCTGGAAGGAGGCTGATAGGCAGAAGGGAAACTTCCATTTATATGGGATGTTTCTGGAGCGAAGGACGTCTAGTAAGGGCTTCAGATCACGGCGGTGTCGAAGTGTTATGCCTGACAGGTCTTGGTATAGTTGGATGGGATGGCCTCTGTGCAGTAGTTGTGGTCGACTTCTCGCTTGCTTCATGATGTCCTCTTTAAGTTTGAAGTCTACTACATGGCAGATTATGTCTCTGGGGGGGTCAGTCTCTTTTCCCTTTGGCCGGAGGGCACGGTGAATCCTGTCCAGATCTATGGCAGATTGCGGTGGTCGGCCGAGCAGGTCGTTGAAGATCTCCACAACAGTGGGGGCTAATTGATCGTTTTCCACTGATTCAGGGACGTTGCGGATCCTAAGGTTATGGCGCCGACCTCTGTTGTCGAGGTCCTCTAAATGGCGCTGCATATCTCTCAGTTGTTGGGTGTGGGAGTCAACGCGGGAGGCTGTTTTGTGGATGTAAGCGTCGTGGCGGTCGGTAGTGTTTTCCACTGAGAGCACCCTATCGTTGAGCGCGCGGATGTCCAGTCTCAGGTCCGCGATGGCAGCCGCCAGGGTGTCTTTTATGTCCGCTGCTATGGTCCGCAGATCGTGAATGTTTAGCTGAGGTTGGGGAGACAGTTCTATGTCTTGAGGGTGTGAGTGAGAAGCCGGCGGGTGTGTGGAAGGGGACGTGGAGGCCGTCGGGTCGTTGTCCTGCGAGCGGCCATGGCGGGAAGGCGCCATGTTTCCCCTGCTGTTACGGAACATTTCAGGGATGTTCTGGCTATTTCCTCCCGGTTGTTCCCTTGGGGAGCGGGATCTAGAGGCAGAGGAGGTACGGGAATCTGTGCCCATCGTCTGGGTGAGATTTAGGGGCAGGTAACCTCAAAATATAGCTCAAGGTCTTCTGTGGCGGCAGGAGCGAGGGGATTAAGCGTCCATCTTCTTACCTCGGTCGGCCACGCCCCCCAGATATGTTCTATGTATAATGTACAGCTGTGTGAGGCGGTCCGACAGCTTGGGGGAAACCTTTTTCACGTCCTCCAAAATCTCGCCCCAGTCCTCATCCTCTATAAGTCCAACATCCCCCTCCCATCTAGTCTTAGCAGTATAGGCCAATGCTGTGGTGCTAGGGAGACGAATGGCGGAGTACAAAGTGGAGATGAGCTTAGCAGGCACATTACCCGTGACTGTGTCCACTATGGAGGGAACTGCCAGGGACGGGTAAGAGCCAGAAAACTGGGCCTGTATGGCGTGACGGAGTTGCAAATACCTGAAGAAAAGGCAATTGGGGAGGGAAAATTCGTCCTTCAGCATTTGGAATGACTTAAGGCCTGAATCGGTCATGATCTGGTGTATGTATAAGATCCCATGGCGTATCCACGCCGCGGGGTCCGGAATGGACAATAATTCTGGCAAGCATGTATTGTACCAGAGAGGGGTATGAGAGTGTACCCTTGGGGTCCCAGTTCTCTGCAGTGCCACCCGCCATACCCTCCGGTGGTGA
The DNA here is from genome assembly GCA_029206835.1 of Rana muscosa. Taxonomy (NCBI): domain Eukaryota; kingdom Metazoa; phylum Chordata; class Amphibia; order Anura; family Ranidae; genus Rana; species Rana muscosa. The sequence continues at coordinate 828,125,207 of CM055118.1, read as the reverse complement.
GTCAACATGTCTGCTGTGCGTTGGGGGGGGCGTCTTGTCAATGGGGCTCTTAGGACCGATTGAAGTGGGGTGTGGGCCGAGTCATCTGGGTGCTCACAGAGTAGTGTCTGGTATCTCTTTAGTTCATGTTTATCAAAATAATAGAAGTGGGACAGCTGGGAGGCAAAATAATAATCCTGAAAGTCAGGGAGAGCAGCTCCTCCCAACGTCACAGGGTTCTTCAGGATTCTCCAGGATAATTTGTGTCTGCCATGACCCCAAATAAATGAATTCAGGATGGATTCAATTGTCCTGAAAATTTTTTGTGGTATATAGAGGGGAGCATGCCAGACCAAATAGAGTATCTTGGGAAGGAGTATCATCTTAACTAAGCTGACGCGACCCATAACACCCAGGGGTAGTCTGGCCCAAGTCTGCGTCTTGTTCTTGATCAGAGCAAACAGGGGTTCAATGTTCAGTAGTTTATAATCTGAGAGCGATCTGGTGACCTGTACGCCAAGGTATTTAATCTGGGAGACCCTTGGAAGAGCCAGAGGAGGGGACGCGAACGAGGAGGGGAAATGGTCAATCGGAAGGATCTGGGACTTAGCCCAATTAATACTCAGACCCGAATGGCCACCCATACGTTCTATGGACTGGAGGGCTGCTATAAGAGAAGGACCGGAGTCCGCCAGATACAAAAGTGTGTCGTCGGCATACATCCCAATCTTTTCTTCCAGGTTCCCCATCCTGAGACCTCGGATGCAAGTGTCCGCACGGACCATTATGGCCAACGGCTCCACAGCCAATGCGTAAAGCATGGGGGAAAGGGGGCAGCCCTGCCGGGTCCCTCTCTCCAGCGGGAACTGGTCAGAAAGCCAACCATTCACAAACACTCTGGCCCTCGGGGATTGATAGAGGAGTTGGACCCAGCGAATAAAGCTGGGGCCAAATCCAAATCTTGAGAGACACTCCCACAGGTAGTTCCACTCCACGGAGTCGAAGGCCTTGGCGGCATCCAGCGCCACCACGACCCTCGAGCCAATTTCATCATGGGACCCCTGAATATTCATAAATAGGCGGCGAATATTCATGGCCGTGTTCTTCCCTGGCATAAAGCCGGTTTGGTCAGGGTGTATCAATGACAGAATAACCTGGTTAAGGCGGGAGGCTAGAATCTTAGCTAATATTTTAATATCTACCTGTAACAGGGAAATGGGCCTATACGACTCCGGGTATTTAGGGTCCTTTCCGGGTTTGGGAATTACGACTATTTGGGCTTCTCGCATAGATGGGGGTAGAACTCCTGAGTCAAATATAGATTTATACAGGTACTTAAGTTCAGGGATTAGGATTTCAGAGTAGGTGGCATAGAATTCAAGAGGTAGGCCATCCAATCCTGGGGCCTTGGATGAGGCCAGACAGGAAATGGCCTCGGAGATGTCCTCCTCAGTAATAGGGGCTTCCAGAATTTCAAGCTGGTCGTCTGTCAGTTTAGGGAATTGAACTCCCGCTAGGTAGTCCCTGGTGTCTTGGGGAGTGTGGGTGACCCTGGAAGTGTAGAGTGCACGGTAGAATCTCCCAAATTCCTCCGCCACCAGTTGCGGATCGGTGATGTCGTTCCCCTGCGGGTCGGTCAAGGACACCACCACAGGGGGACGCATATCCAAGTGGGCGAGATATGCGAGCAGTTTGCCCGATCTCTCTCCATACTCAAACACCCTCTGTCTACAGAAGAAGATACGTTGTTTAGCCTTCTCTATGTGCAATTGGGAGACCTGGCGCGCCTGAATCTTTAGATTGTTGGCCGCGCTGGGCGAGGGGTCCCGGTGGAACGCCTCCTCCAGCGCCTGCAGGTGCTCCGCAGCCTGCTGGACAATAAATGTTGATGACCGTTTAAGCCTGTTAATACGTGTGGAAAGTAGGGAACGAGCGTGAAGTTTAAACATTTCCCACACCACATCATGCGTGGCAGTGTCCCTGTTGGCCGTAAAATAGTATTGCAATTCTGTGGGGATGTCATCCTGGTCCTGCAGGGCAGTCAGCCAGAACGGGTTTAGCCGCCAAGAAGGAGCAGGGGAAGCCTTCAGGAGCTGGATCGTGACCCAGTAGGGGGCGTGATCCGAGAGTACTCTCGGAGCAAAGCCCACATCTCCTAGCTTAGGCAGCAGGGACATTGAGATAAAAACAAAATCAATTCGTGACATTGTGTTATGACTGGCTGAAAAGCATGAGAAGACTTTAGTGTGCGGGTGTCTGTGGCGCCAAGTGTCGACAAGAGCAAAGTCGGTCATTATGCGGTGCAGTCTGGTATGGGTCGGTGGGTTAAGGGGGGGATCCAGTGTGCCCAGACGGTCCAGAGCGGGGATCAGGGTCATATTGAAGTCCCCCATCCACACTGCCGGTACGGAGGGGTATTGTGTCATAAAGGCAAGGCCTTCCTGAATTACAGCTGAGTTGTACGGGGGGGGAATATAGCAGGCAAGTAGCAGGATAGGAGACCCATTAATGGTGGCGTGCATAAACACATATCTGCCCTGCTGATCCGTGCGGAGCAGTATAAGCTCAAAAGGTACCCGTTTGGCAACCAGGACCGATACTCCTCTGGAATATGAGGTGTGAGTGACATGATAAGCCCACCCCACCCAAGGTTTTTTAAGGGAGGATTGCAAGTGGCCCGTGACATGGGTCTCGACCAGTGTGATAATGTCAGCTCTCTGAGATTTGAGAAATGTCAGGACCGCTGTGCGTTTGATCTTATTGCGTAAGCCTCTAACATTCCACGTGAGGAACTTCAGGGAACTCATGGTGGGTATATGGTGTGTATAATAGACCGCAGCCAGACCAGGACCAGCAGAGCAGATAAGGACACATCAGACAGTACAGAACACATCAGCAACCAATATTGATAGTGCATGTATGACAATGACATAGTACCTTTAGCAGAAATAAACAATTGTGAACATAGTGGCAAATAAAAAACAGCCAAAACATTTCCCCTCCCTCCCAGTCCAGTGCCACCCCAACTCGGCATGAACATAGTATCCCAAAACCAGGTATCAACCGGGGACATCCAACGTGAAAAAAGCATTGGAGGCGAGGGACTTAATTTCAAAGGGACATAGATACCTGTGATGAACAGAAAACAAAAAAGGAGGAAAAAACAATCAGGTAAACGGGGGGAGTGAAAAAAGTCCATAGAGAACCTAGGGGGGCGACTTCTTCTCTGAGAAGTGCATGGGGTGTAGGGGCCACAAAAGCACAACACCATTGCAGCCGTGCAGAAGGGAGCCCCGCCTGCCATCAGGGTGGTACGTAAAGTAGGATAGGAAGTTCCAGCAACGTTCGGTAAGCTGCCCTCTACAAGCATCTCCCATGCGTGGGGAGAACGGGGAATTAACAGTTAGGTCACCCGAAGGTGGCGAGCATGCTGTGAGATCCGAGGAGGGGCGGAAAAGGCTTTTAGGTCTGTCTCCCCCGTCCCGGCGGAGGGCACCCACTAGCAACAGAGCAACCGTGAGGCGAATCACCAGGGCACGAACAGGGAGTGCCACCGGCACAGGGGGCAGCAGGGGAGAGAAAAGAAAAGTACTCACAGCTCCCAGACAGCGCGGTATGCTCAATCTCGCCGATCTCTCCGGTCAATCCAAGTGGATGCCGACTCTGGGTCCTCGAAAAAGTGGGTCCGACCGTCGCACTCCACACGAAGCTTTGCAGGGTACAGCATGGCGTATTTGAGGTGTAGAGTGCGGAGGCGCTTCTTAACATCCTGGAACCTGGACCGCTGCCGTTGCACCTCATTGGAGAAGTCCGGGAAGACGGCAACACGAGCGTTGGTATGGGGGATATTCCCCTTCTCTCTGGTTAGGCGGAGGATCTTGTTGCGATCCCTGAAATTAAGGAACTTCGCTATCAGGGTACGCGGTGGAGCTCCTTGGGGAGGAGGGCGGCCAGGGATTCGATGAGCTCTCTCCACTGCAAACATTACCGAAAATGCGTCTCTGCCGAAGGTTGAGGTTAGGAGGTTTTCAAGGAAGCTCTCCGGATCGGTGCCCTCAGCAGACTCAGGAAGACCGATGAAGCGGAGGTTACATCTCCGAAGGCGATTTTCCATGTCATCCTGTTTTGCGCTAATCTGTTGTAACTGGCGGCGCACCTCATCGGTGGTATGTTGTAAAGGGTGTAAGATATCCTCTGCTCTGCTAATACGGGTCTCCGTCTCCGTCACGCGGTCCCTGAGGGTAGAGAGATCCTGCCGGATAAGGGACACATCAATTTTTACCTCCTCGATCTTGGTGGTAAGCGTGCTCTGGCACATGGCGATGGCATCCAGTAATTTGTTAGTAGCCACCACAGAGTGATCCGCATCCAGGAAAGCAGCAGCGCCGTCTCTGACCTGCCGATCCCCCTCCTCAAGCCGGCGGTATCTGGCCAGTTTATCGATGGCTTCAGAATTATTTTTAGACGGAGACATGCTGTAAGGCGACAGGGAAGATCCCTGGGTGCACCAATATGGCCGCTGTTAAGGAGGCCGGGTCCTCCACAACCTCCCCCCCCCCACCGCTGCCCAGGGACGGCCCAACGTAGGCAGCAGGTCACTCTCAAGCAGCTGTAATGGCAACAGGCTGCATGCAGGGGAATCTGAGCTCAGGGGAGTCAGGGAGGCCTGTAATACTTGCCAAAGATGTCTCCGGGTGGAGCAAGATGGCCGCCATTCCGGGAGTCAGGCCGAGACCGCGGTCCGCTCACACAGCAGGTGCAGAGTGCAAAGACACCCCAGCAGCTGCAGCAGGTAATCCGGGGGCCGATGTAGAAGAGGATGGAGCCCAGTGCACCCAGGGAGGCAAGGAGAAGTGTCCAGGGCCGCCGTCGGGAGGGCCAAGATGGCCGCCGAACCAGGAACTAGGCCGAAGCCGGGGCCTTTCCTGAAGCAGAGGACCGGGAAGCGCCGCGACGGCAGTGGCGGCAAACCAGCGGGCTAACAGGCTTCAGGAACCACAGGGAGAGCAGGACACGTCCTCGGATGTAGGGGATGGCAGGAACCGAGCAGGATGCAGGCAGGATGGTAGGTTAGGAGTATGGGCAGACGGAGCTCACATCACATGCGACCTATCCCATTGCTATCCAGGCCACGCCCAGACCAGGGTAACTTTAGAAGACTACTAGATTTACAATGCTATCAAGTCTCACATTTTTCACAATCAGTGACATGGCCCTCAATGGAGGTTTTGACAGCACCAAACGACCAATATTGTTTAGAATTCTGGAGTGGAATTCAGTTGAGACATTTTCTCAATACTTTATCCCCACTGAGTAGGTTTCAGCGACCACGTACCACACTGGAAAAAATGTGTGAAGAGGTGGGACCTTCCGCTCATACACTCTCACAAATGTACGCCTTATTGATTGCTCCCCCAGATGAATATGTACCCCCGTTTTTAAGGAAATGGGAAATAGAACTGGGAAGATCCCTTTCCCCTTCACAACAAAGACAGATTATAAATAATACCTTAAAATCATCAATAAGTACACGGGTACAGGAAACAAATTTTAAAATATTGACGAGATGGTATTGTACACCCTCAGTGCTCCATAAGTATTCACCATCGATATCAGATAGATGCTGGAGATGCAAATTAGATAGAGGGACGTTACTTCATATTTTTTGGGCATGCCCGAATTTGGAATACTTATGGAAGGAGGTGCATCGAATATCTCAGAAATTCACAGATTATAATCTCCCGATAGACCCAGCGCTATTTTTATTACATGTTTCTAGCATACCAGGGAAATTGTACAATAAACTGATTCTACGGCATCTTTTTAATGCCGCCAGGTCGTGCATAGCACGACGATGGAGAGACACAAACCCCCCGACAGTACCGGAGTGGCTTAAAAGAGTCGAAGAGATTAACAAAATGGAAGAGTTGGTATTATTAGGTCAAAATAAATACAAGAGGTATTCTCAGACGTGGGCTGAGTGGAATTTATTTAAATCATCAGAAGAAGGAAAGGCCCTTTTTGTATTATGATTCTTAAGAGGTAGAATAGGAGACAAAATAGACTACTTTGTAATCTCGTCAGTATTTTAAAATTAAACGTGGAGACTGTGGAGGGGGGGGGGGGCGGGGAAGGAGAGGTGGGAGAAAGGAAGGCTTTTTTTTTTTCTGTTTTGTGTTTTTTTTTTGTTGTTTAGTTCCTTCTTTTTTATTTAGGAGATTTAAGGGAAAGGAAAAGGAAAGAAAAAACGGTTGTTTAAAGGACTAGGGTGGGTAAGATGGAAGGGACTCAGAATACGAACCATCCTTAAATTAAAGGATAGGCCCTGATGAATACAGAATAGAGGAAACCCAAGTATAGTAGCATATACAGGGTGTTATTGTTTGGCATGATGTTAGATAATGGAATATGTAAAAAATGCATGTAATATTTGACGGATGTGAAGCGCCAAAAGGGAAAAGCAATATATGTAAAATGTTATAAGGAATATCCACCCTTTGTATAATGAATAACCGGAAAGAAAAAAAATATATAAAAAATAAATAAATCTATTTTTAAGCTTTTTGGAAAACATAGGGAAGGGTTATCACCTCTGTAACATTTGTTTTGCTGTCTGTGCACCTGTTCAGAACATTTCACCTCACTTTCCGTCCCAATGACAAATGTTTTTAAAAAGTGGGGTATTTATTGAAACAAGGATTGGTGATAAAGCATCAGTAGAGAGGAGACACCTTTTTCCCATATTAACTCTTACAGGAGAGAATTTCCCTTCCTAGGGGTAGATTTCCTCTCACTTACTGTTGTCTCCTTCCGTTTGCAAGTAGGAGTAGTTTGTAAGTTGGATGTTTGAAAGTAGGGGTCTGCCGTATATACTCTGCTGAAATTTGCCCCTTACATGTTAGTTTGCCACAACACTGTGAGCCCTCACAGTTACTCTTGGTGGGCGCTGGAACGCCCTGCTGTGAACTATTATATCAGGAATTGTAATTACATGCCATTGTTGAACAGTGGTAGGAAAAATTGGGCCTTTGGTGGTGGTGCTGGTGCTACAACACTGTCAGCCCTCACAGTTACTCTTGGTGGGCGCATGAATGGGCCCTACTGTAAATTATTAGAGCAAGAATTGTAATTGCATGCCCCTGTTGAAGAGGGGCAGAAAAATTGGGCCTTTGGTGGTGGTGGTGGTGTTGCCACAACACTGTAAGCCCTCACAGTTACTCTTGGTGGGCGCAGGAATGGGCCCTGCTGTGAATTATTAGATCAAGAATTGTAATTACATGGCCCTGTTGAACAGGGGCAGAAAAATTGGGCCTTAGGCACTGGTGCCACAACACTGCAACCCCTCATAGATGCTGTACTTGGAGCACAGCAATTTGCCCTGTTGCAAAATATTGCATCAAAAATTGTAATTACACGCCCCTGTTAAACAGGGGCTGAAAAATTGGGCCTTAGGCACTGGTGCCACAACACTGCAACCCCTCACAAATACTGTACTTGGAGCACAGCAATGAGCCCTGTTGCAAAGTATTGCATCAAAAATTGTAATTACATGCCCCTGTTAAACAGGGGCTGAAAAATTGGGCCTAAGCCACTGGTGGAGGCACCCAGAAACAAAAAAGTTCTTCCAAGCTATCCTCAAGAATCGGATCATTGAGGAGGAGGAGGATAGTCAGTCAACATAACAGGACAGTCACTCAGCATCAGCATCAGTCTTGAAGGGATGTGACATTTGAAAATAAATTATTCTGTTATATCAGCTTCAGGTGCTTGGTAGCTGGTGGTGATCCAAGACTGGTTCATCTTTATGAAGGTCAGTCGATAAACCGAGTCGGTGGACAGGCGCACCCTGTGATCCGTGACAAAGCCTCCAGCAGCACTGAATGTGCGTTACGAAAGAACGCTGGATGAAGGACAGGCCAGTAGCTCAATTGCATACTGTGCAAGCTCTGGCCAGTGATCCATCCTCAAGACCCAGTAAGCCAGAGGATTTTGGGTGGGAAAGGTGTCCAAGTCTGACCTTGCCCCTAGGTATTCCTGCACCATGTATATCAGACGCTGGCGATGGTTGCTGGAACCGATCATACCTTGGGGCTGCGGACTAAAAAATTGTCTGAACACATCGGTCAGATGGCCACCTTCTCCACCGCTCCTTCTGCTACTGACCGAAGCCTCAGCAACTCGTTGTCCAGGACCAGGAGTTTGTAACCTCCCAGTCTCTGGGAACGCGTTGCACAGACCTTTCTGCAAGGCCTCCCAGAGTTGTCTCATCCTCTGCTCCCTCTGCGACGGCAAGATAAGGTCAGCAACCTTACCCTTGTACTGTGGATCAAGGAGAGTGGCCAGCCAGTAATGGTCCCTCTCCTTGATCCGAAGAATACGAGGATCCTTCCGCAGACTTTGCAGGATCAGGGAGGCCATGCAGCGTAGGTTAGCTGAGGCATTCGGTCCCGAGTCCTCTGGGTCACTAACGACGACATGATCCGCAGCCACCTCCTCCCAGCTACGTACAAGTCCACGAGTTTGTTGGGACTGTAAATCATCCCTAAAAGACTGCTGCTGTTGATGCTGAGTGCCATGCTCCACCTCCATGCTGACACAATCCTTCTCCTCCTCCTCCTCGTCCTCTTCCTGTGTGATGGGTGGGACACAAGGAACACTGTCTGGGTAAAGGGGGCCTTGAGAGGCAAGGAAGTCCTCCTCTTCCTGCCTCTGTTCTGCCTCAAGTGCCCTATCCATTATTCCACACAGCGTATGCTCCAACAGGTGGACAAGAGGTACAGTGTCACTGATGCATGCACTGTCACTGCTCACCATCCTCGTGGCCTCCTCAAATGGTGCCAGGACAGTGCATGCATCCCTGATCATGCCCCACTGGCGTGGTAAAAAAAAACGGGAGCTCCACTGACCCTGTCCTGGTGCCGTAGTCGCACAGGTAATCATTGATGGCCCTCTGCTGCATGTGCAGCCGCTGCAGCATGGCCAATGTTGAGTTCCACCTGGTGGGCATGTCACATATAAGGCGGTTCTTGGGCAGGTTCAACTCCTTTTGCAGCTCAGCCAGCCGAGCACTGGCATTATATGATCTGTGGAAATGCACACAGACTTTCCTGGCTTGCCTCAGGACATCCTGTAAGCCCGGGTACCTGCCCAAGAACCGCTGCACCACCAGGTTAAGGACGTGAGCCACACAGGGCACATGGGTCAGTTGTCCCTGTCGGAGGGCGGAGAGGAGGTTGGTGCCATTGTCGCAAACCACCATTCCTGGCTTAAGCTGGCGTGGCGTCAACCACCTCTCAGCCTGACCTCTGCAGAGCTGACAGAACCTCTGGCCCAGTATGGCTCCTGTCCCCCAAACACACCAGCGCAAGCACGGCATGGCATCTTTTTGCCTGCGTACTTGCGTAGCCCCTTCAACGCCTACGGAGCACCGCTGGTTCCGAGGACAAAGCACAGGAAGAGGCCATGGAGGAAGAAAAAGAGGAGGGGGTGGAGGAGAGAGGTGTGTCACAACCAGTAGTAGCATTTTGGAGGCGTGGCGGCGGAACAACCTCTAACACTACTGCACCTTGTCCTGCATCCTTCCCAGCTGCCAAAAGAGTGACCCAATGAGCCGTGAAAGAAAGGTAACGTCCCTGTCCATGCCTGCTGGACCATGAGTCAGCGGTAATATGCACCTTACCGCTGACCACCCTGTCCAGCGAGGCATGGACATTGCCAACCACATGCCGGTAGAGAGCCGGAATCGCCTCCCGTGAGAAAAAGTGGCGTTTGGGAACCTGCCACTGAGGAACCGCACATTGCATAAACTCACGGAAGGGGGCCGAGTCTACCAACTGAAAAGGCAGCAGTTGAATTGTTAGCAATTTAGCCAAGCTAGCATTCAATCGCTGGGCATGTGGATGGCTGGGAGTAAACTTCTTTCGACGGTCCAGCAGCTGGGGCAGGGAAATTTGCCTGCTACAATCGGACGTCGGTGTACTGCTAGCAGAGTGCCCGCAAGTACTTGGCTGTGACACACCTAATTCTACACCTTCATTCCTCTCAGTGCAGGTTTCAGAGAGGACTGAAGGTATAGTGGGGTTGGAGATCCCAGCTGATGAGGAGCAAGGAGAGGTCCGCTTTGTTCTTTGGAGTGGGTCTTTAAGGTACGCTTGCCAACGAGCTGCATGGCAGGTGAACATATGTCTAGTCAAGCTAGTGGTGCCCAAGCGGCTGATGTTTTGGCCATGCGAGATACGCTTGAGAAATATGTTGCAAATAGCAGCGGTGCGATCTGATGCACTCGATTGAAAAAAGGCCCACACCAAAGAACTTTTGGAATAACGGGCAGAGGCAGCGCCCTGCACAGGCGTAGCTCTGCGGTGTGATTCAGTCGGTGTGCTGCCCTTACGCTGGCCCCCGGAGGGCATCCTGCCTCGTTGGAGATGTGCCTCCTCCTCATGCTCCTCCTCCTCTTCTCTCCTATCAGGCACCCACGTGGAGTCAGTGACCTCATCATCCTCTCCCTCCTCATCACTGGAGCCAATCTGGCAGTATGCTGCAGCTGCTGGAATATGACTGCCAGATTGCTGTCCTTCTTGAGCATGCCCTCTCTCTGCGCTCACGCTACTGCCTTCCTCTAGCTGGGTATCATCATCAGACCCTTCGAAACGCTGGGCATCCTCCTGGAGCAAGTACCCAACACTGTGCTCAAACAGTTCGGGGGACTCCTCAGGAGGACATGGTGGGTCTAGGGAAGGAGTGACTGATGATGACATTGATACGAGGGAAGAGGACGCTTTGGCAGCTGCTTTGCCAGTATCCTGAGCCTGGGTGAGAGAGGATGAGGAGGATGAGGAGGGCTTGGTCATCCACTCTACCAAGTCTTCGGCATGATGCGGCTCAACACGTCCAGCTGCCAAAAATAAGGACAAGCGTGTCCCATGGCCACGTGCTGAGGACAATGCACCGCATCCATGACCAGCACTGTTGTCTCTAGACACAGAACCTGCTTGCCCTCTTTTATTGGCTCGTGACTGTCTGCCTCTCTTTGTTGGCCTTCCAGACATTGTAATGGCCTGCAGAGAGATGGGAAAATCAGCAATTGGATAGTGTATATTGTGCTGGAGGCGCACAACACCCACTATCTCCAGCAGATGCCTTTATTAGAGAACAGCAATGACGGGTATATACAGGTGTATACTGTACTAGGGCACACAACACCCACTAACTCCAGCAGATGCATTTATTAGAGAACAGCAATGACGGGTATATACAGGTGTATACTGTGCCACTAACTCCTGCAGATGCCGGTATTAGAGAACAGCAATGACGGGTATATACAGGTGTATACTGTGCCACTATCTCCTGCAGATGCCTGTATTAGAGAACGACAATGACGGGTATATACAGGTGTATACTGTGCCACTAACTCCTGCAGATGCCTGTATTAGAGAACAGCAATGAAGGGTATATACAGGTGTATACTGTGCCACTAACTCCTGCAGATGCCTGTATTAGAGAACAGCAATGACGGGTATATACAGGTGTACACTGTGCCATCAACTCCTGCAGATGCCTGTATTAGAGAACAGCAATGACGGGTATATACAGGTGTACACTTTGCCACTAACTCCTGCAGATGCCTGTATTAGAGAACAGCAATGAGGGGTATATACAGGTGTATACTGTGCCACTAACTCCTGCAGATGCCTGTATTAGAGAACAGCAATGACGGGTATATACAGGTGTACACTGTGCCACTAACTCCTGCAGATGCCTGTATTAGAGAACAGCAATGACGGGTATATACAGGTGTACACTGTGCCACTAACTTCTGCAGATGCCTGTATTAGAGAACAGCAATGACGGGTATATACAGGTGTATACTGTGCTGGGGCACACAACACACACTAACTGCTGCAGATGCCTGAGAAAAGAACACACTGTCCCTGCATGCCTATCTAGCTTAGAGAACAGCAATAAAGTGTAGATCCAGGTGTATACTGTGCTGGAGGCACACAACACCCACTAACTCCTGCAGGTGCCTGAGAAAAGAATAGAACATAGAACACACTGTCCCTGCCTATGTATCTCTTTCCCTGCACGCCGGATCACACTGCACAAGGCCGCCACGCTGGCGGCCTTTTATAGTGTGGGGCGTGTACTAAACGCCCCTGAGCTATGATTGGCCACAGGCATCCTGCCTGTGGCCAATTATGGCTCTCCTCGCTGCCGGCGCTGTGATTGGCCAAGCATGCGGGGTCACAGTGCATGCTTGGCCAATCACAGCGCCGGGATTGCACTGCGATGGCGCAGTGTATTGTGGGCCGTTCGCGACGTATGTTCGACTCGAACACGAAGCTCATCCCTCATCACAACATTAGACCTTACCAAGGGGTATTGGCAAATCCCATTGACTAAGGCTGCTAGAGAGAAAACTGCTTTTTTTTACCCCAGAGGGGAGTTTTCAGTACAAACGAATGCCTTTTGGACTACAAACTGTTCCAGCCACATTCCAGCGAGCAATGGATAGGATTTTACGACCTCACTGGGAGTATGCCTCAGTGTACTTGGACGACATAGTCATTTTTAGCAGAGACTGGGAATCACACTTGCCCAAAGTCCAGGTGGTACTGGACTCTCTTTGGAAGGAGGGGTTTACAATAAACCCTGAAAATTGTGCTTTGGGAATGGAGGAGGTGAAATACCTGGGCTATATTGTGGGTAGAGGGGTGGTGAAACCTCAGGTCAGCAAGGTAGAGGCTATACAGAATTGGCCCCGCCCCCTCACAAAAAAGCAGGTATGTGCATTCCTGGGCATGGTGGGATACTACAGGAGATTCGTACCCAACTTTACCACATTGGCGGTTCCATTGACCGATCTAAGGGTCGGAAATCTGTCATGGTGGAGTGGAATGCAGACGCTGAAAAGGCTTTTTTGAAGCTCAAGTCAGCACTGTGCCAACACCCTCTCCTGATAGCACCCATTTTTTCAAAAGAGTTCGTTGTCCAGACTGATGCTTCCGATGTAGGATTGGGAGCTGTGTTGTCACAGGTTATTCATGGTGAGGAGCACCCAGTAGTCTTCCTCAGTAGGAAGTTGACACCAGCGGAGAAAAACTACGCTATAATTGAACGAGAGTGTCTGGCCATTAAGTGGGCTCTGGAATCTCTCAGATATTACCTCTTGGGGAGGAAGTTTAGGCTGATTTCTGACCATGCCCCTTTAACATGGATGAGGCAAGGTAAAGGGACTAATGCCAGGATTACTCGTTGGTTCCTGGCTCTCAAGGAATTTAAATTTGTAGTGGAGCATAGGCCCGGGAGAATGCATCAAAATGTAGATGCCCTTTCCCGAGTCCGTTGTTTTAGCTCCACTGTTGCCTCCATCTCCTTGGCGTTGGGGCACAGGGGGGATATGTACAGGATGCCATGGCTGGGTCCTGGAAGGACGCTATATTTCCCCTCTGTTTGGATTGTGGTCCCTTTAAGGGAACAGAAAGGGTTAACACACCTGTCAACAGAAGTGGTTTAAAACAAGACAGGAAGTTGTAGGTGGGTGTGGAGGAGTATAGTGGAGACTGTGGATGGTGAATGGTGGACAGTGAAAAGCTGTGAAAGCACATGGCAGTGTCCTGCCTGGAAGCCTGTGTAGCACTGACCCCGGAAGGAGCTGCTGATTAATTTTGGGTCATGCAAACTACCTCCATGGCTTCCGTTGTCAGGGTAAAGAGTTTCAGAAAAGTCAATGTCCACACAGATGTAAAACCTCAACAATAAGGCTTTATTTTCTTTTGCTGCAGAACTTGAGAGAAAGTGTGAAATGAGAGAAGTAGGGGAAGGTTCAGGCACACGGTACAATAGATGCAAACAGTCAGTATATTCACCACTCAAGCCTCACCCGGATGGTCCCCTCTCACGGTCCTAGCAACCGGAATGATACAGTGATCAGATTTTAGACAGTTTCTGCCACAAACTGCTATCGGTGAACTTGGGTCTCTGCCACAGACCTGGTGAACTTGGGTCTCTGCCACAGACCTGATGAACTTGGGTCTCTGCCACAGACCTGATGAACTTGGGTCTCTGCCACAGACCTGGTGAACTTTAGGATGCGTCCGGGAATCCTCTGCCACAGGATTTTAAACATCCCGAACCTCCAGCCAAGCAACAATAGAGCTTTTGAGTGTATCCCTCCTTGAATGAGTTGCCAGGCCTCTCCCGAGACATCAGCGCCTTGTCAGTCTCCTCCGGGGCAGGTCCTCCCCTGGCTCCCCTCCTCAAGAGCTTCCTTCCCACGGATGGACAGCTTGGGATACCTTTGTGAAATGTAGGCCCGAACCAGCAGAGCTGGGCCTAGCGGGCAGAGATGTAGCCTCGGGCTGAAGGTGCCCGGGGCTAGAACACATACATGCACCCCGTGCCATGAGGGCCACGAGGCGCACCAGGAACTCCCTTTCCAATGGCGTCCCTTTCCAATGGCGTCTGCCCCTTATGTACCCCTCCCAGCATGCACAGCGGGTCAAACACCCCCACTTCACGGCTGCCGAGAAGGGACACCCAATACTGCTGTGATACACCTGTTTTCCAACATGGGCCAACAGTGGCAGTGCCACCTACGGGCGGACAGGGAAAATAACTGCCAGGCAGTATCACAACCAGAGCAGAAGTGAAATTTAAAGAATTCAGCAAGTCTGAGCCCAACTATTGGCTCAGACTATCCCCTAAATTTAAACATAGCGTGGACCATTTTGGGCCGGCGCTACACCTGCTAGCTGGGAAAGTTACCTGCATTACAAAGCAAGGACTGTTGAACTGCGATAGCAGTTCTGAGCTCTACAAGTCAGTGAGACTGTTATTTCTTTTGTTTTGCTGCTGTGAAGCTTTTTAAAGTGGTTGTATAGGTCATTTTTTAACTTTTACCTACAGGTAAGCCTATACTAAGGCTTATCTGTAGGTAAAAAAAATATCTCCTAAACCTTTACGGTTTAGGAGATATTCCCCTCGCAATGCGCCGCTGACTTCAGCGGTGCATGCGCACAGGGGATTCTCGGGCTGAAGGCTCGGCAGACGCCGGACCTCGCCGGAATGAAGTCTCCCGCGCGCATGCGCGGGAGTGAGACATCGTGGCTCCAGCCACTCACAGCGCTGGAGCCGCGATACCCGGAAGACACGCCGAGGCAACATGTCATCTCCCTCGGCGTGGACCAGGTGAGTCAACAATGCCTCGTTCTAAGGTAAGTATTTCATAATGAGCTATTATGCGGTGCATACTAGTTCATTATGCCTTTCCCTTGCAGGTCACTTGTAAAAAAAAAAAGTTGGTTACTTTACAACCGCTTTAAGTTTAATAAACCTCCTTTTTGATTGAAAAGCCTGTGTCCTGTGATCTAGCTGGTTCCCTGGACTTTACAATATATATATATATATTGTGACAGCAGGAAGGTAAAGTCACCTGGTTGCATCCAGGGGGGTAGATATATTTCGCCCAGATTCAGGCTTTACGCCGATTTATACAGCTAGGTGGAGAGTTGTATAAGCCCAGCTGAGGCTAGTAGGCTCATGGATGACTCATACCTCTAGGGAGAGTGTGGGGCGTCGTGCAGACAGAGAGGAGACCAGCTGAACCTTGTCAGCTCATTTAGGCCTCTATAAGAACTCACAGCTTCATTAGATGTTAGCTCATGCCTGGAAGCAGACCTGTGTGGACTGTCTAGGGAGAGTGAACCCCTGTGCGGTGAGAGAAAGCCTGTGTGGCTATATTTTGCTTGGACATTTAAAACCAGGGACTAGGACAGCACTAGGCTGATCCCAGTTGTTAGTTAGGAAACCTGTATGTTTAGTCAGAGGTCAAGTTGACCAGGATTTATTTTGTTTGTTTCTTTTGCTTTGCTGTGTTTTTGTCACTGTAAATAGAAAATAAACGGCACCTTTTTGATTTTGAAAACCACAACCTCCGTCTGCTGGGCCTGTTTTTGTGTGGGGAGCCCATCCCGGGGGTCACACACACCCGCTGCCGAGCTAACCCCCTCACAGTTGGTGGAGAACCAGTGGCAGTTTTTTTTTAAGCCAGCATGGAGGAGATACTGAAACAGCTGGCTCTAGCAAATGCCAATCAACAGCAGACAAATGCAGGTTTGCAAAAGAGCCTTGCAGCTCAACAACAGAACTTCGCAGCCCAGCAGCAAGCTCATCAACAGAGCCTTGCAGCCCAGCAGCAAGCTCACCAACAGAGTCTGGAAGCTCAGCAACAAGCCCAGCAACGATCTGAGGCCCGCTTCATAGACCTATTACAGAAGCAAGAGCAGAGACTACAACAAATGGAAGCAGTAATGCAGCAACGTCCGCAGACCAGTGAGGAAAGCCGTCCCACTAATACCGCGTCCTTTGGGGTGAGTCGTTTATTGACAAAAATGACTGGAGAGGATGATCCAGAGGTATTTTTGACCACGTTTGAAAGGACTGCTGAAAGAGAAAAGTGGCCTGAGGAGCAGTGGGCTGGACTGGTGGCTCCTCTGTTAACGGGTGAATCGCAGAAAGCTTACTATGACCTAGAGCCTGACCAAGCAAAAGACTATGTGATGCTAAAAGCTGAAATATTGGCAAGGCTGGGTGTCACCCTGGCTGTCCGGGCTCAGCGTGTGCATAACTGGACTTTCCAGCTTGGAAAACCCCCCAGGTCTCAAATGTATGATCTCATTCACCTGAGCAGAAAGTGGCTACAGCCAGAGACTTTGTCCGCACCAAAGATTGTGGAACGTGTTGTAATGGATCGGTTTTTGAGAGCTCTTCCTACTGCCATCCAAAAGTGGGTAAGCCATGGAGACCCAGAGACGGCCGATGGTCTTGTGGATCGTGTGGAGAAATACTTGGCTACAGAGAACCTGACGGCCTCTTCCAGAGACACTCGGACTTTCCACCCTAAGACCAGACCATCCCCAGGGGCGGATAAGATGATTCCAAGGGGTAAGGGTGGAGAGAGTGAGAGGGTGGGAGCTCTACCCCAAGTTTGGCGAGAACAGCCTGGGAAATCAGCGGCTCAAGAGGCGGCAAGAAGGATCATTTGCTACCGCTGCCGGCAAGCGGGACATATTGCAGCAAATTGCCCGGTTTTGGAGGAACCCATGCAGTGTGACTTTCTGACGGGCAGACGTCAGTCGCTGTGTGCGACAGTCGCATGCACTGCCATTCGGGGAACTGAGAAACATTTATGCAAAATGTGTATTAATGGTAGAAATGTTGTGGTATTGCTGGATTCAGGTAGCCTTGTGACCCTGATAAAGGCTGAATTAGTTAAAACAGAGGTCTCTGGGAATAGCAAGGTAGCTGTTATTTGTGTGCATGGGGACACCCGAGAGTATCCAGTGACTACAGTGTGTTTCGAGACCCCCAAAGGTACCCTTTCTCATCCAGTGGGCTTAGTGTCTCAGTTACCGCATGACGCCATTGTGGGAAGGGATTTTCCGAAGTTCTGGGAACTGTGGGATGATCCTGAGCCCCCCACTGGTGCCCCTATGTACCAGGAATATGATAGCCAGAACTCCTCTGAGAGTGGTGAGGACTCTCCCGAATTTCCCTTGTCAGTATTGGCAGGGGAGACTCAAGAAACTGGAGAGGAGCCCACCTCCTCAGACGAAAACCTACCGTCTGTGGAGTTTTCTGATCTTGAGGTTCACAGGGAAAACTTTGCCACAGAACAGTTGAAAGACCCCGCCCTAATAAAGGCACGGGAAAACGTAGTGAAAATAGATGGCGAGTTAGTGAACCCAGATAATACCTGCACTTACCCATACTTCAGCGTAGAGAAGGACCTACTGTATCGGGTGGCAAAAAGGGCAGAAGAAACCGTTGAGCAGCTTGTGGTGCCCAAACCTTACAGGAAGTTGGTGTTGGAGTTGGCCCATGGGCACATTCTTGGAGGTCATCTGGGGACAGAGAAAACCCGAGAGAGGGTATTACAGAGATTCTATTGGCCTGGGGTGATGAAGGACATAGAAAATTATTGTTCCTCCTGCCCTGTGTGTCAGAGGTCGGCCCCGATGCCACACTTCCGTAGCCCGCTGGTCCCTCTACCCATCATTGAGGTCCCGTTTGAGAGAATCGCAATGGATTTGGTAGGTCCTATAATCAAGTCCGCTAGGGGGCACCAGTACATATTGGTTATAATGGACTATGCCACCCGTTATCCAGAAGCGATCCCTCTCAGAAATACCTCGGCCAAAACCATAGCCAAAGAGCTATCTCTTGTTTTTAGCCGGGTGGGTATTTGTAAAGAACTGCTTACGGACCAAGGTACACCCTTTATGTCCCGGGTTATGAAGGAGCTGTGTAAATTGTTCAAAGTGACGCAATTACGTACATCTGTGTATCACCCCCAAACCGATGGGCTGGTTGAAAGATTCAACAAAACCCTAAAACAAATGTTGAAGAAAGTGGTGGATAGGGATGGAAAGGATTGGGACTGTCTACTTCCTTATTTGATGTTTGCTATTAGGGAGGTGCCCCAATCCTCTACGGGATTCTCCCCCTTTGAGTTACTGTATGGGAGACACCCAAGAGGGCTGTTGGATATTGCCAAGGAAACTTGGGAAAGTGAGAGTTCTCCCCACAGGAGTGTGATTGAGCATGTCGCCCTGATGCAAGATCGAATTGCACAGGTAATGCCCATCGTGAAGGAACATTTGGCCCAAGCGCAGTTGGCACAGCAGAGAGTGTACAACCGTGGAGCCAAGACCCGTACCTTTTCCCCGGGGGATAGGATATTGGTACTTGTCCCTACGGTTGAAAGTAAATTCCTTGCCAAATGGCAAGGCCCCTACGAGATAATGGAAAAAGTGAGCGAAGTGAATTACAAGGTCAGACAACCAGGAAGGCGAAAGCCCGAACAGATCTATCACGTTAATCTGTTGAAAGCCTGGAGGGATAGAGAGTCCCTAGTCGCAGA
This sequence comes from Rana muscosa, assembly GCA_029206835.1. Taxonomy (NCBI): domain Eukaryota; kingdom Metazoa; phylum Chordata; class Amphibia; order Anura; family Ranidae; genus Rana; species Rana muscosa. Next base: position 828,106,306 of record CM055118.1, on the reverse strand, counting down.
CACTTGGTCACCAGCTCAAACTGGTTGCGTGATTCCTGAGGTTGGAATCGCAGCCACCTTGTCACAACCCCAACAACAGGAGGTTAAGGAGTTTGTGCTTCGCAACAAGGAGGTATTCTCTGAGCTGCCGGGACAAACATCTGGGGTAGAGCATGACATTATTACCCCGCCCGGTGAAAGGGTGAAGTTAAAACCCTATCGGATCCCAGAGGCCCGACGGGAGGCAATACGGGAGGAAGTACAGAAAATGCTGAACTTAGGGGTGATAGAGGAGTCCCAAAGTGATTGGTCTAGTCCCATTGTGTTGGTGCCTAAACCGGATGGGAGCTGGCGATTTTGTAACGATTTTCGTCAGTTGAACAAAGTTACAAAATTTGACACCTACCCCATGCCACGTATAGATGAGTTGATCGACCGGCTGGGAACAGCCCGATACATGACGACTCTTGACCTCACAAAAGGGTATTGGCAAATCCCCCTGGCCAAGTCAGCCAAAGAGAAAACCGCATTTGTAACCCCAGACGGGGCGTTCCAATATAAAAGAATGCCGTTCGGGTTACAGAATGCGCCGGCCACATTCCAGCGGAAAATGGACCAGATGCTGAGGCCCCATCGGAAGTATGCTGCGGCTTACCTGGATGACGTAATTGTCCATAGCACAGATTGGGCCTCACATCTGCCAAAAGTGCAAGCAGTCCTGGACTCTGTTCGGGAAGCAGGGTTTACGGCTAACCCCAAGAAGTGTACCATTGGGCAGGAGGAGGCCAAATATCTTGGGTACACCATTGGGAGGGGAGTAATAAAACCCCAACTCAACAAAGTCGAGGCCATCCAGAGTTGGCCACGTCCCAACAGCAAGAAGCAGGTACGAGCCTTTCTGGGAATCGCTGGGTATTATCGGCGATTCATTCCCCACTTTGCTTCTAAGGCTGTGCCCCTAACCAACCTGACGAAGGGGAAAGGGTCGGTCATGATTAAATGGACCCCCGAGGCTGAGGCAGCATTCCAATTCTTGAAACAAGCCTTATGTAGCCAGCCAGTGTTGTACTCACCCGACTTCTCTAAAGACTTTGTCGTACAAAGTGATGCGTCAGATGTGGGGTTAGGAGCAGTATTGTCCCAGGTCTGGAACGGGGAAGAGCACCCAGTCATTTACCTCAGCAGGAAGTTGAAGTCCCATGAGGTAAATTACGCCACCGTTGAAAAGGAGTGTTTAGCGGTGAAGTGGGCTCTAGATTCCCTTCGGTACTACCTGCTAGGTAGGCACTTTGACATGGTTACGGATCACGCTCCGTTAAAGTGGATGGCTCAAAACAAGGAAACAAATAGAAGAGTGAATAGGTGGTTCCTGGCCCTCCAGGAATTCAACTTCACAGTAAAGCATCGCCCTGGCGTTCAAATGGGGAATGTGGATGCTTTGTCTCGAGTACATGAATGCCTGATTGCTGGTGTTCCAACCCCGAGGTTAAAACAAGAGGGGGGGGTATGTGACAGCAGGAAGGTAAAGTCACCTGGTTGCATCCAGGGGGGTAGATATATTTCGCCCAGATTCAGGCTTTACGCCGATTTATACAGCTAGGTGGAGAGTTGTATAAGCCCAGCTGAGGCTAGTAGGCTCATGGATGACTCATACCTCTAGGGAGAGTGTGGGGCGTCGTGCAGACAGGGAGTTGATGAGACCAGCTGAAGCTTGTCAGCTCATTTAGGCCTCTATAAGAACTCACAGCTTCATTAGATGTTAGCTCATGCCTGGAAGCAGACCTGTGTGGACTGTCTAGGGAGAGTGAACCCCTGTGCGGTGAGAGAAAGCCTGTGTGGCTATATTTTGCTTGGACATTTAAAACCAGGGACTAGGACAGCACTAGGCTGATCCCAGTTGTTAGTTAGGAAACCTGTATGTTTAGTCAGAGGTCAAGTTGACCAGGATTTATTTTGTTTGTTTCTTTTGCTTTGCTGTGTTTTTGTCACTGTAAATAGAAAATAAACGGCACCTTTTTGATTTTGAAAACCACAACCTCCGTCTGCTGGGCCTGTTTTTGTGTGGGGAGCCCATCCCGGGGGTCACACACACCCGCTGCCGAGCTAACCCCCTCACAATATATATATATATATATATATATATATATATATATATTACAGATCAGAGGCATCTGGCTTCAGGATTTGAGAGCTATTGTATTTTAACATGTATTTAAACCGAAATACATTACCGGTTCTGAAACGTTCCAATGATGTTTCTTATGAATAAATTTGATATGGTATATGGACCCAGCTGTTAAGCCGACACTTTATGGCCTAAGGTATGTCTTTTTGCTGATGACACATAGGTGTGCAATAGGGTTGGTATTCCTGGATGTATCTGTAACATGGAACATGATTTGGCATTGCTGGAAAATTTGTCAAAGCAGTGGTACATGCAGTTCCATGTTTCTAAATGAAAAAATATAAAATGAAAAAGAATCCGTTGATAGAGTACAGTATTGGAGTGCAGTGTTGGCTAGAACTACACAGAAAAAAGATTTAAAAGTACTTATTTCAAATAATTGTGACCAAGAAGTTGGAAAAGCAAATAGAATTCTAAGATGTATCACTAGAGGCCTGGATTTCCTTATATAGATCTTTATTTAGACCTAATTTATAATATTGTACCCGGTTCTAGAGACTTCACAAAAAGATATTAATAAAATAGTCCAGAGATTGGCCGAGGGATAAAAATATCAGGAGGGACTTCAGGAACATCATTTGTACAGTCTGGAGGAAAGAAGGGAAAGGAGAGACATGATTTAAACTTTTAAATATATTATAGGTGTGAATAAGGTTCAGAAATTCAGGGTGGCAGTATTTTCAACATGAAACTAAGATCAAGAACAAAGGAACTTGACCTAAAACTATTAGGAGGAAAATTGAAAACTAACGTTAGAAAGAATTATTTTACCAAAAGAAAAGTTAATGTTTGGAATAGACACCCAGAAAGTTCATCTAGCTCAACCAATAGAAGAAAAAAAATATATATATATACTGTGTATATATATGTAGCAGGGTCCCTATCTTAGGGGGTTGTTATGCCTAAATCTAGGGGTGACCTGAGTGGTAGTTGGCTCGGGTCTTCTAATTATTTGGACTCTGTCTTGCTGCTGTGTTACCTGGCGTGCAGTTCCCCTTTGGGCGTATAGGTGGTGTTGTCACTTGTGCCCGGGGTTGAACCACAGGTGATGGAGTGGCTGTTGGATGTCCTCTCTCGGCTGCCGTACGGTGGGTGGTTCCGGCCTGCTGTGCATGCCGGGAGAGGATATATAAGGGGCAGACGCCATTGTTCGGTGTGGTAGTATCCGGGGACCTGTACCCGGAGGAGTGTGCCCCTCAAAGGGGGGGGGGGGTGCGCCCAACCTTGACTGAGGAGTCTCGGGCACCTTCGGCCTGAGGCTGTGGAGTTCCAGGTAGGCCCAGTACCTTCAACTGGGTCTACAACCAGAAAAGAAACCCAGGGAGCCCAGGTGAGGGTGACCACTCTGACATAGAGGAAACCGGGGGAGGATCGGTCCCATTAAGGAGGCGAGTGATACAGTATTGCTGTCTCGGGAGAGGCCTGGTGACCTGTCGGAGGGAAGGATTCCTTTCATCGCAGACTTGCGGAGTGTAGTCTTTAAAGGAGGGATCTCCTTGACTTCGTCCTTGGAGGGGACTAAGTCACTGTTCGAGCTTCATGCCGGCTGCTAGTGCTATTGAGTGACTATCCGGGTGAGCTGTACCCACTCGGGTCCGAGTGACAACGAAATCAAGAGTGTGCCTGAATCCGCTGTACTCTGCTAACCTCTTTCCTCTCTTCAACTTTTCGGTTACTCAAGCAAGTGAGAAAATAAACTCTTGTTGAAGTTGAAAAGTTGTGTGGACATTGACTTTCTTTGGGAAAGGTAAAGACTTGCCACTATAACCCAGAGGGAAGAACCAGTGAAGGGAAGCAACTCGCTGCGGGACCCAAATACATAACAACGTCCGACCTCTAATGCAGAAGACGCGGGCATGTGGCATGGTGCGTCTGATCCCCTGAAAGGAAGGTAAGGGGGAAAAGAATCTGTGTGCTACATGTGGGGGCTCGAGTCCGGGATTCTGCAGCTGTTTCTTGGAGCTGGACTTTACTTTCCCTGCATGACTCTTTGGAGGTCGGCCATTTTTATAAAAATTGAACTGTGCCACAAGTGAGAGTTTGTGGGCGTGTCTCAAAGTCTGGAAAAGCCTGCGAGTTGTGTGCAGTAAAAGGAGAAAATTGGAGGAGCCCCCGCCAAGTATGTGTTCCACTTGGTGCGATTGGCACCAAAGAGACAGTGCTGATTAAACGATTGATGAGGCAACATGTCTACTGCTCCATGGATGTCTCGTGTTCTTTTACCCGGCTCAATTATGGACGTTGCCCCTGTTCTGGCCTACCTGACAGATACAGGGATTTGGCTAAATCCCCGAGGTCGCTTTGCCCTCTATACATGCAGAGATGCAGAGGCCTTGGGCATGATCTGTTTGAAGTGCCAGGGACTGGTCGTACAGCTCTGCCCTTTCTGGAGATTTACCCGCTGTGTGGAGTTCCTCTTTGAGGTAGAACAGCCAACGGAGGTGCCGAAAGTCTACCATGTCAACTGTATCTCAGGTGCTGTTGCTCCTGAGGAGGAAATGTGTGCTCCCACAGGCTTGCCCACATGCACTACCGCGGAGATAGTAGAAGTGAAAACTGAAGTTCCGGCCATTAAGGAACTTGAGGCCGAAAATCTAGCGGATGCTGCTTCTGCTGCAATGGGATCCTCCCTTCCACCTACAAAAAAGAAGGTGGGATACGTAAAGGCTTCTCGCGGCCGCGGTCGAGGCCCACCCCAGCGCCTACCTGAACCAGATCGCCCAGTCGGAGGGATCTCCAAGCGATCCACGGAGAGGGAAGGTAAGGAGGCTGGGGACAATTCAATGAAAAGTTTGCCGGGGAAAGGGAAGAAACTCAGTGTCCGTTCCATATGGGATAATTGGGTGCCTGACCCACGGGAACTTTTAAAAGTAAAAGAGTCAGTGTTGACCAGGAACTATATGCCAGCAGAGGAATATGACACCTCGGACATAGACTCTTCCTTCGACATTGGTGATGACTTTGAGATAGATGAAATGTTTGTCAAGAAGGGATGGGACGAAAACCTGCTGTCCACACCCCGTAGCATAAAAGAGGGTTCACCCATGGACTCTGGGGAAACCGCACCCCGGGTGGAAGCCCCTGTTCTTGCTGGAGAAGTTGTTCCTGTGCCCGCTTTGCATGCTCCGGTGTCTCCCGTGCCTTCTGCTCCTGAGGCCCGCTCCCCGTTGAGGCCGCCTATGCCACAGTTAGAGCCCGTGCACCCCCGCAGATCTCCGGATGCAGTTGTTTTGCCAGGAGCTGGAGATCGGGTCGACTATCCCGCCTTTGGCCCGACTACAATGGCTCTTGCATCAGAAGGTTGCTATGGACTATGGCTGGGAGTATCCGTACGTTCCAAAGAACTTGTTGTTTGAAATTGAAGCCTCCCAGGAACGTTGGTACATTGACTTTGTTTGTGACCACTTGGAGGTAAAGAAAGGCCATAGGTACTTTAAATATTCGGCCGTGATGACTGAGAGATATAAAGGATGCCAGAAAGATTGGACTCTCGGTCCGCACATATACGCAGATCGGGTTGTGATCTGTAGCAAAGACAGGGACGATGTGATCTATTCCATAGAGACTTTGGATAAGGTCTGGAAGTCTCTTGTTCTCCCTGACCCCAGTTTTTACCTCTGAAGTGGGACTTGTTTTTTTTTTTTCTATTACCACTTCAGGGACAATGCCTTGAACTGCTGCGCTGCCCAGGGAGTTTACTCTCTGGAGGTTTGAAGGACGAAATTTTTTCTGTTTCCTTCCCTCTTTTGAAAAGAAAAGAAAATTGAACTTGGGGTAGAGTTAGTTAGGGCCAAGCTGGAAGCCGCCGTGATCAACAAAAGAGAGTCTTGTGTTGTGGTGCACTTATGCGCACTTATAATGATAGGATGTTTATTGTGTGCTATGTTTTTTTCTTTCCCATGCAGGAAGATCATCAAGCAACTACACCGGAGAATGGGTGGGATACTGTTGTGATAGGATGATGGGTGGGATTGTTAAAATGTGTATTGAAAACCGTTTCTGTCCTTCTTCCCTTTTCTATAATTCCAGGCTTTGATTCAGGCACCAACTCTTTGTATATAGTTCCAGGAATAAATTTGCGCTTGCTCAGGATTGAGTGTGCGGATTTATTTCAGACACTGGGGACAGTGTCTCTTTAAGGGAGGGGTGTATGTAGCAGGGTACCTATCTTGGGGGGTTGTTATGCCTAAATCTAGGGGTGACCTGAGCGGTAGTTGGCTCGGGTCTTCTAATTATTTGGACTCTGTCTTGCTGCTGTGTTATTTGGCATGCAGTTCCCCTTTGGGCGTATAGGTGGTGTTGTCACTTCTGCTCGGGGTTGAACCACAGGTGATGGAGTGGCTGTTGGATGTCCTCTCTCAGCTGGCGTGCGGTGGGTGGTTCCGGCCTGCTGTGCAGGCCGGGAGAGGATATACAAGGGGCAGACGCCATTGTTCGGTGTGGTAGTATCCGGGGACCTGTACCCGGAGGAGTGTGCCCCTTAAAGGGGGGGGTACGCCCAACCTTGACTGAGGAGTCTCGGGCACCTTCGGCCCGAGGCTGCAGAGTTCCAGGTAGGCCCAGTGAGTGTGAGTGAGTGAGTGAGTGAGTGAATAACTTGTATAGCGCTGCAAATGCGAACTGAATTGCCTCAAGGCGCTTTGCCTCCATGGACGTCCTGATCCTTCAGAAGAGGTGGGTCTTACATTTTTTCCTGAAGACCTGATGGTTTTCTTCCATGAGGATGTCCGGGGGTAGGGCGTTCCATAGCCGTGGTCCTTGGACTGCAAATCTTCGTTCTCCCTTCGATTTGTAGCGGGACTTGGGGATATGGAGGAGGTTTTGGTTGGTTGATCGGAGCGTGCGATTGGGTGTGTAGTGTTTTATCTTCTCGCATAAATATTGAGGAGCGTTTCCTTGTGTGCACTTATGGGTGAGGCAGAGGGTCTTGAATGTGACCCGATCCTTTACGCTTAGCCAATGCAGGGTCCTCAGTGAAGGGGTGATGGATTCCCAAGGTTTTTTCCCTGTTACCAGTCTGGCTGCAGTGTTCTGGACGATTTGTAGGCGCGAAATCTGATATTTAGGAAGTCCTATGTAGAGGGAGTTTGCGTAGTCGAGTCGGGAGTTGATGATTGCTCCAACTACTACCGCTATGTCCTCTTCCGGGATGAAGGGGATGAGTCTACGCAGCAGGCGGAGGAGATGATGTGATCTGCTGACTACTGATCCTATTTGTGCATCCATCGACATCTCTGCGTCAAAGATGACTCTGAGACTTTTGACTTTGGTGCTCGGGGTAATGGTCTGTCCAAGAATGGTGGGTGGTGTCCAAGAAGTCTTGGTTTTTGTCTTTCAGTTTGCGTGGAGGAGAAGAAGTTCTGTTTTGGATCATTCAGTTTTAGGGAACTCTCAGTCATCCAATCATCGATCAATGTGAGACAATTTTCCAGTCCGCGATATTGGTCTTCTTTCCCGGTGATACGAAAGTAGAGTTGGGTGTCGTTAGCTTATGAGTGGTAGCACAGGTCCTGTTTGCTGATGATTTTAAGGAGTGGGCGGAGGTAGATATTGAAGAGCACGGGTGACAGTGGTGATCCTTGAGGGACTCCCCAAGAAATTGTGCGGGTTTCAGAGGTGAAGGCTCCTAGTTTCCCTGTCTGGGAACGATTTTCTAGAAAGGATGCGAACCAGGGTAGGTCAGGGTCTGCGACTCCTGCTACTTCTTTAAGGCGGATGAGTAAAGTTTTGTGGTCTACTGTGTCGAATGCTGCACTGAGATCCAGCAGCACCAGAAGACATGATTCTCCGTAATCTGCTGCTTTGAGGGCGTCATCCCATATTTTCAGAAGAGCTGTTTCTGTGCCATGGCCTGGGCGGAAGCCTGATTGTAGTGGATCCAAAAGTTTGTGGGAGTCCAAATGAAGTTGTAGTTGTTGAACTACTGCTTTCTCCATGATCTTTAAGATGGTGTTGAGACTTACCGGTCTGCGGTGGTTTGGGTCTTTTGGGTTTAGGTTGGGTTTCTTTAGGAGGGGTTTAACTGTGCCTTGCTTGAGGGAGATCGGAACAATACCTTCTTTGAACGATTGATTTACGAGATGTGTTATGGTGGTTGCCAAAATGTCGGTACATTCCTTCAGGAGTTTTGTAGAAATTATGTCATTTGGTGATGTGCTGTCTCGCAGACTTTTGATGATGTTTTTGGTGGTGTCGATGGTGATCGGGACCAGCGAAAATGTTATCGATTTTAAAATATTTGTATTGATTTCCTCTTCTTGCTTAGGCTGAGTGAGGTTGGTTGTTTTTTTCTGTTGAATTATTTCTCGAATGTTTTCGATTTTGTCGATAAAAAAATCCGATAGTTCATTGCAGAATTCTTGAGTTTCGTTTCCTGGGGGCTCTAAACAGGTGGGGTTCATAGTGTGCGCGACTAGTTTGAAAAGTTCGCGAGGCCAGTTTATGGCTTTTGAGATGGTGTTTGAGAAATGTTCTTTTTTTTGCTTTGAAGATCACTTTGTGGAATTTATTTGTGATTGCTTTGTAGATTGTGTGGTTTTCCTTTGTTGGGTTTCTTCTCCAGGCTCCTTACGCTCTTCTGCGTTCTTGCTTGAATAGGTTAAGAGTGTCATTAAACCAGCCCGAATTGTTTTTGCGGATGAGTGCTCTGTGTCTCGGAGCGACTGTGTCTGCTGTTCGTAGTAGTGCTTTGTTTAAGGAGTTGAGTGTTTGTTCCGTTGATTGGTTTTGATTTAGCATTCCTATGTTTTTTGCTAGTGTGGTTTTGAAGAGTTCAGAGTGTAGTTTCTTCTGAGATCGTGTCCAGTGTGTCGTTTTTGAGTGTTTCGGTTTTTGAGGGATGGCGTTGGTGGTGATTTTAAATTTGATAGAGTGGTGATCGGTCCATGGTAACGGCGTGTCGTCCAGCGTGTTGACGTCCATGTTTTGCTTGAAGATTAGGTCAAGAATGTGACACGACCCATGCGTGGGGGCTTTTATCAGTTGTTGCAGACCTACTTCTTCCAGTTGGTTGATGCAGGAGGTGTCAATGGGGTCCTGGGTGGAGTTAGCCCAGAGGTTGAAATCCCAGAGTAACAAAAAGTTTTTGGTTTTTAAGGTGTATGTCGAGATGAATTCTGTGAAGGGTGTAAGGAGATTTGTCTTTGGACCTGGTGGTCTGAAGCATAGCAGTATGTGGATGATTTCCTCTGGTGTAGTTTGAAGTTGCAAAGTGAGTGTCTCCATGAACGGCAAAGAGTTCTGTAGGTTTGGTTTGATTAGAGAAATGTGGGATTTGAAGATCACTGCTAGGCCTCCTCCTCTTTGTCCTATTCTGTGCTTGGTTAGGATGCAGTAGTTCTCAGGCACCAATTCTGTTAGGATGGTGTTACAGTCAGGTGTTATTCAGCTTTCCGTGATAAAGAGGCAGTCAATGTCGTTTTGGGTGATGAAGTCGTGGATTTCTTGTCTGTGCTTGACTGCAGATCTGGTGTTGATCAAGGCGCATTGTAGATGTTGTAGTTGAAGTGAAGCTATCTTGTTTTTGGCGATCGATTGATTCTTAGCAGGTGTTCTTTCCTCAGTATTTTTTGGATTGAGGTTGGTAGTCTTGCGGCGGTATTCATTAGGCTACGCAGGGAGTCCGCTAAATATTTAATGTTGAACATGGTGGAAAAACTACTGATGGTGATGGGATGATACGATGGTGATCCCGGTTGAGAAGATGATGATGCTGATGATAGTACGCTGGTGATGCTAAAGATAAAAAAATGGTGGGACCCCAATCTACCTCCCTCAGTTGATACAGAGGAAGGCGAAAACCCTGCTGAGCCTGTGCCAATTTGCTCCCGCCGGGAGAAAATTCCTTCCTGACCCCCCGAGAGGCGATCGGCGAACCCTGTATCAACTACCTGATATGGTATGCCCAATGTGCTTACCTGGTTGTCCGGTTACCGACCATGGGAAGCCGATGCGGATGTTCAGATGATGGTGTGGATGAGGAGGGGGGTGGCAGGAGGATGTCGGGGGGCTAGAGGTGACCACTAGGGGGTAGCAAGATGGTCGCTACTTACCAGGCTGTAACCCTGGTTCGTCCTTCAGGCTGTTGCTTGTGGGTGAACACCTGGGGGGTGGGGGCAGTTGGCCTTCAACTGGGTTTACAACCAGAAAGGAAACCCAGGGAGCCCAGGTGAGGGCGACCGCTCTGACATAGAGGAAACCGGGGGAGGATCGGTCCCATTAAGGAGGCGAGTGATACAGTATTGCTGTCTCGGGAGAGGCCTGGTGACCTGTCGGAGGGAAGGATTCCTTTCATCGCAGACTGCCCTTGCGGAGTGTAGTCTTTAAAGGAGGGATCTCCTTGACTTTGTCCTTGGAGGGGACTAAGTCACTGTTCGAGCTTCATGCCGGCTGCTAGTGCTATTGAGTGACTATCCGGGTGAGCTTAACCAACTCGGGACCGAGTGGAGATGAATCAAGAGTGTGCCAGAATCCGCTTTACTCTGCTAACCTCTTTACTCTCTTCAACTTTTCGGTTACTCAAGCAAGTGAGAAAATAAACTCTTGTTGAAGTTGAAGTGTTGTGTGGACATTGACCTTCTTTGGGAAAGGTAAAGACCTGCCTCTATAACCTAGAGGGAAGAACCAGTGTAGGGAAGCAACTCACTGCGGGACCCAAATACATAACACAGTCCGACCTCTAATCCAGAGGACGCGGGCATGTGGCATGGTGTGTCTGATCCCCTGAAAGGAAGGTAAGGGGGAAAAGGATCTGTGTGCTATATATATATATATATATATATATATATATATTAGTGATGAGCCGAACACCCCCGGGTTCGGTTCGCACCAGAACCCGCAAACGGACCGAAAGTTCGCACGAACTTTAGAACCCTATTAAATACAATGGATGCGAACGTTCGAAATCTAAAGTGCTAAGTACTATTATGCATGTTATTGTCCTAAAAAGGGTTTGGGAACCCGGGTTCTGCACCAGAAGACATGTATCAATGCAAAAAGAAGTTTTAAAAACGGCCGTTTTTCTGGAGCAGTCATTTTAACCACTTAAGCCCCGGACCATTTCGGGCCATTAGGACCAGGCCTGTTTTTGGGATTCGGCACTGCGCTGCTTTAAATGTAAATTGTGCGGACATGCAATGTTGTACCCAAATGAAATTTGCGTCCTTTTCTTCCCACAAATAGAGCTTTCTTTTAATGGTATTTGATTGCCTCTGCGATTTTTATTTTTTGCGATATAAACAGAAAAAGACCGAAAATTTTGAAAAAAAATTATATTTTCTACTTTTTGTTATAAGAAAAATCGAATAAACTCAATTTTAGTCATACATTTAGGCCAAAATGTATTCAGCCACATGTCTTTAGTAAAAAAAATGTCAATAAGCGTATATTTATTGGTTTGCGCAAAAGTTATAGCGTTTACAAACTAGGGTACATTTTCTGAAATTTACACAGCTTTAAATTTATGACTGCCTATCTCATTTCTTGAGGTGCTAAAATGGCAGGGCAGTACAAAACCCCCCCAAATGACCCCATTTTGGAAAGTAGACACCCCAAGGAAATTGCTGAGAGGCATGTTGAGCCCATTGAATATTTTTTTTTTTTGTCCCAAGTGATTGAATAATGACAAAAAAAAAAAAATTACAAAATGTTGTCACTAAATGATATATTGCTCACACATGCCATGGTTATATGTGGAATTGCACCCCAAAATACATTCTGCTGCTTCTCCTGAGTACGGGGATACCACATGTGTGGGACTTTTTAGGAGCCTAGCCGCGTACGGGACCCCGGAAACCAAGCACCGCCTTCAGGATTTCTAAGGGCGCAAATTTTTGATTTCACTCCTCACTACCTATCACAGTTTCGAAGGCCATAAAATGCCAAAATAGCACAAAACCCCCCCAAATGACCCCATTTTGGAAAGTAGACACCCCAAGCTATTTACTGAGAGGTATGTTCAGTCCATGGAATATTTTATATTTTGCCACAAGTTGCGGGAATATGACAAACTTTTTTTTTTTTTGCACAAAGTTGTCACTAAATGATATATTGCTCACACATGCCATGGGCATATGTGAAATTACACCCCAAAATACATTCTGCTGCTTCTCCTGAGTACGGGGATACCACATGTGTGGGACTTTTTGGGAGCCTAGCCGCGTACGGGACCCCAAAAACCAAGCACCGCCTTCAAGGTTTCTAAGGGCATAAATTTTTGATTTCACTCCTCACTACCTATCACAGTTTTGAAGGCCATAAAATGCCAAGATGGCACAAAACCCCCCCAAATGACCCCATTTTGGAAAGTAGACACCCCAAGCTATTTGCTGAGAGGCATGTTGAGCCCATTGAATATTTTTTTTTTGTCCCAAATGATTGAATAATGACAAAAAGAAAAAAAAAATGTACAAAAAGTTGTCACTAAATGATATATTGCTCACACATGCCATGGTTATATGTGAAATTACACCCCAAAATACATTCTGCTGCTTCTCCTGAGTACGGGGATACCACATGTGTGGGACTTTTTGGGAGCCTAGCCGCGTACGGGACCCCAAAACCAAGCACCGCCTTCAAGGTTTCTAAGGGCATAAATTTTTGATTTCACTCCTCACTACCTATCACAGTTTTGAAGGCCATAAAATGTCAAAATAGCCCAAAACCCCCACAAATGACCCCATTTTGGAAAGTAGACACCCCAAGCTATTTGCTGAGAGGCATGGTGAGTATTTTACAGCTCTCATTTGTTTTTGAAAATTAAGAAAGACATTTTTTTTTCTTTTTTTTTTCTTTTTTTACATTTTCAAAACTTTGTGACAAAAAGCGAGATCTGCAAAATACTCAACATACCTCTCAGCAAATAGCTTGGGGTGTCTACTTTCCAAAATGGGGTCATTTGGGGGGGTTTTGTGCCATCTGGGCATTCCATGGCCTCCGAAACTGTGATAGGCAGTGAGGAGTGAAATCAAAAATTTACACCCATAGAAATCCTGAAGGCGGTGCTTGGTTTTTGGGGTCCCGTACGCGCCTCGGCACCCAAAAAGTCCCACACATGTGGTATCCCCGTACTCAGGAGAAGCAACAGAATGTATTTTGGGGTGTAATTCCACATATGCCCATGGCATGTTTGAGCAATATATAATTTAGTGACAACTTTTTGTACATTTTTTTTTTTTTTGGTCATTATTCAATCACTTGGGACAAAAAAAAAAATATTCAATGGGCTCAACATGCCTCTCAGCAAATAGCTTGAGGTGTCTACTTTACAAAATGGGGTCATTTGGGGGGGTTTTGAACTGTCCTGGCATTTTATGCACAACATTAGGAAGCTTATGTCACACATCATCCACTCTTCTAACCACTTGAAGACAAAGCCCTTTCTGACACTTTTTGTTTACATGAAAAAAAAAAATTTTTGCAAGAAAATTATGCTGAACCCCCAAACATTATATATTTTTTTAAAGCAAAGGCCCTACAGATTAAAATAGTGGGTGTTGCATTTTTTTTTTCCACACAGTATTTGCGCAGCGATTTTTCAAACGCATTTTTTGGGGGAAAAACACACTTTTTTTATTTTTAATGCACTAAAAAACACTATATTGCCCAAATGTTTGATGAAATAAAAAAGATGATCATAGGCCAAGTACATGGATACCAAACACGACATGCTTTAAAATTGCGCACAAACGCGCAGCGGCGACAAACTACATTCATTTTTAAAAGCATTTAAAAGCCTTTACAGGTTACCACGTTAGATTTACAGAGGAGGTCTACTGCTAAAATGACTGCCCTCGATCTGACCTTCGCGGTGATACCTCACATGCATGATGCAATTGCTGTTTACATATGACGCTAGACCAACGCTTGCGTTTGCCTTTGCGCAAGAGCAGGGGGGGACAGCGGTGCTTTTTTTTTTTTTTTTTTTTTCTTTATTATTTATTTGGCTTTTTTATTTTATTTTTAAACTGTGCCTTCCATATTTTATTTTTTTACCATTTTTATCGTTATCTCAGGGAATGTAAATATCCCCTATGATAGCAATAAGTAGTGACAGGTACTCTTTTTTTGAAAAAAATTGGGGGGTTAGACCCTAGATCTTTCCTCTGCCCTCAAAGCATCTGACCACACCAAGATCGGTGTGATAAAATGCTTTCCCAATTTCCCAATGGCCCTTTTTATATCCGGGGGGGGGACATTCCCTCCCACTGCTTGTAAAAGCAGTCTAGAGGCTAATTATCTGCTAGAATTGCTTTTACATGAAAGCCGGCTGCTGGCTGAAAAGAATGATACCAAGATGATACCTAAACCCGCAGGCATCATTCTGGTATAAACATTCAAAGTCCAGCAACATACCAGTACGTTGCTGGTCCTTGTTGGACATGTATTGTAATCTTTTTTTTCATACAGCCTATTGGCTGAACGAAAAAAAGAGATTGATTGGTGGGTATGCCCACCATTAGAATACCTCCCTTCATCCACCCACTTCTAATGATGGGCATATATGCCGAAGCATGGGGGCATCCTCCCGCAAAAAAGTTATGCCGCGTACACACGGTCAAGCCTTCGTCGGAATTTCGACCGTATGTACGCGGCATAAAAGGTTATGCCGCGTACACACGGTCGGACTTTTCCACGGGCAAGCCTCCGTTGGAATTTCGACCGTATATACGCGGCATTAGGAGCAAAATCGCTCCTCCGCCCCTGCTGCCCCCATGCTTCGGCATATATGCTCTTTTTTTTAACTGTGGTGGTGAAATCACCTCCTACAGCGTTGGAGTCACGGCTTTATGTATCGTGGGAGCAAACGCTGTTGCTGTCAAGATAAATAGATCCGCGCTGCAACTGAATGGCGTACCTGCTAAGCAAATGGTGGTTAACATTAAAACAAAGTAACATTACAGTACAACAGTAAGACCTTACCATGCCATACCTGCAAAGCAAATACCAAAACAAAACCTAGTAAAAAATAAAAAAATGTTTTAACGCAAACTGTGCCTAAAATATATATATGCCGAAGCATGGGGGCATCCTCCCGCAAAAAAGTTATGCCGCGTACACACGGTCGGAATTTTCCACGGGCAGGCCTCCGTCGGAATTTCGACCGTATGTACGCGGCATTAGGAGCAAAATCGCTCCTCCGCCCCTGCTGCCCCCATGCTTCGGCATATATGCTCTTTGTTTTAACTGTGGTGGTGAAATCACCTCCTACAGCACTGGAGTCACGGCTTTATGTATCGTGGGAGCAAACGCTGTTGCTGTCAAGATAAATAATTCCGCGCTGCAGTTGAATGGCGCACCTGAAAACAAAAAATTACATACCTGAAAAGCAAGCATGATAAAACATTGCAGAATAGAATACAGTAAAAAAGAGCAGAACAATAGAGAGAAAATAGAGAGAGAGAGAACAATAAAACGACAACTATTTTTGTTTTTTTTATTTTATATTTTTTTGTGTTTTGTTTTTTACGTTTTTTTTTTTCTTTTTTACACTTTTTTTTGTAACTTTACAACTGTAATGGTTCGGGTCTCTCAAAATGTAATGGCATCTTGGGAGACCCTGTGTAAGTGTGTCCTTGTCTGTGAAATGCTGTACCCTACGCTAAAACTTCACTTTTGAGTGGTAGCGTTCAAAACATTCACCTTGGCAAAGACCAGGCTTGTCAGGACAGAGTGGACAAAAACTACGGGTGTCACGCCTAAATCCGCGCTTGCTACAGACACGACATCTTTTTTGGGGGTGGCTTTGGGTAGGGGTACTCGGGAGGACATACGAATAATGCCTCTCATGCAGCCGGCTTACTGCATTTGGTAGGGGATGGTGAGGTGCAGAACCGCCTGGATACAGGAGTTCTGTGACTATCTCATTCTGGAATTTTAGAAGAGATAACGTCCCGCCTGAAGCTCTGTATAGCACATGAGCGTTCAGCAAAGCCAATTGGAATAATGATAGAGACACTTTTTTGTACCAGCGTCTCGCCTTACGGTCAATTAGATACGGCGCCATCAACTGGTCGTTGAGGTCCACCCCTCCCATATTTTGGTTATATTCGTGGACACAGAGGGGTTTCTCCACAACACCAGTCGCCGTACGAATTTGGACTGTCGTGTCTGCATGAAGGGAGGTAAGAAGGAAAACATTCTTATTGTCCCTCCACTTCAGAGCGAGCAAGTTATTACATTTCAAGCAGGCTCTCTCCCCCAGCCTAAGACGGGCATCTACAAGCCGCTGGGGAAAGCCCCGGCGATTAGGTCGCACGGTGCCACATGCTCCAATCTGATGATCAAACAAGTGACTAAACAGTGGCACGCTCGTGTAATAATTGTCCACATACAAGTGGTACCCCTTTCCGAATAAGGGTGACACCAAGTTCCACACTATCTTGCCAGCGCTCCCTATGTAATCCGGGCAGTTGACCGACTCAATCTGACTATCTTTTCCCTCATAAACCGTAAAGTTCACTACATAGCCTGTTGCCCTGTCACAGAACTTGTAGAGCTTGACCCCGTATCTGGCACGCTTGCTGGGAAGGTACTGCTTGAAAGACAAGCGGCCAGAAAATTTAATCAGGGACTCATCAACGCAGACAACTTGATCGGGAGTAAACAAGGCTGCAAAACGTTCGTTGAAGTGGTTTATGAGGGGCCGAATTTTATAGAGCCGGTCGTATTCAGGGTCCCCACGTGGACGACAAAGTTCATTGTCGTTGAAGTGCATGAACCGCAAAATCTGCTCGTATCGTGCCCTGGACATGGAGGCAGAGAACACGGGCATGTGGTCAATTGGGTGCGTGGACCAATAAGCACGCAATGACGGAAATTTATGTGTGCCCATGTTGAGGGAAAGGCCCAGAAAGGTCTTAAATTCGGAAACCGTAATTGGTTTCCAATTTCTGGCAATTTTAGGCAACTGGGGGTTAGCGGCAATAAATTGACCAGCATATAAATTACTCTGGTCCACAATAGATCTATAGAGATCTTCCGTGAAAAACAGCGAATAAAAATCAATTGGAATAAAATCAGCTGTTTCCACCTGAATACCGGGTTGGGCAGTGAATGGGGGAAGTACGGGTTCTGCAGAAGTGGTGGGGACCCAATCAGGATAGGCGAATTCTGCAGGAAGGGCAGTATGGGCACGACGGGCCTGCCTTTGTCTTCTTGGTGGCAGCGGGACACTACTTGTGCTTGCCACCTCGCCAGCTTGAACTGCACTTATGGGACTCGCCACGTCACCAAGTGTTACTGCAGTGCTGGATGTACGTCCAGGCTGTACTAGGCCGCTGGTGCTTGCCAGTTCACCAGAAGGAATAGCGGCGCTAGTACTACTCTGCTCCATGATACGAGAGACCTGCGGTTCTTGCTCCTCAACAACCTCAGAAGATCGGGATCGGGTACACCTGACCTTAGCAGGGACCTCAACTTCGTCGTCAGAGCTATCTGACGTGGGGCCGCTGACGTCACTGTCTTCTACAGGAAGATATTCTGAGCCTGAATATGACAGATACGTGACCTCCTCTTCACTATCTGTCATGCTCAGAATCTCGTAGGCCTCTTTACTAGTGTACCTTCGTCTTGCCATTTTGGGCTCTAAATTTAGGGGTACACTAGTAAGATTCACAGGAAAAAAAGCACCTGACTGTCGTCAGCAAATATATCAAACGCTACAAAAAAACTGTTAGCGATCGCAGGGATCAGGCCTGTCTCTGCGAACGCTGCAGTTATGTGTGTTGTGTTTGGTAAGTGACAGTGATCGATCGATACTGCACTTGGGTGGGCCGGGCTGGGCTGGGCGGAGGGGCTAAACGCAGGCGCTAGCAGGTATCTGGGCTGATCCCGCTAACACTGCGTTTTTGGGAACCCTAAACCGCTGGGGATGCTAGTATAGATCTGATCAGATACTATACCACTAAGGGGGGTGTATTCTTTGCGCGTGGGTGTTAGCGTTACTGGCACTAACCTAACACTGCCTGGGGCGACGCAGACCCTCTCTGGCGCTAAAACCTAATTGATCTCACCCGCCGGGCGATCAGGGGGGTTAAACCTTTATTGGGTTATATACGGCGGGTGCCCTGATGCTATAAAAAGCAAACTAATCACCCAGTGTCACCCGTAACCTTTATATGGTGATCACTGGTGAAAGGGTTAACTAGGGGCAATCAGGGGGTTAAAACCTTTATTAGGTTAAATATGGGGGTACCTGACACTATATAAAAACCTGACGGGTAACCTAAATAACTAAATAACTTACTGGCTAACCAGTGACACCAGTGACGCTTATACGGTGATCACTGGTGAAAGGGTTAACTCTAGGGGCAATCAGGGGGTTAAAATAATATATGGGGGTACCTGACACTAATAAAAACCTGCGGCGAACCTAAAAAAAAATAACTGCCTATCTAAAACACCAGCGACACGAATACAGCGATCGGAAAAACAATCGCTTAGTGACGCTGAAGTTAGGGGGTGAAAGGGTTACCTGGGGGGTGATCAAGGGGTTAAACCTTTATTAGGGGGGGGGTTAGGGGGCTACCCTGGACCTAAAGGGGCCTAATCCTAACTGCCCTGCAACTTTTTACAATCACAGATGACACTAAATGCAGTGATCAGTAAAATAAATGATCACTGCAATCAGTGACACTGTGATTGGGGGCTTTGGGGTGACCTGGGGGGTGATCTGGGGGTGACTGGGGGGTGATTTGTGTGCCTATGTGTACCTACGTGTCAGTGGACTGTTGGTGCACTAACCTGCTTCTTCTCTGCTCGGCGCCGGGAACGAAAAGACCGCGGCGAGGGAGATGACATCACTTCCTCCAGCCTGTGTTTACATTTCAGGCAGGAGGAAGCAATTTCATTCGCCGGGAGCGATCGCGAGGGGGGGGCGGAATCGAGCAGCCGCCCCCTCATGCCTGATCGCTCCCGAACACTTAACGGCCGCTCACTGCAGTGAAGGGGGGTCCGGATGGACCCCCCAACTGCACAAAGGCGATCACGTAGATCTACGTGATTCTGCCTGTCGGTGCCATTCTGCCGACGTAAATCGGCGGTGGGCGGTCGTTAAGTGGTTAATGATGCATAAAGTGAAAAAAAAAAGTCAAATATTCCTTTAAATATTGTACCTGGGGGGTGTCTAAAGTATGCCTGTGAAGTGCCACGTGTTTCCCGTATTTAGAACTGTCCCTGCACAAAATTACATTTCTAAAGGAAAAAAAGCCATTTAAAACTGCTTGCGGCTTTAATGTAATGTCTGGTCCCGGTAATATGGATGAAAATCTTTAAGAAAAATGGCATAGCTACCCCATCACCCCCCCCCCTACCCCAGCCCATTACCAGCCCCTTTGGGTCTTGTATGGATATTAAGGGGAACCCCGCACACAAAATAAAAAAGGCCCTATATACTCTGAACAGCCGTATACAGGCGGTGCATACAAGACAGGGACTGTAGGTTTGTTCTTATGTAGAATCTGTTTGTAATTTTGAACAGGTACATTGTTTAAGTGTAGCTCCAGCCAAAAAATATATTTTTAAGCTTTTTGGAAAACATAGGGAAGGGTTATCACCCCTGTAACATTTGTTTTGCTGTCTGTGCAGTGTGCACCTGTTCAAAACAGTTCACCTCACTTTCCGTCCTAATGACAAATGTTTTTTGAAAATTTGGGGTTTTTATTGAAACAAGAATTGGTGATAAAGAATCAGTGGAGAGGAGACACTTTTTTTTCCATATTAACTCTTACAGGAGAGAATTTGCCTTCCTAGGGGTAGATTTCCTCTCACTTCCTGTTGTATCCTTCTGTTTGCAAGGAGGAGTCGTTTGTAAGTTGGATGTTTGAAAGTAGGGGCCTGCCGTATATACTCAGCTGAAATTTTCCCCTTACATGTTGGTGTTGCCAGAACACTGTGAGCCCTCACAGTTACTCTTGGTGGGCGCATGAATGGGCCCTGCTGTGAATTATTAGATCAAGAATTGTAATTGCATGCCCCTGTTGAACAGGGGCTGAAAAATTGGGCCTTTGGTGGTGGTGGTGGTGGTGGTGTTGACACAACACTGTAAGGCCTCACAGTTAGTCTTGGTGGGCGCAGGAATGGGCCCTGCTGTGAATTATTAGATCAAGAATTGTAATTACATGCCCCTGTTAAACAGGGGCAGAAAAATTGAGCCTTAGGCACTGGTGCCACAACACTGCAACCCCTCACAGATACTGTACTTGGAGCACAGCAATGAGCCCTGTTGCAAAGTATTGCATCAAAAATTGTAATTACACGCCCTTGTTAAACAGGGGCTGAAAAATTGGGCCTTAGCCACTGGTACTGGTGCCACGACACTGCAACCACTCCCAGATACTCTAGTTGGAGTGCAGGAATGAGCCCTGCTGCAAAGCATTGCATAAAAAATTGTAATAACACACCCCTGTTAAACAGGGGCTGAAAAATTGGGCCTTAGCCACTGGTGGCGGCACCCAGAAACAAAAATGTTCTTCCAAGCTATCATCGTCAATCGGATCATTGAGGAGGAGGAGGATAGTCAGTCAACATAACAGGACAAACTCTCAGCATCAGCATCAGTCTTGAAGGGATGTGACATTTGAAAATAAATTAGTCTGTTATATCAGCTTCAGGTGTTTGGTAGCTGGTGGTGATCCAAGACTGGTTCATCTTTATGAAGGTCAGTCGATCAACAGAGTCGGTGGACAGGCGCACCCTGTGATCCGTGACAAATCCTTCAGCAGCACTGAATGTGCGTTCTGAAAGAACACTGGATGCAGGACAGGCCAGTAGCTCAATTGCATACTGTGCAAGCTCTGGCCAGTGATCCATCCTCAAGACCCAGTAAGCCAGAGGATTTTCGGTGGGGAAGGTGTCCAAGTCTGACCTTGCCCCTAGGTATTCCTGCACCATGTATATCAGACGCTGGCGATGGTTGCTGGAACCGATCATACCTTGGGGCTGCGGACTAAAGAATTGTCTGAACGCTTCGGTCAGACGGCCACCTACCCCACCGCTCCTTCTTTGACTGACCGAAGCCTCAGCAACTCGTTGTCCAAGACCAGGAGTTTGTAACCTCCCAGTCTCTGGGAACGCATTGCACAGACCTTTCTGCAAGGCCTCCCGGAGTTGTCTCATCCTCTGCTCCCTCTGCGACGGTAAGATAAGGTCCGCAACCTTACCCTTGTACCGTGGATCAAGGAGAGTGGCCAGCCAGTAATGGTCCCTCTCCTTGATCCGAAGAATACGAGGATCCTTCCGCAGACTTTGCAGGATCAGGGGGGCCATGCAGCGTAGGTTAGCTGAGGCATTCAGTCCGGAGTCCTCTGGGTCACTAAGGACGACATGATCCGCAGCCACCTCCTCCCAGCCACGTACAAGTCCACTGGTTTCTTGGGACTGTAAATCATCCCTAAAAGACTGCTGCTGATGATGCTGAGTGCCAGGCTCCACCTCCATGCTGACACAATCCTCCTCCTCCTCCTCCTCCTCCTCTTCTTCCTGTGCGATGGGTGGGACAGAAGGAACACTGTCTGGGTAAAGGGGGCCTTGAGAGGCAAGGAAGTCCTCCTCTTCCTGCCTCTGTTCTGCCTCAAGTGCCCTGTCCATTATTCCACGCAGCGTATGTTCCAACAGGTGGACAAGAGGTACAGTGTCACTGATGCATGCACTGTCACTGCTCACCATCCTCGTGGCCTCCTCAAATGGTGCCAGGACAGTGCATGCATCCCTGATCATGCCCCACTGGCGTGGTGAAAAAAACCCAAGCTCCCCTGACCCTGTCCTGGTGCCGTAGTCGCACAGGTACTCATTGATGGCCCTCTGCTGCGTGTGCAGCCGCTGCAGCATGGCCAACGTTGAGTTCCACCTGGTGGGCATGTCACATATAAGGCGGTTCTTGGGCAGGTTCAACTCCTTTTGCAGCTCAGCCAGGCGAGCACTGGCATTATAAGATCTGCGGAAATGCACACAGACTTTCCTGGCCTGCCTCAGGACATCCTGTAAGCCCGGGTACCTGCCCAAGAACCGCTGCACCACCAGGTTAAGGACGTGAGCCACACAGGGCACATGGGTCAGTTGTCCCTGTCGGAGAGCGGAGAGGAGGTTGGTGCCATTGTCGCAAACTACCATTCCTGGCTTAAGCTGGCGTGGCGTCAACCACCTCTCGGCCTGCCCCTGCAGAGCAGACAGAACCTCTGCCCCATTGTGGCTCCTGTCCCCCAAACACACCAGCGCAAGCACGGCATGGCATCTTTTTGCCTGCGTACTTGCGTAGCCCCTTGAACGCCTACGGAGCACCGCTGGTTCCGAGGACAAAGCACAGGAAGAGGCCACGGAGGAAGAAGAAGAGGAGGGGGTGGAGGACAGAGGTGTGTCACAACCAGTAGTAGCATTTTGGAGGCGTGGCGGTGGAACAACCTCCAACACTACTGCACCTTGTCCTGCATCCTTCCCAGCTGCCAAAAGAGTGACCCAATGGGCCGTGAAAGAAAGGTAACGTCCCTGTCCATGCCTGCTGGACCATGAGTCAGCGGTAATATGCACCTTACCGCTGACCGCCCTGTCCAGCGAGGCCAAGACATTGCCTTCCACATGCCGGTAGAGAGCCGGAATCGCCTTCCGTGAGAAAAGTGGCATTTGGGAACCTGCCACTGAGGAACCGCACATTGCACAAACTCACGGAAGGGGGCCGAGTCTACCAACTGAAAAGGCAGCAGTTGAAGCGCTAGCAATTTAGCCAAGCTAGCATTCAACCGCTGGGCATGTGGATGGCTGGGAGTGAACTTCTTTTGACGGTCCAGCAGCTGGGGCAGGGAAATTTGCCTGCTAGAATCGGACGTTGGTGTACTGCTAGTAGAGTGCCCGCAAGTACTTGGCTGTGACACACCTAATTCTACACCTTCATTCCTCTCAGAGCAGGTTTCAGAGAGGACTGAAGGTATAGTGGGGTTGGAGATCCCAGCTGATGCGGTGCAAGAAGAGGTCAGCTTTGTTCTTTGGTGTGGGTCTTTAAGGTAGGCTTGCCAACGAGCTGCATGGCAGGTCAACATATGTCTGGTCAAGCATGTGGTGCCCAAGCGGGTGATGTTTTTGGCCAGGCGATATACGCTTGAGACATATGTTGCAAACAGCAGCTGTGCGATCTGATGCACTCGACTCAAAAAAGGCCCACACCAAAGAACTTTTTGAATAACGGGCAGAGGCAGCGCCTTGCACAGGCGGAGCTCTGCGGTGTGATTCCGTCGGTGTGCTGCCCTTACGCTGGCCCCCCGAGGGCATCCTGTCTCGTTGGAGATGTGCCTCCTCCTCCTCCTCATCCTCCTCCTCCTCCTCCTCCTCTCTCCTATTAGGCACCCACGTGGAGTCAGTGACCTCATCATCCCATCCCTCCTCATCACTGGAGCCAATCTGGCAGTATGCTGCAGCTGCTGGAACATGACTGCCAGATTGGTGTCCTTCTTGAGCATCCCCTCTCTCTGCTCTCACGCTACTGCCTTCCTCTAGCTGGGTATCATCATCAGACCCTTCGAAACGCTGGGCATCCTCCTGGAGCATGTACCCAACACTGTGCCCAAACAGTTCGGGGGACTCCTCAGGAGGACATGGTTGGTCTAGGGAAGGAGTGACTGATGATGACATTGATACCAGGGAAGAGGACGCTTTGGCAGCTGCTTTGCCAGTACCCTGAGCCTGGGTGAGAGAGGATGAGGAGGATGAGGAGGGCTTGGTCATCCACTCTACCAAGTCTTCGGCATGATGCGGCTCAACACGTCCAGCTGCCGAAAAGAAGGACAAGCGTGTCCCATGGCCACGTGCTGATGGCGATGCACCGCGTCCACGACCAGCACGGTTGTCTCTAGACACAGAGCCTGCTTGCCCTCTTTTTTTGGCTCCTGACTGTCTGCCTCTCCTTGTTTGCCTTCCAGACATTCTAATGGCCTGCAGGGAAATGGGAAAAGCAGCATTACAGGCTAAGTTAAGGTGTAATATGGTCAGGAGGCACACTTCGCCCGCTGTAAGTGCCGCAAAATCCTGTTTGTGTAACACACCAGGAAAAAGCAGCAATACAGGCTAAGTTAAAGTGTAATATGGTCAGGAGGCATACTCCGCCCGCTGTAAGTGCCGCAAAATCCTGTTTGTGTAACACACCAGGAAAAAGCAGCAATACAGGCTAAGTTAAGGTGTAATATGGTCAGGAGGCACACTCCGCCCGCTGTAAGTGCCGCAAAATCCTGTTTGTGTAACACACCAGGAAAAAGCAGCAATACAGGCTAAGTTAAGGTGTAATATGGTCAGGAGGCACACTCCGCCCGCTGTAAGTGCCGCAAAATCCTGTTTGTGTAACACACCAGGAAAAAGCAGCAATACAGGCTAAGTTAAGGTGTAATATGGTCAGGAGGCACACTCCGCCCGCTGTAAGTGCCGCAAAATCCTGTTTGTGTAACACACCAGGAAAAAGCAGCAATACAGGCTAAGTTAAGGTGTAATATGGTCAGGAGGCACACTCCGCCCGCTGTAAGTACCGCAAAATCCTGTTTGTGTAACACACCAGGAAAAAGCAGCAATACAGGCTAAGTTAAGGTGTAATATGGTCAGGAGGCACACTCCGCCCGCTGTAAGTGCCGCAAAATCCTGTTTGTGTAACACACCAGGAAAAAGCAGCAATACAGGCTAAGTTAAGGTGTAATATGGTCAGGAGGCACACTCCGCCCGCTGTAAGTGCCGCAAAATCCTGTTTGTGTAACACACCAGGAAAAAGCAGCAATACGGGCTAACTTCAGGTGTATAATGTGCAGGAGGCACACTCCGCCCGCTGTAAGTGCTGCAAATGCCTGTTGGTGTAACACACCAGGAAAACACAGCAATACGGGCTAACTTCAGGTGTATAATGTGCAGGAGGCACACTACGCCCGCTGTAAGTGCTGCAAATGCCTGTTGGTGTAACACACCAGGAAAACACAGCAATACGGGCTAGCTTCAGGTGTATAATGTGCAGGAGGCACACTCCGCCCGCTGTAAGTGCTGCAAATGCCTGTTGGTGTAACACACCAGGAAAACACAGCAATACGGGCTAACTTCAGGTGTATAATGTGCAGGAGGCACACTCCGCCCGCTGTAAGTGCTGCAAATGCCTGTTGGTGTAACACACCAGGAAAACACAGCAATACGGCCTAGCTTCAGGAGTATATTTTGCAGGAATCACACTACGCCTGCTGTAAGTGCTGCAAATGCCTGTTGGTGTAACACACCAGGAAAACACAGCAATACGGGCTAACTTCAGGTGTATAATGTGCAGGAGGCTTAGCAACAATGACACTGACACTGTCCCCTGCCTATCCTTCTCTCTCCCTGCACACAAGGTTTATCAAAGTATATGACACTGACACTCTCCCTGCCTATCCTTCTCTCTCCCTGCACACAAGGTTTAGCAAAGAATATGACACTGACACTGTCCCCTGCCTATCCTTCTCTCTCCCTGTACACAAGGTTTATCAAAGTATATGACGCTGACACTCTCCCTGCCTATCCTTCTCTCTCCCTGCACACAAGGTTTAGCAAAGAATATGACACTGACACTGTCCCCTGCCTATCCTTCTCTCTCCCTGTACACAAGGTTTATCAAAGTATATGACACTGACACTCTCCCTGCCTATCCTTCTCTCTCCCTACACACAAGGTTTAGCAAAGAATATGGCACTGACACTCTCCCTGCCTATCCTTCTCTGTCCTTACACACAAGGTTTAGCAAAGAATAGATTTGACAAGATTTGACACTGTCCCTGCCTATCCCTCACTTTCCCTGCTCCAGAACACACTACACAAGGCCACCGCGCTGGCGGCCTTTTATAGTGTGGGGCGTGTACTAAACCCCCTCAGCTATAATTGGCCACAGGCATCCTGCCTGTGGCCAATCATTGCTCTCCTCGCTGCCGGCGCTGTGATTGGCCAAGCATGCAGGGTCACAGTGCATGCTTGGCCAATCACAGCGCCGGGATTACACTGCAATGGCGCAGTGTATTGTGGGCCGTTCGCGTCACTAGAATTTGGCGCGAACGGCCCAAATTGTTCGTTGTTCGCCGAACGCGCGAACAGCCGATGTTCGAGTCGAACCTATGTTCGACTCGAACACCGAGCTCATCCCTAATATATATATATATATATATATATATATATATATACACATTAGGGATGAGCCGAACACCCCCCCGTTCGGTTAGCAACAGAACCTTCGAATGGACCGAACGTTCGCACAAACTTTAGAACCCTATTAAATACAATGGACGTGAACGTTCAAAATCTAAAGTGCTAATTATAACGCCTAATATGCATGTTATTGTCCTAAAAAGGGTTTGGGGACCCGGGTCCTGCCCGAGGGGACATGTATCAATGTAAAAATAATCTTTTAAAATGGTCGTTTTTTCGGGAGTAGTGATTTTAATGATGCATAAAGTGAAAAAAAAAGTGAAATATTCCTTTAAATATCGTACCTGGGGGGTGTCTAAAGTATGCCGGTGAAGTGGCACGTGTTTCCCTTGTTTCGAACTGTTCCTGCACAAAATGACATTTCTAAAGGAAAAAAAGCCATTTAAAACTGCTTGCGGCTTTAATGTAATGTCTGGTCCCGGCAATATGGATGAAAATCATTGAGAAAAATGGCATGGCTACCCCATCACCCACCCCTACCCCAGGCCATTACCAGCCCCTTTGGGTCTTGTATGAATATTAACGGGAACCCCGCACCCAAAATAAAAAAAGGCCCTATATACTCTGAACAGCAGTATACAGGCAGTGCAAAAAAGACACGGACTGTAGGTTTGTTCTTAAGTACAATCTGTTTGTAATTTGGAACAGGTAAATTTTTTAAGAGTAGCTCCAGCCAAAAAATCTATTTTTAAGCTTTTTGGAGAACATAGGGAAGGGTTATCACCCCTGTAACATTTGTTTTGCTGTCTGTGCACCTGTTAAGAACATTTCACCTCACTTTCCATCCCAATGACAAATGTTTTTGGAAAATTTGTTTTTTTTATTAAAACAAGGATTGGTGATAAAGCATCAGTGGAGAGGAGACACCTTTTTCACATATTAACTCTTAAGCCCAATACACACTATCAGATTTTCTGCTGATTTTTTTCATCAGATTTACCAAAACCATATAATATGAGGTCAAACCTTAAGAGTTTCAATTTGTATGCAATCAGGCAGGCCCTTCTACTACATGGTTTTGGAAAATCTGATGACAAAAACCAGCAGAAAATCTGATAGTGTGTATGGGGCTTCACAGGAGAGAATTTGCCTTCCTAGGGGTAGATTTCCTCTCACTTCCTGTTGTCTCCTTCTGTTTGCAAGTAGGAGTCGTTTGTAAGTTGGATGTTTGAAAGTAGGGGCCTGCCATATATAGTCTGCAGAAATTTGCCCCTTAGGTGTTGGTGTTGCCACAACACTGTAAGCCCTCACAGTTACTCTTGGTGGGCGCAGGAATGGGCCCTGCTGTGAATTATTAGATCAAGAATTGTAACTGTAGCCCCTGTTGAACAGGGGCTGAAAAATTGGGCCTTAGGCACTGGTGCTGGTGCCACAACACTGCAACCCCTCACAGATAGTGTACTTAGAGCGCAGCAATGAGCCCTGTTGCAAAGTATTGCATCAAAAATTTAGGCTTTAGGTGAATGCTATGCAAAGCACACAGTAGTACACTAAGTGAAACACTGACTGTCTGCAGCTAGCACAATCACTGGCCTGCCTGTCACACTGGGGCGGTTTGCAGGCGCTATTGTGCTAAAAATAGCGCCTGCAAACCGAGCCTAAACAGCGGCTACTGTCTCTCCAATGTGAAAGCCTGAGAGCATTGAGGGCAGCTTGTAAATTGGAGACATCCTGTAAGAACGTTGTTCCACTGCATAGCTTGGTGTCATCAGCAAACACTGAAATTTTACTTTTAATCCCAGACTCTATATCATTTATAAATATATTAAAAAGTAAGGGTCCCAACACTGAACCTTGGGGTACACCACTGATAACCTTAGACCATTCAGAGTTAAGCCCCATACACACGGTCGGACTTCCATTGGACTTTTCCGTGGTTTTTTGTCCGAACAGAGTTGGTCGGGAACACCCATAGCATACACACACTCTGACTTTTCTGCAAACTTTCCCAAAACTTTTTGCAACATCACATGGTTTTTCTGCTCTTTTCTGCTCTTTACCGCCACCCTTTGGTCAACTTCTGCTATTGTTGGTTGATTTTAACATTAGTTGTTTTGTCCATCGGACAAAAGTCCGATGGTTTTCTGTACACACGGTCGGACTTTGCTCTATCGGACTTTTGTTGGGCAAAAGTTTGTCCGTTTGCAGACCCAACTTTTGTCCGATGAAAACAAGAAAAAAGCAAAAAAAGTTTGTCCGATGGAGCGTACACACGGTCGGATTGTTGGTCCAACTTGCTCAAAATGAAGTTTGTTGGCCAAAAGTCCGACCGTGTGTACGGGGCTTAAGAATCATTACCCACTACTCTCTGAATTTGGTCTTTTAGCCATTTTTCTATCTATTTACAAACTGATTTTTCCAAGCCTGTAGACTTTACCTTACACATTAGCCGTGTGTGGGGAACTGTGTCAAACGCTTTGGCAAAATCTAAATATACTCCACAGCCACTCCTTTGTCCAAGGTTTTACTTACCTCCTCATAAAAAAAAATCTGATTTGTCAACATGAATCCATGCTGTCTGTTACTTAGAATATTTTTTCCAACAGTAACTCATCTATGTGGTCTTTTAATAAACTCTGTAGTATCTTCCCAACTATAGTAGTAGAGTAGAGCAGAGTAGAGTTTGGCCGAACACCCCCCCCGGTTCTGTTTGCACCAGAACTCTCAAATATTGCAAAAGTTCAGACCTGAACCGCAAACCCTATTAAAGTGTATGGGACCGAACTTGAAAAGTCAAAAGTGCCCATTTTGAAGGCTTATATGCAAGTTATTGGCCATAAAAAGGGTATGGGGGCCCATATACTGCCCTGGGGGACATGTATCATTGCAAAAAAAGCTTTTAAATATGATTGCTTTTGAAGGAACAGACATTTTAATGATGCTTAAAGTGAACCAATACAAATTATAATATAGTGCCTGGGGGGTCCCCTTAGTCTGTCTGCAAAGTGGCACATCTGTACTGTGTATAGAACCTGCTGCAGCAAAACTGACATATAAAGAAAAAAAAAGGAAATTTAAATAGATTTCCCCAGGTGCAAGCTTTCAAATCATTGCCGGCAAAACAATCCCTACCAGGGCCTTTGGATCTGGTATTGATTTTAACCACTTTTTTTTTTGAAAAGCCCATGGCGTGTGAAACACACTCAAAAACTCTACCCAGTGCCAAAAAAAGTGCACACACATAAAGAGTGACACAAAACGTGCAACAGGTGTTACACTTGTCCTCCACTAGGAAGGACCTTACCCTGATCCCCCGGGGCGTTAGGCTCCAGAAGGGGACTGAGGTACATCACGCGGTCCATCTGGGCGAAACCAGACAGACCCCTTTCTCTGGCGGGTCTGCCGAAACAGATCCACCCAAGTACTTGGTGGGGCTCCCCCGAAGGAAGACCCCATGAGAGCAGGTGAACCAAGCCAGAAGGCCATGTCCACCGACTCCGAAGTCGTTCAGGGCAGGCCCAAGGACCTACACCCTACTAAACACACTGTGACAAACGTGTAGACCACCAAACAAAAAAATACAAAAAAGTGACGAACACAGGGATAAATTAAAAGAATTAAAAAATTCCTCCGGTCCCAGCCAAAAGGCCTGGCCCAGGAGGCAGGTGCTAAAAAAGCGTGTTCTGGTGCAGTGACCGTGGTGCCATAAATCAAAGTGACCCTCACTCACAGTGATCTTCTGGCACCCCTGGACTGCCACTCCAGGGGCACATACACCATAGGCTTTTCGCTTCCTATCCGACCCCCGACCGGTCAGTGCAGCCCTCCGTCCCTGCCGATAGAGTGCCCTTCAAGGTTTTCTCAGGGAGAGCTGCCCCCTTGACACAGCCTCCACCAATACTAGCCCTTCCAGACTCCCATCAATCCGGCGGATTTGCATGGCTTAGCTAGTTACAGCGTCTACAAATTAGGGGTTATATTTGTGATAGACCTAGCCAGGACAGAGGCTTTTGGAGGGGACTGAATGCTAGCCTCTTGCCTACCGACTATGGGCCGTGGATTTTAAGGGAACAATACTCTTTGCGAGGTGTATGCCTGGGGACCTTGAAGTAATTCAAGTCCATGTCCCCCCAAGACACACAGACTCTGGGTACTCTGTATATGCCATATTATAGTGACGGCTTCATAATGTTGGGACTCCTAGAAGATGCTGATGTTCAACTCCAGCCACCTGTCTGTTGTCTGCTATAATGTGTTTATTGTAAATAGGGCTAGTGTGGGCTCTAAGAGTATTTCACTCATTGTTGTTTGTCTTAATTAACCTTGCTATTGTGTGAAGGAGTTCTGTGTTGATGTTTATGATAATGTGTATTGTATAGTCAGTGAGCTAGGAGACGTGACGTCTACCCTAAAAGGTCATATCTTTGAGTCACCTAGTCTGGGTAAATGATTAATTAGCTCATGTTAATTTATGTTCTGGTTACCTCCTCTTTAACTGTATATAAGACTGTATTCTGGTTATAATAAACAGTTCATGTTCAGCAGACAAACAAGTATCATCTCGTTGTGTGCTTGTGAGCAGCTGGAATATCTGATGTCTATATCCAGACTGATAGAAAGCGGTATATGACGGAAGCACTCAAGCGGAATGTGGGACGTTCAGTTACAATATTTATGGCATTTTTATTCTTTTTCATTTTTTTTACTAGTAATGGTGGGGATAGGCAGATTTTTGGCGATTTTTAGCGGGACTGAAACATTGCGGCGGACAGATCGGACACTTTTGACACTTTTTTGGGACCATTGACATTCATACAGCGATCAGAGCTTAAAAAAGCCACTGATTACTGTATAAATTTCACTGGCAGGGAAGGGGTTAACACTAGGGGGCGATCAAGGGGTTAAGTGTTCTCTAGGGAGGTGGTTCTAAATGTGGGGGAGTGTACCGACAGGGAGTAGAGAGAGATCAATGTTTCTGATCACTAGGAACAGCAGATCTCTCTCTACTTCCCTGACAGATTGTGATCTGTTTGTGTACATTGACAGATCCCCGTTCTGGCTCTCAGAGGGGTGTGGATATATGGAAAGAACCTGCACTCTGGAATCCGTCCAATTTTTTTTTCGATAATCACCAAGTACTCTGAACTCCCCCGCTTTCCTGGTTTGCTAGGCTGCATGCTTGGATAAGGGCCTAGTATGGATTGGGGGAACCCCCACGCCATTTTTTTTCTTATTTTGGTGTAGGGTTCTCCTTAAAAATCCATACCAGACCCAAAGATGCAGCAATCAAAAAAAAATGTGCATACAGCACTGCATACAGCACATAATGTATTGTAATGCTGTTAAACACTGCACTACACTATACTCACACTTTAATCACACTACACTGACACTCGTCACAATAACACTGACTAGCTATCAGTGAGCCCAGCTCTATATTTCTTCAACAACACACTGCAAAATTTTCTAGTGTGAAGGAACCTTTTATAACGTGGGGTGGCTCTGACAGCGCTCTTGTGCTCTGATTGGGCAAAGCCTTGCACCTGGCCCGTGGTCAGGTGCATTGCTTCAGCCAATCAGGGCCCTAGAATGCACCGCGTGGCACACAGTGCATTGTGGGGTGTTCGGTGAGCAAACATCCTGCCGAGCGCCCGCAAATTTAGATGTAATGGGTGAAAAGGTGATGTTCGGGTTGAACTTTTGCTCGCTTTGAACTGTTCGTCCAACTCTAGTCGTGAGTCCATGAATAAGATTTGAACTAAAGCTTGCGTGGGACAAACATACAGTACATCTATACTCGAAAAAAAAAATATATATATATATATACCATATATACTCGAGTATAAGCCAAGTTTTTCAGCCCATTTTTTAGGCTGAAAAACTACCCCCTCGGCTAATGCTGCGTACACACGACCGTTTTTCATGACGAGAAAACTGAATTTTTTTAGATTGGTCGTGAAAAACGGTCGTGTGTATGCTCCATAGCAGTTTTCTCGACGAGAAGACTGCCTGAATTTTTTTTAGAACCTGCTCTATTTTTTCTCGTCGTTTGTCACGTCATTCTTTTTAACGTTGTGAAAATGCTTTTACGAGGGAAAAAAAACGCGCATGCTCAGAATCAAGTATGAGACGGGAGCGCTCGTTCTGGTAAAACTGGTAAAACTAGCGTTCGTAATGGAGATAGCACATTCGTCATGCTTTAACAGACTGAAAAGCACGAAGACTGAAAAGCGCGAATCGTCTCTCACCAAACTTTATTAACACGAGGATCAGCAAATGCAGCCCAAAGGGTGGCGCCATTCGAATGGAACTTCCCCTTTATAGTGCCATCATACGTGTTGTACGTCACCGCGCTTTGCTTGAGCGTTTTTTTTTTCATGAACGTGTGTATGCAAGGCAGGCTTGAGAGGAATCACGACGAGAAAACGTCGTATTTTTGCATGACATGAATAATGGTCATGTGTACGCACCATTATACTCGAGTCAGCAGTAAAACAGCGTGTCTGCCACTGTGTAATCCATATGCAGCCGTACCTTTTCATTAGTAAAACAGCGTTTGTCTGCCGCTGTATAATCCAGTCTATTCGGCCGTTCATTGTAAGACAGCCCCGCCTCCTCCTCGTCTGTGATAGGCAGAACACTGATACAGTTTCCCAGCATCGTATCAGTGTTCCTCTATCGGGCCTTTCTTACACTGGATGGCTGAATAGACTGAATCTTACAGCGGCAGACACACGCTGTTTTACAATTGAAAAGGTACGGCTGCATATGGATTACACAGTGGCAGACACGCTGTTTTACTGCTGACTGTGAGAGACTGCATATGTGGGCACAGTGAGAGACTGCATTTGGGCACAGTGAGAGACTGCAAATGGGCACAGTGAGAGACTGCATATGGGCACAGTGAGAGACTGCATATGGGCACAGTGAGAGACTGCAAATGGGCACAGTGAGAGACTGCATTTGGGCACAGTGAGAGACTGCAAATGGGCACAGTGAGAGACTGCATATGGGCACAGTGAGAGACTGCATATGGGCACAGTGAGAGACTGCAAATGGGCACAGTAAGAGACTGCATCTGAGCACAGTGAGACTGCAACTGAGCACAGTGTGACTGCAACTGGGAACAGTGAGACTGCAACTGGGCACAATTAGACTGCAACTGGGCACAATTAGACTGCAAATGGGCACAGTGAGGCTGCAGATGGGCATTGTTTACCCAGTAGCTGCTGCATTTTCCCACCCTAGGCTTATACTCGAGTCAATATGTTTTCCCAATTTTTGGTTGGTAAAATTAGGTGCCTCTGCTTATACTCGGGTTGGCTTATACTCGAGTATATACAGTATATATTGTGTAACACAGTACAATACCAAAAAAAGGAGCTGGATGGATGCAAAAATGTGAAAATCTAAAAAAAAAAAGTCTAAAAGTTTCAAAAAAAATTACTTTGGAGTCCATCGTCCATCTTTGGATGAACTCCCTCTCACCACCATACCCCTCATCTATTTAGCACGTCTTAAAAAAAAACCTCTGTTATACTCACCTAACTCTGCTTCGTCTCTCACTGGTGCCGATTCTAGGAGTGATGACCAGTGGAACCAGTGCTCTCGTTTGTGCCCTTGCCTCTTCCTAACGTCATCACATCCCTGCAGTCTTATGAATTCTGAGAGAATCCTGGCACTGGACAGCCAACAGGAATTGTATACATCACCCAAGTAGTAATGTAGACACCTGAAAGAGAACCCTCCTCCTCTGCAGAGAAGTAGATATGTTGTAGAAGACTTTGGATCCAGCATGTCACATGCCCTCACATTTAGGTAAGTGAAAGGGCGTTTTTGTTTGTGTTTGTGCTCTGCTGAGAACCTGAGCAAGCCCTTTCTGCCCCCTGCACAGCGAAGCACTCCAGTGAGTGCCAGAGGGGCCAAGCAGAGAGCCAAAAAACTGACAGTCCCCTGAGAACTGAGTGATCAGCGGTCTTTAATCGCTCAGTTCTCAGTGCAGAGAAGCTGCGGGGAACAGCTGCAGCATCGAATCGTGAGTATAATTATTATTTTTTAAAACCCATACTTCTCTTTTAAACAAAAGTCTGTCTAACCCTAACCTAACCCCGAAACTGAGCAAGACCCTATTTTTCTGTATGGTTATCTTGTTTTACACTGGTAGATTCTGCACAAATAACAAGTATTCCTGTGCCAAGATCCTGGAGTCAGAACTTCGTAACCCCTCTGTGATGAGACCCCTATTTAGGTCTTGTATTTGGTAGAGTTTTGACTTTGATGCCTCGTACACACGAACGAGTTTCTCGGCAAGAAACGACAAGAAAACTGCCGAGAGAGCTTTCTTGCCGCGAAATTTGTTCGTGTGTATGGTTTCTCGTCGAGAAAACCGACAAGAATCTCGACAAGAAATATAGAGAACCTGGTCTCTATTTTCTCGTCGAGATTCTCGTCAGCCTGTTTCTCGACGAGAAAATTGTGTGTGTGTACACTTACCTGTCCGCCGGGAAGCCCGCGCATGTTCGAAATGACTTTGAAGCATGCGCGGCAGCTTCCTAGGCATAGATAGGGTGTAGCAAGATGGCGGCGACAGCATCGAATGTGTTGATGACGTCACCGCGTTTGCTCCATTCAAAGAACCGCGGGTTCTTTGAATCGAGTGTGTGTACACTCGGCCGGGACAAGTTTATTGTCCAAGAATCTCGTCAAGAAAAACTACGTGTTTTTTCTTGACGAGATTTTCGGCCGTGTGTACGAGGCTTGAGCCTCAGAACTTGGTAAATCTTTAAAGAGAACTACTAAGTTGCATATTTCTGCGCTCAAGCTAGTTTGTATATAAATGTACGCTGCATGTCCTGCATAAATAGACCAGTTATGACTTATTGATGAATATCACAAACAGAATAATGTCCACTTACATAATCTGTATGGCCCCATTAGAACACCTATACAGAGTTGTGCATACAAAGACGGATTAGCCCTGTGAATAACCTAAATAACAAAGTGCAAAAACATGCATCACTGTCATAGGCATAGCATTTTAATTATGTCTAGCCCCACTGGTGGTAATGAAGATGCAGTAAACACCTGTGAAGTGGACATTTAGGTCAATCCACAGGACTGTGTCTGTGGTATATCCTGTGACGTCAACCAATTAAGTAAGCCACTATATTAAATGTACATCAATATTTGCATATAGAAATATATAATTAGGCCAGCAGGACCTGACAATTGACCTATATGCAGTATTAGAGTTAATATTTAGGAAGAATTACAGTTTAGATAAAATATAATATTTTCTATAATATCTTATGGCAGGCTTGTTATATTTCGAAATATAAGCATTAAAAAACTCTGTCTTAAGCTTTTTTAAGCTTACAAATAGAAAAAAGGTAAAAAAAAAAAAAACGAATTTAAATAACACCATACACATTACAGTCTTAAGCCAGCCATAAATGGTTTGAATCTCAGCTGGATCAGCAGGGACAGGCCGAGATTCAAAGCATATATGGGCAGGCTTTTACCCAAGTTGATCGATCAATCAACTTGGGTACAACCAGCCTGATGGATCTTACATGCAATTATTGCGAGCGGCTATTATACCTGCTAGCAATAATAGGAGGGTTGCAGGTTGCAGGAAAGAAAATCGCTCTGTCTATGGGTGGCTTTACTGTACAATATCTGTACAATCATATTTCAGAATTACCAAGGCTGTGAAAATAACATGAGGACCTACCTAGACCAGCTATTTAACCACTTCAATACAGGGCACTTTCCCCTCTTCCTGTCCAAGCCAATTTTCAGCTTTCAGCGCTGTCACTTTTTAAATGACAATTGCGCAGTCATGCTACACTATGCCCAAACAAAATTTGTAAAATTTTGTTCCCACAAATAGAGCTTTCTTTTGGTGGTATTTTTTGCTAAACAAATAAAAAAAGACCAAAAATTTGGGGAAATTTTTTTTTTCTTTGTTTCTGTTATAAAATTTTGAAAATAAGTACGTTTTCTCGTTCACTGATGGGCACTGATGAGGCTGCACTGACGGGCACTGATAAGGCGGCACCGATGAGGTGGCATTGACATGCAGCACTGATGGGCATTGATAGGCAGCACTGATGGGCACTCATAGGTGGCACACTGATGGGCACTGAAAGGCTGCACTGATGGGTACTTATGGATAGCACTGATAGGTGGCAATGATAGGCGGCACTGATAGATGGCACTGATAGGCATCACTGATGGCACTGGCAGGCATTTCTGATGGGCACTGATTGGCATCTGCCTGGGCAGTGATTGGCATATCCCTGGTAGTCCAGGGTAGCATACCTGGTGGGCGACCTTTGTGGGCAAACCTAGTGGTCCTGGTGGCATCCCTGGTGGTCCTGGGTGGGCATCCATGAGGGGGCTGCGCTGATAAACAATCAGCACAGACCCCTCTGTCAGGAGAGCTGCCGATCAGCTCTTCCTGTTTACACTGTGATCAGTCGTGATTGGACATGGCTGATCACGTTGTAAAGAGCCTCTGCCAGAGGCCTTTACTGAGTTTGATGTTGCGGTGTGTCAGACTGACACACCACATCACCGATCGGTGCGCTGCCGCCGCCCCCCCCCCCCCCCGGGCTAGCGATCCTGGCTTATCCTGCTGGACGTCATATGGCGCCAAGTCAGGATAACTGAACCACCATTTTTCTATAGGCCAGGCGGGCAGTGGTTAAAGCAGACCCTTCAGTCATTGGTCCATCTTTCCATCTATTAAATCTTCTGCCCTTGTTGTTTTAACTTTGGATAGTAAAACATTTTTTTTCTGGCAGTAAATACCTTATACAGCCCACTTCCTGTTTCTTGTCTGGACATTAGCCTAGGCTTATGACATCATGCACATCTCTCTCTCAATCTCGTGAGAGTTTGCCAGGAAGGAAGGAAGGAAGGGGGGGGTGAGTCATAAAAGGGCCAATGAGAGCTGCAGGGCTGCAGAGCTGGAGGTGTGCCTCTGTGTGTCTGTGTAAATCCAGCAATTGAACAGGTAGCAGCTTCAGCTGCCCACAGTTAAAATGGTTGCAGCCAGACTTAGTGGAGGGAGATTTCTGCAGCATATTTGGCAAGTACAGAATCACAGTATATATAAAATAATATGCAAAGTGGTTGGAGGGAAGCTTCAGAATGGCAAATATGTTTTTTTTTACAAATTATGTGAGCAGACTGCAGTTCCTCTTTAATTTGTATCCAATAGGGCAGGCCCTCGTACTACATAGCTTTTGATAGATCTAAAGGAGAATATACAGTGAGATTGTAGGAAGATTTACACTTAAAAGTTTTAGTTTGAAATGTAAACTTTGTTCATGTACTTTTTTCATAAAAGAAAACAATTTTCTGCATACTTTCAATAAACAAATGTATCTACTCTAAAATACTTACAGTGTAATGATAAAGTCCCCTATCCCACAGGGTTGCACCGTTCACAAATTTGAAGTAAAATGGACATGCCTTCTGTAAAAAAAAAAAATGATAGTTTGTTAGTAATGATAAGTAAAGAATAAAAAAAAAACATTGTGTGTGTCCTCCAGCAACTTTTTAAACTTATATAAGCAATACATGGAGGGTTAACATGAATGCATAGATCAGCCACCAAGCAGTTGTTTTTTACATACATTATCATACCACTCGAGTGTGTACTGTATGTTTATTAGCAGATACCAGGGATGAGCCGAACACCCCCCTGTTCGGTTCGCACCAGAACCTGCGAACAGACAAAATGTTTGTGTAAACTTTAGAACCCTATTAAATACAATGGACTTGAACGTTCAAAATCTAAAGTGCTAATTATAAAGGCTAATATGCAACTTATTGTCCTAAAAAGTGTTTGGGGACCCGGGTCCTGCCCCAGGGGACATGTATCAATGCAAAAAAAGGTTTAAAAAATAGACGTTTTTACGGGAGCGGTGATTTTAATAATGCTTAAAATGAAAAAATAAAAGTGAAATTTTCCTTTAAATTTCGTACCTGGGGGGTGTGTATGATATGCATGTAAAGTCGCGCATGTTTCCCGTGCTTAGAACTGTCCCTGCACAAAGTGTCATTTTTGAAGGAAAAACAAGTAATTTAAAACTCACTCGCGGCTATAATGAATTGTCGGCTTTTATCAATACATACAAAAGTCATTGATAAAAAAAAAAAAAAAAAGCGTGGGGGTTCCCCCAAATTCAATTACCAGGCCCTTTAGGTCTGGAATGGATATTAAGGGGAACCCCGCCGCAAATTTTAAAAAAAATGGCGTGGGGTTCCCCCTAAATATCCATACCAGGCCCTTGAGATCTGGCATGGATTTTAAGGGGAACTCCACCCCAAATTTTTAAAAAAATGGCGTGGAGTCCCCCCAAAAATCCATACCAGACCCTTATCCGAGCACGCAACCTGGCCGGCCGCAGGGGAAGAGGGGGGGACGAGAGAGCGGCCCCCCTCCCTCCTGAACCGTACCAGGCCACATGCCCTCAACATGGGGAGGATGTCCCCATGTTGATGGGGACAAGGGCCTCATCCCCACAACCCTTGCCCGGTGGTTGTGGGGGTCTGCGGGCGGGGGGCTTATCGGAATCTGGAAGACCCCTTTAACAAAGAGGACCCCCAGATCCCGCCCCCCCCCTATGTGAATTGGTAAGGGGTACATTGTACCCCTACCATTTCACGAAGAAAGTGTCAAAAAATGTAAATAAAAACACACACACCTTGGAAAAGTCCTTTATTAAAAAAAAAAATTCCAGCGAGGAAATCCAGTGTCCCGCGGCGATCCCGATGTCCAGCGCTGTCCGTCATTGGTTGTGCCTGTGCGGACCTGATGGGGAACTTCCTCCGCTGTGTTTTAAATGTATAGACCCGCCCCTTCTAAAGTTCCCCATCAGGTCCGCTCAGCGGACCAGATGCGGAACATGAGAAGGGCAGGGTTCGCACGGTCATTAAATTCCTGGAAAAGTCATGGGATTTTGACATGGCACTTTCCAGGCCTGGAAAAGTTTTGGAAAATGACTGAACCCCACTAAGTTTTGGAAAAGTCATGGAATATTGAGTAGTCGTGCAAGTAGTCGTGCAACTGATCGTAAGCGATCCGTGATCCGAACGGCGCAATCCGCGGAGCGCTCCAAAGCCTCGGCCATTAGGAAAGGCCGCGGCTTCGGCCTAGCTCCGGAGCGGTGGCCATCTTGGAACACCCGGCGGTGGCGGCCTCAGTGAGCTGCGCGCTGACGTCATCACCTTCTCATTAAAATAAGACCGCGGAGAGGGGGCAGAGAAACATCATGGTGCCAAGTATCAGCACTGGAAGCAGGGAAGTGTCAGGAAGTGTCGGACTGTATGTCATACTATGAACTGTTATAAAAGGAGGAGACTGAGACAGAGGAGAGGGGAAAAAAAAAGCATCATTGGTGTTACTATCATCTCAGTGCCTAATCACTCATCCGCTCATTTGAATTGAACTTTAAATTGCAGCGTGGGGGTAACACCGTTTCAGCTAAAGTTAGTGTGTTAGTGTAGCAATGCCAGGGAAATGCAGCTTTAAAAATTTATGGCTTCATGATGAAAAGTATGAGAGGTGGCTGGAGAAAGATCAGGACCCGGGACGTGCTAAATGTACAGTGTGTCATAAAACGTTTGACATTTCGAACATGGGAGAGGCAGCGCTGTCTAGCCACGCTAAAGGAGCAAAACACCAGTCTGCAGCTGCGTGCTCGACAACTTCAAATCCGATCGCTGGCTTTTTCACCCGTGCGCCTGAAGTGACACCGGCTCCCAGCTGCGGCAGCGGTGCTTCCATCTCATCCACTGTAAAACAAGGGACCATTTTGAGTCACTCTGTATCCAGAAACGAAACCCTAACTGCAGAGGTACTGTGGGCGCTAAAGGTGGCTAATTCGCACTATTCGTACAAGTCTTGTGAAGACACAGGCCAGCTTTTTCAGACTATTTTCCCAGACAGCAAGATAGCGGCCAGCTTTGCATGCGGCGAACGCAAGTGCTCATATTTATGCACTTTTGGACTGGCTCCTTATTTTAAGAAACAGACTTTGGCAGATGTATCGAAACAAAGCGTCTATGTTATGCTCTTTGATGAAAGCCTTAATCACTATTTACAGTCTAAACAGTTAGACATGCATGTCAGGCTATGGAATGGGTCCGAGGTGAAAACTACATACATCGGCTCAGAGTTCATGGGCCATTCATCAGCTCAAGACATCGCTGAAAAAATGAATAACTTGCTCTCAGAGATCGGAATC
The DNA here is from genome assembly GCA_029206835.1 of Rana muscosa. NCBI lineage: Eukaryota > Metazoa > Chordata > Amphibia > Anura > Ranidae > Rana > Rana muscosa. The sequence goes on along the minus strand of CM055118.1, from coordinate 828,065,761 downwards.
AAGAATCTTGTCCAGATTTCAATGGACGGACCGCACGTCAACTGGAAGGTATTCGAAATACTCCAGAAGCAAGTGCAGGAAGATGCAGGAAAGTCCCTAATTAACATTGGTTCGTGCGGGTTGCACATACTGCACAATGCGTTCAGAGATGGATGTAAATCCACCGGATGGGAAGTTGAACACGGACTCTCTAGCTTGTATTGGCTGTTCCATGATTGCCCTGCACGTCACGAGGATTTTATGACAGTAACTGGTTGTAAAACTCCCATGCTTAAATTTTGTAAGCACCGGTGGATTGAGAATGTCAACGTTTCAGAAAGAGGATTGCAACTCTGGCCACACGTCAAACAATACATTGAGATGGTAGAGAGAGGGAAACTACCCAATCCAAAAGTAAAGTCATTTGAAGAGGTGAAGATGCGCTGTGCTGATCCTCTCTTCCCAGTGAAAGTGGGAATATTCAACAGCATTGCGAGAGAAGTCGACCCCTTCCTCACCATGTATCAGTCTGACCAACCAATGCTGCCGTTTCTCTCCGGTGATATGTACAAACTGATTAAAGGTAAGGATAAACAAAAATTGTGTGATTGCTAATAATGTTTATTAATATAATTATATACACTGCAGTGCATTACAATTTGGCTTGTAAATTAGAAAAAAGCACTTAATTTTACTTTTTCATAGGTATCATGGGACGATTTCTAATGGAAAAGCATCTGGAAAAGGCCACATCCACTCTAAAGCTCCTCCATGTCCCTTATCAAGACAACAGTCTGCACAAGGACAGTTCAAAGATTGACGTTGGGTTTGCAGCAGAAACCACCCTGACCCAACTCAAGTCTTCCAAAAAAATTTCAGATAGGCAGAGACTAGAGATTAAGATGGACTGCAAGAAATTCTTGATCACACTCCTTGAAAAGTTGCTGAAAAAGGCTCCAGTGCATCACATGTTAGTCAGAAGCATGCAGTGCCTTGACCCGAGACGCATGGCTGGAAGTAAGGAACTCTGCGTAACTCAAATGAGAAGGATGTTGCACATACTTGTTGAGGCTAAACATGTTAATGAGGCAGTGTGCGATGATATCCTTAGAGAGTTTAGAGAGTTTTGTGATTTGGCTGCTCTTCAGGTTAAGTTCAGGGAATTTGACCCCAAAACTGCTCGAGTTGACACCCTGCTGTATGAGACAATGGGAACAAAACCATCAGTTTCCAGAGTGTGGAATGTGGTGAAACTTCTTCTTGTCTTATCACATGGTCAGGCAAGCGTCGAAAGAGGTTTTTCAATCAACAAAGAAGTAATAGTTGAGAATCAGAGGGAAAGATCTCTGGTGGCTCAGAGGCTCATTGTTGACCATGTCAGATCTGTAGGGGGCGTAACCAAGGTTGAAATCACAAAGGAGCTGCTCCTTTCAGCTGCAGGAGCCAGGCAGAAGTACTATGGGTACCTGGATGAAGAGAAGAGAAAGAAAGAACAACAAGCTGTTGACTTAAAGAGGAAGGCTTTCACAGATGAGCTGGAAGATTTGAAAAAAAAGAGGGCTAGGATGGAGGCGGACATTTGTGCTCTCGAGAAATCGGCGGATGAATATGCTGAAAAGGCTGAATCTTCAGGCAATCTGACCTTTATCAGCAAATCCAACAGTTTCCGCCGTACTGCAAAAGAAAAGAAAGAATCTCTGCTCAAAATTGAAAAACAGATTGATGAGAAGCTTTCAGAAATAAAAAAATAAATGGTGTTGATTGTTTTTGGGCAATGTTTAAGTTAACTTGTTAAAGACTGTTATCAGGTCAATTTATGGCACTTTAAGTTCAGAACAGTGTTGCTGGACACTTTTTTTTAATTATTTTTTAGTTGCTTCCCCTTGATTTATGTTATATCTCCCGTGGATTACGTTAATCCATTTCTAAGCGGTTCTCAGGGTTTGATGTATTATGTTATGAAACGTTGTTATTGTGCAAGCGTTATTTAAAAAAATATTTCATATTCCACTGTACACTACAAAGCTTGTCATTTTATATTAGTAAAAATATGCTGGGTGTGACATGGATTTTCTTCTTATTTAACATGTATACATAGACATTTCATGAAACATTAGGTCATGAATATTTACGTGAAGTCATGGAAAAGTCATGGAAAAGTCATGGAATTTTATTGGTAAAAATGTGTATGAACCCTGGAAGGGGCGGGTCTATACATGTATTACACAGCGAATGAAGTTCCCCATCAGGTCCGCCCCCTCGGTATGTCGGACCCCGCCTACGTCAGTGGCCTGAGCGGGGAACTTCCTTCACTGTGTAATTTAAATTTACACAGTGAAGGAAGTTTCCCGCTCAGGCCAATGACGTAGGCGGGGTCCGACATACCGAGGGGGCAGACCTGATGGGGAACTTTGTTCGCTGTGTAATACATGAATAGACCCGCCCCTTCTCTCGTTCCCCATCAGGTCTGCTCAGCGGACCAGATGCGGAACATGAGAAGGGGTGGGTCTATACATGTCATACAAAGTGAGAGATTTTAAGCATTATTAAAATCATTTTAAGCATTATTAAAATCACTGCTCCTAAAAAAAGTCCGTTTTTAAAACTTTTTTTTGCATTGATACATGTCCCCTGGGGCAGGACCCGGGTCCCCAAACCCTTTTTAGGACAATAACTTGCATATTAGCCTTTATAATTAACACTTTAGATTTCTCCCATAGACTTTTCAAATTTGCCGCGAACACCCCAAATTGTTCGTTGTTCGGCGAACGGGCGAACAGGCAATGTTCGAGTCGAACATGAGTTCGACTCGAACTCGAAGCTCATCCCTAGCAGATACCCCTGGATCCATCTAAAATTATCCAGTTCAGGTAAAAATTATCTTGAAGGTACTATTGGGGCCTTAATAATTACATTGACATCAAATGTCTGTCACTGGATCACACCACTTATGAAAATTTAGGAGATGAATGAGCTGCGCTAAAAATCATGATGACATGTAGAGAATTCCATAGTGAACAGAAAACAAAAATGCAAAAAATTTACTGTTTTTCCCATAAAACCTCAAGTGATCTACAAGGGAGCTATCTCCCTTAGGAATAGAATAGCTCCTAATGTTTTTGACCCTCCGGTCAAAAGGACTATTTTTTTTTCAGAGTCTTACAGGCTTTTACCAATGCAGGAAATGCCGGGTATGTTCTCTTAGTGGCTGTAAGTCTAGGAGAAATACCAAGTTCATCTCCACTAGTACATCAGTGGAGTTTAAAATTAAACCCTTCATTACATGTACCACTACGGGAGTTGTTTATCTCATACAGTGCCTGTGTGGGTTACAGTATGTGGGCTGGACTACGTGCCCGTTACAAGTTCCACTCAATGAACATATAACCAACATATTAAAGGGTTTTAAGAAGCATTCTGTGTCCAAACATTACTTATTGGTACATAATAAAAATCCAGTGATTACGATCTTTTTGGGGATAGATAAATTTAGACCCCACTAGAGGGGTAGTTCCCTGATAAGAGATATTTCTAAATTAGAAATGTTGTGGATTCATAGGGTTAAAACATATGTGCCCTATGGCTTGAATGTTGACGTAGGGTTCATTAAGTTTTTTTAAAATCACATATATTATCTTCTTTCTGGTCTTACTTGGTGCTAATTTCCTTTCCCTTAATAAAATAAATAACATTCCTCATTTGTACTTGGGATTCTGATCCAATATTAAATATAAAAAGAGGGGGGATTTTGGGACTTTGAATGAGGCAATTGACTTGATACATGTGTAGCGCACCAACCCCTGTCTTTACCTGCATTTAATTAGGCTCCTCGCAGGCAGAGAGAGGCACACCGCACCACAAGCCGTACCCTCCTGTGTGAGGAGGTTGAGCAGTGTTAGTTTTGGGCCTGCCTGCGGCTGGAGTTGAATCCTCCCGAGGATGATTCTCACCTCTATCTTGAATAGATGCAAGTCTTTATTTCTCCCCAGTAATGTAACTGTCCACACCAACTGAAAGTCCAACTTCTATATTTATTTCACACTGGATAACAAATAGTCTCTTTAACAGCAGACAGGTTGGAACAAGACACAGGACAGCTTAGGTGGGAGGAGGTCCAGGCACAAACCCAAATGATTTCTTCAGACTGCTCAGGTTTCACGAACAGTTTTGGCGCACAATCCCTGCCACAGACCGTGAGGTTGGTCTCTGCCACAGACCTGGTGAATAAAAGTCACAGCCACTGACTTGGTGAACGGGTCACTGCCACTGACCTGGTGAATAGGGCCTTGCCCTATGAAGTCACTGCCACTGACTTGGTGAACTACCTTCTTGAAGTATTTGGCCCATGTAAAGGAGAAAACCATCCCTCCGGAGAGCCACCAGAGGCCCTCACCGTCACCACGACTCTGCGCTGGGTCTTCGGAAAGGGTTACCTCCCCAGCCTCCTCATCTCAGACACGGGTCCCCTTGCAAGGCGGCACCCTGGGAGCTCTCGATCCCTAGCGGACCCCAGCCGAAGGTTGCTGGGCCCCTTGCCTTTGAAAATAGTACCTCACCCCAGACTGAAGGTGTCTGGGATGGAACAGGAACCAGGTCTCCGGGCCTAGGGCACCCCGGGGATAACACACGCACCCAGGCTGAAGATGCCTGGGCGCGGACCCACGAATGACAACCCCAATGGAAGATGGCCGCCCCCTTTTATACCCTCTCCCGACAGGCACAGCAGGTTCCCCGTCCCGCCACACTACTGCCGAGAGGGGACAAAAAAGGCACAGCCTTGTATCAGTGGTTCAACCCTGGCCTACGGCAACAGCGCCACCTGTAGGCCACAGGGAACTGCACACCAACACCATCTCCCATGAACAGAAATGGTCCATAAATATATATAGATATACTGTAAATACATAACATAGGCATATAATACGTACAAAAGTAATTTCATGTATATACACTGTATGGCATAGAACATTATAATAACATCCATGTACATGCACACATGGGTTAGGCAGCACAATCGGCTTTTACACCTTAAACAGACCAAACCACAAACAAGCAATAAAAAAAGATAGAGAGAGTGTCAGAGAAAACAATATCATGGAATCCCGAGGTAGTTACCTTAAGTGTCTGTTTGTAAAGTGATCCTCCTGCAAGATACAATGTCAACAAGTGTGCAGCTGAAAAAACTGTGACAGGGGACAGACATATTTTCAAGCCCTGGCGGGCCACCTTCCCACATCAACATATATCCTTTGTCTTTGGTTTTATGTAAGTATCTGTGATTGGGAACCCTGTTTCTTCTTATAAGCCCTGGTTCACACTGGTGCGTTTTGACATGTGATTTGGCATGTCAAATCGCATGTCAAAACGCAGATATTTGCCGCAAATTGCCGGCAATGGCACCGTTCTAATCTAATCTGTGGCGCTGCACCGATTTCAAAAAGTAGTTTCTGTACTACTTTTTGCGATTTCGGCCGCGATTTACATTGACATCTGTGTCAGATGTCTTTGTAATCGCGGCTGAAATCGGGACTGCCAGCGAGAGTGAAATCGTGCGAGTTCAGCTGAACTCGCACGGCTTCACTCCCGCAACCCAGTGTGAACCTGGGCTTAAGTTTAGTTTAGAACTAGATATACTCATACTCTGTTTCTTGCAGATACTCTTAAGCATCCATCCCTGAAGAAGTGTTTTTATACACAAAACGCGTTGGAGGATATTTAGGATGTAGCTATATGCTTTTTAAAGCATCCCATTTATATATAACTATATTATTCCAACAAATTTAATAATTTCCCATACAAACGTTCTACACATCTGTTATCAATTTTTTATTCAAAACTGTTGTGTACTGCAAACTCGATTGTGCTGCCTAACCCATGTGTGTATGTACATGGATGTTATTATAATGTTCTATGCTATACAGTGTATATACATATCATTTCTTTTGTACATGTTATATGCCTATGCTATGTATTTTCTATCTATCCAATATGCCAACACACCATTAAACTTCTATCATGTTACATGTATCAAGTCAATTGCCTCATTCAAAGTCCAAAATCCCCCCCTATTTTTACTTGAATAGGGATGGAGGCACATTTACATATGTGCTTGATTCAAAGTCCCAAACCTTCCCTCCTTTTTTCCAATCTTAAATATAAGGACTTTCGTTGTTGGCCACTGGGGGTCGTAGTTATAATTAGGGAAATTTTCAATACATTTTTTGTCCGTTTTTGGTGTTGCCGCAGTCCCTAATGTGACCTCTTTTTATTCTAAGTATGTGGCCACTAACTATAGTTTATAAATTTACATTTAATTACAAACTAATTAACATCTGTTTATTTGTTGTTTTATTGGTCGACCACTAGTGGCAGTAGTGGTACGTTAGGAGTGTGCATTCGATATTGGTGTTCGGTTAATATTTTACATCATGTTAGTCTATCTAATTCAATACATTATTTATGCCTTTCCCTCTTAGTCTTATATTATCTTTGATAGGGAAGAGATATATGATGAATTCATAGAAACATTTTAGGTTCCCTCTGGTTTCCCTTCTCCAATATGGAGGTTTTGGATCTGCCCACCTGAGGCTCAAACCGAGGTGTGGTTTTAATTGTATATGCCATTAAAGCAGTGAGTCAGCACGCCGTTCGTGCCCCAGCACGTTGTCATATTATGACAAAACGCGTCGGGAGGAGGGACGTGCTGACGTCACCGCAAACCCGCAGGGATGGGCGTTCATCATAGTCGGCCAGCTATTTTATATGCTATCTTCTACATGCTGTTTCTCATGTCCCTTGAGTAAGTGCATTACTTTTTTATTGAATAAATTAGTCTATTGGTTTTACACTATGGCGAGTCTGTTCTCTCCTTGGGTATTCTGAGTTCCACTTTCGATTGAGATTGGCCGCCCTGGCAATTACCTTCAAGCCCAATACCATCGGTCCGGCTTCATCATAGGAAGTACTTGGATGTGAGCTGCTATCTGGATCCGACCGGTGATCAAAGGCCCGGGCTGGGTTATTAGCCGCCAACGCTACACAGCTTACTGTCTGGTAAGTGTGGAATCTATGTGGTGGAGGGATTGCTATGTTTGTGAGACACCGACATCTCAAGAAGATTCTGTAAAGTGATTCACTCACTTTGAAGAGCGATTCACTTAACTAGAATTTTTCCTATTTTTCATATAATTGGTATATATTCTTTTTACCCTACACACTGTGCACCTATTTTTGTGTTATTGACTCTTGAGAGGACTTCGCAAAGTGATTCATACACTTTGAAGAGCGATTCACACACTCTGATGAGTGATTCACACAAATATATTTTACATTTTTTTTTATTTCAATTGTACTTTGTTTACTCACTTTGATTCACTCAATTTAAAGAGCGATTCACTAATATTGCAATTTTTCCATTTTAAAAATTTGGCCAATTTTATATCCTACACATTGTGCACTTATATTTGTGTATTGACTTTTGAGAGGACACTGCAAGGTGATTCATGCACTTTGAGGAGTAATTCACACACTTTGATGAGCGATTCACACATATATTTTTCAATTTTATTTTTTGCATTTTGGTTTTCTGTTCACTATGGAATAATCTACATGCCATCATGATTTTTAACGCAGCTCATTCCTCTCCTATTCTTTTCCACTGTACATATCTTACAGCTGAGCTACTGCTGCATATGTATTGAGCTTAATAATTTAGCACGGTTTGTCTTTTATACCACCATGCTAAAAACATGCGTGCTTGTATGATCATGCATATTCTTTGGCCAATAATGCACGCTCACTTCTTCACAATGACAAAGATACAGAAATGTCTGAAAATTCCCAACTTGGCCAATCCAAATTAATTTTAGCAAAGTTCTTTAGAGCCCATCTGTATTGGTCATTGATATACAATATCAATGATGGTGTTAAACAAAACAACTGTGTGGGTTTGTCTATAATTAATTGTGTTTTAGATGGATTTATTTAAGTTATTTCAGTTTAAGTTATTTCAATTGATTTGCTGCAGTAATAACATCCCTTTTTCCTAATCATAGTGACTCTTCAATGAAGAGCTTCTAACAAGAATGCCAGTCACAGAATGGCCGTCACTGATCATGCAATGCATTACTGCGACATAGCAGCATGAAAAGAAAAGCCCATACAGTAATTAAGATCAGGTGTTTAAAAAAAATATATCACATTGTACTCCAGAATTGTAATCATTCACACACACATTATGTAAGAGACCTACATTAAGAAATGTGTATACTCAAGCTGGCAAAATGAAGCAAAGTAATTGAAAGTGAACATAGACTCCATGCTGTTTTTCACTGCGTGACAACATGTGTTGACCTGGATTTAGAGACCTCCTCATGGTTGCTAGTTAAGAGGTGCAGTTCTGTCCATGTGACTGGCTTTTTTTCACTGTAGAAAGGCTATGCCTTTCTAGATATTATCTCGAGAAAAAATATCATATTCCTATGTTAACGTTAACAATGTAAAAATCATTCTTATTCCCAGAAAAAGTAATAGCGGTGTAGTGGATTTTCTATAGGTTTACTATTTGCCCTTACAGTAGTACTAAACCCATAACGATAAAATCAGTCTGCATATGCAGTAGGGCATGCTTGTGTAGCGCCTGCCCCTCTCCTCTCTCCGTGCGGCTCGCACTGTCTCTTGTCTAGGGGTATCTGGTAGGGTGGAGAGAGAGAGAGCGGGTGGGCTACGCCTAGCCTCCACCACGTGTAGAATACCGGTGGTATCAGCAATGTCTCATTTACCTTCGGGTCTGTGTTGTGCACCCGGATCCTCCCTCCAAGAGTCACCATGAACTTCGTCCGCCAGGAATTGAGCCTCACACCATTAAAGTCCAACACTCCTTTATTAGAACACACCATACAGGGACTCCCTTGATAGATAGAACAGAAAAGGAGGTGTGAGTGTGAATAGGCCCAGACACAAATTCGCTCCTCCACTCTCCTCCTGGAGAGTGGGATATGGTCTCCGCACAAGGTAAAGGGGATCCTTCTGGACGGTCTCCGACAAGAGACTCACCCGTCACCGGCAGTCTGCTGCACCGGGTCTTCGAGTGAGGAGCTCTCCCCGGTCCATTGCGTCTTACTCAGATTCAGGCCTCCATCCCGAAGTGCCTTAGGACCCTTCCCTCGCGGAACTCAGTGTTGGGCACTGGGTGGAACACGATCTCCGGTGGTCCTCTAGGCCAAGGCCTCCTAGAGGACGGGCACGAACCCACGTCCGCAAGCTGAAGGTGCTTGGGACGAAGACCCCGTGACCAAGATGGCCGGCCCCTTTATCTCCTCTCCCAGCAAGCCCGGCGGGTTCCCCGCCCCACCATACCGCCGCCGAGAGAGGACAAAAAGGACCTCGGCACACAGTGATATTCATCCCCCCCGGCCACGGCGACAGCGTCACCTAGTGAACCGCAAGGAACATAACACTGAGGTCACAGCTAAATTCGAAAAATGCACCCGGGAAAGTAAGTACCCGCTACACTCTCCCCCCTGTCTTTTGACACTGGACCCCAGTGTCTGGAGTGAATCACGCCCTCAACGGCTGACACAATCCAATCCAGAAACCAACTAAAAATTTTAAAAAACAAAAATTTTTCAGGAAGCTATCCTAACAGCGAAGTTTGTGTCTGAGCCCCTGCAACAAAAGTGGAGTGAAAGACAACATTTAAAACATAAAATCACATTCCAACATTATACTTTTCCCTCCCATCCTAACTAAGAACCACCCCAGGTTCCATAATCTTGACTGGACGCTCTCCTGCAGAGGGAAGAGAAAGAAACAATAAAACCCTGACACATGTGTGTGTGTGAGAGAAAAAGAAACTCCTCCGAAGAGAAATATCTTTTCTTCCAGTGTGAGTGTGTACAATGTGTAACGTTGCACAAGACTGCCACCTGGTGACAGCCTCGCGGTAACTGCACCCGTTGAACCATCTTTTCTTTTCTTGCTGCTTGATTCCGGGCCCTATCTACCCCAAAGTCTGCAACTTCTCACCGGAGAGGAAAGAACAACTGGAACAGTTCTTCCTTGAAATGACACAAGCACCCCTCTTGCGGGGCAAACACTGATGATAGCACCAACAAGAAAGTCAAACAGCAAAGTTCAGGGGGTGCAAGGTCCTTTTGAAACAAAGCAAACAAATGGGGTCTCTTTCTCCTCAGAGGTAGAAGCGGGGATGCGGCAGGACAAGAGGCTTCAAATGCCGGTCCATGGTCTCCAAATGGTACTCCACATCTTCCCCTTCTTTGTGTCGGATCAACACTTTATCTGCAGGGATGTGTCTTCCCAACATCCACTCTGCCTTACAGTCTTTGAACCGCTGAGATGTCTTGGGAGAGCATGTCAAATACCTGCGGGCGTGTGGGACCTTAAGGTGGGTCCACACAAAGTCATTATACCAGCGCTCTCGGTACACCTCCACTTCGTAGAGCAACTCCTTGGAGAGGTACGGATATTCCCACCCGTAGTCAGCAGCGACTTTCTGGCAGAAGAGTCTCTGAAGCCTTGACAGCGGAGGCATTGTGGCTCTGTCCCCTTCGCCGGGCAAAACTATAGAGTCCGGGTGGCGAGGGGCCTTGACCACTTCTGGTTGGGGCATAGGTGCCCGTAGTATCAACTTCTGTTCCCCAGTACCTGATGCAGGTGGCACCGGAGATGCAGATGTGGGCTGGGGACAGGACCTTTGTTCAGGCGCTGGAGCCTCCACCCGGGGTGTACTCTCCCCCGTGGACATGGGTGAATCTCGAGGCCTTCGGGAATGAAGCTAGCGGCACTTTGTCCCAGCCCTTTTCTGCAAACAGTTCGTCAATGGCTGTGTCATCTCCCACATCAGAGAGCGACTCCAGATCCGAAGTATCACACTCCTCCGCGGGTATGTAGCCCGTTGTAGAGACAGAGCTAACACCTCCCGCAGACATACTGGGCCATGCCTTCCCGGCATCTCCGCCCATACACCAAGTCTCTTTGCCCGGCTTACCTCGGCCTTTACTTGAAGCGGGACGTCCGGAACACTCGTCAACGGATCCGTCTATGCCTGGCGTAAGCTGGCGAGAGGGTCCGCCACCACCGCTGGTCGGGGCCACCACGCTGGTTCTCTTCTTCGGTGGCGGACGCTGTGAGACAGTGGTGACCGAGTCAGCATCCTCGGATTTCTCCCGTTGATTTTTTAACGACCTCCTCCGCGGTCGCTGCAGTGTGCGCTGGGATGGCTTTTACAGCAGTAATTCCTCCTCTGCGAGTAGTGTTACCTAAAGCCCGGCCTGGGTAGATGGTTCTCGGCCTGTCTACTGCCGGATCCACCTCGAACAGGAACTCCCCACAGGCCTCACATTGTCCAAAGGGCTTCAGGTGGCACACCAGTCCAGAGCACCCGGGGCAAATTACACCCAGGGCCTCTACGTCCATGCACGAGTACAGGGCGAATCGACCCCTTGGCTTCAGCCGGATCCCGGTATCCGTTATCGGAGCAGCAGCAGTCATCGTGGTAGTAGCAGGGTGAACTGGAATCCATGAGGTATGTCCAAACATGGTGACTTGTTGCTGGTCCATCGCACACTGCAGAGTTTTCGCGCCAATGTCCCACGTGTAGCCCTCTCACGTATTGGACTCCTCCCCTTTGCTCCAGTTCGCGGGCTTTCTTCACTTTCTTTGGTTGAGCCACGCCCACGAACTAAGCGGCGGGGGTTGTGTCTGTTGGCGCAGTGCAATTAGAAGCCCCCACGTGTAGTACCTCACACGGCTGGGCCTCCCCCCGTTCACCGCTCTTCCTGCACGGGCCTTTCCCTTGTCTAGGGTCAATTCCACGACTTCGAGCAGGGCTGCACTTTGGCCTATTCAGTTAACTCATCCAGCAGACTTGTTCCATATTGTGATGCACAACACAATCCCGGACCCGAGCCCCCACGTGTAGCGCCTGCCCCTCTCCTCTCTCCGTGCGGCTCGCACTGTCTCTTGTCTAGGGGTATCTTCTAGGGTGGAGAGAGCGAGAGCGGGTGGGCTACGCCTAGCCTCCACCACGTGTAGAATACCGGTGGTATCAGCAATGTCTCATTTACCTTCGGGTCTGTGTTGTGCACCCGGATCCTCCCTCTAAGAGTCACCATGAACTTTGTCCGCCAGGAATTGAGCCTCACACCATTAAAGTGCAACACTCCTTTATTAGAACACACCATACAGGGACTCCCTTGATAGATAGAACAGAAAAGGAGGTGTGAGTGTGAATAGGCCCAGACACAAATTCGCTCCTCCACTCTCCTCCTGGAGAGTGGGATATGGTCTCCGCACAAGGTAAAGGGGATCCTTCTGGACGGTCTCCGACAAGAGACTCACCCGTCACCGGCAGTCTGCTGCACCGGGTCTTCGAGTGAGGAGCTCTCCCCGGTCCATTGCGTCTTACTCAGATTCAGGCCTCCATCCCGAAGTGCCTTAGGACCCTTCCCTCGCGGAACTCAGTGTTGGGCACTGAGCTCCGGACCTTCTTGCAAGTACCTCATCCCAGGGCTGAAGGTGCCTGGGGTGGAACACGATCTCCGGTGGTCCTCTAGGCCGAGGCCTCCTAGAGGACGGGCACGAACCCACGTCCGCAAGCTGAAGGTGCTTGGGACGAAGACCCCGTGACCAAGATGGCCGGCCCCTTTATCTCCTCTCCCAGCAAGCCCAGCGGGTTACCCGCCCCACCATACCGCCGCCGAGAGAGGACAAAAAGGACCTAGGCACACAGTGATATTCATCCCCCTCCGGCCACGGCGACAGCGTCACCTAGTGAACCGCAAGGAACATAACACTGAGGTCACAGCTAAATTCGAAAAATGCACCCGGGAAAGTAAGTACCCGCTACACTTGTTATACTCACTGGGGAACCTAAGAGGTTAATCCTCCCCATTGTGTAAAAAGGCTGTTTGATCCTGTCTTCTCTGATCCTCCCCTTCTTTCACTGTCCCCAATAAATCTCCTGATAAGACAGAGCCTTTGGAGTCACTCTGCACATGCTCAGTTTGGTGTTTCTCTTGGCAGAGTGCATGTAATCAGCATAAGGCCAATCAGCACTGTTAAGACAGAGGGTCAGGGGTCCTGCAGCCTCATAGGACAGTCAGAGTAGAATGAAAACTCCTCCTACAAGCTTTAACCAGTGCTCGGCCAGACACTGATAGATGTCACAAGACTGCAATATACTGCTGAAGAGAAAAGGTATTTAGCCATTTATATTTACTAAAATAATTGTATTTCTGTGTTCTGTATACTGTATACTGTGGGAGACCAGTTATAGTGAATGCGGGATCCTGGGTATAGTAACACTTTAACTGATTAACTTAGAATTAAAATATAATATTTTCATACACTGTACATAGACGTGTAGCGCCCATCCCTTTTTAGGGGTGCTATATACACAAATTTAGGGGGCTGGTCTGAGTTAGTAGTTGGACTCAGACCGTTCTCATTGATAGGTTGTGCTACTTTGTTTCACATAAGGGGCGGACGCCGCCTGGCAGGGGTCGTCGTCGTCGGTGAGGAGTCGGGAGTCCGAGTCCAAGTGCGCGGAGCCTGGCCCTCCAGGCCATGGGGCCACATGCACATCAGTCCCAGGCACCTTTAGTCCTGGGGCTGCAACTTCAGCACTGGGCCCAGCACCTTTAGCTGGAGCCCACTCCTGACAAGAGGAATCCCAGGGTGCCCCTTGCGAGGGTACCCGCTCTAAGAAGAGGAGGCCGGGGGAGGACCTTTCTGAGGGACCGGTGAGAGTTCACGGTGAAAGAAGAGGCCTGGTAACTTTCTGGAGGGATTCATCTATCCACCAAGGGCCTAGTTATGTGCTGTTGCGGGCACCTGACCTTTGTGTTGCAAAAGCTGAAAAGTTCGGGACATGATAGACTATGTGGCAGAGGGTCTCCCGATCGTATGTAAGAAAATAACCTAATTAAGCGTCCGAGCATCACTGCGGCTGCTAGGATCCACTTTATAGGAGATATCCAGGTGAGCTGAACCCACTCAGGGATTGAGTGGTGATTGTAACAGTTACTTGTGCCTGGACCTACCTCCCAAAACCTTGCTGTCCTGTCTCTTATCCACCCTTTCCTGTCTGCTGAATATTGAGGAAAAATAAACTCAACGTTGGAGTTTAGAGTGGTGTGGACATTGGAATTACTGGGGGGAAAAACAGAGACTTGTCCCTATATCCTAGGACAGTGATGGCGAACCTTGGCTCCCCAGATGTTTTGGAACTACATTTCCCATGATGCTCAACTACACTGCAGAGTGCATGAGAATCATGGGAAATGTAGTTCCAAAACATCTGGGGTGCCAAGGTTCGCCATCACTGTCCTAGGAGATGAGAACCAACCGATGGAGAACCTAGCTGTGGGACCCAAATACAGGCATACCCCGCTTTGCGGACACTCACTTTACGTACACTCGCGGGTACGGACATGCCCGCGAGTGTACGTAAAGTGCCTCGCAAGTACGGACATTCCAGACATTCCCGCGCCGCGCAGCCACAGTATGACCAGGAAGAGGCAGAGCTGCTGCCCGGAGTTGTTGCCGTTGAAAAGGAAAGAGGCAAAGTTCCTGTGAGCCAGCCCAGAGTTGCCAGAAAGCCAGCCCAGCATTGCCTGTCGGCCTAGAGGTGCCCGCCAGCCAGCCCAGAGGTGCCCGCCAGCCAGCCCAGAGGTACCTGTCCGCCAGTCAGCCCAGAGGTACCTGCCCACCAGCCAGCCCAGAGGTACCTGCCCACCAGCCAGCCCAGAGGTGCCCGCCAGCCAGCCCAGAGGTACCTGCCCGCCAGCCAGCCCAGAGGTGCTCGCCAGCCAGCCCAGAGGTGCCCGCCAGCCAGCCCAGAGGTGCCCGCCAGCCAGCCAGCCCAGAGGTGCCCACCAGCCAGCCCAGCGTTGCTCAGTCTGCACAAACGTAAGAACTGTACAGTACTGTATAGCCCCCTCAATTGGCCCTGATCCCCCCACTACCAGTTATGCTTGTAAATGACTATTGCAATGCAGTGCATGCATTTTAGAAGTGAAAAAATGTATTGCTTCACTTTAAGTACATTTTCGTTTTACATATGTAGCGGGTATGTACTTTCCCGGGTGTAATTTGAACTTGGCAGAGACATCAGTGATGTGTAATTCCCTGCAGCCCAGCAGGTGGCCATGTCGCCCTGGGCTGGGGTTGAATCATTGCTGTGTGCCGTGCCTTCTTTTTGTCCTCCCTCGGCAGCGGTATGGTGGGGCGGGGAACCTGCCGTGCTTGCCGGGAGAGGGTATAAAGGGGCCGGCCATCTTTGTCACGGGGTTGAGTCCCAGGCACCTTCAGCCTGTGGGCGGTGGTTCGTGTCGGTCCTCTAGGCGGCCTAGGCCTAGAGGACAGCCGGAGGTCGTGTTCCATCCCAGGCACCTTTAGCCTGGGGTGAGGTACTCGGATGGAGGTCTGGAGCTCAGTGCCCAACACTGCGTTCCGCGAGGGAAGGAGATCCTAGGGAACCCAGAGATTGGGAACCCGAATCCGGAAGGCGTAATGGACCGGGGGAGCTCCTCACTTGAAGACCTTGTGCAGCATATTGCCAGTGATGGGTGAGCCTCTCATCGGAGACCACCTGGAAGGAAATTCCCCCCTCGCTCGGAGACCGCAACCCACTTTCAGGGAGGAAAGTGGAGAACACATTGTGTCTGGGCCTACTCGCATCCACACCTCCTTTTCTGTTCTGTTTCTACAAGGGAGTTCAACTGATTGTTTTCAATCAAGAAGAATAAAGGAGTGTTGGACTTTAATGCTGTGGGGCTCATTTCCTGACAGACATTGTTCAAGGTAACTCTCGTGGAGGCTCCAGGTGCACAGCACTGACCCGAAGGTAAAAGAACTTTGCTTATACCACACTGACACCTGTGGTGAAGGCCAGGCGTGGTGTCCCCGCTCCCTTCCCCTCTAAGGTACCCCTAGACAAGAGACAAGAAGAGCTGAAAACGAAGAGGGGAGTGAGGAGGGCGCTACACGTGGGGGCTCGGGTCCGGCATAGTGTTTGTGCACCACGGAATTGAACGTGTCTGCTGGAAGAGTTACGCGAGTAGGCAGGCCTTCATTGGCCGAAGTGCATCCCTGTGCTCGAAGTCGTGGACATGACCCATTGAAGGGAAAGGCACGTGCAGAAGAGCGAGGAAAGGGGGAAGCTCAGCCGTGTGAAGTAGTACACGTGGGGGTTTCTATTTGCACTGCGCCACCAGGCACACCCCCATCGCTTAGTTCGTGGGCGTGACTCAAAAAGGAAAAAAGAACAAAAGCCTGCAAACTGGAGCAAAAGGGAGGAGTCCAATATGTGTAAAGGACTACACGTGGGACGTTGGCGCAAAAACTTTGCAGTGTGCGATGGATTAGCAACAGGTCGCCATGTTCGGACATACATCGTGGATTCCAGTTCACGCTTCCACCACGACATTGACTGCTGCTGCTCCGGTAACAGATATGGGGATCCGGCTAAAGCCAAGGGGTCGATTCGCCCTGTATTCATGCATGGACGTTGAGGCTCTGGGTGTGATTTGTCCCGGCTGTTCGGGACTGGTGTGCCAACTGAAGCTATTCGGGCGATGTGAGGCCTGTGGGGAGTTTCTGTTTGCAGTGGATCCGGCGGTTGAGAAGCCGAGAACCATCTACCCCGGCCGTGCTGCGGGCAACACCACTCAGAGAGGAGGAATCACTGCTTTGACAGCCATCCCTGCGCACACTGCAGCGACCGCGGAGGAGGTCGTGAAAACTCAACGGGAGAAATCCGAGGATGCTGACTCGGTCACCACTGTCTCGCAGCATCCACCACCGAAGAGAAAGACCGGCATGGTAGCCACGACCAGCGGTTGTGGTGGACCGTCTCGCCCGCTTCAAGTAAAGGCCGAGGTAAGCCAGGCGGAGAGATTTGGTGTGTGGGAAGAGGTGAAAACTCAGTCTCCACTACCGGCTACCTGCCCGCGGAGGAGTGTGACACCTCTGACCTGGAGTCGCTCTCGGACATGGGAGACGACGTTGCTATAGATGAACTGTTTACCGAAAAGGGCTGGGACAAAGTACCTCTCGCCTCATGCCGGAGGACCAGGGATCCACCCATGTCTACAGGGGAAAGTACACCCCGGGTGGAGGCACCAGCGCCTGAAGAGGGGTCCCGTCCCCAGCCTGCCTCTACAACCCCGGTACAATCTGTACCCAAGACCGGGGAAAAGAGACTGCTGTTGCGGGCACCAATGCCCAGACCAGATGTGGTCAAGGTCCCTCGCCACCTGGACTCAATAGTTTTCCCTGGCGAAGGGGACAAAGCTACTATGCCTCCTTTGGCGAGACTACAACGCCTATTTGGCCAGAAGGTTGCTGCAGAGTACGGATGGGAGTATCCGTACTTGTCCAAGGAGTTGCTCTATGAGGTGGAAGTGTGCCGGGAGCGCAGGTACAATGACTTTGTGTGGACCCACCTTCAGGTTCCACACGCCCGCAGGTACCTGGCATGTTCTCCAAAGGCCTCTCAACGTTTTAAAGACTGCAAGGCAGAGTGGATGTTGGGACGGCACATCCATGCAGACAAAGTGTTGATCCGGCGCAAGGAAGGAGAAGATGTGGAGTATCATCTGGAGACCATGGATCAACACTTGAAGCCACTTGTTCTGCCGCATCCCCGCTTTTACCTGTAGGAGAGAAAAGACTCCATTCTTGTTATGCTGCTGAACTTTCTGGGGCCCGTTGCTTTTGTGACCCGAGGAATGAAGGACTGTTCCTGTTGTTCTTCACTTTTCTGCAAGAGATCATGGACTCTGGGGTAGATAGGGTCAAAGAGAAGAGGAAAAGTTCCACGAGTGCAGTTACCGCGGTGCTGTCACCAGGTGGCAGTGTTGCTCAATGTTAAACACTTTTCACGCACTCACTCTTTGGAGAAAAGGGATTTCTTCCAGGAGAAGTTTCTTTTCTCGCGCACGAATACATGTGTCAGGGTTATGTGTGCTAATCCCTTTCTTTTCCCTCTGCAGGAGAGCATCCCATCAAGACCACTGAGTATGGGGTGGGTCTTAGTCAGGATGGGTGGGAAAAGTAAAATGTGAATATGTGATTCAAAGTTATGGTTTAAAGCTGTTGTTTTTCTTTCTTCCTTCTTCCCTTTTTATTACAGGGCTCAGACACAATGTTTCAGTTGGGTAGTTTTTTTTCTAAAGTGTTATTTTTGTACAATTGTTAGTCGGTTTCTGGATTGGATTATGTCAGCCGTTGAGGGCATGATTTACTCTAGACACTGGGGACCAGTGTCAAACCACCAGGGGGAGAGTGTAGCGGGTATGTACTTTCCCGGGTATAATTTGAACTTGGCAGAGACATCAGTGATGTGGAATTCCCTGCAGCCCAGAAGGTGGCGCCGTCGCCCTGGGCTGGGGTTGAATCATTGCTGTGTGCCGTGCCTCCTTTTTGTCCTCCCTCGGCAGCGGTATGGTGGGGCGGGGAACGCGCCGTGCTTGCCGTGGTAGGGTATAAAGGGGCCGGCCATCTTTGTCACAGGGTTGAGTCCCAGGCACCTTCAGCCTGTGGGCGGTGGTTCGTGTCGGTCCTCTAGGCGGCCTAGGCCTAGAGGACAGCCGGAGGTCGTGTTCCATCCCAGGCAGGTCTGGAGCTCAGTGCCCAACACTGAGTTCCGCGAGGGAAGGAGATCCTAGGGAACCCAGGGATTGGGAACCCGAATCCGGAAGGCGTAATGGACCGGGGGGAGCTCCTCACTTGAAGACCTGGTGCAGCATATTGCCAGTGATGGGTGAGCCTCTCATCGGAGACCACCTGGAAGGAAATTCCCCCCTCGCTCGGAGACCGCAACCCACTTTCAGGGAGGAAAGTGGAGAACACATTGTGTCTGGGCCTACTCGCATCCACACCTCCTTTTCTGTTCTGTTTCTACAAGGGAGTTCAACTGATTGTGTTCATTTGAGTAGAATAAAGGAGTGTTGGACTTTAATGCTGTGGGGCTCATTTCCTGACAGACATTGTTCAATGTAACTCTTGGTGGAGGCTCCAGGTGCACAGCACTGACCCGAAGGTAAAAGAACTTTGCTTATACCACACTGACACCTGTGGTGAAGGCCAGGCGTGGTGTCCCCGCTCCCTTCCCCTCTAAGGTACCCCTAGACAAGAGACAAGACGAGCTGAAAACGAAGAGGGGAGTGAGGAGGGCACTACACATACATGCTCTGGTCCCATTGTGTACTTAAAAGCGGGGTATGCCTGTACATTACACCGCTTAACCTCTTCATACAGGAGGGTGCATATAGTGCGGGCATATAGTACGGTGTGCCCTTTTCCTGCAAGTGAGCCAAAGGTGGGAAAAAGGGTCCGTGTGCTACAGGCGTTACATTGCATATACAGTACAAATGTTAACTATGGTGTAGTCAATAGAAAAAAGTCAGATCCTTCCTCCCTTCCTTCCATCCTACCTTCTTTTAAATATATAAATATGAAATACTGCGTATAAAATGTTCATTTCAAACCGGTGGGTGGAGCTCTGGGCACACATGTTCCTGAGGATAATTTTTAAAAAAGCTTGTTTACAGAGCTCAAAAATCCAAGCTGAAGTGTGTCAGAGCAGTGGCTCATCAACCCCTCCATTTTCCTTTCTGCTGTGTTCAGAAAGCTGCACCTTTTTTTTATTGGACAGAAAGAGTCAACAATGCAAACAGTTTTTGCTCTGCTCACTCCTTAGGAAAATCACAGCAATCTGCACAATTGGTGTACCCTTTGAAATATTTATTTGTAAAATAAAGATTGTATATACTGTACATTGTAAAAAAGGATAAAAAAATATTCAAAAACATAAATCATTGCATAAGGGCTTATAATTTCACTTTAAAATTTAAATTCAACAGATAGATAAACATTTCATACAATGCCATCATAGACGACAGACCTAAATATATTGCTGTATTATGAAAGAAAGAAAAAGAGGAATAAAAGGAAATGGTTCATACCAGATAAATAAGTAATTTGTATTAACCTTTATAATTATCTATTGCTCCTTTTTTTTACAATTCTTTGGCAAGATATTTTGCTGGTTGGCACAGGTGATCTGTATGAACAAAACAAAACTGACTCGATATATCAGTTAAGCTGGCCATACACTAGTAAAATTTTGTTAGAAATTTTTACTTTCAAGAATGTTTGTTCCATTTCCTAATTGTTAGTGTGATCCAGTTGATGCTCGTTTGCAACACAGTGATGCGAAATTTCAAAGGAGCAGGGTGGAAAAATTTTCTCGATTGAAAAAATTTCTAATAGTAAATGTGGTTTTGTTTAGGAGGGTCCACTTGTTCAAAAGTCCAAAACAAATAACATTTTTAAGCACTTACGAATGACATTTGTCAAGTCATCGAATGTATTGAGAATTTTCGCACAAACATTTGTTTGAAAATCTGCTAATGTATGGCCAGATTTTTGTGTGCCATTGGAAGCCATAAAAGAGGCTGCCTACATAATAGCTGAATCAAAGGATATTGTAAGTAGCAAAGTAGGTAAATGTCCTGTAGAAGTATTGATAGATATATTTCATGGGTCATTAAACCAGTACACAGGCAAATATTTTTTTATTATTATCTGCTGTGTAAAACAAGGTTACTCACGTGAGGTATTTGCCACTCTTATGCCGCATACACACGATCGGAATTTCCGACAACAAAATCGTGTTTTTTTTCCGATGGATGTTGGTTCAAACTTGTCTTGCATACACACGGTCACACAAATGTTGCTCGGAAATTCCGATGGTCAAGAACGCGGAGACGTACAACACTACGACGAGCCAAGAAAAATGAAGTACAATGATTTCAAGCATGCGTCCAATTGATTCCGAGCATTCGCAGCACTTTTGTGCGTCGGAAATGGCTACACATGATCAGAATTTCCGACAAGAACTTTTGTTGTCGGAAAAATAGAAAACCAGCTCTCAATCATTTGTTGTCGGAAATTCCGAAAGCAAATGTCCAATGGAGCCTACACACGGTCGGAATTTCCAAATAAAAGCTCACATCAAACATTTGTTGTCGGAAATTCCGATCGTGGGTACGCGGCATTAGGATCCTTTCTTTACAAGTTACAGTTTATTTAATGCTTGATATTATAGCTTTCTCGATATTTCCGGTGCTGCGACTATGAAAGCTGTGGTGTTATACATAGAAGCTGTACTGTTGTTTATCCGCCCCTCCTCTTCCATTGTCCATTCACCTTTTATTGTGTGTGTTCTGTGAATGGACAAGGGGAGAGATGGGGAGGATACATGACAGTACAGCTTCTATGTAAGGGGGCCACAGCTTTTAAAGTCCCAGCACCGGAAGTATAGAGAAAGCTATATTATCCAACACAAATTAAATTGTAAATACTCGAGTATAACCCGAGATTTTCGGCCCTTTTTTTTGGGCTGAAAGTCCCCCCCTCGGCTTATACTCGAGTCAGCGAAATTGAATATTGTAAAATGTACCCGAAGGCTGCGGCGTCCATCGTTTAAAACTCGCGGGCTCTTCCTGGTCCCTTCCGTGATAGGCGGAACTGTGTCTGCTGAGAATCGCCTATCACGAACGTTCTCTCATCCTCAGTTTCCCAGCAGATTTCCGTGATTGGCGGAAACTGAACACAGTGTCTGCTGGGATGGGTGAAGATGAGAGAACGTTCGTGATAGGCGATTCTCACCCGACACAGTTCCGCCTATCACGTAAGAGACCAGGAAGAGAGCGCGAGTTTTAAACGATGAACGCCGCAGCCTTCAGGTACAATTTTACAATGTTCAATTATAATTCTAGGGAAACAGTGAGGATGGGCACAGGTGAGGATGGGCACAGGTGAGGATGGGCACAGATGAGGATGGGAACAGTGAGGATGGGAACAGTGAGGATGGGAACAGTAAGGTGGCAATGGGCTTAGTGAAGTTGCAATGGGTGGGCGTTGTTGACCCTCGGCTTATACTCGAGTCAGTAAGTTTTGCCAGGTTTTTGTGGTAACATTAGGTACCTCGGCTTATACTCGGGTCGGCTTATACTCGAGTATATACGGTAGTAAAAAAAAAAGCAGCGATATTAAAAGAGCAATCACCTCACATGAGTACTGTATTTATTGGCGTATAACACTCACTTTTTTACCCTGAAAATAGAGGGTAAACTGTGCCTGCGTGTTATACGCAGGGGGCTGTGGAAAGTTTTTTTCCTGAAACTTCCCTCTTAAAGTTAGGGTGCGTGTTTTACGCCTGTGCGTGTTATACGCCCATAAATACGATAAACTTTTTTTTTTCACAGCAGATATTAAGAAAAAATGAAGATCTGCTTTAGACTATATAACCAAAATAAATATTTTATCACATGTGATGCTTATTTGTATTTTTTTTTTAAGTGAAAAAGCTTAATATTACTTGTATATGTTTTGTGCAGGATCCGTAACCGACATTAGGTCAATGTATGTTTTGTGGTGGGCGTTTGTGTTTAACATTTAGTGATCTGCTATTGACTTTTCTTTATCCTTCTTTTTTCTAGTACAAATGTCTAGTTTTTGTGTATGCATATTGTAAAGAGGACAGACTCAGCTGGTAATGGCAGAGGTAAATCATGTATGAGACAGGGACACCCAGAATTAGTCCAAACAAGTTTGTCCTGCACTTTTACTCAGCAATACAATAAACAAATAGAGTTCAATGCACAAGGGCTTTGTTAAGCAACTCCATAGCATAAAACAAACAAAACATCTGCTTGTATGAGCCATTAGCTAAACGTATGTTAGTCCTGACTAGTGGGGCCACAATTTGCTGTGTGTTGGCACCAAATCGCTAGAGTCCCCTCCCTGCTTCTGAGATAGGATCCACTGCTGGTAGATAGAATCCTTTGCCATGTTGTGCCCAAATCCTGGCCATAGGCCCACCCACGACATCCCCAGCCATGAGCCTTTATATTCATGAAGAAAGGAATGTCCACACAAGAAGTACATTTTCCACACTTTGCTGATACTCTTCAGAGATGGCATTGACATTTAACATCACTTTCACATACTGACAGAACTCTTCGGCACAGCTTTTTGGGACCAACCTCCCTGTATACTACAACCACAGCATTTTACTTCTGTCAAACTGAGATTAACAAGGTGGTTTTCTGTAGTATACCGCTCACTCTCGCTCTGTCCCATTCCATAGCTCTACCCAGTCAGGCACGCTCCCAGATTTTACTGTCAGCTGTAATGTACTAGCACTCACGTCAGAGAACACTTAGGCTGGCCTAAAAGGCCTTCTGCATTCTGCTCACAGTCCACATACAACCTTAACCAGAGTCAGGGAGCCTACATTTGGTTCTTCTGGATGTTAAATTACCTCACTTGGTGCTTCAGGCCTGTTAAGAGCCCTTGTGTCAGATAAGGGTACTCACCGAGGCCGAGATGCAGAGAGAGGCTCACTCTTGTAACTAAGCGCACTCCACCCCCTGGAGATGGGGCAGAAGGTGGGTGGCACCAAGAGGCACAAGCTACCAGCAGGCAGGACAGGACTTGCGTGAAGGTCTCTGAGGGCTTGTGTAGACCCTGACAGGTAGCAGAGCTCAGCTGGTGTTATTTAGCAGAAAGTCCAAAGCAGGCCGGGGGCCAAACACCAGAGAGGAGTCCAAGACAAGCAAAAGGATCAAGACGCTGGAGACTGGAGACAATCCGGGTCACAGGCAGAAGGTCGGGTGCAGGAGACTGAAGGCAAGTCCGGGTCACAAGGCAAAGGGTCAAACACAGGAGAGAGCAGCAAAGTCCAATAAGCAAGCCAGGAGTCAGGTTTAGGAGAGATCAGAGTGGACAAGGCAATCCGGGTCACAGCAGAAGATCAAACAGGCAGAAAACAGGAACTTGGATCACAGGAAGCTGAAAGACAAAACAGCAATTTGTTTGGGGATTTGCTCAGCTTTTATAGGCAGCCAGGATGCCATGTGACACGCTGAACAAATGGAAGCTGTTTACTTCCTGACAGGCAGCCAGGATGTCATGTGCCACGCTGAACAGATAGAAGCTGTTTACTTCCTGACAGGCAGCCAGGATGTCATGTGACACGCTGAACAGATAGAAGCTGTTTACTTCCCTGACACCTTGGCAGTATCTGGCTATATGCACATGGCTGAGGGATGTTTGGGTCCCATGCCTCAGCTCTCTAGGTTCCTTGCATTTATATGGGCACTAACTTCACCCTTTGCATCACCACAGGAAGGTATTGTATAAAACGGGACCTGACACCCACTTACAGAATTTCATATTACCACACTATTTTGGGACAGAGCCACCTAATGGCAAACTAGCTAACGGGTAATAGGTTCCCCGAAACGAGTAGGCAGCACAGTCTTTTCACCCACCAGCAGAGCAGAGAGAGTGATAGAGTCCTCAGCACTGGTCAGCGTATACAGTATATAAAAAGGCCTATGTACAAATGAGGCTAAGAAATGAGGCCTGGCTAACAAGTAATATGTGGACCTAGGGAGGGAGGCTTTATCTTACCAGCTCCAGGACCCATACCAAATCTTACCAAGAGAAAGCGCAATATTGTTTTCTCCATAGCAGACACAAACTCAGGAGCTCCTCACCATATGTGGGTGAGAAATGAAGTTAATATATATACATTGTCCACAACCCTAACAGCCAGTGCCTCACAATATATCAAGTTCTAAGTACATACTATAACTTCTCAGTAGCAGATATGGCAGTAGTCATTTGAGTTGCCACGTGGTACAAGCCAACCCAAACATTTACATACAGTATATAGCCAAGGACAAGTACTACAAGTGCCTACAGTGGGGCAAAAAAGTATTTAGTCAGCCACCAATTGTGCAAGTTCTCCCACTTAAAAAGATGAGAGAGGCCTGTAATTGTCATCATAGGTATACCTCAACTATGAGAGACAAAATGTGGAAACAAATCCAGACAATCACATTGTCTGATTTGGAAATATTTTTTTTTGCAAATTATGGTGGAAAATAAGTATTTGGTCACCTACAAACAAGAAAGATTTCTGGCTCTCACAGACCTGTATGTTCTTCTTTAAGAGGCTCCTCTGTCCTCCACTCATTACTTGTATTAATGGCACCTGTTTGAACTTTTTATCAGTATAAAAGACACCTGTCCACAACCTCAAACAGTCACACTCCAAACTCCACTATGGTGAAGACCAAAGAGCTGTCGAAGGACACCAGAAACAAAATTGTAGACCTGCACCAGGCTGGGAGGACTGAATCTGCAATAGGCAAGCAGCTTGGCGTGAAGAAATCAACTGTGGGAGCAATAATTAGAAAATGGAAGACATACAAGACCACTGAAAATCTCCCTCGATCTGGGGCTCCACACAAGATCTCACCCTGTGGGGTCAAAATGATCACAAGAACGGTGAGCAAAAATCCCAGAACCACACAGGGGGGACCTAGTGAATGACCTGCAGAGAGCTGGGACCAACGTAATAAAGGCTACCATCAGTAACACACTATGCCGCCAGGGACTCAGATCCTGCAATGCCAGACGTGTTCCCCTGCTTAAGCCAGTACATGTCCGGGCCCGTCTGAAGTTTGCTAAAGAGCATTTGGATGATCCAGAAGAGGATTGGGAGAATGTCATATGGTCAGAGGAAAACAAAGTAGAACTGTTTGGTAGAAACACAACTCGTCGTGTTTGGAGGAGAGAGGATGCTGAGTTGCAACCAAAGAACACCATACCTACTGTGAAGCATGGGGGTGGCAACATCATGCTTTGGGGCTGTTTCTCTGCAAAGGGAACAGGATGACTGATCCGTGTACAAGAAAGAATGAATGGGGCCATGTATCGTGAGATTTGATCGTGAGAGTGCAAACCTCCTCCCATCAGCAAGGGCATTGAAGATGAAACGTGGCTGGGTCTTTCAGCATGACAATGATCCCAAAAACACTGCCCGGGCAACGAAGGAGTGGCTTCGTAAGAAGCATTTCAAGGTCCTAGAGTGGCCTAGTCTCCAGATCTCAACCCCATAGAAAACCTCTGGAGGGAGTTGAAAGTCTTTGTTGCCCAGCGACAGCCCCAAAACATCACTGCTCTAGAGGAGATCTGCATGGAGGAATGGGCCAACATACCAACAACAGTGTGTGACAACCTTGTGAAGACTTACAGAAAACGTTTGACCTCTGTCATTGCCAACAAAGGATATATAACAAAGTATTGAGATGAACTTTTGATATTGACCAAATACTTATTTTCCACCATAATTTGCAAAAAAAAATATTTCCAAATCAGACAATGTGATTGTCTGGATTTGTTTCCACATTTTGTCTCTCATAGTTGAGGTATACCTATGATGACAATTACAGGAATCTCTCATCTTTTTAAGTGGGAAAACTTGCACAATTGGTGGCTGACTAAATACTTTTTTGCCCCTTTGTATGTGGGTTTATGCAGGTATAAACTACAGGATAGGAGTTATAAAATGTATTTAATAGACATACTGTGGGTAATGACAGCAGTGGGAAATAGGCTGTGTCTGGAAAGGTCACAAAGTAAACCCCTTGCTTCTTGGGTTTTTTCTCTCCATGTTCCCTTGCCACTGTACACAGCACAAAGCAAACTATGTGTGGTAGCAGTGAGATGTTCATATAAGTACAGAAAAACAGCAGTCTGTTCTCCTTTGACAGTGGGTTAATGTATTCCATAATCCGTCTAAAGGGTTCATCTACAATGGCCCACAAAAAAAGAAATAATGATAAAAAGCTAGGGTACACGGCCTTGAAAGTTTGACCAAATACAGGTGGGATCACTTCATTTCTAAAAAGCCATTGTAACTGGCAGGAGAAAGCCTACTTCAAAGTCAGAAGGAGTTCAGATATTCATTGCAAGTAAGTGATTTACTTGATTTTCCAATGAATCCGGCATTAGGCTTTCATTAACAACTGTTTGCATTTAGGCCAAATAGTAGCTGGATAATGTAGGCTGATCAATGAGAGTAAACTGAACAAGAGAATTTTGGACGCTTCTAAATGCAATTAACTTGTTTGGCAGTAATTACATATTGAAAGCTTAATCGAGTACTCCTGGAAATTCACAAGGGGCTCCATGCAGGTTAAAGGTGCACGGTTATATGAAATAGCAGACATACTGACCTCTTTTCATAAAAGAGAAGAGGCAATGCTAAGTGTGGTGTTAATGACAAATACAGCTCAGCTTGTCTGGGAATAAAATAAGACAGCCTGCACGCCAAGATAAACCAAGAATGGTTTTAATGAATTGAAACAACAATGATGTTTAATCAGGGACGTTGCGGTTGACATATGAGTGCAGACAGGTGATGCAATAGAGGGTTAATGCTCTTTGTTTTCTTATACATAAAAACAAGCTCTTGAGTGTATACCGATAAATGAATGAAGCCACCTACTGAATCAGGTGTATGAAGAAAAGCTGTCCCTACTCCCGACATGTTTCTCCTACTTCTATTTCCTCTAATGAATTTGAAACTGGATACAGCAAGCTGAAAAGGTCAGGCTCCGAACTTACATCCCTGACTGCACTGCTTGCGAGATTAGAAACAAATAACACAGGGACATGCACCTTATCTAGG
Organism: Rana muscosa; assembly: GCA_029206835.1. Lineage (NCBI taxonomy): Eukaryota > Metazoa > Chordata > Amphibia > Anura > Ranidae > Rana > Rana muscosa. Next base: position 828,038,202 of record CM055118.1, on the reverse strand, counting down.
TTCTTCTTTTTAATGTAAACAGGGATATAGGATTCTACCTTTAATTGAATTGGCCTCACGTAATGCCTATCAATGATTTGTCCATTCTGTGGTTGAGTGAGATATAATCAGCAACTACCTTGCTATATTTTATTATAAATAATGGTTAAGTAAACTTAATAAAGAAAATAGACCTATAGTGAGATTCCAAGGACAGATTTATCCTAAGTAATGGCAGAGATGAGGCCTGCCCATCAGAATAATCATTTACCCCTCAATTCACCATGGCTCGTCTCCCTGATTTGGGCAATGTTAAATTTTAGTGCACATGCTGTAAATATATTTTTCAGTTTCTATGAAAAAAGAATGATTACTCTATTGGTAGTATGTATTTTCCAGGGTTTTGAAAAAAATTGGAAAGTGTTCACTAACAATGTGCACTTGTAATCATGTACAAGGATCTCCCTACACTTTCATGAAGTGCAAGTATGTCCCTTGACTCTTGACTATGCAACTGTAGTAGAGGAAGCATAAATCTGTTCCTCAGTTTGTAAAAACAATGCTAAGTTTAGGCACCCTGAGATTGCCCATAGGCTGTAGAAGGCAGTGAGACATACAGGTGCAATCTGACCTTTACTAGGGTAGCACATCCTCGGTGCATTGTAAAATGTCTGTAAAATATCTGCTGTGTAAAACAAGGTTACTCAAGTGAGTTGTATGCCACTCTTAAGCCCCGTACACACGATCGGTTTGACTGATGAAAACCGTCCGATGGATGGTTTTCATCAGACCAACCGATCGTGTATGGTACCCATCGGTCTTTTTTCCATCGGTTTGAAGAAACAGAACTTGTTTTAAAATTTTCCGATGGATAAAAAACCGATGGGAATTTCCGATCGTCTATGGGCAAGTCCATCGGTTAAAAAACCCACGCATGCTTAGAATCAAGTCGACGCATGCTCAGAAGCATTAAACTTAATTTTTCTCGGCTCATCGGAGTGTTTTACGTCACCGCGTTTGGAACGGTCGGTTTTTTGAATGATGGTGTGTGGCCAAGACTGATGAAAAACAGTTTCATTGGATTTCCGATGGACAAATCCATCGGATGAAAATCCATAGGTTATCCGATCGTGTGTACGGGGCTTTAGGTTCCTTTCTTTATGAGTTACAATTTAATTTATGTTTGATATTATAGCTTTCTCCATATTTCCAGTGCTGCGACTATGAAAGCTGTGGCCTTCATACATAGAAGCTGTACTGTCATTTATCCGCCCCTCTTCTTCCATTGTTCATACACCTCACATGAGTAATCTATTTTTTTTCTCAGGAAAAAAAAATGTATGCTTGAAGCTTTGCTGTAAAGCATATACCACCCAAAATAAATATTGGTTTCTCCGTTTGTGAAAATAATGCTAAGTTTAGGCACCCTAAATTTAAGATTCCTGTAGAAGGCAGTGAGACATACAAGTGCAATCTGACCTCTCCCAGGTTAACACATCCTCAGTGCATTGTAAAATGTTCCATAAACCTGCAAGGTTGGTTCTACAGAGCTTGCATGTTTATGTGCAACTGTAGAGGAGAGGGGAGAAACCATGAGCAGTGCAGGCAGACATTGCTAATGGCACTTATCTTTGGATAGAGCCTAACTTGTATTTCATCTGCCATTATAAACATGAGATTTCCAAAAGTAGGTGGATCAGTTGAATTAAGTTTGCATCTAACAGATAACCCCTCTTAAAACGACTGCTTTCCACCAAAAACTCGCACAAGTTTGGTTGACTGAAAGAAAGACTGTGGTCAAGTGATTTTCCAACATGCTAGAAAACCTCAGTGGTACGGCATTGCATACAACATTCAATCACCACTAGTAATGTTTGTTCAGACTGTCTTACTCATCACATGAGTTCCTATCGATATAGAAGATAGGCCTAGCATCACTTATCTTTAGGAACATGTGCACTTTTCTATGAAATACACTGACATATCCTCAGGGGCGTACCTAGAGCATTTGGCACCCGGGGCGGATCCAATATCTGGCACCCCCCCCCCCACGTTAAAATGTAAAAACACCCCTCTGTGTCTCCTGCATACCTCTGCATCCTTCAATATCTCTTTGTTACTACTGTGTAGCCCCTCTACACAACTGCACCTCTGGACCCCTTTACATTACACAGCATCCTGCACCTCTGCGTCACTTTACATTACACAGCCCCCTGCACCTCTGGACCTCTTTACATTACACAGCCCCCTGCACCTCTGCACCCCTTTACATTACACAGCCCCCTGCACCTCTGGACCCCATTACATTACACAGCACCCTGCACCCCTTTACATTACACAGCCCCCTGCACCTCTGCACCCCTTTACATTACACAGCCCCCTGCACCTCTGGACCCCTTTACATTACACAGCACCCTGCACCCCTTTACATTACACAGCACCCTGCACCTCTGGACCCCATTACATTACACAGCACTCTGCACCCCTTTACATTACACAGCACCCTGCACCCCTTTACATTACACAGCACCCTGCACCTCTGGACCCCATTACATTACACAGCACTCTGCACCCCTTTACATTACACAGCACCCTGCACCTCTGCACCCCTTTACATTACACAGCCCCCTGCACCTCTGGACCCCTTTACATTACACAGCCCCCTGCACCTCTGGACCCCTTCACATTACACAGCACCCTGCACCCCTTTACATTACACAGCACCCTGCACCTCTGGACCCCATTACATTACACAGCCCCCTGCACCTCTGGACCCCTTTACATTACACAGCCCCCTGCACCTCTGGACCCCTTTACATTACACAGCACCCTGCACCCCTTTACATTACACAGCACCCTTCACATTACACAGCCCCCTGCACCCCTTTACATTACACAGCACCCTGCACCTCTGGACCCCATTACATTACACAGCACCCTGCACCTCTTTACATTACACTGCACCTCTGCACCCCTTTACATTACACAGCACCCTGCACCTCTGCACCCCTTTACATTACACAGCCCCCTGCACCTCTGGACCCCTTTACATTACACAGCACCCTGCACCCCTTTACATTACACAGCACCCTTCACATTACACAGCCCCCTGCACCCCTTTACATTACACAGCACCCTGCACCTCTGGACCCCTTTACATTACACAGCACCCTGCACCTCTGGATGCCTTGACATTACACAGCCCCCCGCACTTCTGGACCCCTTGACAGTACACAGCACTCTGGACCCCTTTACATTACACAGCACCGCACCTCTGGACCATTTTACATTACACAGCACCTCACAGCTCTGGACCCCCTGCATGTTACACAGACCTCCCTCAGTGCAAACCTCCCCCCCTCAGTGCAGACCCCCCCTCAATGCAGACCCCCCCTGTGCAAACCCCCCTCAGTGCAAACCTCCCCAGTGCAACCCCCCCTCAGTGCAAACTTCCCCCCTTAATGCAGACCCCCGTGCAAACCTCCCCCCTCAGTGCAGACTCCCCCAGTGCAACCCCCCCTCCCCCTCAGTGCAAACCCCCCTTAATGCAGACACCCCCCCTCAGTGCAAACCTCCCCCCATGCAAACCCCCCCTCAATGCAAACCCCCCCTCAATGCAAACCTCCCCCCCTTAATGCAGACCCCCGTACAAACCCCACCACAGTGCAAACCTCCCCCCTTAATGCAGACCCCCGTGCAAATCCCCCTCAGTGCAAACCTCCCCAGTGCAACCCCCCTCAATGCAGACACACCCCCTCAGTGCAAACCTCCCCCCTTAATGCAGACCCTCGTGCAAACCCCCCTCAGTGCAAACCTCCCCCCCTCAGTGCAGACCCCCCAGTGCAACCCCCCCTTCCCCTCAGTGCAAACCCCCCTTAATGCAGACACCCCCCCCCCTCAGTGCAAACCTCCCCCCCATGCAAACCCCCCCTCAATGCAAACCCCCCCTCAATGCAGACACCCCCCCTCAGTGCAAACCTCCCCCCCTTAATGCAGACCCCCGTGCAAACCCCCCCACAGTGCAAACCTCCCCCCTTAATGCAGACCCCCGTGCAAACCCCCCTCAGTGCAAACCTCCCCAGTGCAACCCCCCCTCAATGCAGACCCCCCCCCTCAGTGCAAACCTCCCCCCATTAATGCAGACCCTCGTGCAAACCCCCCCTCAGTGCAAACCTCCCCCCCTCAGTGCAGACCCCTCAGTGCAAACCCCCTTTAATGCAGACACCCCCCCTCATGCAAACCCCCCCTCAATGCAGACCCCCGTGCAAACCCCCCCCCTCCCATTCAGTACCTTAGATCAGCGTGAGGCAGCACATGCACAGAAGGTCCCCTCCCCCTCTGTACACATAAACAGAAAGGAGGGGGAGGCGACTTCACACGGCTGTGCCTGTGTTCTGTGAGAAGTGCCAAACATCGGGATAGCTCAGCCGCGGCCGTGAGGAGGGGATGGATGGTGCAGCAATGTCACCCCCCCTCCCTTCGTATCGTGATATATCTGCCTGTGCCTGCCTGGAGTCTCACTGCAGGCAGCTCTTACTTGACGGAGCGGCGCCGGCGCTATCACCGCTTAAGTCACGGGGGTGCGCCGGCCTGACACCCCCCAGTGTGTGGCACCCTGGTGCGGCCCGCCCCCTCCGCCCCCCACTTAGTACGCCTCTGCATATCCTTGATAAAAAGTGTCCCAGCCCTCATCCTTGTTGAATACTTCCCTGAATCTGACATCCATGGCCTTCCACAATGTTTACAGCTCACAGATGAAATTTCTCTGCTGATGATCATTCCTGCACAATACAGTAGGACTGCCTATTGAGGCTGGAGATACTGGGGAAAAGGACCCATAGAAGTCTATAGGGTCCACTGCACAGACATGACCAATGACAAAACTATTTCAGTCACAGGCTGTAAATATTGCAGAAGGCTGTGGTCATCAGTTTTAGACTTTTTCTTTAAGAGAACAAATCGGATTAAAATTTCAGTTCACCATATAGATCATGAGTAGGCATGAAAGGAGTCTGTTATCTAGGGTGTCTGGTGAAGTTTGAAGGTGTCCACAGAATTTTTTCTGATCCTTCCAAAATTGTCAGAAACATATATCAAACTTTGAAGGGTTGTGGGTACCTTTCTCTCAACACAGAGAATACAGAAAAGGGAATGCTGTGCTGGTTGGATGAAACCCGTCAATGATCAGCTTTAGAAAGGAAAAATTTAATGTTATTGATTGATCCCCAAGTATCAGCGCAAGTTCCCATTGATTATTACTCCATTCATAGAAGCCGTACAATCACTTCTATAAATGAAACACAATTGATACACGAAGGAGCTGGACCTTTCAACCTTTTTCAGTTAGGCGAAAGAAAAAGGGAATCCCCCAGAAATACTTTCTGTTACAGGCACACGCCATCAGAAGACGACTACCCAGATGCATCATAATTGTCAGTACCAGAACCGGCTTCCGTCCCCATCTTCTAGTAGGAATGCAGCGTGGCTCACTCCGTAGCCTGGTTAGGCAATTCACCATTGGATCAGATGGATGGACCAAGCAGCCTGTAAGGTATACTGTCTCGTTATACCCACAGCCTCTGCAACTGTCCCTTTGTAAGTGCATCTACTTTTTATTCAATTTTCAATAAACACCTATAGTTTTTACTACACTTAGATCCCTTGCGCTGGATTGACTTTTGTAGCGGTGCCCCTGTAGGGGCTGCTGAGTGTAGTGGTTTGTTTGTCACCCTGCCCAGCAATTTCAAGCATCCAGACACATGAAACAGTCCCTGCACTTGTTTTTTGTATTTTATTGAGGGGAATTTAATTTGGATAGGGATAGGAAATTATGAGATGCCTAGATAATTGAATGTCAATGTAGGGACCAAACTATATACACTCATGGTATATAAAATCTCCTTTCTTCCTCCTGCACTTCACTTGCTTGCAGACTATCACTCCTCAACACCTCCAGCACATCACTTGCTTGCACTTCCCGGACCAGCTAGCACTGATTGATAGGCCTGACACTGGCTCAGCCAAGCCTAAAGCAGATGCCCTTTGCAGGCTGGTACCATGTGCTAGCTGTGCCTGTGGCTACTGCTCCCAGTACCACCTCCTCAGGCATTGCCAGCCCTCCTGGCTGCAGCTGTCACGTTCCACTGCCAATGCCACCACATTCCTACAGACTGGCTCTGAACCCATCCCAGACTGCTGCATCTCAGTCCTCTCAGGCGTGCCTCCCAGTCCTTCTGACTGTGTGAACACTCACCAGCCCTCCTGACTGCCTCTGTGGAACTCCTGGCAGTGTTCTCCCGCTGTATTCTCTTGCTCCTCCTGTGCCTCCTGGTATGGACACCTTGTGGGTTGTAAGAGGGTCCCATCTGCACCCAAGGCCAGGCCCAAGGTCACCCCCCCCAGACTGGGGAGCTCACTCAAAGGCCCCGCAAGTCTAACACTCCATCTCCATCTTCCACCCGATCAACTCCTTCCCAGCTGGGCTGACCCTGGGTATTTAAGGAGGCCTGCCCCCTGCCAATGCAGATTGGAGATTGGTCAGGGCTCCTGAGAATACCCAAGGTGGCTCCACCTCCCCTCTCCACCTCTCTTTTCAGAAAACACCAGAACATTCTGGAAAGAAGTGGGAGGTCCAAGTGACGCCACCTGTGAGTCACCCAGCTCTACCCTGAGCCACTTCCAGCCCAGATCAAAACACACCCAGACTTGGCTACCAGCCAAGCCTGGAAATTTACCTACCTCTCATAAACATGTACTATTCTTCTAGCACACTAGAGGGTGCTACACTTTACCTTTTAGTCATCCACCCATCCTCAATTCACAGAGCTCTTTTCATACATTAGAGCTATGGTACAGCCTCTATAAATCGAGGAGGTGAGCTGAAAGAGCAGGCATAGTCGGGCACTCTTTTCCCCAAAAGTAAGTTCCGGTGGGTTGAGTGAAACCCATTGGGGGCATGGCCTGGCGGGGGTCCAGGCTGAGACTGCCATTTACTATCACACCTATTACTCTTGATGAGTGCCTGTCACAGCCACACCAGCTCTATTAACCCCTGCCACACCAAAATATCATTGTGGTGGGGGTGGGAATTGAAGGAAGAACATTTCAACTATACCAGAAGACAGCAGCACACGGGACACATCAAACTGATAGTAAGTAACGACCACTGTGCTATTTTTTTATTTTTTATTTACTAAACCTAGGCTATAAAAACACATAAAATGCTCTTACATTGACTAACCATATTCATATTAACAATTTTTTTAATAAAACAGAATAGATCTTAACATTTTAGAATGGACTTGTGAAGCATAAACTTGTACTATATAAGAGTACATACAACATAATTTTAAAAGGAATGCCATTTATTAGCTAAAATATATCAGAAATCAACATTTTTTAAGTGCAGTAGTTCATAAATGAGCAGGCGTCATCAGCCTTTGAAAGCTAATGCACCTACAGCAAAGAAAAAAGGCTATGTGACAAATCCTTAACTAACATATGTTAACTTCTGTGAACAAAAGTGATTGTTTTGTCTTTCTACAACCACCAAACACACGACAATCAAAGTAAAATCCTGTCATTCAGCAAGGCTAAAAGTGAAATTCAATTGTATTTAATTGAGCCCTTAAAAGGAATTTGGACATTGAGGTTATCCAGGGTCAGATGTTTGCAATGACTTTCTGACTTCTAAAAATGCTAGAGAAAAGGTAGCTAGTATCCCTGCTGCTAAGACTGGCTGTCCCATTTGTGTCCCCCTCCTGTTTCTGCTTTAATTTAATTGCAATCAGCACAATATGGCTATATCTTTGTGAACAAAGGAATGGGCAGAAGCTACATTTACAGCTCACTATGGTGTTACAGCTACAATAGAGCTGTTACTTTGATACTGAACAGTAGCCTGCAAATCTATTCTTTGGGCCATTGTTGTCAAAGGCAGACAGATGCATGTTTATTTTTACGTTAGACTTACCTTCTGGCACCCCATAAACACAAAGTCTGTATATATGTGTAGCGCCCCTCCCAAATAGTTGGGATGCTATGTTAAATTTAGGGGTATGTCTGAGCCATAGATGGGCTCAGACTTGTTTAATTGTGTTTAAATTTGGTTTCTGCTCTGGCTGTGACATTGCCTGACAGTTATTCCCTTTGGTCGGTAGGTGGCACTGCCGCCACAGACTCAGGTTGGAATACAGGCATGACACAGCACATTTGGTGTCCTTTCTCAGCAGCCGTGCAGTGGGCGTGGTTAATCCGCGGTGCATGCTGGGAGGGGGTACATAAGGGGCAGACACCATTTAATTGGGTCCTTCTGGAGTTCTGGTGCGCCCCGTGGCCCGCATGGCACGGGGTGCGTGTGTGTGTTCCAGCCCCGGGCACCTTCAGCCTGAGGCTGCATCGCTGCCTGGTAGGCCCAGCTCCGCTGGCTGGGGCCTACACCTTTGTGGAGGATCCCATACTACCCATATTCGGGAAGTCTGCTCTTGAAGAGGAAAGCCAGGGGAGGACCTTCCCCAGAGGAGACTAGCGATGGTACTGCTGTCTCAGGAGAGGCCTGGCGACCTACTCAAGGAGGGATCCAAGAACGGCCCTGTAATATGCCAATCTGGCATCAAGGTTCTCTCTTATTGCTTGGCTAGGAGGTTCGGGACTTTAATGATCCTGTGGCAGAGGATTCCTGGACGCATCCTCAGGTTCACCTCAAGGTCTGTAACGGAGACCGTTAAAGGGGTTGTAAAGGTTTGTTTTTTATTTTCTAAATAGGTTCCTTTAAGCTAGTGCATTGTTGGTTCACTTACCATTTCCTTTGATTTACCTTCTAAATGTTTTTTTTCTTTGTCTGAATTTCTCACTTCCTGTTTCTCCTCACTAAACTTCACACCATCATTCGAGCCGTGTTTAGTCAGCCAGAACAGCTTACTGAACAGCTTACTGAGGAGGAACAGAAAGTGAGAAATTCAGACAAAATAAACAAAGAAAAAAAAAATTTAGAAGGGAAATCTAAGGAAAAGGTAAGTGAACCAACAATGCACTAGGTTAAAGGAACCTATTTAGAAAATAAAAAACAAACCTTTACAACCCCTTTAAGAATAGATCCGTGCATCATCCCGGCTGCTAGGACCAGAAAAGGGGGACTATCCGGGTGAGCAATACCCACTCAGGCTTGAGTGGCGACGTTACAGTTTCAGTGTGCTTTTAGTGCTGCGTGCCTGAACCTTCCCCTATACTTTATCGTTTCCTGCTTTGTCTTCAAGCTCCCACTGCAAAAGGAAAATAAAGCCTTGCTGTTTAGGTTTTACATTTGTGTGGACATTGACTTTTCTAAAGACTCTTTACCCTGACAACGGAAGCCTTGGACGTAGTTTGCATGACCCAAAACAAAACCAGCCGCTTCTTTGGGGGTAAGTGCTACATAAGGCATTCACATCAATACAGTTTTAAGATATTTAAAAACTCATATCAGCACAGTGAACAGGAGTAATATATAGAAAATGTACTCTTTAGTGTTTGCTACAGGTATGTCTTGATTCACAGATGTGTAAACTAGTGATGTTACTTCTGCTGCAGCACTTTCCTGTTTTCGTACTATAGGGCCAATGCATATGGGCACATGCTAGTGTTGATATATGTGGAGGTTTGTCTTGGTATCAAACATTTCCCCAGTGAGTGGTTTTATCACTAATAACTTATTTTATAAGACAATTTTAATAAAAAGGACAAATCGGGCACTTATCCCAGGGCCAAAAGGATAGGGTAGAACCAAAAGACTTTCATGCAGAGGCATGGACCATGAGACTGTAAAGGTATGTCAGCCCCCTGCTGCTTTAGATCTCGTTTACAATGGTGTAAAGAACAGGTGTTTGGCCACATTATTGAAGCTCTCTTAACGCTTTTCAAAGCAAGTCCTTGTATTTTACATTACCAGTGGGACATGTACTAACAATTAAAATTTACATTATTGCTGTATAAACTTTTGTAAGTGGGAGGCTGTGCATTATGATGGGCCCCTAGTGATTTATCTCCTTGCTGTTTGGATACCCAGGCTTTTAATTTTAGCTACTTCTGGTATTATTGCACTCCATTGTGCATCCTTCTAGGTTTGTTTGCATTTCCCACAATATTTGATCCCTCAAGCCTCGTACACACGACCCGAGTTTCTCGGCAAAAACCAGCAAGAAACTTGCTGGCAGAGATTTTTTGCCGAGAAATTCGTTCGTGTGTATGGTTTCTCGTCAAGAAAAGCGACAAGAATCTCGACGAGAAAATAGAGAACCTGCTCTCTATTTTCTCGTCGAGATTCTCGTCAGCCTGTTTCTCGACGAGAAAATTGTGTGTGTGTGTACACTTACTTTTTCGCCGGGAAGCCCGCGCATGCTCGAAATGACTTTGACGCATGCGCGGTAGCTTCCTAGGCATAGGTAGGGTGAACCAAGATGGCGGCGGCGGCATCGAATGTGACGAGCGCATGCTCGTCGTATTCGATGACGTCACCGCGTTCGCTCCATTCAAAGAACCACGGGTTCTTTGAAAGGAGCGTGTGTACACTCGGCCGGGACAAGTTTCTTGTCCAAGAATCTCGTCGAAAAAAACGACATGTTTTTTTCGACGAGAATCTCGGCCGTGTGTACGAGGCTTCAGTTTTATCTCTTGAGAAATCTTGTGACTTCCTACAGCTCCCACACCGTGCAAGTCCCTGACTCTTCAGTGTACTCTAATAGTTTTGGACCCTAACCATGGCACTGACTTTTAGTGTTTTTTTCTGGCATCCCCACTGTGAAATGCTTAGAAGACCTTCACTGAAAAGTTTCAGTGTGCTAGATTCTTAGAGCTTGTATTAAACCAAGAGGCCTATTGATTACACTCCTTGAGTATAGCAGATCCTTTCCCTCTTAGATGTTCTGGTGTTGTTGAGAGGCTGGTGGTGGGGGGGTGGTCAGTTTCACATATTCCCTTTCCTGTGCCCCAGCCTTTTTTGATTCTCCTGAATTCAATAGTGTGGAAATTGGGCAATGCACCACACTTGTACTTTCAGACCAGAAACTCCACTAATTACTTGATTCTGCTCTGGGAAGGTAAAATTATCCATCATCAGAGAACCCCTTGATTGGTTGTTGTTTTTATTTATCTCACCTAAGTTGGACCTCATCTAGAGCCTGCAAAATCTTCACAGAAAAATTTGAGAACTTTCCCTGTAACTGACCAAGCAACATACTCTCTATGCTGAAAATTGTTATTTAAATCAATGTGACCACACTGTTTTTCCTTTATGGGACTTAATTACTTGAAGACAGTTCCTCTTCTGTGACCAAGCAGTGGTCTTCTGTGGATCTCTTCTTATATATATTCCTCTTCCTAGTACTGGGAAACTCTACCAGCACTGAGATTTCTACCCCTAACTTCTTAGTAGAGAACCTATGGGCTGAACAAAACTGAACCTATTACCGCATCCACACATGCAAGGTGGATGTGGGAATCCTGTGCATTGTTGTATTGTAACAGTTGAACTCCTCCGCTGTCAGGATACACTGATCAGTGCTGAAGCCTATAGGCTGCAGTGCTGATCGACTTAAAGATTTCCAGCAGGCACGAGTAGCCGATCGGTAGATTAACTGCACATAAACAGGACCAGCCAGAGATGGAGTTAAATTCAGCTAATCCCTGCTCCACTGGCCGAATTTCGATTTAAGGTCAGCTTTACAGAGCTATATTTTTTGAGAGGGCTTTCACGTCCTACCATGTATTGACTCCAGTTATCTAAATGTTGTTGTTTTTTTCATTTCGCAGTATATGTTTTTCAAATTTTCTCTTATGCCGCGTACAAATGATCGTTTTTTCTGATGAAAAATGAACCGTTCATGTGTGGGCCCCATCAGTCTTTTTTCCATCGGTGTAAAAAAATAGAACATGTTTTAAATTTTACCGATGGAAAAAAAAACGATAGCAAATTCCAATCGTCTGTGTGGAACTCCATCGGAGAAAAAGCCCATGCATGCTCAGACTGAATTAGAAGACTCGTTCTGGTAAAACTAGCGTTCGTAATGGAGATAGCACATTTGTCATGCTGTAGCGGACTGAAAAGCACGAAGACTGAAAAGTGCGAATCGGCTCTCACCAAACTTTTACTAACACAAAATCAGCAAAAGGAGCCCAAAGGGTGGCGCCATTGGATTTGAACTTCCCATTTATAGTGCCGTCGTACGTGTTGTACGTCACGGCGTTTGGGACGGTCGGAATTTTGTCTGATGGTGTGTAGGCAAGACTGATGGAAGTAAGCTTCATCGGAATTCCGATGGAAAAATCCATCGGATTTTATTCCATCGGAAATCCGATCGTGTGTACAGGGCATAAGGGGTCTGTTTGTTTTTGAGACTTGGCCCAATAAGCATTTCATTTTGTTGACCCTTTTAGCTGTTAGCTCAAGTTTTTTTCTCCTGTTCAGGTAGTTTGTAATGCCACCTGTTTTCGTTCTGGTGGATTATTGGTTGTCTTTCACATTGCTATTTGAGGCCTGTCATTCTTCAGCTTTCCCTTTAGTGGTATCTACCTGTCCTGGTCTGTAGCACCAGGTTGATCCTTGGTGTTGTGATCAATTCCATTTATTTTTTCATTTGGCAGTGGGAATTCCATTTTTGGTTTGTCCATTGTTCAGTTGCTTATTCCTTCAGATCCGACGTCAGTATGGTCCCCACAACTTTCAGATCTTTCAGTGGCTATTGCCCATCCTCAGTTCAAATGCTTTTTGGACATCCAAGATGTCTAAGAATTACTACATTCCTGTGCCTCTCAATGGACAATAAAGAAAATAAGGTTTTCATACTTGCCACAAAATCTTTTTCATTAACCCCTTTGAGGTTGGAGGTGTAGCTGGCTTAACATTTATTGTTAATATAACCTAAATATCAAAAAATTCCCATGTCCCTCATTGGAGAACAAGAAAAATATAGAAAAATATTTTACATTAAGAACAAAAATCTATTTTTTATATATCCGGGTTACAGTGCATTTCGTAAAAGGCTTCATGATTGGTGTCAGAGAAAAACCTGTCATTATTATATAAAGAAAATAATTAGCATTTTCAAGTAAAGTATTATTTTCTTTAAACCTGCAGAGCTTCCATAGGCGTTAATGTAGTTGCTATCTGAAATGACAGCTGGCAGGGCCGGCATGCATGCACTTACCATGAAACATAATTGTGATTATAGTTCGGTTTTATTAATGTAAGTGCAAAAATAAGCACCTGTTCAAAAAAGCAACGGTCTTTGATTTTGGTGCCCGACAAGTAGCCCTTCAATCAGGTCTTGAGCAGGCTACATGCTATGTGACAGTGGCTATGACAAGCTTTAGCACTGGAACTTCCAACTGTCAGTGATAATCATCTTCTGGGCTTCTGCTTCTGCTAGGAAGAGCTCCATAGAAAAGTTTGTAGCAAGAACTGTAAATACAGTGCAGAACAATTTTTCCACACTGTGACGTGACGTGATGCTGAAGCTGCTCTGTTCAGCCTCTCCCTGCAGCAGTAAATCACCGCTATAGTGATCTATTTCTGGCTGACACTATTAGATGTGACCTGTTTCTACAAAGCTGCATGGGGGGCTAAATCAGGTCTCATTATTGCCAAGGTCACACCAAATGCATTGAATGTTCTGGATGTCATTTGGTTTTATTGTCATTCACAATTTTAACAATTGAAAACCTGTGAAAATGTCACCGACGTGCTAATTTCTAAGGACCTAACACACATGTGCCAAGCCAATTTAGTACTGTGTATTAAGGCATAATTTTTTTAAAGCAGAGCATTTCTTTTTAGTGGATTGGCAGCACACCTTAACACACTTAAAATTGAACATAGTTTTCTTTTAACACAACACACCACCACAGAAAGCAGTTGCATTATGTTGCCCTGCAACACTTGTGCCCACTACTCGAACAGTGGGTTGGGATGCCATTAAAAATTATAGGATTGCATTGTGTAAAAAGGATGTTTGATCCTATCTTCTCTGACCCCCCCTTCTTCCACTGTCCCCAATCCATCTTCTGATAAGGCAGAGCCTTTGGAGTCACTCTGCACATGCTCAGTTTGGTGTGTGTTGCTAGAGAGTTTTCTTTTTCATGTGATCAGCACAGGGTCGATCAGTACTATCTAAAATCTGTAAGCTGACCTTACACTGGACCTTCTTCCCACCCCCCCCCAGTCCCGCTGACCTTGAGTGCCGCGATCTCCTGCTGTGACACATCGTATAGCTGCTTTACCGGTGTGGGGATATGAAATCCCTGTGGCTTAATCTCCTAAACATACCTTGTAAAGGTACGTATAAGGAGGCATTCTGATTGGATGGCGCCATCACAAGGATGGTGCCGACCAATCAGAACCCACGTAGCCCGTCCTGTCAGCAGGGAAGAAGAGGAGAGAAAGCCGCAGGAATTTCAAATGCCTGGTCAGGGGTCCTGCAGCTTCATAGGACGGTCAGAGGAGAATGAAAACTCCTCATACAAGCTTTAACTAGACACTAGAAGTCACAAGACTGCTGTATACTGCTGATGAGAAAAAGTATTTAGCAATTCAATAAAAATTCTTTAAAGGGTAAGTTCATCTTTTACAGAAAATCTGTAAGCTGACCTTACACTGGACCTTCTTCCCACCCCCCCCCCCAGTCCCGCTGACCTTGAGCGCCCCGATCTCCCGCTGTGTCACATCGTATAGCTGCTTTACCGGTGTGGGGATATGAAATCCCTGTGGCTTAATCTCCTAAACATACCTTGTAAAGGTACGTATAAGGAGGCATTCTGATTGGATGGCGCCATCACAAGGATGGTGCCGACCAATCAGAACCCACGTAGCCCGTCCTGTCAGCAGGGGAGAAGAGGAGAGAAAGCCGCAGGAATTTCAAATGCCTGGACCGGTGAAGCGGCTATATGATGTGTCACAGCGGGAGATCGCGGGACTCAAGATCAGCGGGAATGGGGAGAGGGTCCAGTGTAAGTTCACCTTACAGATTTTCTGTAAAGGTAAATTTACACTTTAAAGTAAAAATATATATATATAGTTTTTAGCAGTTTATATTTACTAAAATAATTGCATTTCCACGTTCTGTGTACTGTGGTAAACCAGATATAGTGAATTCAGGGTGCTGGCTTTAGTAACACTTTAACTCTCACTTGTGGTTGTAAATGTCTTTAGCTGGAGGCAGGCAATGACAATGAAAAATATGTAAAAAAGGAAACTTCTTCACTTCTGATTCAAATGTGAATACGAATAATTAATAAGCAAAACATTATTGACATTTAAAAAAAAAAAAAAATTGTGCTATCCATAATACAGAAATTATGTTTTGACCACTATATATATATATATATATTGTGAGGGGGTTAACTCGGTAGCGGGTGTGTGTGACCCCCTGGTTGGGCTCCCCACACAAAAACAGGGCCAGCAGACGGAGGTTGTGGTTTTCAAAATCAAAAGGTGCGGTTTATTTCTCTATGTACAGTGACAAAAACACAGCAAAGCCAAAAAGAAACAAACAAAATAAATCCTGGTCAGTTTGACCTCTGACTAAACATGCAGGTTTCCTAAACTAACAACTGGGATCAGCCTGGTGCTGTCCTAGTCCCTAAGTCCCTGGTTTAGTAAAAGTCCAAACAAATAGCCACACAGGCTTTGCCTCACCGCACAGGGGTTCACTCTCCCTAGACAGTCCACACAGGTCTGGTTCCAGGCATGAGCTAACATCTAATGAAGCTGGGAGTTCTTATAGAGGCCTAAATGAGCTGACAAGCTTCAGCTGGCCTCATCAACTCCCTGTCTGTACGACGCCCCACACTCTCCCTAGAGGTATGAGTCATCCATGAGCCTACTAGCCTCAACTGGGCTTATACAACTCTCCACCCTAGTTGTATAAGTCAGCATAAAGCCTGAATCTGGGAGAAATATATCTACCCCCCTGGATGCAACCAGGTGACTTTACCTTCCTGCTGTCACATACCCCCCCCTCTTGTTTTAACCTTGGGGTTGGAACACCAGCAATCAGGCATTCATGTACTCGAGACAAAGCATCCACATTCTCCATTTGAACGCCAGGGCGATGCTTTACTGTGAAGTTGAATTCCTGTAGGGCCAGGAACCACCTATTCACTCTTCTATTTGTCTCCTTGTTTTGAGCCATCCACTTTAACGGAGCGTGATCCGTAACCATGTCAAAGTGCCTACCTAGCAGATAGTACCGAAGGGAATCTAGAGCCCACTTCACCGCTAAACACTCCTTTTCAACCGTGGCGTAATTTACCTCATGGGACTTCAACTTCCTGCTGAGGTAAATGACTGGGTGCTCTTCCCCGTTCCAGACCTGGGACAATACTGCTCCTAACCCCACATCTGACGCATCACTTTGTACGACAAAGTCTTTAGAGAAGTCGGGTGAGTACAACACTGGCTGGCTACATAAGGCTTGTTTCAAGAATTGGAATGCTGCCTCAGCCTCGGGGGTCCATTTAATCATGACCGACCCTTTCCCTTTCGTCAGGTTGGTTAGGGGCACAGCCTTAGAAGCAAAGTGGGGAATGAAGCGCCGATAATAACCCGCGATTCCCAGAAAGGCCCGTACCTGCTTCTTGCTGTTGGGACGTGGCCAACTCTGGATGGCCTCGACTTTGTTGAGTTGGGGTTTTATCACTCCCCTGCCAATGGTGTACCCAAGATATTTGGCCTCCTCCTGCCCAATGGTACACTT
This sequence comes from Rana muscosa, assembly GCA_029206835.1. Lineage (NCBI taxonomy): Eukaryota > Metazoa > Chordata > Amphibia > Anura > Ranidae > Rana > Rana muscosa. Next base: position 828,021,499 of record CM055118.1, on the reverse strand, counting down.
CTTGGGGTTAGCCGTAAACCCCGCTTCCCGGATAGAGTCTAGGACTGCTTGCACTTTTGGCAGATGTGAGGCCCAATCTGTGCTATGGACAATTACGTCATCCAGGTAAGCCGCAGCATACTTCCGATGGGGCCTCAGTATCTGGTCCATTTTCCGCTGGAATGTGGCTGGCGCATTCTGTAACCCGAACGGCATTCTCTTATATTGGAACGCCCCGTCTGGGGTTACAAATGCGGTTTTCTCTTTGGCCGACTTGGCCAGGGGAATTTGCCAATACCCTTTTGTGAGGTCAAGAGTCGTCATGTATCGGGCTGTTCCCAGCCGGTCGATCAACTCATCTATACGTGGCATGGGGTAGGTGTCAAATTTTGTAACTTTGTTCAACTGACGAAAATCGTTACAAAATCGCCAGCTCCCATCCGGTTTAGGCACCAACACAATGGGACTAGACCAATCACTTTGGGACTCCTCTATCACCCCTAAGTTCAGCATTTTCTGTACTTCCTCCCGTATTGCCTCCCGTCGGGCCTCTGGGATCCGATAGGGTTTTAACTTCACCCTTTCACCGGGCGGGGTAATAATATCATGCTCTACCCCAGATGTTTGTCCCGGCAGCTCAGAGAACACCTCCTTGTTGCGAAGCACAAACTCCTTAACCTCCTGTTGTTGGGGTTGTGACAAGGTGGCTGCTATTCCAACCTCCGGAATCACGCAACCAGTTTGAGCTGGTGACCAAGTTTCTGCGACTAGGGACTCTCTATCCCTCCAGGCTTTCAACAGATTAACGTGATATATCTGTTCGGGCTTTCGCCTTCCTGGTTGTCTGACCTTGTAATTCACTTCGCTCACTTTTTCCATTATCTCGTAGGGGCCTTGCCATTTGGCAAGGAATTTACTTTCAACCGTAGGGACAAGTACCAATATCCTATCCCCCGGGGAAAAGGTACGGGTCTTTGCTCCACGGTTGTACACTCTCTGCTGTGCCAACTGCGCTTGGGCCAAATGTTCCTTCACGATGGGCATTACCTGTGCAATTCGATCTTGCATCAGGGCGACATGCTCAATCACACTCCTGTGGGGAGAACTCTCACTTTCCCAAGTTTCCTTGGCAATATCCAACAGCCCTCTTGGGTGTCTCCCATACAGTAACTCAAAGGGGGAGAATCCCGTAGAGGATTGGGGCACCTCCCTAATAGCAAACATCAAATAAGGAAGTAGACAGTCCCAATCCTTTCCATCTCTATCCACCACTTTCTTCAACATTTGTTTTAGGGTTTTGTTGAATCTTTCAACCAGCCCATCGGTTTGGGGGTGATACACAGATGTACGCAATTGCGTCACTTTGAACAATTTACACAGCTCTTTCATAACCCGGGACATAAAGGGTGTACCTTGGTCCGTAAGCAGTTCTTTACAAATACCCACCCGGCTAAAAACAAGAGATAGCTCTTTGGCTATGGTTTTGGCCGAGGTATTTCTGAGAGGGATCGCTTCTGGATAACGGGTGGCATAGTCCATTATAACCAATATTTACTGGTGCCCCCTAGCGGACTTGATTATAGGACCTACCAAATCCATTGCGATTCTCTCAAACGGGACCTCAATGATGGGTAGAGGGACCAGCGGGCTACGGAAATGTGGCATCGGGGCCGACCTCTGACACACAGGGCAGGAGGAACAATAATTTTCTATGTCCTTCATCACCCCAGGCCAATAGAATCTCTGTAATACCCTCTCTCGGGTTTTCTCTGTCCCCAGATGACCTCCAAGAATGTGCCCATGGGCCAACTCCAACACCAACTTCCTGTAAGGTTTGGGCACCACAAGCTGCTCAACGGTTTCTTCTGCCCTTTTTGCCACCCGATACAGTAGGTCCTTCTCTACGCTGAAGTATGGGTAAGTGCAGGTATTATCTGGGTTCACTAACTCGCCATCTATTTCCACTACGTTTTCCCGTGCCTTTATTAGGGCGGGGTCTTTTAACTGTTCTGTGGCAAAATTTTCCCTGTGAACCTCCAGATCAGAAAACTCCACAGACGGTAGGTTTTCGTCTGAGGAGGTGGGCTCCTCTCCAGTTTCTTGAGTCTCCCCTGCCAATACTGACAAGGGAAATTCTGGAGAGTCCTCACCACTCTCAGAGGAGTTCTGGCTATCACATTCCTGGTACATAGGGGCACCAGTGGGGGGCTCAGGATCATCCCACAGTTCCCAGAACTTCGGAAAATCTCTTCCCACAATGGCATCATGCGGTAATTGAGATACTAACCCCACTGGATGAGAGAGGGTACCTTTGGGGGTCTCGAAACACACTGTAGTCACTGGATACTCTCGGGTGTCCCCATGCACACAAATAACAGCTACCTTGCTATTCCCAGAGACCTCTGTTTTAACTAATTCAGCCTTTATCAGGGTCACAAGGCTACCTGAATCCAGTAATACCACAACATTTCTACCATTAATACACATTTTGCATAAATGTTTCTCAGTTCCCCGAATGGCAGTGCATGCGACTGTCGCACACAGCGACTGACGTCTGTCCGTCAGAAAGTCACATTGCATGGGTTCCTCCACAACCGGGCAATTTGCTGCAATATGTCCCGCTTGCCGGCAGCGGTAGCAAACAATCCTTTTGGCTGCCTCTTGAGCCCCTGACTTCCCAGGCTGTTCTCGCCAAACTTTGGGTAGAGCTCCCACCCTCTCACTCTCTCCACCCTCACCCCTTGGAATCCTCTTATCCGCCCCTGGGGATGGTCTGGTCTTAGGGTGGAAAGTCTGAGAGTCTCTGGAAGAGGCTGTCAGGTTCTCTGTAGCCAAGTATTTCTCTACACGATCCACAAGACCACTGGCCGTCTCTGGGTCTCCATGGCTTACCCACTTTTGGATGGCAGTAGGAAGAGCTCTCAAAAACCGATCCATTACAACACGTTCCACAATCTCTGGTGCGGACAAAGTCTCTGGCTGTAGCCACTTCCTGCTCAGGTGAATGAGATCATACATTTGAGACCTGGGGGGTTTTCCAAGCTGGAAAGTCCAGTTATGCACACGCTGAGCCCGGACAGCCTGGGTGACACCCAGCCTTGCCAAAATTTCAGCTTTTAGCATCACATAGTCTTTTGCTTGGTTAGGCTCTAGGTCATAGTAAGCCTTCTGCGATTCACCAGTTAACAGAGGAGCCACCAGTCCAGCCCACTGCTCCTCAGGCCACTTTTCTCTTTCAGCAGTCCTTTCAAATGTGGTCAAAAATACCTCTGGATCATCCTCTCCAGTCATTTTTGTCAATAAACGACTCACCCCAAAGGACGCGGTATTAGTGGGACGGCTTTCCTCACTGGTCTGCGGACGTTGCTGCATTACTGCTTCCATTTGTTGTAGTCTCTGCTCTTGCTTCTGTAACAGGTCTATGAAGCGGGCCTCAGATTGCTGCTGGGCTTGTTGATGAGCTTGCTGCTGGGCTGCAAGGCTCCTTTGCAAACCTGCATTTGTCTGCTGTTGATTGGCATTTGCTAGAGCCAGCTGTTTCAGTATCTCCTCCATGCTGGCTTAAAAAAAACTGCCCGCATTCTCCACCAACTGTGAGGGGGTTAACTCGGTAGCGGGTGTGTGTGACCCCCTGGTTGGGCTCCCCACACAAAAACAGGGCCAGCAGACGGAGGTTGTGGTTTTCAAAATCAAAAGGTGCGGTTTATTTCTCTATGTACAGTGACAAAAACACAGCAAAGCCAAAAAGAAACAAACAAAATAAATCCTGGTCAGTTTGACCTCTGACTAAACATGCAGGTTTCCTAAACTAACAACTGGGATCAGCCTGGTGCTGTCCTAGTCCCTAAGTCCCTGGTTTAGTAAAAGTCCAAACAAATAGCCACACAGGCTTTGCCTCACCGCACAGGGGTTCACTCTCCCTAGACAGTCCACACAGGTCTGGTTCCAGGCATGAGCTAACATCTAATGAAGCTGGGAGTTCTTATAGAGGCCTAAATGAGCTGACAAGCTTCAGCTGGCCTCATCAACTCCCTGTCTGTACGACGCCCCACACTCTCCCTAGAGGTATGAGTCATCCATGAGCCTACTAGCCTCAACTGGGCTTATACAACTCTCCACCCTAGTTGTATAAGTCAGCATAAAGCCTGAATCTGGGAGAAATATATCTACCCCCCTGGATGCAACCAGGTGACTTTACCTTCCTGCTGTCACAATATATATATATATATATATATATATATATATTACTTTAAAGTGAGCCCGTTGTCAAAGAGATTAACTACTTATATTGGAATCTCCTGTCGCATCATGGCAGCATACACCTTTGGGTTGTGGCTCCGCCCTCACAACCTGATAGGACCGTTTAACTATTAAGCCCAGAGAGGGCCCCCGCCCAGGTATTCTCTTTTTTTTCCTCACCTAAGACCTGACAAGGACAGCAAAGATGAAGAACCCCCTTACCGCTTCGGCCCAGCCAGGTTCAGCCTCTCCTGGGTGGAAGTCCTATCCTGTACAGCCTCTAAATGAGCTATATGGAAGGAGCCCCACTCTGATGGTCTCAGGGGTATGTACCAGTTTCTTTCTTACAAACCTTAAACAGGTTTATGATACAGCGACCTCCAGCTCTTCTGTGCACCCTTTTTCACTAACCTGAGCCTTGTAGTCCCACAAGTATCCCGGCCGATAACTGCCAGCTCTTCACAGACCTTAATCAGGTCTCTATAGTGGCCTCCAGCTCTCCTGGGTGTCTGTATAAAATCTGGCTTTCTGCGCTGTAGTTCCATAGCAATAGAGGTATTCCCCAAGCTCTCCAATGTAATTTCCTGTGTATGCCAATTTCCAAGATGGCGCCGACTCGCTCACGACGCTACAGAGCATGTGCGGTCATGACATCATCACTGGGAGACAGCAGTTTTAAAAAACCAAATCCTTTCTGCTGTTTTATTCTCTTGAACACTGCACCTGTCAACAGCGTTTTTCGGTGGGATAGATTGCACTGCTGTCTCTTCCTTAAGGTAAGCTTCTTAAAATCTATTTCCTTACTGGGTCTCACCTATTCCTACTACCTGCACACTCATACCACTATCTGTTTTAGGGAACTCAAGAGGTTAGACTATATCACTCCTAATGGAGGTCGCTGCCCCGGTAGACCATCACCAGCCTAATAGGTAAGGGGGGGGGAAAGATTGGTAAGTAGTGAAGATTGAAAAAGAGAGCCTGTCACTAATGCTGTCTAAATTGGACAGCCCTATCAGGTCGGCCAGATCGTCGGATTCAAGACGACAAGAGCTATCTAGAAGGAGCCCAAGCCATAGACAAAGCCGCTCAGATCGCGGTAGAAGTCGCTCACGCACAAGACGAAGTCGCTCAAGTCGCAGAAGGAGCCGTTCAAAATCCTATTCATGGCACAGACACTCCTACAGGAGGTCTCCTTCACGCAGACGCTCTCCTCCCCCTCAGCATTCCCGTCCATCAGGGAGTTCATGCTGGGTTTGCGGTGCCATAGCACTTCCGGACAAGCTGGCCTGTCGCACATGCTTGGACGAAGCAACTAGAGAGAGAGAGCCAAGCAGAGAACCGGCTATATTTACATCCCTGCAAATCGCAGAGTCAGAAACAAGCAGATCAGTGCAAGGCACTTCACCTGCGACTCCCTCCACATCTAAAAAGTCAGACCCCCTATCTGACAATGAGGACTTGGAGGTATCCACTGGGTTTGACTTCGCACTTATAGAACCCTTCATAAAGTCAGTGAAGGAAGCCATAGAATGGGAAGAGGAAAAATAAACTCCGCAAAAAGCAAAGAAATACTTTCCGAATCTCAAAAAAGAACCAGAAACCTTCCCATTTATAGAAGAACTGGAGGAATTAATTAAAGACGAATGGCAAAAACCTGAGAAGAAGACCAGTCTCAGCAATAGACTTGCCAAGCTATACCCATTAAAGGAATCCAGTGCCAATCCACTAGTAACTCCACCAGTGGTAGACTCCTCCCTGATGCGCCTAGCCCGGCACGTAACTCTTCCAATAGAAGATGCGACTACATTCAAGGATGTATTGGACAGAAAGATCGATTTGGATCTTAAGAGAGCCTACCTATCCGCAGGTGGTGCCTACAGACCCGCAATAACATTAGCAGCAGTGGGAAGGGCTATCTCAAGTTGGTCCTCCAACGCCGAGAAGTTGGTAGCAGAAGGAGTAGAGCAAGAGCGAGTAATCTCAGCTCTCCAGGAACTCAGCCTTGCAGGCGACTTTGTCACAGAAGCCTTGGTAGACATGATTAAGTCAACATCCAGAGCAATGTTAAGCTCAGTGATGGCCAGGAGGGCACTCTGGCTAAAACCATGGTCAGCAGACCCCTCCTCAAAATCCAACTGGTGTAAAATCCCATTTGACGGCACAAACCTCTTCGGAGAAAAACTGGACTCGGCCATTTCAAAAGTCACCGGCGGGGAGTCTGGACTCATTCCTTCAGACAGAAGGCCTAGACAACAAAGGGCACCCACATTTAGACGGAACCTCCCAGATAGATACAGGGAAGCAAAGTCCTACAAGCCTGGCAGGGAGTACAGAAAAAATTGGAAGAATCCACACTCTTCCTTCCTAAAAATCCAAAAGTCTAAGACCCCTACCCCGGGGGAACAGAAGTCTTTTTGAAGATACGTCCACCCAACCAGCCGTAGTAGGAGCCAGACTAAAGGACTTCAAGCAGGTTTGGGCGGAGATAATAAGAGACCCATGGACAGTGGTTATTGTCCAAGACGGACACAAATGGAGGTTCAAGAATCGACCTCCCAGAGACCAATTCATCAGAACCAGAATTCCAACATCCCGAGAAAAGAAACTCATATTGGCAGAATACGTCCAGGATCTAATCCAAAAACAGGCCATAGTGGAAGTCCCACCTCCACAAAGAGGAAAAGGTTTCTACTCCTCTCTGTTCTTGGTAAAGAAAAAGACTGGGGATCTGCATCCCGTCCTAGACCTAAAAAGTCTCAATCGCTCAATCCTGGTGGAGACTTTCAAGATGGGAAGTCTACAATCAATCCTCTATGCCATAAATGTAGGCGATTGGATGCTCTCTGTGGATTTAAAGGACGCTTACCTACATGTTCCCATTCACGCAGCATTCCAAAAATGTCTCCGCTTTTCGGTAAATCACCAACATTTTCAGTTCCAAAGTCTCCCGTTCGGGATCTCTACCGCTCCCAGAACATTTACCAAGGTCCTGCTACCAGTGATAGCTCTACTAAGGGAGCAAGGATTAAGAGTCCACCACTATCTGGACGACATCCTACTGCTGGCAGACAACCAAGAGTCTCTTCTACTCCACCGAGACACTTTAACAACCACCTTGCAAAAATTTGGGTGGCTGATAAATTGGAAGAAAAGCAATCTCCAACCCACTCAGAGAATGGTCTTCCTGGGGGCAGAACTGCATACCAAACTCAACACCATAGAACTCCGCCGAGAGAAAATTCCCATCATAATCCAGAGGGCAAAGAGATTACTCTTATCCAACACACTCCCAGCCAGAGAATGTCTCAGCATCATGGGGTCGCTATCAGCAACCATTCCTATGGTCCAATGGGCCCAGTGGAACACAAGACCTCTCCAAATGTCATTTCTGACACAGTGGAACGGGGTGTCGATGTCCCAACGAATCACCATCCAAAACAAGGTCAAACAATCACTATGGTGGTGGACCCGGTTGCACAACCTAAAAAGGTACAAACACATAGTCACCCCTCCCCAGGAGGTGATTACTTCAGATGCCAGCAGGGAAGGCTGGGAAGCATACTACCAGCAACTCGCAGTTCAAGGCCGTTGGTCTTTCGAGACACAGGACGTAGTATCGAACATCCTAGAGATGAAAGCAGCTTTCCAAGCGCTACTAGCCTTCAGTCCTCTCCTGAAAGGGAAAGAAGTCCTGATGAGGATCGACAACATGGTGGCAGTTGCCTATATCAACAGGCAAGGCGGCACCAAAAGCCGATCCATGATGCAGGAAGTCCGCCCAGTCCTCGAATGGTCGCAAGTGAACCTGTCGGGGTTAACGGCGTTATATGTCCCAGGAACGCAGAACCAGCTGGCCGACACGCTAAGCAGAAGCTTTGTTTCCAACAACGAATGGGCTCTGAGTCACCAAGCTTTTTCCCTCATAGCAAGAACTTGGGGCATGCCAGATATAGACCTGGCAGCAACTCCAGACAATGCGAAGTGCCGGAGGTACCTGACAAGAATCCAATACGAGTGGAACTTCCATCTGGGTTACATCTTCCCCCCGACACCTCTCATACCGAGATTCCTTCTCAGGCTCAAGAGGTCATCTTCCACAGTGATAACAATCCTTCCATTTTGGCCGAGACGACCATGGTTCACCACTCTCCTTCAGCTGAATACAGCAAAACCTTTACTGCTTCCACCAGCAGCGGACCTACTCTCCCAGGGACAACTTCTTCATCCATCACCGGAAAGAATGCACCTGACAGCCTGGAGATTGAAAGGGCTAGGTTCTTAAACCAAGGCTGCTCCCAAAAAGTGGTAGATACTCTTCTTCAAGCCAGAAGATACACCACCAACAATACCTATAAGAGGATCTGGGATAAGTTTCTCTCAGTAGCACAGCAACAAAACTGGAACCCATCTTCTCCAACAGTTGCTCAAATCCTTGAGTTTCTCCAGTTAGGCCTAGAGAAAGGTCTCGGGTCAAGCACTTTAAAAGTTCACGTGTCAGCATTATCAGCTATGACAGGAGTCAAGTGGGCACAAGAGCCACTAGTCATTCAGTTCAGAAAACCTTCCTTCCCAACTTGGGATCTTTCGGTCATACTAGAAGCTCTATCACAAGAACCATTTTTTCCATTAGAAAACATCTCCTTGTGGGACTTAACACTCAAAGTCACTTTCTTAATCGCAATAACATCAGCCAAAAGAGTCTCAGAGATGCAAGCTTTATTGGCGAAAGAACCATACTTGATTGTCGTCCCGGACAAAGTAGTCCTAAGACCATCCGATCGGTTTATTCCGAAGGTGTCATCCTCCTTCCACTTCAATCAGGAGATTAACCTTCCTGCTCTCTCCACAGAACAAGGGGATACACATCCGCTGGATGTAAGAACTAACATCCTAACCTACCTGTCAACAACAAACGACCTTAGGAAGTCGGAAAACCTCCTGGTTATCCCACACGGCTTTAGAAGAGGTCAAGCAGCAACCTCTCGCACCATCGCAGCATGGCTGGTGAAGATTATCAAAAAGGCTTATTCTCTGAGTAAAACGCAGATACCCGAGGACTTAAAAGCACACTCTACAAGGGCAATGGCGACCTCCTGGGCGGCCTACTGCAGAGTGTCCTCGGAAACTATTTGCCGAGCAGCGACCTGGTCCTCAAGGAATACCTTTATTTCTCATTACAAGGTGGACTCTGCCAGATTATCCACGGCAGAGTTCGGACGAGCAATTATTCAGTCCAACACCTCTATTCCATATAAATAAATATCTTTATGCTCAGACCCACCCAGTCTGCTAGTTATTCACCCAAAGGTGTATGCTGCCATGATGCGACAGGAAAATGGAAAATTGTATACTCACCTTTCCGTAATTTTCCTTTCCTGTCGCATCTTCATGGCAGCATACAGATGCCCACCCGTCTGAGGTGAGGTGTATATATATACTAGAATACCTGGGCGGGGGCGCTCTCTGGGCTTAATAGTTAAATGGTCCTATCAGGTTGTGAGGGCGGAGCCACAACCCAAAGGTGTATGCTGCCATGAAGATGCGACAGGAAAGGAAAATTACAGAAAGGTGAGTATACAATTTTCCATTTTCAAGTACCTTAAAATGGTGCTTTGCTCTACTCTAAAGTTGTCTGCACAAAATGTTTGTTTTCAGTGTTGAGATAGGCCCTGCACACACGATCCGAAAATCGTACGGAAAATGCTGCTTTCGAATCGAACGTACGATAATCAAGTCGTTAGTACAGAGCTTTCGAGAGCCGATCAGGACAGTTCATCCGATATTATTCTATCGGACATGCACGGATTTTTTTTTCGTACCATGCCAGATCAGACGATTGTCATTTAATCAGTACAGCTGTCGTTCGAAAATGCAATACAAATGCATTACAACACATGACATCACCTCCGAATTTTTATTCTGTCGTACGAGAATTTTCATGACTTTAGTAAACTCATCAGATTCGACGTGAGATTAGCATGCAAAAAAAAACGGACGATCATTCGTCCGATAATCGGATCGTGTGTACCGGGCTTTAGAGAAAAACAGGTATTTCTATGCTTAGGAGCTTTGGGGGCACATTGGAATTCCTTTTTGTCCAAACCATAGGTACAAAAAAAACACCTTATAGTGCCTACTATTCCATAATATTTCTGGTTCATTCACCATTTTCTAAGGAGACATTTAAATGAACTACTAGCACATGATATTTGGATAGCCATTAAAACACAACCAGGTAGCTTCTGATTTCAATTGCAGCCAACGTTCACAGACAAGTGGGAGTTAGTCATGATATGCTTTGTCCCTAGTGACACCCTGGGAGACCAAGTACACATTACAACAGCATATTGTGCTCGCCTTCAGCTTGTCCCTCAAAGTTGAGCATCACATCTGGATTTGTTGCCATGGTTACAATAAGATTATCCTGTCTCCTTGTCAGAAAATCATGCGTCTGCTAGACTGCAAAAGCTCCATGGGCTGTCCAAACATCTCAATACAAAGACAAGTCTTTTATGTTTTAACTGTCAGTAGTACTGGCAAGAAAATACACCTACTTCAGGTAATCTTGGAGCATATACAGTATCTTCCTGCACTATGAAGAAAGAAACAAAACTTACCCTCCAATAGATATAAACACTAGATAGACACCTTTAGAGGTTATTATGAGGAAATTTACTAAATATAGGCATATTGGGAAGCATTATTCCCATTACATTATTATCCCTCTGTTTCTGATCTCCAAACTGAAGTACAGGATTTTGAGAAAGAGCACTGCCCAAAGAGTGTCTAGTGTCTCTTTGTTTCCAAAACTTTGACAGCTGCTTATAAAAAATGAAACACAGTAAGCATCTAGGGCAATGAACATAAAATGTACCATGTAAATTATAGACCATATGCTACATGTTTACAAGCTGTAGCTTTGATTTACAATTTGTACCATATCTTCAAACATTGAAGGTATTACAATATAACATACGGCTTAAAAATTAAAAAAATATATACATTATTAGACATTTATAACATCAGAACCTACGACCTTGCTTACAAACCATAAATAAAAAACATTTAAGAATGTCTTAAAAAAAAAACATCTTTATGGATCTATCCAAGTACAAATTAAAGTTTCTTTCAGCAGTCCAGTACAAAAAAGTTTACCATATATTTTACAAAAGATATTGTAAAAAGGTGCAAAAATCCATAACCATAGTATTTAACTTATTACAGGTAGGTCTAATAAATTCCAAAGCATTATAATACTTGTTCATATTGTCATTGGTTGTTTACAGCCTATATCAGTTTGTGGGCCAGATGCGGGCGGCCCTTTGCTTGCCTTCATCCAGTCCTTGGGACACTATGCCTCCCACTGACACCAACAATGAGGCATTATTCTTTCCAGTAACCACAAGGATGAGGCACTATTCCTCTCACTGACACCAACGATGGGGTACTATTTCTCCCACTGATACCAACAATTGCCACTTTTACCCCCACTAATACCAATGATGGTGCACTATTCCTCCTTCTACTGACCATAGGCACAATGCACTTTTCTGAATCCCACTGACCCTGGTGTATTTTCTAATCCCACTGGCCACAATCAAGAACTACTTAAGCCTGAAGAAGAGTATTCTGGCCTATTGTTTAGAAAGTTTGGAGATCTTTGGTCTAAATCAGTGGTTCTCAACTCCAGTCCTCAGGGCCCACCAACAGGCCAGGTTTGCAAGATAACTGAAATGCATCACAGGTGATATATTTTGCTGCTCAGGGATTGCAGTATTCTAGTCTGCATCTCACCAAGGTAATACTTAAAATCTGGCCTGTTAGTGGGTCCTGAGGACAGGAGTTGAGAACCGCTGGTCTAAATGGATACATCTTTAAATGTCATAGTTCTGATAGCTGTTCGATTGACTTACCTTTGGTATACTTTGTGTCCTGTAAGGTGTCAGTGTTGTATAGCTTGGAAATCTGTTGTGGCCATTAAAGACCAATCTTTGACATGTGCGTTGTCTCCTACCAAATAGGACATTTCTGGAGTTAGCATTAGAGTGATACATCTCAGAGTGTAGCCTTACATATGGTTTGTTCTAAAATCTGTTATGATATGTCCTTCTTATTTAAGGTTTCTTATCTCAACTGCATCCAAGGCAACAAACGATGAGTGCAAGAAACACTCCATGTAAAATATATTACAGGCAAGAAGTCACTCATGCATCAAGACCTTGTTTTTAAGTCACTGGCTCAGAAATAAAAGTTCCTATACACAAGGATTCTCAGGCCTAGAGAACATTTACAAAGTTAAAAGACCAATTCTGTAAATGATAAACCAGTGAAGGGGAGTAAAGCTGTTACAAGCTGTTTAAAGAGAAACAAAAACAAAAAGAAGATGTAGATCAAGTCATGCTACAAATAAGAGTTACATTTTCATTTACCACTAGTTTATCCTGAACTGCAATTGAAAGCTTTGAATTATAAGTCTTATGCCTTATACACACGTTCGGATTTTCCGTCGGAAAAACCTTGGATGGTTTTTCCAACGGAATTCCGCTCAAGCTTGGCTTGCATACACACGGTCACACAAAAGTTCTCTGAACTTTTGACCATCAAGAACGCGGTGACGTACAACACTACGACGAGCCGATAAAATGAAGTTCAATGCTTCAGAGCATGCATTGAATGTTTTCCAAACATGCGTCGGAATTTTGCGCGTCGGAATTGCTACAGACCATCGGAATTTCCGATTGGAATTTTTTCCGTCTGAAAATTTAAGAACCAGCTCTCAAATTTTTGCTGGCGGAAATTCTGACAGGAAAAGTCTGATGGAGCCTACACACGGTCGGAATTTCCGACCAAAAGCTCACATCGGACTTTTCTTGTCGGAATTTCCAAATGTGTGTACGCGGCATAACAGTTATTAATGTGCTACATGCTAAGTATTTAACCACTTAAGGACTGCTGCCTGTACATATACGTCAGCAGAGCGGCACGGCTGGGCATAAGCACGTACAGGTATGTTGCCCTTTAGGAGCCCAGCCGTGGGTCGCGCGCGCGACCCGGTCCGAAGATTCGAGATTCGTGACCGCGCCAGCGGGACCCGATCGCCGCCGGTGTCCCGCGATTGGGTCACAGAGCTGAAGAACGGGGAGAGGTAAGTGTAAACAAACCTTTCCCCGTTCTTCCTAGTGGCAGTGTCACTGATCGTCTGTTCCCTGTCATAGGGAACGACGATCAGTGACGTCACATGCCAAGCCACGCCCCCCTACAGTAAGAATCACTCATTAGGTCACACTTAACCCCTTCAGCGCCCCCTACAGGTTAACCCCTTCACTGCCAGTGTCATTTTCACAGTAATCAGTGCATTTTTATAGCACTGATCGCTGTAAAAATGACAATGGTCCCAAAATGGTGTCAAAAGTGTCCGATGTGTCCGCCATAATGACGCAGTCACGATAAAAATCGCTGATCGTCGCTATTACTAGTAAAAAAAAAAATAATAAAAATGCCATAAAACTATCCCCTATTTTGTAGATGCTATAACTTTTGCGCAAACCAATCAATAAACGCTTATTGCGATTTTTTTTTTACCAAAAATATGTAGAAGAAAACGTATCGGTCTAAACTGAGGAAAAAAAATATTTTTTATATATTTTTTGGGGATATTTATTATAGCAAAAAGTAAAAAATATTGAATTTTTTTCAAAATTGTCGCTCTATTTTTGTTTATAGCGCAAAAAATAAAAACCGCAGAGGTGATCAAATACCACCAAAAGAAAGCTCTATTTGTGGGAAAAAAGGACGTCAATTTTGTTTGGGAGCCACATTGCACGACCGTGCAATTGTCAATAAAGTGACGCTGAATCGCAAAAAGGGGCCTGGTCCTTTAGCAACAAAATGGTCCAGGGCTGAAGTAGTTAAAGTAGACAAAAAAAGCCGACTGAATGGCATTTCGTTTGCTAAAGCACTGTGGAGGATGTTTATCAAAATTGGAGCAAACAAAATCTGAAGCAGGTGTGCATGGCAACCAATCAGCTTCTATTTTCAGCTTTTTCACTTAAGCTTTAAAAATGAAAGATAGAAGCTAATTGGTTGTCATGCACAGCAGCTCCAGGTTTTATAAATTCTCCTGAGTGTATCTGAAAAAAATGCTGGGTCTTTATCATTTAGAAAAATAATTGTTTTCAACATTATTTCATCCTTTGTTGTATTTGAGGGCTGCTAATTTCCTTGCCTATCACCTCCTGTCTACATACCCTCATTCCAGCAGTAGCTACATGTCATTTTTTTTTTTTATATCTTTTTTGACAACAGTGAAAAATGCCTGTATATTGAGTGTTCACTCAGCTTCTAAAGCCCTGTACACATGATCGGATATCCTATGGATTTTCGTCCGATGGATTCTTTTCATCAGACAAACTGATCGTGTATGGGAGTCATCGGTCTTTTTTCCATCGGTTTTTAAAAATAGAACATGTTTTAAATTTTTCCGATGGATAAAAAACCGATTGAAAACTCTGATCGTCTATGGGCAAGTCCATCGGATCAAAAACCCACGCATGCTCAGAATCAAGTCGACGCATGCTCAGAAGCATTAAACTTAATTTTTCTTAGCTCATCGGAGTGTTTTACGTCACAGGGTTTGGAACGGTCGGTTTTTTGACTGATAGTGTGTGGGCAAGACTGATGGAAAACAGTTTCATCGGATATCCAATGGACAAATCCATCAGACGAAAATCCATAGGATATCCGATCGTGTGTACAGGGCTTTATAGTCTACTCTAAACCAAAAGCTCTGACAAGGTAACAACACAAGAGCGCAACTGGGAGAGAGGGACAGGGTTCTCATCCCCATAACAGATGTGGCCAAACAATGACCTTCATGGTAGGATTATCACCAGGTATTATTTTAATGAAAGACGAAGATAAAAAAATAAATAAAATTAATTATTGGCTTTACATCTACTTTGCTCCCATGTTTAAAAATACTTCTTTTGATTCATACTTACCTCGGTGGATGGAGCATCAGACCGATGCTGCAGCTGTCCCCCGCCGTCTCTGCACTAAGAACTGAGCCTCCAAACATTGCTGATGACTCGGTTCTCACAGATCCCCGAGAGGAAAGCTGTTGACTCTCAGTCAGCGTCTCTCCTCTCTGCTTCTCCAAGCTCATTGGAGCGCTGAGCTGTGGAGGAGCAGGGAGAGGCTGTCTCAGCGTCTCAGCGGCTGGCTGAAATGCTAAGACTGCTATCAATCAAGACAGCTGGCGGATCCAGACTTGGAAGTCGGGATGACGCGTTGCCTCGAATGATGGCAGTGACGTCAGCAGAGAGCGGACTTCAGACCACTCTCCGATAAAAGCGGGTCACAGGAGTGCAAAATGAATTGCACTCCTGTGACCCATAGGAGAAGCCCAGCCTAAAAAGCTCAGGCTGGACTTCTCCTTTAGGAGGCAACGATAAATGCACTAGAACACTATTGCATTGATAAAAATCATTGAGTTCAGTTAAGCAAAATCAGTGAACTGACATCAAATGCAATGGCAAAGATTAAAGCATATGTGGACCCTTAGCTTTTCATTCAGTTTAAAATATAAGTGCAAGACAAAACATTTCTGTGTGTGTGTTTGTGTGTGTATATATGTATAGATAATGTTTTTTTGCTAACCTTCAAAACTATTATTGTTTCACAGGCACATGAAAGGAATTACAAAATCTTGACCAGATGGCATAGAAGACTGGCAATGCTTCATATGATTATTCTGTCAATTCCAGATCATTGCTGAAGATGTGGAAAGCCATGTGGTACACTACTCCACATATGGTGGTCCTGTTTCAAAATTAGATGGTCCTGAAAGACCATCTTTCGCATAAGTCTTCTTATAACGGGTAGAGCATGGCTGGAGATGCCAGAGGTGGCCCTCTTTTCCTTGATACCTAGTTTGATTAAAAATATGAAGAAGAGCCTGTTCCGATTCCTGCTTATGGTGGGTCGAACCTTGATCCCTAGGCATTGTAAGTCCCCTATGATACCGACTATCCAAGAGTGGGTAACTGAATTACAGAGATGGGCCGAACACCCCCCGGTTCGGTTCGCACCAGAACAGGCATAGAGTTTTAGCGAACATGTAAACCCTATTAAAGTCTATTGGACAAGAACTTGAAAAATCAAAAGTGCTAATTTTAACCACTTAAGCCCCAGACCAATACGGACCATAATGACCAGAGGTGATTTCACAATTTAGCACTGCACTGCTTTAACTGGAAATTGTGCGGACATGCAATGTTGTACCCAAACGAAATTTGCATCCTTTTCTTCCCACAAATAGAGTTTTCTTTTAATGGTATTTGATTGCCTCTGCGATTTTTTTTTTTGCGATATAAACGGAAAATTTTGAAAAAAATTATATTTTCTACTTTTTGTTATAAGAAAAATCGAATAAACTAAATCTTAGTCATACAGTACATTTAGGCCAAAATGTATTCAGCCACATGTCTTTAGTAAAAAAAAATGTTAATAAGCGTATATTTATTGGTTTGTGCAAAAGTTATAGCGTCTACAAACTAGGGTACATTTTCTGGAATTTACACAGCTTTTAATTTATGACTGCCTATCTCATTTCTTGAGGTGCTAAAATGGCAGGGCAGTACAAAACCCCCCAAATGACCCCATTTTGGAAAGTAGACACCCCAAGGAAATTGCTGAGAGGCATGTTGAGCCCATTGAATATTTTTTTTTTGTCCCAAGTGATTGAATAATGACTACAAAAAAAAAAATTACAAAAAGTTGTCACTAAATGATATATTGCTCACACATGCCATGGTTATATGTGGAATTGCACCCCAAAATACATTTTGCTGTTTCTCCTGAGTACGGGAATACCACGTGTGTGGGACTTTTTGGGAGCCTAGCCGCGTACGGGCCCCCGAAAACCAAGCACCGCCTTCAGGATTTCTAAGGGCGCAAATTTTTGATTTCACTCCTCACTACCTATCACAGTTTCGAAGGCCATAAAATGCCAAAATAGCACAAACCCCCCCCCCCAAATGACCCCATTTTAGAAAGTAGACACCCCAAGGAAATTGCTGAGAGGCATGTTGAGCCCATTGAATATTTTTTTTTTGTCCCAAGTGATTGAATAATGACAAAAAAATAAAAGAAAATACAAAAAGTTGTCACTAAATGATATATTGCTCACACATGCCATGGTTATATGTGGGATTGCACCCCAAAATACATTTTGCTGCTTCTCCTGAGTACGGAAGTACCACATGTGTGGGACTTTTTAGGAGCCTAGCCGCGTACAGGACCCTGAAAACCAAGCACCGCCTTAAGGATTTCTAAGGGCACAAATTTTTGATTTCACTCCTCACTACCTATCACAGTTTCGAAGGCCCTAAAATGCCAAAATAGCACAAAACCCCCCAAATGGCCCCATTTTGGAAAGTAGACACCCCAAGCTATTTGCTGAGAGGCATGGTGAGTATTTTACAGCTCTCATTTGTTTTTGAAAATGAAGAAATAAAATAATTTTTTTTTTTTTTTCAATTTTCAAAACTTTGTGACAAAAAGCAAGATCTGCAAAATACTCACCATACCTCTCAGCAAATAGCTTGGGGTGTCTACTTTCCAAAATGGGGTCATTTGAGGGGGATTTGTGCCATCTGGGCATTCCATGGCCTCCGAAACTGTGATAGGCAGTGAGGAGTGAAATCAAAAATTTATACCCTTAGAAAGCCTGAAGGCAGTGCTTGGTTTTTGGGGTCCCGTACGCAGCTAGGCTCCCAAAAAGTCTCACACATGTGGTATCTCCGTACTCAGGAGAAGCAACAGAATGTATTTTGGGGTGTAATTCCACATATGCCCATGGCATGTTTGAGCAATATATCATTTAGTGTCAACTTTGTGTAAAAAAATAAAATAAAAAATTGTCTTTTTTCCGCAACTTGTGTCAACATATAAAATATTCCATGGACTCGACATGCCTCTCAGTATATAGCTTGGGGTGTCTACTTTCCAAAATGGGGTCATTTGGGGGGGTTTTGAACTGTCCTGGCATTTTATACACAACATTAGGAAGCTTACATCCACTCTTCTAACCACTTGAAGACAAAGCCCTTTCTGACACTTTTTGTTTACATGAAAAAAAAAATTTTTTTTGCAAGAAAATTATGTTGAACCCAAAACATTATATATTTTTTTAAAGCAAAGGCCCTACAGATTAAAATGGTGGGTGTTGCATTTTTTTTTCCACACAGTATTTGCGCAGCGATTTTTCAAACGCATTTTTTGGGGAAAAAATACACTTTTTTTAATTTTAATGCACTAAAACACACTATATTGCCCAAATGTTTGATGAAATAAAAAAGATGATCTTAGGCCGAGTACATAGATACCAAACACGACATGCTTTAAAATTTCTCACAAACGCGCAGTGGCGACAAATTACATACATATTTAAAAGCCTTAAAAAGCCTTTACAGGTTACCACATTCGATTTACAGAGGAGGTCTACTGCTAAAATGACTTCCCTCGATCTGACCTTCGCGGTGATACCTCACATGCATGATGCAATTGCTGTTTACATATGACGCCAGACCGACGCTTGCGTTCGCCATTGCGCAAGAGCAGGGCGGGACAGGGGTGCTTTTTTTTTTTTTATTATTAATTTTGCTTTTTTATTTTATTTTTAAACTGTTCTTTCCATATTAATTTTTTTAATCATTTTTATTGTTATCTCAAGGAATGTAAATATCCCCTATGATAGCAATAGGTAGTGACAGGTACTCTTTTTTTAAAAAAAACTGGGGTCTATTGGATCCTAGATCTTTCCTCTGCCCTCAAAGCATCTGACCACACCAAGATCGGTGTGATAAAATGCTTTCCCAATTTCCCAATGGCGTTTTTATATCCGGGGGGGGGGGACATTCCCTCCCACTGCTTGTAAAAGCAGTCCAGAGGCTAATTATCCGCTAGAATTGCTTTTACATGAAAGCCGGCCTCTGGCTGAAAAAAATGATACCAAGATGATACCTAAACCCGCAGGCATCAATCTGGTATAACCAAAGTCCAGCAACATACCAGTACGTTGCTGGTCCTTGTTGGACATGTATTGTAATCTTTTTTTTCATGCAGCCTGTTGGCTGAACGAAAAAAAGAGATTGATCGGTGGGTATGCCCACCATTAGAATACCTCCCTTCATTCACCCACTTCTAATGATGGGCATACATGTACCATTTAAATATGCCGAAGCATGGGGGCATCCTCCCGCAAAAGTTATGCCGCACACACATGGTCGGACTTTTGCACGGGCAAGCCTCCGTCGGAATGTTGACCGTATGTACGCGGCATTAGGAGCAAAATCGCTCCTCCGCCCCTGCTGCGTTTTTGGGAACCCTAAACTGCTGGGGACGCCAGTATAGATCTGATCAGATCAGATATTGATCTGTTCAGATACTATACCACTAAGGGAGGTGTATGCTTCACGCGTGGGTGTTAGCGTTACTGGCACTAACCTGACGCTGCCTGGGGCGACGCAGACCCTCTCTGACACTAAAACCTAATTGATATCACCCGCCGGGCGATCAGGGGGTTAAACCTTTATTGGGTTATATACGGCGGGTGCCCTGACACTATAAAAAGCAAACTAACTAACCAGCGTCACCCGTAACACTTATATGGTGATCACTGGTGAAAGGGTTAACTAGGGGCAATCAGGGGGTTAAACCTTTATTAGGTAATATATGGGGGTACCTGACGCTATATAAAAACCTGACGGGGAACCTAAATAACAAAATAACTAACTGGCTAACCAGTGTCACCAGTAACACTTATACGGTGATCACTGGTGAAAGGGTTAACTAGGGGCAATTGGGGGATTAAAACCTTTATTAGATAATATATGGGGGTACCTGACGCTATAAAAACCTGCGGCGAACCTAAAAAAAATAACTGGCTACCTATCGGCACCAGCATAACTAATACAGCGATCAGAAAAGCGATCGCTTAGTGACACTGGCAAAAGGGGGTGAAAGGGTTACCTGGGGGGCGATCAAGGGGTTAAACCTTTATTAGGTAATATATGGGGGTACCTGACACTATAAAAACCTGCGGCAAACCTAAAAAAAATAACTGGCTACCTATCGCATCACCGACACTAAGACAGCGATCAGAAAAACGATTGCTTAGTGACACTGGCAAAAGGGGGTGAAAGGGTTACCTGGGGGGCGATCAAGGGGTTAAACCTTTATTAGGTAATATATGGGGGTACCTGACGCTATAAAAACCTGCGGCGAACCTAAAAAAAATAACTGGCTACCTATCGGCATCACCGACACTAAGACAGCAATCAGAAAAACGATCGCTTAGTGACACTGGCAAAAGGGTGTGAAAGGGTTACCGGGGGGGCGATCAAGGGGTTAAACCTTTATTAGGTAATATATGGGGGTACCCGACGCTATAAAAACCTGCGGCGAACCTAAAAAAAATAACTGGCTACCTATCGGCATCACCGACACTAAGACAGCGATCAGAAAAACGATCGCTTAGTGACACTGGCAAAAGGGGGTGAAAGGGTTACCAGGGGGGGGGCGATCAAGGGGTTAAACCTTTATTAGGTAATATATGGGGGTACCCGACGCTATAAAAACCTGCGGCGAACCTAAAAAAAATAACTGGCTACCTATCGGCATCACCGACACTAAGACAGCGATCAGAAAAACGATCGCTGAGTGACAGCGGTAAAGGGTTACCTGGGGGGCGATCAAGGGGTTAAACCTTTATTAGGGGGGTTAGGGGGCTACACTGGACCTAAAACACTCTGCCCTGACACTTTTACAGTCACAAATGTCACTGATTGCAGTGATCAGTAAATAAATGGTCACTGCAATCAGTGACACTGTGACTGGGGGCTGGGGGTGATCTGGGGGTGTCTGGGGGGGCCATCGTTTGCCTATGTGTGTGGTGTCAGTGTGCTGTTATGTGCACTAACCTCTGTGTCTTCTCTTATGCGGCGCTCGGTATATGTGAGCACCGCATGAGAGATGACATCACTTCCTCCTGCCTGTGTAAACACTACACAGGCAGAGGAAGCTTTTCATTTGCCGGGAGCGATCGCGAGGGGGTGGCCAGAATCGAATGGCGGCCCCCTCATCACGGATTGCTCCCGAAGCGATCCCGGCCGCTCACTGTACCGGAGGGGGGTCCGATTGGACCCCCCACCCATACGAAGGTAGGCACGTACAGGTACGTGATTGTGCCTGTCCGTGCCATTCTGCCGATGTATATATACAGTGAGCGGTCGTTAAGTGGTTAAAGGGTTATATGCAAGTTATTGCCATAAAACGTGTATGGGGACCCAGGTACTGCCCCAGGGGACATGTATCAATGCAAAAAAAGTAGTTTTTTCAGGAGCAGTGATTTTTAAAATGCTTACAGTGAACCAATAAAAATAAAATATTCCTTTAAATATCGTGCCTGGGGGGGTCCCCTTAGTCTGCCTTTAAAGGCGCGTATCTGTGCAATGTGTAGAACAGTGCTGTAGCAATAATTACATTTCTAAAGGAAAAAAATTAATTTAAACTTCCTCGCAGTGTATTGGTGGCCCCCAGCAATATAGATGAAAAATCAAGGGAAAAAATGGCGTAGGGTCCCCCCCTCAGTCCATACCAGGCCCTTCGGGTTTGGTATAGATATTAAGGGGAACTTCACCCCAAAATACAAATAAATCTGGCTTTGGGTCCCACTGATATGGTTCAGGAGGGGGGGGCGTTCACACATTGCACTATATACTCTGCAATGTATTATATATACTAGTATACGGACTGCACTATATACTTTGAACTGTATTATATATACTATACGGACTGCTCTATATACTCTGCAATGTATTATATACAGTTGTGCTCATAAGTTTACATACCCTGGCAGAATTTATGATTTCTTGGCCATTTTTCACAGAATATGAATGATAACACAAAAACTTTTCTTTCACTCATGGTTAGTGTTTGGCTGAAGCCATTTGTTATCAATAAACTGTGTTTACTCTTTTTAAATCATAATCGCAACAGAAACTACCCAACTGACCCTGATCAAAAGTTTACATACCCTGGTGATTTTGGCCTGAAAAAATGCACGCAAGTTGACACAAAGGGGTTTAAATGGCTATTAAAGGTAGCCATCCTCACCTGTGATCTGTTTGCTTGTAATTAGTGTGTGTGTATAAAAGGTAAATGAGTTTCTGGACTCCTGACAGACCCATGCATCTTTCATCCAGTGCTGCACTGACATTTCTGGATTCTGAGTCATGGGGAAAGCAAAAGAATTGTCAAAGGATCTGCGGGAAAAGGTAGTTGAACTATATAAAACAGGAAAGGGATATAAAAAGATATCCAAGAAATTGAGAATGCCAATCAGCAGTGTTCACACTCTAATCAAGAAGTGGAAAATGAGGGGTTCTGTTGAAACCAAACCACGGTCAGATAAACCAACTAAAATAACAGCCACAACTGCCAGGAAAATTGTTCGGGATGCAAAGAAATACCCACAAATAACTTCAGGTGAAATACAGGACTCTGAAAACATGTGGTGTGGCTGTTTCAAGATGCACAATAAGGAGGCACTTGAAGAAAGATGGGCTGCATGGTCGAGTCACCAGAAGAAAGCCTTTACTACGCAAATGCCACCAAGTATCCCGCTTACAATATGCCAAACAGCACAGAGACAAGCCTCAAACCTTCTGGCACAAAGTCATTTTGAGTGATGAGACCAAAATTGAGCTTTTTGGCCACAACCATAAACGCTTTATTTGGAGAGGAGTCAACAAGGCCTATGATGAAAAGTACACCATTCCTACTGTGAAACACGGAAGTGGATAGCTGATGTTTTGGGGATGTATGAGCTATAAAGGCACAGGAAATTTGGTAAAAATTGATGGCAAGATGAATGCAATATGTTATCAAAAAATACTGGAGGAACATTTGCATTCATCAGCCAGGAAGCTAAGCTGCGCATGGGACGTACTTGGATATTCCAACATGACAATGATTCAAAACACAAGGCCAAGTTGACCTGTCATTGGCTACAGCAGAATAAAGTGAAGGTTCTGGAGAGGCCATCTCGGTCTCCTGACCTCAATATCATCGAGCCACTCTGGGGAGATCTCAAACGTGCAGTTCATGCAAGACACCCCAAGATTTTACAGGAACTGGAGGCTTTTTGCCAAGAGGAATGGGCAACTTTACCATCTGAGAAGATAAAGAGCCTCATCCACAAATACCACAAAAGACTTCAAGCTGTCATTGATGTTAAAGGGGGCAATAAAAAGTATTAAGAACTGGGGTATGTCAATTTTTGATCAGGGTCATTTGGGTAGTTTCTGTTGCCATTATGATTTAAAAAGAGTAAACACAGTTGATCGATAATAAATGGCTTCAGTCAAACACTTACCATGAGTGAAAGAAAAGTTTTTGTGTTATCATTCATATTCTGTGAAAAATGGCCAAGAAATCATAAATTCTGCAGGGTATGTAAACTTATGAGCACAGCTGTATACTACACGGACTTCACTATATACTCTGAACTGTATTATATATAATATACCAGGGATCCTCAAACTACGGCCCTCCAGCTGTTGCGGAACTACAAATCCCATGAGGCATTGCAAAACTCTGACATTCACAGACATGACTAGGCATGATGGGAATTGTAGTTCCTGAACACCTGGAGGGTCGTAGTTTGAAGACCCCTGTACTATACGGACTGCACTATATACTCTGAACTGTATTATATAAACTATGCGGACTGAACTATATACTCTGAAATGTATTATATATATATATATATATATACTACAAACTACACGAACTGCACTATATGCTCTGAACTGTATTATATATATATATACTACACTAACTGCACTATATACTCTGAACTGTATTATATATATACTACACTGATTGACTGCACACTACACTACACGTCTAATCTCCATTCATTCACTATATACGGCCGTGTAAGCAGCAGCCTCATATAGTGTGGGGCGTGGACTTCCTTTGGCCAATCATAGCTCTCAGAGCACATCACACTGTAATTGGCCAAAGCATGCAGGTCAGGTGCATGCTTTGGTCAATCAGCAGCCGTCAATGCACTGCGAGCTTGCAGTGCATTATGGGGCGCTCCGCGGCGGTCAAATCTGCCGCGAACGCCCCATATGGTTGTTTGTTCTACGAACAAACGAACAGTTGATGTTTGAGTCGAACTTACATTAGACTTGAACATCCAGACCATCCCTACTGAATTACTGAATTAAACTTCATTATGAAAATGGAAAGAGTTACTGGCTATTGCCACTGACAACTTCTCCAAATTTCGAGACTTGTGGACTTCATGGACTGACATTTCCGATTTCCCTTAAATCTTGTCTTTTCTGAGAAATTAGGTCTGCAACAATCATCTTTGAGACCAGATAAAAGGACCCTTCCGCCGGATACTTTATTCTCTCATCTTTCTCCCCCCACACACTTTTTTTTCCTTCTTCAATGCGCTATTCTGAACCTACGCAAGGGTTCGCTTCACATGGAATGGCAATTGCTGGCTTGGAGCCCCCATTTGGCGCTAGACCTGAATTCCTGTTTTCCACCCCCGTGGATCCCAAATGAGTGGCTGATCAAGTGGACTCTTGAGCCTGTCATCGGTGCATATTCTTATTGTGTTTCCTGACAACTGTTTTATATTTTAATATGGTTTGCTATTCTTTGTGGAAAATATTATTGCTAATATACTGTATATATACTACTGTTGCTGCAGCCCTATGTTTACAAGATTGTATATATGCTACATTTTTCAATATAAAATGTATTAAATAAAACAGCAAAAGCGGTTGGAAAGTGGACTTTTCACTAAAGTTTAAAAAAACTGAGTATTTTTAAGATATACCTGTCATGTGAGAAATATGTATGCTTCCATTGCTGACCTCCTGAAAATTCTAGTTACTTGGCTGTGTCTGCTATCCATGCTTCTAAATCAATTACTGGTAATAAGCCTGTAGAAAAAGAAAGCCTGAGAAAAGTTAAAAATGTATGTTCTCTAGGTCAATGGCTCAAAATATTTAAAGGCAAACTCTTGCCATTTTTTTCTTTAGCATTGATAGAGTGGGAAAGAGTTTATGTTTCTGTCACGCTTTTATATGTGTCTGACCCTATTGGGGAGATTTTCCCTCACATCCTGTTCCTGTAACGTCCTACAAGAAATGGAAGCGCAGGGGTCTCCAGAACAGCAGTATGCAGACATCAAAGTATCAGAAGTTCTAACCCTTTGAGAATCAGCTAACGTGTGTTTTTCTATCTGTTTCCTATTTGAAAGATTTCCTGCCACTTTTTGTCTTGACAGGAAGTGAGGGGAAATCCCCCAAGATGGTAAAAAAAAACAAAAAAAAACACACCAATATAAAATAACAGTCTCTAAGCTGTTGCCACTTGATGTGTTTCCTGTATTATACTGTTATCAAACCACCTCTCCACCTTGGCCAATCATAGGAAGCCTTGTATTCATTAATAAAAACACAACCCATCTCCTGAATGGTAATGAAGCACTTAACCTGACTCATCCATACTGCTTCTGGAACACAGTACCCCTTACTGTATGTTAATTAATGTTACTACTATATATTATTGCACACACAGTGGCTACATTGTTCTGTTATAGAAACAATTCATTTGGGCCAGCTTGGACCACATGAACTAGTTAAAGTGAAATGAAACCTGAAATTTTACTTTAAAGCTGATCTCCACTTAAAAGAACATACCTGTCAGGAAAGGTTCCATCCGCTGGTGGCATTTATTATTTATCTTGCAGTACTGTGGTCCACCAGCAGGTGTCTCCTGGCAGTTTGTAACTGTCAGGAGAATCTTTCCCTGCTGGTGTTGTATTATCTTTTGGACGCAGTACTGCTTTCCACCAGCGGATGGATCCTGGCAGTGTGGAGCAGACTGCCCTCCCTCCGATCAGGTGTGACCTGAAGCTAATCAAGCATTCCTATAAATACCCGGCAGGTGTATACACACACTGCCCTGGTATCTCTCTTCCTGACCCCCTGGACTTGTGACCTGGACTTTTGCCTGTACCTGTACCTGTACCTGCACCCTGCCTGATCTGATCCGACCCGGTTCCTGCCTTGAACCCGTATCCTGTTAACCTGATCCCTTCCTTGTGCCCATCCTGCAGCTTCCCCTTCTATCACCTGGATCCCTGCTCTGCAGCCTATCCATCCATCCCCTCCTTGTTCCGGCTTCCTCCCATCCATACCCATCTGCTTGATCCCCTTGTGCATGACCTCGGCCTGGCTCTTACCACGATCCTGGTATCTCCCTTATTTTGTAAATATTGTTTGTAGTCACTGTTGATTTGTTGCACTGCGTTCTTTTGGTTGTTGTATGTTGGTCACTCACCCTTTAATAAATTATATATTTTCACCTACACCTGTTTGGTTTCCTTTTATGAGGTCACACAGTCTGGTCAACTATCAATCTCTGACAATACCCAAAACTGTTTCTCACTCACCTCTCTTTAGCTAGTCACAATGTTATATTTGAAAAAACAAAAAAAATGACAGGTCATGTGACAGGCTTAATCCTGTACCCTCTTTCATCTGGTCTGTAGTGTGGAAGGATCTTTCTTGCAGTACCCACTCCTTCCTTTTGGCATAGATGTTGCCCTTGGCTGCCAGGAGTGTCCATCAGAAAGAATTCAGAAGGGCCCCGAAGAGACCTTAGAGGGTACTGAAGACTTACAGTGGCAACGTATTAAATTTAAAATGCAAAGGAGCAGCAACCAGGCAGGCAGTTGGTTGGCGGGTCCGCTCTGCAAGGTGCCATGAAAGCAGATTCAGGTAAGTTAGCCTTAAGTATTTTTGCAGGGTGATGGTGGGGTAAGAAGTTATTTTTTTCTCTACTCAGGATGGGGTTTAAGCTAGAATTGTGGCCAGGCTATGGGCCTTCAAACATTTATATATTCTTGTAAAGCAGTAAATTGGCTTAAAAATAAGCCCTTACTAACCTCTGTAGCTGAAGGTACTGTGGAGTAATTAATCTGTATTCTTTTGAATGGGCAATAAAATGTGCAATGCAGTAATGTGAGTATGGTGCATTGTTGTACTTTGCAGGAACGCAAATGATAGGTCTGAATGGGCCCTAACGAGCTAACTGCACTTCACAATTCATGTAGACTCTTTGTAGGAATTCATTGTGGATATGTAGGTGCAGTTATTTTGGCAGAATGCACCAGTACATTGTAGTTTGGTATGGCAGCTTGTAGAACAACTCAGGAGTGCTCAGGAAAGGATGGTAGTGCTGCTAAACTTTTAGAATGCTTACTCTACAACCGTCTGAGCTCCTACATAACTGACAACAACCTTCTTGACCCCTTACAGTCTGGCTTTCGCTCACTACACTCCACTGAAACTGCCCTACTAAAACGCTTGAATGATTTACTAATTGCTAAAACCAATGGCCACTACTCCATATTCTTACTACTAGACCTCTCTGCGGCCTTCGATACTGTTGACCATCCCCTCCTCAAAAAACTCCACTCTCTTGGCCTTCAAGACTCTGCTCTTTCCAGGTGTAGCGCCCTCCTCACTCCCCTCTTTCTCTTCAGCTCGTCTGTCTCTTGTCTAGGGGTATCTTTCAGAGGGGAAGGGAGCGGGGACACCACGCCTGGCCTTCACCACAGGTGTCAATGTGATACAAGCAAAGTTCTTTTACCTTCGGGTGAGTGTTGTGCACCTGGAGCCTCCACTGAGAGTTACCTTGAACAATGTCTTTCAGGAAATGAGCCCCACACCATTAAAGTTCAACACTCCTTTATTCTTCTCGAATGAACACAATCAGTTGAACTCCCTTGGTAGAAACAGAACAGAAAAGGTGTGGATGTGAATAGGCCCAGACACAATGTGTTCTCCACTTTCCTCCCTGAAAGTGGGTTGCGGTCTCCGAGCGAGGGGGAATTTCCTTCCAAGCGGTCTCCGATGAGAGACTCACCCTTCACTGGCAATATGCTGCACCAGGTCTTCGAGCGAGGAGCTCTCCCCAGTCCATTACGCCTTCCGGATTCGGGTACCCACTCCCGGGGTTCCCTAGGATCTCCTTCCCTCCCGGAACTCAGTGTTGGGCACTGAGCTCCAGACCTCCATCCGAGTACCTCACCCCAGGCTAAAGGTGACTGGGATGGAACACGACCTCCGGCTGTCCTCTAGGCCTAAGCCCGCCTAGAGAACCGACACGTACCACCGTCCACAGGCTGAAGGTGCCTGGGACTTGACCCCGTGACAAAGATGGCCAGCCCCTTTATACCCTCTCCCAGCAAGCACGGCGGGTTCCCCGCCTCACCATACCGCTGCCGAGGGAGGACAAAAAGGAGGCGCGACACACAGCAATGATTCAACCCCAGCCCAGAGCGACAGCGCCACCTACTGGGCCGCAAGGAATTACACATCACTAATGTCTCTGCCAAGTTCAAATTTACACCCGGGAAAGCACATACCCGCTACACAGGTTTTCCACCTAGGAGTGCTGTGATCTACCTATCACAGCACTCCTTCAGTGTTACCTCTAACTCCTGTTTCTTTATTTTTGCTTCCTCTTTCTATAGGGGTTCCCCAAGGTTCTTTCCATGGACCCCTTCTCTTCGCCATCTACACCTTCCTTGTCTCATCCTTCCATGCTCATCTCCAGGACCTCTCCCATCCTCTGGAACTCCCTACCCCAATCTGTCTGACTATCTCCTACTTTGTCTACCTTTAGGCTAGACTAACGGGACTCTCCTAACCCTCTTGTATTGAATTGTATTGTTGCTGTATTGTTCCCTTTATATTGTAAAGCACTGAGCAAACTGTTGGCGGTATAAAAAAAACTATATCATAATAATAATAATAATAATGAAAAAAAATGTACTAAATACGTTTTGTCATCCTAGGAACAGCAGTGGCTGTGAATACAAAATAAATTTATATTAAAAATTTTAAAAGAAAAATCATACTTTTGCCAGAACAGGGACATGTGCAACAACTGTTTTGGTTTAATTGTTTGAAAATTTTGATAAACTTTAGTACACTTTCCCAATTTTGGAGTTTATCAAGAAATTCCCTTATAACCCCCCTTCCTAATCCAAGCATAGCCATACCAACACTAGTGTGCATTGCAGCATACATCTGTTTTCACATGCGTGCTTCTGGACTTCTGATGCTTAGATGTACACCGTTAGGCATACCGATTGGTTTTGCAGCAGTCACTTTTTTTTTGATTTTGTGATTTTTTCTTTGCAATAATGTTGTTGCATGTGATGTTATATTTTTACCAAAATTATCTATAATCTTTAAAAGCAAGTGGGGAATACAGTTAGGTGAAAGCTTGAAAATGAGCCAGTATGATTCAATTAATAAGATCCACGGAAAACAGATAGTGAATAAAAATAAACAGACCCAGTTGTACTAACTTATAACTAAAAAGACCAAGTTGCATATCGTTCTTTCTGCGCTTTTTCCCCACTCTGAAAGGACAGTTTTAACCATTAAAGAACAGAGCTGACCACACTTTTCACATTCATGTAAAATATAAATATATTGGTTTTAACTAGAGCTAAATCTGCAGTCTTTAGGAGAAATGGAGAGAGGATTAACATAAATTACCAAAAGCCGCATGTCATAATAGCTCCTCACTTTTGTGTGTCCATCATCTGCCTGCTAATCTTTCTGGAGTATACGTTTATTAAAAAGAAATATTCAGAAAGGAAACCAAGATCTGCCAATGCCTCATATAAAAGATATACTACTTTATACGTTACATGCAAATTAAAGTAACAGGTCAATAAGAAAAAAAACTCCTAAGACCTAAAATGTACAAACACCATAAAATTAACTGGGTAAAGGATTCAGGTTGCTTCTGTTGTAGTTAAAGCAAATATACCGCACTTGAAATAAAACATCTGTATGTAGAGCAGATTAAAACAAGGTAGAATTGTTGTTTTTTTAGATTCATGCTGCTGCTGCTGAGTGATCAACTCTGAAAAAGTCTCCAGTTTTGGTGCATTTTCTTTTATCGTTTATTGAGTTTTATTCTCTTGAAATACTGCGGTTCTGCTGTGAATTTTGCTCTATAATGTAACATTAATGCAGGTATAATATGCAAATATTTTCATAAGAGCACATGGGGCTGCCATTGCTAATCCCTTTCTGGAGATAATAGTTATCTGGGTTGTACACTAACCAACTGGCTTCAATGAGGTTTAAAGCCAAACTCCAGACTAATTTTTTTTAAATGTTCCCTAGAGCAGTGGTTCTCAACTCCTGTCCTCAGGACCCACTAACAGGCCAGAATTTAAGTATTACCTTGGTGAGATGCAGACTAGAATACTGCAATCCCTGAGCAGCAAATTATATCACCTGTGATGCATTTCAGTTATCTTGCAAACCTGGCCTGTTGGTGGGCCCTGAGGACTGGAGTTGAGAACCACTGCCCTAGAGGGTGGCCAAAAGAAAAATACGCTCTGCTGCAATACTCACCTTCATTACAGAGCTTTCCCCTGCAGTACCTTTATCTGTACTCAGTCTTCTGGGTTCCATAATGCCCAGCGTAACTCAACAGTAATAACTGGGGAGAGACTGTGAGAGCACATATGATGCCCCCCCTCCACTTACATTTACCACAGCATCCTGCACTTATGGCTCATTTACACTTACTTTAAGATGTGACTTCGAACACCCCTTTTTAAAGCACTCTAAATGCCAATCAAAGCAATTGTCACTAAATAATATGTTTACTTGACAGTCCTGTTCACAAGTTGTGTTTGCTTTTCTTTGCTCCGCTTCAAAAATTATATCCCATGTTGCTTTCTTGGTGCTTCAAAAAGTCTCCAAGGCCTCCATAGAAATCTATGACAATGCTCGCTTACAGCACCTGAAATTTTTGAGGGGCTTTTATGCAGCATTAGGTTTGCTTTGTTTTGGAGGTATTACAGGTATGAGATATCCCAAGATGCACTAGGAAACCAACAAGCGAACGAAAGACGTTATCAGTAGTCACTTTAGATTCATGTGTATATATTTTGGAAGTGTCTGGAGACGTCACATCTGGTGTGCATCGTGGAGCAGCAGGAAGGTGAGCAGGGTCTGGACTTGAGTGGAGCAACTAGCAGACAGCACACGTGGTATGCAACATGGAAAAGCTATAGCAGAAAGTGAGCAGGGATCAGAGAAAGTGGACTGA
Organism: Rana muscosa; assembly: GCA_029206835.1. Lineage (NCBI taxonomy): Eukaryota > Metazoa > Chordata > Amphibia > Anura > Ranidae > Rana > Rana muscosa. The sequence goes on along the minus strand of CM055118.1, from coordinate 827,990,032 downwards.
GCAGCAGAGGATCAGCAGAGCTGAGGGACCAGAGCAGGTGAAACTAACAAGTGGTGACAATATAGTAGGAGGTGAGCAGGGACCGGAGATAGAGGAGGATCAGCACACTGGAGGATCAACTGGACTGGTGGTTACTACTGAGTGGGGGATCAGCAGAGCTGAGGGTATTATTGAGGTGGCATCAGCAGAGCTGGGGGTACTACTGAGTAAGAGCACTTTTACAATTTGGCACTGCATTGCTTTAACTGACAATTGTGCGGACATGCAATGTTGTACCCAAACAAAATTTGTGTCCTTTTTTTCCCACAAATAGAGCTTTTTTTTGGTGGTATTTATTTCACCTCTGCGATTTTTATTTTTTGCGCTATAAACAAAAAAAAGAGCGACAATTTAAAAAAATATATATATATATATATTTTACTTTTTGCTATAATAAATGTCCCCCACATTTTTTTTTAAAAACGAATTTCTTCATCAGTTTAGGCTGATATATATTCTTCTACATATTTTTGGTAAAAAAAAAAAATCGCAATAAGCGCATATTGATTGGTTTGCGCAAAAGTTATAGCGTCTACAAACTATGGGAAAGATTTATGGCATTTTTACTATTATTTCTTTTTTTTTCTGCGATTTTTTGCGGTATTGCGATGGACAGATCGGACTCTTTTGACACATTTTTGGGACCATTGACAATTATACAGCAATCAGTGCAATAAAAACACACTGATTACTGTGTAAATGTTACTGGCAGGGAAGGGGTTAACACTAGGGGCGATCAAGGGGTTAAATGTGTGTTTCCTCAGTGTGTTCTAACTGTATGGGGATAGGACTGAGTAGGAGAGGAGACATATCGCTGTTCCTTCTTACTAGGAACAAACGACATGTCTCCTCTCCTCTGACAGCACAGGGATTTGTGTGTTTACACACACAAATCCCTGCACTGGTGTTCATGCACGCGATCGCGCGTGGTTGTGGCGGACGCGACCGATGGCCACACGCATCGGGTCCCCTGCCATGCAGCGGCGCGCGCGCGCGCACCCTCTGGTGGCCAAAAAGGGGAAGGATGTACCCATACGGGATTTCACCCAGGAGAGCCGTTCTGCTGCATTATATCTGCGTGAGCCGGTCGGGAACCGGTTAAAGCTTAAAAAAAAGCATCACTGAAGCATAAAAAAAACGCATAAAAAAAGCAACTATGAATCAACTAAACCCCTTGTTTAATGTGAACTGTTAGACAGGGTTGATTCGGTTTGTTGCAAGCTGGCATGCAAATAAGCTGGGAATTTTTGTTTGTTGTTTTTCAACATATGTCGACCTTCCATGTGCTCCTTGCTGCAAAGGCCAGGTATAGGTTGGTGTGGTTGCCAATTGTTTGTACTGTTGGTGAATTGGTGAGGGGGATGTACTGCATACCTTCATGACATTGTGCTATTGATGGGTGTCCAGTGCATCCCGGTACATTTAAGGAGTGAGCTCCCTCCTGGCATACCTGCCCTTAATTTATCAATTATTATATGTGCTCCAACTTTGGAGGCTCTCAAAATTTATAGTTAGAACTGCAGTATTGAAGGAAAGGTGTACCGCTCGAAGGTTCCAGGTTCCTTCAATTGGCTCCCGCCCTGCTCCACTTCCAGGTGCTGGCTATGCTCTAATGCTTGAGGAGAAGAAGTTATCTGGACTGCCGCACTCTGGTTAAACGCTTTATTAATGAAGAAAATTAAAATGCCAAAAAAATCCAAAACGAAATAAATAAACAAAATCCATCCAAAGGCAATCAAAGGTGAAGGGACATGCAGGGTGACGGCTAACGCATTTCACATCAGGGTATGATGCTTACTCATAGCTCAGAGAGCATAGACAGCATAGAACTGCATTATACTGGGTTGCTGTGACATCACCTCTGCTGCTTACACATATATTTGCAAATGTGTGCAAACGAAACCCCTTGTTTTAACACGAATTGTTAGGCTGGCCATACATGGAGCAAATTTCTTTCCTGCAACCACGGGTCCTTAGATTCTATTGATGCAGAAAATGCAAGCAGCTTTACTAAAAACAGCATGTGGTAGTTTTACTGGTTCACTACAGAAATGGTGGAAAGTAAACATTTCTGTCTGAATGGAATTTCGCTCACAAGATAGTTGCCCACACCATTATTGATCACTCAACATTTTTAGCAGTTGGCAAAAGACATTTTGAAGCCTTTGTATCTAGCCAAATACCATTCACAGGAAATTGCTGGTTCATCATGCTCTTCATTAGAGACATCTTCAAGCACAACCATATATCTTTAATTTAAAGTTCTTTATGTCCGCTAGAAACCATTTTTATGACACTACAGCACAAAACTACATACAGGTCAGGAGCTCTGCCCCATTGTTAAGTGTCTATTCAACGAAGGTCAACATGTACCACTTCTGAACCCAGAATCATGCTTGAATTACAGTAAAAATGTTTTTAATTATCCACGGCTAGTTTCTTGGTAACCGATTCTTTGCTTCTGGCAAAGGAGTCAACAATCTGAATGATATTCAAAAAAATGTGGATATAAAGTAAGAGGAGGGTATTTAGGCATGCAGTAACAACACAGACATTCATTAAAAATTTCAAACTATTTATCTTCTAATTATATCCTCTTCATTAAAAAAAAAGCTCCCTCACATGTTAATGTAGAAACATATAAGTTTTTAAGAGTATATGATTTAGTGTGTTATTATACATTTCAAAGATACTGCATATGTATGTTTTATCCATCCAATGCTTCCTTCAGAAAGTAGACTTTGTTCCAAGGTGCACATTGGATGGATAAACATCTAATAATGCAGTATGAGAATATAATAAATTAACAATTTGTTTGAATTTTTAATTTAAAGATGAATTCCAGGTAAGGATATTTCATATATATGTACTTACATTGGTCCAGCGTGGACCCATGTAACTATGTATATACCATAAAAAAATGTTGGCCGTCTGCATACAGATACTGACTCCCTGTTGCATAAATGTGAAGGAGATGGGTAAGGCTGGGTTCACACTATTGCGAATCGGATGCGGGTTTCACCGCATCTAGTTTGCATGTCAGGAGATTGTGATCGTCTCTCAATGGAACCGGTTCACACATCTCCGGAGCATCTGTGAAGCGAATTGCACAGGAGTCCTGTGCGTCTTCTGGTCCATTTCAGGTCCGAATTCAGCCAAAAATTAGGACCGAATTTGGACCAGAAACAGTAAACAGGAACGCACCGGACCCCTGTTGTGAGCCGCTCTGTACTGCAGTGTGAACCCAGCCTAAAAATTGGCTTCAGCTCCTATTCTCCACCTGTATGTGCACTTTGAAAACACATCAGATCTCAATGGAGAAAAATTTCATGCGGGATATCTTTACTCATATGGGGCTGAATTCAAAGACAACCCCAAAATCGAAGTAAAAAAATGATGCAGTAGGCTAGTTCATTTTGCTGAAATTTCATTGCATTTCAAAATGGTACTCAGTAGTTTGTATGGCCCCCCACATGCTTGTATGCATGCCTGACAACGTCTAATGAAACAACGGATGGTGTGCTGGGGTATTTCCTCCCCAATTTGGACCAGGGCTTTACTGAGCTCTTGAACAACCTGGCGGCATCGGATGGACGGAAACATAATGTTCCAAAGGTGTTCTATTGGATTTAGGTTAGGCGAGCATGGGGGCCATTCAATGGTATCAATTCCTTCATCTCCAGGAACTGACTGCATACTCTTTCCACATGAGGCCGGGCATTGTCGTGGAACCCAGGACCCACTGCACTAGCATAGGGTCCAATGATTTCATCTCGATACCTAATGGTAGTCAGGGTGCCATTGTCTAACCTGTAGAGGTATGTGCATCCTGTAGAGGTATGTGCATCCTTCCATGGATATGCCTCCCCAGACCATCACTGACCCACCACCAAACCGGTCATGCTGAATGCTGTTATAGGCAGCATAACGTTCTCCGCGGCTTCTCCAGACCCGTTCACGTCTGTCACATGTGCTTAGGGTGAACCTGCTCTCATCTGTGAAAAGCACAGGGTGCCAGTGGCGGACCTGCCAATTCTGGTGTTCAATGGCAAATGCCAATAGAGTTTCACAGTGCCGGGCAGTGAGCACAGGGCCTACTAGAGGATGTCGGGCCTCAGGACACCCTCATTAAGTCTGTTTCTGATTGTTTGGTCAGAGACATTCACACCATTGGCCTGCTGGAGGTCATTTTGGAGGGCTCTGGCAGCGCTCATCCTGTTCCTCCTTGCACAAAGGGGAAGATACCGGTCCTGCTGATGGGTTAAGGACCTTCCCCTGCCATGTCCAGCTCACCTAGTGTAACTGCCTGTCTCCTGGAACCTCTTCTATGCTCTCAAGACTGTGCTGGAGATGCAGCAAACCTTCTGGCAATGCCACGTATTGATGTGTCATCCTGGAGGAGTTGAACTGCCTGTGCAAACTCTATAGGGTCCAGGTATCGCGTCATGCTACCAGTAGTGACACTTACCCTAGCCAAATGTAAAACTAGTGAAAAATTGTCAGAAAAGATGAGCAGGGGAAAAACAAATCTCCGTGACCCCCACCTGTAAAACCATTCCTGCTTTGGAGGTCTTCTCATTGTTGCCCATCTAGTGCACCTGTTGTTAATTTCATTAATACCAAAGCAGCTGAAACCGATTAACAACCCCCTCTGCTACTTAACTGACCAAATCAATATCCCAGGAGTTTAATTGACTTGATGCTATACTCTGATTAAAAAGTGTTCCTTTAATTTTTTGGAGCAGTGTATATACCATAACTGGCTGATCTCCATGGAAGCTGGAAATCACTGAAGTAGACACCACTACTCCGTGATCTCCACTTGCTTCCACATACGTTGCCAAGTAGCTGAACTGCTACTGAACACAGTAAGTCAGCCGCTCACTTTAACTTAAAATGTACAGTTTTTGAATACTAATTTACAGGGGGTATGACATGTGGTATAAGTTATTTCATTTGACCCATACCAGTTTCTTTCCTCTCAACAACTTGATTGGTTATCCCACATCACATAAGCCAGTAAAACATTTGTTCGAGATATGTGCGCATGCGCGAGAGCTCCGTAATGTTCGATATGTTTTTTATATAGAGGGCATGAACAGTTGAAACAGATGGAAAAGTTAGCTGCTTGGTTGGATATTTCAATTAAACTACACTTTGCTAAAGCATTGGCCAAAGGAAGGATTATTTGCTTACAAAACACTGAATCTAATCATATACCAGCAACAGTATTCTGTACGCCAACGGCCCAAGAAAAAAAAAAAGAATTTGAGGTGTTATCAAAGTTAAAAACAAGAGTAATGAATTATACACAAAACTGTCAGAAAAAAAATAACTGCTCTGGGTATAAAGTGCCTGCACATAACTTTAGCAGCCTCCAAAAGTCTACAGATATAGTCATAAACTGACACTTGGGGGGCAGTTTACTAAATCTGGTGCAGCTCTGCACAGAAAACAACCAGCTTCCAGGTTTTATTGTCAAAGCTTAATTGAACAAGCTGAAGTTAGAAGAAGGTTGGCTTCCATGAACAGCTGCACGACATTCTGAGTGCTCCAGTTTTAGTAAATCTCCCCTTGAGGGTGCCACTTCTCACATACCTATTGGCCCATCACGTCGATGGGCAGCCAAAGCCTGGCTTGGAGCTTTGTCTGTCAGGTCTTTAGGTGCCTGTAATTTATACATCCAGCAGTTATTTCCCTAGCAGATTATTTTATTATAATAAGAACTTCAGCGTTTACAAAATAATTATGCACAAGAAGTATGAAGAAAAAAAAAAAAGACATTTTTTCAGTTTTCAATATTTTAGAAATGTCTGAGAATGTAGATGGTTAGTGATAAAATTGAAGAACTGCAATGTGCGTTTATTAGCCTCTGTTACAAGCTAGGAAGCAACTGGGTGGAGACAATAGCAGTGACGACTGCACTAAGTACGTAAAGGAAAAAGTTTAGTAGGGGCAAAGCAGGGTCTGTTATCTACTACATAACTAGTGGACCACAGCAAGTTCATGTGTGTGATTTACTGAACAAGAGGAGGTACAGGGGAAAATGGACAGGCTGATTTATGTGCCACTTGCTCTCCAGTGCTTGGGTCAGTGTGCTATCAGCTGCCATTCTGTCATATATCTTGAAACTCATGCCTCCGTAACCACTGTGCTAAGGCACTATGGTACAAAAATTAATGTTTGCTACATGAAGTATGAAATTAGGAAACCTTGTAGTGGACTTCCTGCCCCTTCTGTCAATTAAAAATGCAGCAGAAATGTGGATGTGCAAAAGAGTAGGTGCTTAAAGCCAGCAAAATAAACACTGAAATATTATGACAGCGGGCGTGGGGGGGGGTTGGCATGGACAGAGGAGGATTTAACGAACAGAAGAGGCATCAGCACAAGGGACAGATCCTATTAACTGTGAGTTATGTCCCATGTGCTTAAGATAGATAAAGAGTTAAGCTAGCCATTCAGGGCTCAAATTTCAGCGGTTTACTGCTGAATCAATGGAAATTTGAGCTGTGGATGACCCTGTAGAAACCACTTAGCCATTTCTGTGTTGCATCACATATGCTTTATGAAGCAAACAACTCTCAAACACCAGCACTAGACTAAGAGACTTAGGGATTGTGGGATATTTAGTTCATTGACAGTAAGTGTTGGTCCTCAGACTACAGACAAAGGTCACACATTAACCTATGCAGTGCTTCACGCCTTTTGTTTTAAACAAACACCTGAATGTGATGATTTACTCTACCATAGACTGTTTGTGCAAACCAACAATGATACTATGAAAACGCATGATCAATGCACATCTTATACAGGTGAAAAAACACAAGGTGCAGGTAAGACTGTTTATGATGTCTTTTTTTTTTTATTGTTGTCTGTATCTATTGCAATGGGAGCATCCCCAATCCTGCAATAAGTAAGCTTTGTTGTAATTCAAAATAATTTTACAGATAGGGAGAAAAAAAGATAAACCTGGGCTGAAAATAAGCATTTGCCGTAATGGGATGCATAAAGGGGTTTGGTGAAAATGTTTGGGGAAAATGTTTTAAGGTCACATTGATACAGTTGTACTTTAACCACTTCCCTACCGTACATAGACATATGACGGCAGCAGGAACCCTTTGTTCCTCCGGGCTGCCGTCATATGACGTCTTTTACTTTCGAAACCTGTAGGGGGCATGCGCGTGCCCCCTCCGTGTCACTCCGCACCCGCAGCGCGTGCCCGTCGGCCGCGATGTCCGCGGGGCACCCGCGATTGCCCGCGAACACAGCAGGACCGTGAATCTGTGTGTGTCAACACACAGATCCACGTCCTGTCAGTCAGAGGAGAGGAGACCGATGTGTGTTCCCAGTACAGAGGAACACCAATCGGTCTCCCCCCCCTTGTGAGTCCCCTCCCCCTACAGTTAGAATCACTCCCTAGGATACACATTTAACCCCTTGATCGCCCTAGTGTTAACCCCTTCCCTGCCAGTCACATTTACACAGTAACCAGTGCATTTTTATAGCTCTGATCGCTGTATAAATGTGAATGGTCCCAAAATAGTGTCAAAAGTGTCCGATGCATCCACCACAATATCACAGTCATGATAAAAATTGCAGATCACTGCTATTACTAGTAAAAAAAAAAAAAAACAATAAAAATGACATCAATTTATCCCTGTTAATTAGAAAAAAAAAAACGAAGCAAAAATACAGCCATATAGGCGTCAGAGTGCAACAAATGGGGGGGGGGGGGAGTTGGGACTTTACATGAGGCTCTTGGTAACAAATTGATACAGTGGTGGGTGGTAAAGCATTTATTAGTACAAGGATGCATGTTAGAATACATTGATTACATATACATAAAACACACATTCGATAGTGCCAATTCCTGAAACGGTAATTTCAGGTAGTAACGCATTACAGACTTAGAATACATTACATATACATAAAAAGCACATTCAATAGTGCCAATTCCTGAAACGGTAATTTCAGGTAGTAACGCATTGCAGACATCAATCACATTGTAGGTTAAGAGGGTTCCACCACTATTCATAATAAGGTATGCATGATTAGCAATAGTGGTCTGCACGATCTGGGGTCTTTGTGGTCCCTGTAAAATGATAAGTGATAGGCACATAACTAGGGAAGCGTGTAAAGTATACATGGCAGGTAATATCTCTACGTGTTTCGCGGCTTTGAGCCGCTCGTCAGGAGCATGTATATGAAGGATCTGCAATAAGAAAAATAATGAATGGTAAAAAATCTTGGTAGACTAACTAGTCTGTTACAAGAAAATATAAATGACAATATAGCCAACCCTGAAACGGAGAGGGGTCACTTACAATTGTATGTGCACTTGGGGGCACACTAGCGGGGACCGCGAGCCGAGGGTAACAGGACCGGGAGCTGAGAGGGCATGACCAGCGGCGGCGCCCCCCACACAGGCAGCGCCCCAGCAGGATCCAGACGCACCAGGCACTCCTATGTGAACAATGCAAAATAAAATGTGTATAATTGGGGCAATGATAGAAATGAAACTATGTGAGGCGATAGTGTGAGTGCCTATGAAAGGGGTGTGAAGGTGCTGGACGAGGGTGCAGGTGGAAGACCTCAAACAAGGTCGACACCAAGGCACCCATTACCTGGAAAAAGGGAAGTGAGGAGGATGAAAGAATGGGAAGGGGGGGTCTATGGCCTCATTCTAAGTCCCAATGGGATGGAGGCATTGGCCTTACCAGGCCCATGGCCTCATTTAAAGTCCCAACTCCCTCCCCCCCCATTTTGCTACAATAAATGTATCCCCTATTTTGTAGATGCTTTAACTTTTGCACCAATCAATATACGCTTATTATTTTTTTACCAAAAATATGTAGAATACATATCGGCCTAAACTGAGGAAAAATTATTATTCTTTTTTTAATGGGATATTTATTATAGTAAGTAAAAAATAGTGTTTTGTTTTTTTTCAAAATTGTCACTTTTTTTGTTTATAGCACAAAAAAAAAAAAAAAAAGCAGAAGTGATCAAATACCACCAAAAGAAATCTCTATTTGTGGGGAAAAAAATGATCAAAGTTTCAGTTGGGTACAGTGTTGCATGACCGCGCAATTGTCATTCAAATTGTAACAGCTCTGAAAGCTGAAAATTGGTCTGGGCAGGAAGAGGGTGAAAATGCCCTGTATTGAAGTGGTTAAAGCTGAACTCTGGAGAAAATGAAAAAACTTGCCCTTGCAGTGGAGTCCCCCACCCCCCTGACACACACTGCAAGCATTAATGCTCGATTTTCTCGGGGGTACTTTTAAATGCAGTTTTACTTTATTCTTCTTTCTCTTTCTGCATGTGATCAGTCCCCCAAACCTGCTTTTCTTCGGTACTTCATTGGTTCCATTCTGGCATCATCCCGTACAAAGCAGGACCAGCAATTGTTGATGGTCTGTCCACAACCCAAAGCACTGGGTAGAAGAAGAGTGCATCAACTGCCATATTAGACAAGTAAAGCTGCTTGTTAATGGTACCATATGCAAACCAGATCAACAAGTGTGAGGCCCCACTGCAAGGGTAGTTTGACCATTTTCCCCAAAGTTGAATGTTAAGACTGCATATCTTCTAGGTTTCCATTAGTAGCCTTCCTGTTGTACATGCCAAATGGGCCTATTAACTTAAAAGATATTAATATGTATATTACAGCTCGAAAACTTGATGTTTACAGTAGTCACAATGCTGCCGAAAGTAATAATACAATAATAATAATAAACATTTACATAGAACAAAAATCTTTATAATCCACACTTGTGATGCATGAAACTTTTCATCCTACAGTTAGGTTGCAGCTAAAGATTTGATCATTCTCACAGCTTTTTTGTATTTCTCATAATAAAAGTTACACAAGTTAAATTTTTCTTCAACATGTGGAACCATGGCTGGAGTAAAAGTAAAGAATATCTCTGCTAAGTAAAACTCCACAATGGTGGAGGGAAAAACTTGGCATGTTACAGGGTCATCTTTCTAATCATGGATACGCTTGCTCTGTCAGACCTGAGCCTTTTGAATCAAGGTCAATGCCAAGACCTTTCTTAAGTGCCCTCAGTACAAAATTAACAAGTGTGACAATTTGTGGTCCCTCCCACAAAGACCTCTAGTCCTGCCAGTATTTCAATGCAGTAAATAGAGACATCTGGACGGGGGCTTTTCAGTGCAGTAATTGAAAATGAGCATGGATCAAGTTCTGATGTGCTGTATTCATAAATGTTAAAGCATAATTACATTAAAGCAAAATCTCAGACTTAGCTCCGTGGAAACAGCGTTTTTTTAGCCCATGTCCTAATCATGAATCTTTGAGGAGAAGCTCTCTTTTTAATTTTCTAGTATGGCAATTATGAAAAAAGATATTAGAATGGATTAGAGCATAAGACATGGTTGATATAACAGGCCTCTGTGTACCCAATTACTACATAGGTCCTATATTCTAATATAATTGTGTGCCCTTCTGAAAATGTGAATTTGATTATTATTATTATTAAAATTAAACAACAAAAAAAACATTTGGGTAATATATTTTTAAAAACCAACATTTTCACCAACTTCAAAATCAGCCAAATAGGACTAGATCTTCTGGTTGTTTCAAAAACAATTTGATTGGGGACTTCTACACTACTTTTTATAATTTGATGCGTGTGAAATTTAATTTCTGGAGCTGTTCTACACACATACTTCCTCAGCAATCATGTTGGTTATATTATTATTATTATTATTATACAGGATTTATATAGCGCCAACAGTTTGCGCAGTGCTTAACAAAGTTAAGGCAGACATTACATTACAATTTGGTACAAGCGGAATCAGAGGGCCCTGCTCACTAGAGCTTACAATCTAGGAGACTTTTTGCTAGTGAGGCCTCGTACACACGGCCGAGATTCTCGTTGAAAAAAACATGTCGTTTTTTTTCGACGAGATTCTTGGACAAGAAACTTGTCCCGGCCGAGTGTACACACGCTCGTTTCAAAGAACCCGCGGTTCTTTGAAAGGAGCGTACGCGGTGACGTCATCGACTACGTCGAGCATGCGCTCGTCACATTCGATGCCGTCGCCGCCATCTTGGTATACCCTACGTATGCCTAGGAAGCTACCGCGCATGCGTCGAATTCATTTCGAACATGCGCGGGCTTCGGGGAGGACAGGTAAGTGTACACACGCTCACTTTTCTCGTCGAGAAACATGCCGAGGAGAATCTCGACGAGAAAATAGAGAGCAGGTTCTCTATTTTCTCGTCGAGGTTTCTTGTCGGTTTTCTCGACGAGAAACCCGATAGCAGCGTACACACGACCGATTTACTCGGCAAGACCTCTCTGCCAGCAAGTTTCTTGCCGAGAAAATCGGTCGTGTGTACGAGGCCTCAGAGTTGTGTTTTAAGCTTACCTTATAACCTAATTGTACCATCTCTTTTTGATTTACCAAATCTATGCAATTTCAGGGCCCAGCTAAACAATCTATTTAGTATGTGTTTTCATAAAGTCATTTAGTCAAAGTCACCTGGGATGCTCCACAACCTGGTGTCCCTAACACCAGAAGCTCACTGCCAGTTAAAAATTTGGTATATAATAAAAAGAATGTGCATTTACAACTGTATTGAAATTAACTTTCGAAGTTCCTGTGCTGGCTGAGCAACCAATCTAAACACAAGCCATGTCATATGAGTCATGTGCTACCCCATATATATATATATATATATATATACTCGAGTCACCTTTTTGTGCCTGATCTCCCATATTTTGCGAACCCGGTAACGGCCGACTCTTCCTCTACAAGTGTGGAAAGTTTGTTGTCCGGGGGACCTACGGCCGGGGAGCACCGATTTTTCAAACCCGGGCACCCTGTCCATAGACTCCCATGTTAAATGGTAATTTCTCTGGTGACTTTAGGGACCCGGTACTGGCAGGTCGTAGGTCCCCTGGACCTGGAACTTGGCACACGTGTAGCCCCAGGTCTCCTCTACAAGTGTGCAAAGTTTTTTGTCTGGGGGACCTACGGCCGGGGAGCACCAATTTTTCAAACTCGGGCACCCCTTCCATAGACTCCCATGTTAAACGTCAGTCTAGTCATGGGCACAGTGAGGCATGCAGATGGACACCCTAGGCTTATACTCGAGTCAATAAGTTTTCCCAGTTTTTTGTGGTAAAATTAGGTGCCTCGGCTTATATTCGGGTCGGCTTATACTCGAGTATGTACGGTATAATATATATATATATATATATATATATATATATATATATATATATATAAGTAATAAGTACTACGCATTACTACACACGGTTAAAAAACAAATGAGATGAACGGTGGTTACCAGTTGATGATCAACACCATACCACAGGCAAGCAGGATATGCTAGGGAACCGGGTTATCGATGAGGACCGTAGGATCTGCATTGGAACAATCTGACGGCCTTGGCAGGTGGAACTACGTCACCAGAAGATGTCACCAAAAGTCAAATAGCCAGAAGAAGGAAGTCTGTGGTGGTGGACACTCAGAGAATTGTTCTTTTACTGTGTGTGGAATAAACCAAGACGGTTTTAATGGATACACTGTCCTCTGTGCTTCTGGGCTTTTAAAATCACTGTCAGTCAGCCCTTTGGAGGTCTTATCATATCATGCATACAGTGGGTACGGAAAGTATTCAGACCCCCTTAAATTTTTCACTCTTTGTTATATTGCAGCCATTTGCTAAAATCATTTAAGTTCATTTTTTTCCTCATTAATGTACACACAGCACACCATATTGACAGAAAAACACAGAATTTTTGACAAAAATATTTGGCAGTTTTGGAACTTTAAATGAGGATAAATGGGGCCGTTCAGTCACCTCCTCCATTCCTGAGTAGTAATTAAAAAAGAGAAGCATGGGGCGGGACTTTGCATGAAGCACACGGAAGCAGGATAGACATGTTGGATAAACACAAACTTTAATTGGTTCAAATTGTCATAGTTGCATTTTTGAATATTATGCATTTTGCTATAAATCAAAATTACTTTGGACAGAGAGGTAGAACCTAATAGCATATAGTAGAAATTGATTATTTGTTCCAACAAGGACTATATATATATATATATATATATATATATACACACACACACACACACATATACATATATACACACACAGATACATGCGATAATAACCATATTAAAATACAATGCATATGATGTATATATAGATAAATAGCCATAAAAAAACATTAGAAAAATATTGCTAGGTATAAATTGATAATAAGAATGTTCGTAACATCTGAATAGGTAGGTACACTTTGCGGCAGTTGTAAACTCTACGCGTTTCAGGGCTCTTGTGCCCCTCATCAGGAGTAAACCGTGGTAACCATCTAGGAATAGAAAGGGGAATATCAATAATCTAAAAGTAGGAAGAGGTGGGGAAGAAAAAAAGGAAAAGATGGACAAGTGCAGACAGAATTTTTGACATTTTTGCAGATTTATTAAAAAAGAAAAACTGAAATATCACATGGTCCTAAGTATTCAGACCCTTTGCTGTGACACTCCTATATTTAACTCAGGTGCTGTCCATTTCTTCTGATCATCCTTGAGATGGTTCTACACCTTCATTTGAGTCCAGCTGTGTTTGATTATACTGATTGGCTTTCCTAATCAAGTCCACACACCTGTCTATATAAGACTTTACAGCTCACAGTGCATGTCAGAGCAAATGAGAATCATGAGGTCAAAGGAACTGCCTGAAGAGCTCAGAGACAGAATTGTGGCAAGGCACAGATCTGGCCAAGGTTACAAAAAAAATTCTGCTGCACTTAAGGTTCCTAAGAGCACATTGGCCTCCATAATCCTTAAATGGAAGACGTTTGGGACGACCAGAACCCTTCCTGGAGCTGGCTGTCTGGCCAAACTGAGCTATCGGGGGAGAAGCGCCTTGGTGAGAGAGGTAAAGAAAAACCCAAAGATCACTGTAGCTGAGCTCCAGAGATGCAGTCGGGAGAAAGTTGTAGAAAGTCAACCATCACTGCAGCCATCCACCAGTCGGGGCTTTATGGCAGAGTGGCCCGACAGAAGGCTCTCCTCAGTGCAAGACACGTGAAAGCCCGCATGGAGTTTGCTAATAAACACTAGAAGGACTCCAAGAGGGTGAGAAATAAGATGCTCTTGTCTAATGAGACCAAGATAGAACTTTTTGGCCTTAATTCTAAGCGGTATGTGTGGAGAAAACCAGGCACTACTCATCGCCTGTCCAATACAGTCCCAACAGTGAAGCATGGTGGTGGCAGCATCATGCTGTGGGGGTGTTTTTCAGCTGCAGGGACAGGACGACTGGTCGCAATCGAGGGAATGATGAATGCGGCGAAGTACAGGGATATCCTGGATGAAAAACCTTCTCCAGAGTTCTCAGGACCTCAGACTGGGCCGAAGGTTTACCTTCCAACAAGACAATGACCCTAAGCACACAGCTAAAATAATGAAGGAGTGGCTTCACAACAACTCCGTGACTGTTATTGAATGGCCCAGCCAGAGCCCTGACTTAAACCCAATTGAGCATCTCTGGAGAGACCTAAAAATGGCTGTCCACCAACGTTTACCATCCAACCTGACAGAACTGGAGAGGATCTGCAAGGAGGAATGGCAGAGGATCCCCAAATCCAGGTGTGAAAAACATGTTGCATCTTTCCCAAAAAGACTCATGGCTGTATTAGATCAAAAGGGTGCTTCTACTAAATACTTAGGACCATGTGATTTCAGTTTTTCTTTTTAATAAATCTGCAAAAATGTCAACAATTCTGTGTTTTTCTGTCAATATGGGGTGCTGTGTGTACATTAATGAGGAAAAAAATGAACTTAAATGATTTTAGCAAATGGCTGCAATATAACAAAGTGAAAAATTTAAGGGGGTCTGAATACTTTCCGTACCCACTGTATATGACATCCACATGTCATTTCAGGAGCGCCTTGTCAGTGTTATGTTCTCAACAGGACAGAAAAATATCTAGAGACTTCTGCAAATTTCAAAAGCATTACAACTAGTTTTATTGTAGTTAAACTGAGTACTAGGACATAGCATGTGGCATTTCTCGTCTTAAAAAGGGAAACCAAACCCTCCTATCCTTTATAGCCAAGGAGGCTACCATATGAGTCTCGCTTTGATCTGCAGCTGCCATGGGTGTTGCACACGTGATCAGTTATAACACTGGCCATTTGATAACTTGTCAGGTTTGGCTGACAGTATATGCCATGGCATGCCTTGAATGTATGTTTTGGGAAACCATTAAATTGATGAGTTTAGCTCTTCTTTAACATTTACCTAATGTTCATACAGAATGGAGACACCAGTTGGTGAGATGAATCACTACTTAGTCTATCAACACACTACAAAGAAGTAAAATCAAAATTATGGTAATTATGCAGTATCATGTAAAATACTGCCCTGCCCCACAAAACCACAGGTTACATTGCAGCTAGGCAACAAGAAGTAACCCTCTGGGGTGATTACAGCAGAGTGCGAAAAATAAAACATGCCATAAAGGTAATACAAAAGGTTTGATTAAAAAAAAGTGATACAAAAAGTAGTATAATCAATATAAAGTTTACTGTGCAGTAAACTGTAAAATATGGTTCTGCCTCACAAAAGTTTACACTACAGCTAAAAAACAAGAAGTAACCCCTGGGGTAACTACACCAGACCATAAAAAGCATACAAATTTCATAAAGGACACACAAAAATGAGGAGTATGTATATAGACATATATATCAAATACTCAACAATAAAAATTTGTAAACAATTGTTTCTATCAAAACTATTTGCACCTTTATTTAGAATGTTTCTATTGTATTCTTGGATCACCACTTCTCACCTGAAAAGACCCTAAACGCAACAGTTTAAATTTTTTTGCTTGTATTACTTAAAAGTGAAAACATAGCCCTTAACTAGAAGGTAACAACTACTATACAAAGACAAGAGTCACCATGAATTCTAAAACAGTGTAAATTACACACAACTGCATTCTGCCTTTTCTCAGTATGCATAATGTGTAGATCGTATGGAAACTGGCCAAAAAAAATTATGAATTGGGTCTTTCAGTCTAGATGTGTGCGTCACGTGATGGGGGTATTCTTATGGAAATGTCTGGGTGCTCTTTCACAGCTAGATAATAATTCTGGCCAAATCCTGTCTAAAGGCTCTTTGCACAAATTAGTCTTGCTTCGTGTTAGCCTTACATGCTCCCCCTTCACACAACTTTCACATTTATTCACACCTCGAACTTTTATCAAAAACATAGAAAGACCTTTAACCTCGTTCCCATTGCTCTGGAGGGGTAACACACAGGGAAGTAACTTTAATAAAATATATACCGTTTAGATTATAAAGGCACACAAGCAAAAGGCACATTGTGAGGTGTGAGCTATTGATTTTAATGTGTGAATAATGTATAACAAACAGACAACTGATTTAAGTAGCCAACAGACATTAGATGACACCTGATCTGGCAAAAAAATTGTCTTTAGTGTTAGTACCTGAGGTCTTTATGGGAGCATTGAACATATAGCTAGAAAACATTTACATGCATGTAAAAAAATAAAGAAAATAATAAAAAGTACACCCAATGGAATTTGTTGATGTTTCCACATATTTGAACAGGCAAACATTAGATTGTCATTCAAATAGTGCCCATAGATAAAGATATACTTGAACAAATGACTCATACAATTGATATGGTGTACTCATCTCCATAGTCTAACTCAAGAAGTTCAAGATTAGATGCCAAAGCTTAGAACCTCCGTAGCGAATATGCAGATGGACCCATCTTATTTAAACCTCAGATATCTCAAGTCTATTGATCCCTTTGCTATTGATATGCATGGAGTCATTATGCAAAGATCAAAAAAGATCTCCAAGGCCCTCAGAAAGTTTGTGGATGACTACGAGTCTGGCAAGGGATTTAAAAAGATTGTCAAATTATATGACATTCATCACTCCACTGTGAAGAAATAATCCACATGGCAAAGATTTCTGGCTGGGCAAGAAAAATGTAGATCAGGAGCTGGCCAATTGAAGTTAACAGATCTTTTGGAACCAAAAAATCCTCTGCAGGTAACTTGCAACAGATGACAAAGTGTATGCACATACAATCAAAAAAGGATTCAACAATTTTAACTTGCATGGGAACTGTGCCAAAAAAAGCCTTTGGTGTCCACCAAAAACAATGGAGCAAGGACTACAGTTTGCAATGTGGAACAATGTGGTGCAGACAAAAAATTTAAAAGATAGAGGCGTTTGAGTTATAGTAGACATATTTAGGGCAAAACAAAGATGGCATTTCAAGAGGGAGACCAAACAAACTGTGAAACGTGGTGGGTATATTAGGTTTGGGATTGCTCTGTTGCTTTAGGGACCTGCAATTCACTCTGAATTTTGCATGGTATCAGTGTGCTTGATGAGAATGTGGGGCCATCTGTCTAAAAGTTAAAGTTGAACTGGAATTGGATCTATCAACTCAATAATAATCCCAAGCACAGCGGTAAAGAACTGTCCTTAAAAATAAATTGAGGGTTTCTGCACTGGTCTTGTCAAAGCACCGATTTAAATATCACCAACATGTTGTGAGGGGATTTTGCATGGAGGAGTGCTGGAAAATTTCACCAAGTCAGATACCAACTCCTACAAGAGCTAATTTCTGCTAAAGAACCAATACCAGCTTCTTCTGAATCTAAGGGGAAAACTTTATTTTTCCACGGGATGCAATTACATCTATTGATATTTTTGTTGAATGCATGATTGAAAAGGCAAACGTTCCATTTGTTCTTATTGAAGTCCATCACCTTTATCTGTAGGCACCGTTTCAAAAAAGGTCTAATGTATGCCTGTTTACATATGTTGAAAATGTTGCACTGCACTATTCTGGGTTTTTGCTCCAGGTTCACAGAAAAGTCAAAAAAGAGAAGAAGTACTAACATGATTCTTTACAAGAGGTTAAAGAAAAGTTAAGTAAAGAATGAGCTAAGTGGTCATGTTGACTGCAAAAAATTTATTTTGACAAATGGACATGTGTTGACAGTACACATGGAAGCAAAAAGGGGGGCCTCAACGTTACGGAGGGATTACAGGGTCAGAAAAGGGAGGGTACCATCATCCTGTTGAATCGAAAATTGGGAACGGAGACAGTTCCCCAAGCTAGGTCTCCAATAGAGAAATGGGCTATCTCGAAAGCAAAGGGATAACCTATATTTTGTATAAAAATGTTAATTATTATTTATATAAAGTAAAAAAACATAGATCAAACATGGACAAAAACATAAGTTCCAATGTTCAAAACAGAACAATAAAAATTGTATATAGGGGTGTCTTATACAAATATGCAGATACTTAATGTACTCCAGAATGCAGACAAGGTATAGTAGGTCCTCATGGGACACATGGTCCTCTACAGGTTTCGCAGCATGTTACCGCTTCATCAGGAGGATGTCTAGAACAAAAATAGCACATTGTACATAAAGATCAAGAATACAAAAATTATACATAATTAGTACAAGATACATTTATTCATAGGGGAGAGGCAGGTACAGTGTAGTCCAATTTCTCTATTGGAGACTAGCTTGGAGAACTGTCTCCACCCCCAATTTTCAGTAAACATGGAAGGGGTTTCAAAGCCCATCCAGGAATCACACATTACATATTCATTTCATATATGAGCACTAAACAGCTATTAAAGTGGGCCTTCACCCAAAGTACAACTTACCCTGCCTTCTCTCCTATCCCACTTTCATGTTTTATTTATTTTATTTACTCAAGGGTGAGTTTACACTTGTAATCTGAATTGGATGAGCAGGCCACCACATCAAGCAGTTTCCAAACCAATTGCAAATATACTTTTCCAAATGGCTGGTTTGACAAAGAATGTGGTTCATTCAAAACTGTTAAGTAAAAGAGCAACTCAAATGAATTATGGACTACACATCCTTCAATTTGATTATATATACACACTTCTCAAAAAAATTCAAAGGAACACTTTTGAATCAGAACTCCTGGGATATTGATCTGGTCAGTTAAGTAGCAGAGGGGTAGGGGTGTATACAGAGGGGATTGTTAATTTCAATTAACAGCAAAGCAGCTGAAACTGATTAAAAACAGGTGTGGTGCACTAGATGGGCAACAATGAGACGACCTCCAAAACAGGTATGGTTTTTCAGGTGGAGGTGTCTGACATTTTTTTTCCCTACTCATTTTTTCTGACTGTTTTTCACTAGTTTTGCATTTAGCTAGAGTCAGTGTCACTACTGGTAGCACAAGGCGATACGTGGACCCTATAAAGGTTGCACAGGCAGTCCAACTCCTCCAGGATGGCACATCAATATGTGTCATTGCCAGAAGGTTTGCCGTGTCTCCCAGAACAGTCTCAAGAGCATGGAGGAGATTCCAGGAGACAGGCAGTTACTCTAGGAGAGCTGGACAGAGCCGTAGAAGGACCTTAACCCATCAGCAGGACCGGTATCTGCTCCTTTGTGCAAGGAGGAACAGGATGAGCACTGCCAGAGCCCTACAAAATGACCTCCAGCAGGCCACTGGTGTGAATTTCTCAGACCAAACAATCAGAAACAGACTTCATGGGGTTGGCCTGAGGGCCAGACGTCCTCTAGTAGGCCCTGTGCTCACTGCCGGACACTGTGGAGCTCGATTGGCATTTTTCATTGAACACCAGAATTGGCAGGTCCGCCACTGGTGCCCAATGCTTTTCACAGATGAGAGCAGGTTCATCCTGAGCATAAGTGACAGACGTGAAAGGGTCTGGAGAAGCCGCAGAGAACTTTATGCTGCCTGTAACATCGTTTAGCATGACCAGTTTGGTGGTGGGTCAGTGATGGTCTGGAGAGGCATATCCATGGAGGGACGCACAGACCTCTACAGGCTACACAATGGCACCCTGACTGCCATTAGGCATCGGGATGAAATCCTTAGACCCATTGTCAGACCCTACGCTGGTGCAGTGGGTCCTGGGTTCCTCCTGGTGCACGACAATGCCCGGCCTCATGTGGCGAGAGCATGCAGCCAGCTCCTGGAGGTTGAAGAAATTGATACCACTGAATGGCCCCCACGCTCACCTGACCTAAATCCAAAAGAACACCTCTGGAACATTATGTTTCTGTCCATCCGGTGCCGCCAGGTTGCACCTCAGTCTGTTCAGGAGCTCAGTGATGCTCTGGTCCAGATCTGGGAGGAAATACCCCAGGACACCATCCGTCGTCTCATTAGGAGCATGCCCTGATGTTGTCCGGCATGCATACAAGCCATACAAACTACTGAGGACCATTTTGAGTTGTTGCAATGAAATTTCAGCAAAATGGACTAGCTTGCTGTATAATTTTTTCACTTTGATTTTTGGGGTGTCTTTGAATTCAGCCCTCCGTAGGTGGATAATTTTCATTTCCATCAAATGATGCGCCATCCTTTCATTCCTAACACATTACCCAGTCCATAGCAGTATAGATATCCTGCATGAGATTTTTTCCCGTTGAGATCTGATGTGTTTTCAAAGTGTTCCTTTCATTTTTTTGAGCTGTGTGTGTGTGTGTGTGTGTGTGTGTGTGTGTGTGTGTGTGTGTGTGTATGTGTATATATATATATATATATATATACACACACACACACACACACACACATATATACATACATACATATATATATATACATACACACACACACACACACACACACACACACACTATCTCACAAAAGTGAGTACACCCCTCACATTTTTGTAAATATTTTTATTATCTTTTCATGTGACAACACTGAAGAAATGACACTGCTACAATGTAAAGTACCTGTAGTGAGTGTACAGCTTGTATTACAGTGTACATTTTATGTCCCCTTAACACAGCTATTAATGTGTAAACCGCTGGCAACAAAAGTGAGTACACTCCTAAGTGAAAATGTCCAAATTGGGCCCAATTAGCGATTTTCCCTCGCTTGGGGAGCAGGTGTGTTAAATTTGGTGTTAATCGCTCTCACTGGACGTTCAACATGGCACCTCATGGCAAAGAACTCTCTGAGGATCTGAAAAAAATAAGAATTGTTGCTCCACATAAAGATGGCCTAGGCCATTGATGGCGAACCTTGGCACCCCAGATGTTTTGGAACTACATTTCCCATTATGCTCATGCACTCTGCAGTGTAGTGAAGCATCATGGGAAATGTAGTTCCAAAACATCTGGGGTGCCAAGGTTCGCCATCACTGACCTAGGCTATAAGAAGATTGCCAAGACCCAGAAACTGAACTGATTACAGTAAATCGAGTACATTTCATGACCTCTATGACTTTAGCACAGCTGAAGATTGCTTAACAGCATTCTTTGCTCACCTAGTTGGCTTCACTTTTTGCCCAAACAGAAATATAAAAGCAAGAAACACAAAAGTCATTTTGAAAAAAGTAAAATAATTTATTGTTACAATGTAATACTTTTAGTGTGAGTGGAGAAACAATGACCATAACACTGGTCACCTTTTTTAACAGGCTTTTGTTTAAGTTTTCGCCTTCCTTGTAATAATGTGCATCTATGGTCAAAAAATAAATACATGTATTCATTTCTACATTAGATTTCAATTATTTCTAGCCTACTACTAAAAACTGGAATAATCTTGAAGCTTGTAAACTTACTTTGTAAAGATATCCACACATTTACCTGAATCTGTGATAAGTATTTACTATGCTCTGTGAGTAGGCCTTGCTGTTTCACACACTTCACAGAGCCTGCTATATGAACTAAAGAAGTGCTCAGATTAGGAGTTTCAGGAGGCGGAGTCAATACATCAGTAAAAAAAAAAACACAGCTTGTTGTCAGCTAGATACCATGGAATATGAGAAGCAAACAGGCAGAACTCATAACATGAAAAAAGATTTTTTTTAAGTAAACTTATATTGGAATGTCAAATAGAAATATTGCAAATCTGATGTTATAAAATAAAAAAAAGTGTATGCTGTGACTTTAAAGTGGTTGTAAACCCACTTTGGAAAAAAATAAACACCTGCAACACTAGCAAGACATAGCATACTAGCTCATTATGCAATACTCCCCAGGGATCGAAGCCCCCGCTGCGGTGCCCGACATAGCGTCCTGGAGTTACTTCCGGGTATCGCGGCTCCGGCTGGATCGGCTGGAGACGCGATGACGTCACTCCTGCGCATGCGCGCGGGACCCGCCGGTAACGGCACAGTCACTGAAAGCATGTGCCATTGCTTCAGTGCGCATGTGTCGATTACATTGGCAAATACAGGGGACATCTCCTAAACCGTTCATGTTTAGGAGATATCCTGGGTAGCTACAGGCAAGCCTTATTATAGGCTTACCTGTAGCAAAAAGTGTGTTGTAAGGGTTTACAACCACTTTAAATCTCCTCTCAACACTTGTCAGTTGTTTACAGCACTTTCTACCAACATGGACTGTTTTTTTTTTAGAGAGCAGTAGTGGCTGCCAGGCATTTGAGAGAAGAATGCCACCTCAATTTCTTTTTTTTTTTTTCTCTTCAGCTAAAGGGGGATTTCCTATTGAAATATCTGAGATGCAATCCAAGCGTTTTGCTTGTGGTTGTGGTGTGGTCCTATTCACCTGGATCACATTTGGCAGCAGTACTGCCTGTGAAACACAATGTGCTGTATTATTTTTTCTGTGCCACAAAGCTAATCAATGTGGCCACAGCAATTTATACTATCCCCACCTGCCGCCATTGCATAGATTATTTGGGCGGTAAAAGCGCAAGGCAACAACCTGTATTGACTTCCTCCCCAGCCACCCATGTGAACAAAGACAGGCCTTAGACGTTGCAAATTTCTTTCCTGCCGAGCAATTGTCTGCTCCCGATGGGAGGGGCGTGGGGGGAGGGGCGTGGGGGTCAAGGGGGGGGGGTGGGAGTCATCCCCGTCGGGAGAAGAAAGTGATTATTGCTAGAGGCTATAACAGCCGCTAGTGGTAATCGCAAGAGAATCCGGCAGGTTGGTTGTACCCATGTTGATAGATCAATAAACTTGGTATGTTCAGCCTGCCCACACACGGTTTAAATCTTGGTCGGTTCCTGCTGAACCGTCTATGGCCAGTCTTAGAGTGAACCTATGACCGAAATAACCTGTGAGAAACAATGTAATAGCAATGCAGTGCACTGTCAATCATCCCATCTTGAGTCAGTGTATCATCACAAGGAAGGAATTGGGAGTGTGCTTTTTATTTAATGAGCTCGATTACAATTTGCAAAACGCAAAGTTATGAAGCAGGTATGGCATTTCCAGACACCTGCATGTGTTATTTATCTGTTTTTCAAGTTTTCAACCCTAAGGGCCAGGTCACACTTTCTGCACGATAGAACATTGCAACGTGTCAGTTTTGTCCAGTGGTGCCTAGCACCGTTTACTATTTTTATTAACAAAGATGTCAAGGCTTGGGTGGCATAAATGTCCCATGCTTACTGCAACACACACAGAAGCCAGAAATTTCACAATGGAGATCTATAAATTAGGAGCATGGAGAAAAATGTAATACATTTTTTTATGACCTCCAACTCTAAAATGTACAGCACAGATGATTGCACAATGAACCTGGTCTGGCAGTGGGAACAATTCTTAGATGTGATGGCTGCATTAGTTATCTTTTTTAGGCAGTCTTTCCTTTATTTTCACATGTGATCTAGCCAGTAAGTCTGTTGTTTTTCAACAGAACAAGCTTTTCTGAAATAGCAGTTTGCCACTGACAGGGGTACTTACAATGACCAGCTTTTATTATTTATTCATATTACACGGTTATCCCAAAAGAAAAGAAAAAAAAAAATGGTTGCTGTAACTGTAGTACGAGCTGAAACCTGGCTTCAATTTGTTAGCGTTTTTAAATCTGCTAGTACATATAATGCTCCCGTCCCCCCAGATTAACAATGCTGCCCCTGTGGTCCTACATCTGGGGGGGGGGGGGGCACTCTAATACAGGAGGTGGGTTACTGGCCAGATCACCAACAGAGGGGGAAAAAAGAACAAAAGAAAAAAAGACACCAATGCAGCCACCACATCTAATGACTGTTAAGCTGCAATACAATAGATATTTTGGTTTTGGGTTTAATACTGCTTTAAAAAAGGAGTTATAAGGGCTTTTTTGTTCCTAAAAGAATAATCTTGTTTTACTTACCTGCTCTGCACAATGGAATCACACACAGAGTAAACCTTCTCTACTGATGCTCTCTGCTCCTTCACCATAGCAAGCCACTCGCTTCTGAGCCGTGCGTGTCCATAGACACACACAGCGCAGCTTGGCCCCATCCCCTGCTCTCGGCTCATAGAATGTGTTTGACAGCAGCAAGAGCCAATGGCTCCTGCTGCTGGCTCTCTGTCCCGTGAATGCAGGGAGAGAGGAGAGCGCTACAGTGCTGGATGGATGAGGTCTCAAGTAAGTATTAAGGAAGGTGAGGGGGCGATACTGCTACTGGGACATTTTTGGAACCACTAAGTAATATAGATTGGTCACTTCCCTGTGTCAGCTTGTAAATAATTAGTGAAGGAGCAGAAGACGAATACTGATGAAGCATTAGTCTTCTCTTTTCTCTTGTGAGCACATGTGCATGCAGCCCACCTGACTGGGTGTCAGTGCTGTCCCACCTTATACTAACGTCCCTTACAGGAGAAGCGGAGAGGACATGTCTTACAGCATGGAGCAAACTTGTGGGAGGGATGGATTGGGTTAAGATCCCTTTTATTGGTAGCCTAGACATAATAAGCATTTAAACCTTGCAGTGGGAAGATGGCACTACATAGGAATTACTCTGTTTTTCCCAGAGTTCAGCTTAAATACTCACTATGATATATAAAGTTGAACTAAAACACTTTTATTGAAATCTATTTATCAATAGCTGTAACAGATATAAATCCACTTTGTTTGGAGCAAATACCTTTGCAAATCCAGATATTACAATATAAAATGTGCAGTGACGTCACTGTGCTGTGCATAGCCTGACCGGAGAGGAGCGCTGTGGAGGGGACTCAGTAGGTCCAAACACTACAGGCTGTCTATAGAAAACTACAGGAGGGAGCAGAGACAAGACCAGTTACCCTGAACAAGGAGGGAGAGCAGCAGTCGTTGGTCTTGATTACAGGAAGCTCCTGCAGAAAAGAAAGGTTTCATGTTGGATTACTGCACAGATCTGGAAGAAATACACAAAGCAGTCCAAGAGTCAAGTAAGAATACACATGCCTGTTGTAAAAACGTCTAAAGGCTGCCACTGCTGATAAATCCTTGTGATAATAGTAATCACCTGCTGGTCCTGCAAATCAAATGGCTTTAGAATTTTTCGGAGCCAGAGAGTTCTGACCTCACTCTGATTTTTCTTATCTGCATGTTGAGGGCAGTGTATTAAAAGCGAGGAAGCCAGAGACAGGCAGGCAGTTAGCATTTTTAGTAGCTCAGTAATGGCAGCGTAGTTTTCCTTAAAACACAGATACAACAATAAATTATTACAGGGAGACTACAAAGTCTCGAACTTTGGAAATGAGGTGCTGACTAACTACAGGATTCTCTTCAAAATCCTCATCAACCTCTAAAATCAAAACTGGAATGTTACTGAAATGTGCAGGATGAACATCTTTGTCCTTATTTATCAGCCAGCCTTCATGCTGGTCATGTAACTTTTCAAGATACTGTTGGGTAACCCGCTCTTCTTCCTTCCTTGCCCTTTTGTGAAGCCTCTCAAAGCATTTCACTGGAGTTGCACGGAGATATAAAATCCCATCCAGAGAAGCTCTCTCACCAAACTCCTGAAGTAAAAAAGTGTGCCATTCTTGATACATGTTCCATTCCATGTCATTTAAATGGCCAAGTTCAAAGAGAGTCTTGGCAAACACAAATCTATCACTATATATAGACCTTTCAAATATTCGCACAGGTTCTTGCTGCTTCAGCAGCTGCTCTGAAAACGACTCAATCTGGGCTTTAAAACGAGTCATACAAGAAAGCGTCTGAAAGGTATAAGACCATCGAGCTGGATTGTCGTACATGAGTTGTAGCAAATTATCCATCCCATGACTGGACGAAGAAGTGACATGCTGCCATTTCTGCAGAGGTTCTCCCATAAAACTCCATTCTTGATATGTGCTGGCTAATAATCTCAAGAAGCTTGACTTTCCAACAGCAATATTCCCTTCCACAGAAAGTTTCTTGTTTTTCACTACTTTCCTGGAGCTGTAAGCGGGACCTTGTGGCTTCACAGATTTCTCAGACATGGCAATTCCGTGTTCATTTCCTTGCTTACGAATAAAAGTATAAAACGCTTTGATATCCAGCTGCCGTGAATTACAAAAATTTATTTTTGCTGTATCCAAGAATACCCTGATTTTGTTAATAAACATCTGTTGACACAGAAAAGGATTTATATGACATATTCAGGAAAAATGAATTAATTGCATTCAACTCTATATATTTATGAAAAAAAAAAAATAGCACCCAACCTTGTCAAGAAATATAAAAATGTAAAACCCAACTCCATTAAAACAGGAAGAGTTAGAACTTCGGTCTCATTTTTCCAACTCGACCGATAAGTAAAAACAAAAAAAGTTTGGCTGGGTTTTCTAGTGACCACCACTGTAGGGGGCTGGGGAAAGGGTTTTCCCACAAATGTAAGAGGCGGATGATTTCCCAACACTGACCATCAATGTAAGGGGAGAAGTCCTCCTCTCAATAATCACCAATGTGAGAGTGAGGGGGAAGAGTTCTTCCCACCAACCATTAATCCATGAATGCAAGGAAGGTTTTCTCCCAATTATCACCAATAACAAAAGGTTAGGAGATTGGTGGTCAGTAGGAAATCCCTCCATGAAAGGTGGGGTGCTTCCCACTGACCTACAAATGTACAGCAACCACTGTTTGCCTTTAATTTCTCACCAATATGTTTTATCGCACAGTTATTACTGTGATTTATTTTGTCATATAGTGGAGGGGAGTATTATGTAATAATATGCATCCTGTTTGGGAGATTCCTCTTCATTTACAGTCTTGGAGATGCAACACGAAGAACATGGAAAACCCCAAAAATTACTCCGTGCTTACCCCAAAAATGTATCAATAGTCATAAGTGGTGCAGCCAAACAATAGGGCGTGTTCAATCACCAACAATAAACCTCAAACTCAAATACAGCACAACAGTTTTGTATAGAGTGGGGAAGAATTAGAACCTGTCAGCTTTTTATTGATGCCAGTGTCCCTGCTGGATAGATTCACCCCTTTCTAATTGTCCTTTTGACCACCGAGACAGAAAGTGATGGGAAGTCTAAAAATGTTTTGGTTGTCACTAGAACAAGTGAAGAAAAATAAATCTTCCAATGGGACCCTCTGTTTAAGTGACCACTGAAGAGGGGATTTCCAGATAATATACCTCATACAGAAATATATGTATATATTAGAGGTCGACCGATATGGGTTTTTCTCTGGCCGATGCCGATATTTAGAAATCGCGGCGGCCGATATATGATGCCGATTTTTTTTGGGCCGATATGTTAGGCCGATTTTTTTCCCTTCCTCTCATAAAATCTAACAGTTGGACCCCTTTCACACTGGGGTGTTTTTCAGGCACTTTTGGGCTAAAAATAGCACCTGTAAAAGTGGCTGCAAAACAGCTCCCCTGCAGTCTCACACTGAGGCGGTGCGCTGGCAGGACGTTAAAAAAAGTCCTGCAAGCAGCATCTTTGGAGCGGTGTATACCGCTTCTCCACCACTCCTGCCCATTGAAATGAATGGGCACTGCTGCCGAAGCGCCTGCAAAGCGCTTCTGCAGCGGTGCTACACGGGTGCATTTAACCTCTTCATCGGCCGCTAGCTGGGTTATAAGCGCCCCGCTAGCAGCCGAATAGCGCTGCTAAAATGATAGTAAATCACCGCTAAAACTAGCGGCGTTTTACCGTCAACGCCTAACCGATCCAGTGTAAAAGCAGTGTTCCGCCGAAAAAAAAAAAATTAAAAGTCAGCAGCTACAAATACTGCAGCTGCTGACTTTTAATCATATGGACACTTACCTGTCCTGGGCGCCCGCGATGTCGGCACACGAAGTCGATCTCTCCCTCGGCTCTCGGGTGCTGCCGCCGCCATCTTCGGTAAGGGAATCAGGAAGCAGGCACAAAAACAGGTAATCAAATTTTTTAGACGAAAAAAATAAATAAAAACGGCTAACTTTACTGTTTAGTTTTATTTAAAATTCATTAAAGTGTATTTTTTCCCAAAAAACTGCGTTTGAAAGACCGCTGCACAAATACCGTGTGACATTAAATATTGCAACAACCGCTATTTTATTCCCTAGGGTCTCTGCTAAAAAAAATATATAATGTTTGTGGGTTCCAAGTGATTTTCTAGCAGAAAATACAGGATTTTTACTTGTAAGCTACAAGTGTCAGAAAAGATTTAGTCTTTAAATGGTTAAACTGAGAACTTCTACACACAGAGTTCAGTTCATTGATAAGAAGAAACATTGTATCTCTTTTCTCTCACTTGGCAGGCTGCCCAGAGACACATCACGGGAAACTTCAGGGAACTTGCATTGACTTCTATGAAAGAAGTTATTTGCAAGTTGCGCTGAAGTTTTTTAAATCGGCTTTTTTTTCAGCACTATCGGCCGATGCCAAAAAGTGCCAAAAATCGGCCGATATATCGGTCGACCTCTAGTATATATGTATCCTTAAGCATGATAATTTGGAAAAACTTTGTTAAATTTAAATCCAATCTTCCATTGTCAATTTTGGTGAGCCTGTACGGTTTCCTGTTCTTAGCCGGCAGGAGTGGCACCCGGTGTGCTCTTCTGCTGCTGTATCTGCTTCCAGATTTGATGTGTTGTGGATTAAGAGATGGTAATCTGCATACCTTGATTGTAAACGAGTGGCTATTTGAGTTCCTGTTTCCTTCGTATCATCTCAAACCAGTCTCCCCATTCTCCTCTGACATCAACAAGGCATTTTTATCCACACAACTGGATATTTTCTCTTTTCTGTAAACCCTAGAGATGATTGTGCGTGAAAATCTCAGCAGATCAGCAGTTTTTGAAATACTCAGACCAGCCCGTTTGGCACGAACAACCATGCCACATTCAAAGTCACTTATATCCCCTTTCTGATGCTCGGTTTGAACTTCAGCAGGTCGTCTTCACCACATCTAGATGCCTAAATGCAATCAGTTGCTGCCATGTGATTGGCTGATTAGCAATTTGTGTTACC
Organism: Rana muscosa; assembly: GCA_029206835.1. Lineage (NCBI taxonomy): Eukaryota > Metazoa > Chordata > Amphibia > Anura > Ranidae > Rana > Rana muscosa. Next base: position 827,960,792 of record CM055118.1, on the reverse strand, counting down.
AAGCAATTTAACAGGTGTACCCAATAAAGTGGCTGGTGACTGTACATTATCATGCTTTAAGATAAATACATTTCTGTCTGAGGTATATTATCAGTATTATTGTTTTCACAGATTGATTTATTAACGTTATTGTGAGCACAGATATGGTTGCGCTGCATTTCAGTTTGACAAAGAAAGTGGAAATCCCCTCTTCAGTGGTCACTTAAACAGAGGTTCCCATTGGAAGATTTTTTTTCTTTACTTCTTGTTCCAGTGACAACCATAAAATGTTTTAACTTCCTATCACTTTCTGTCTCGGTTGTCTGAAGGACAATTAGACCGCTTTCACACCAAGGCGTTGGCGGTAAAGCGCCTCTAATAGCGGTGCTTTACCGTTGTTTTTGCAGAGGTTTTAGGCCGCTAGCGGGCGCTTTTAACCTCTACTAGCGGCTGAAAAAGGCTTAAAACCACCCGCAAAGTGCCACTGCAGCAGCGTTTTGCTGGCGCTGCCCATTCATTTCAATGGGCAGGGGCGCTATAGGAGCTCGTTCACCGCTCCAAAGATTCTGCTTGCAGGAGTTTTTTCACACAGACTGCAGGGGAGCCGTTTTTCAGGCAATATTTTTAGCCCCAAAGTGCCTGAAAAACGTCCCAGTGTGAAAGGGGTCTTAGAAAGGGGTGAATCTATCCAGCAGAGGCAAAGGCATCAATAAAAAGCAGACAGAGATTTGAATTCTTCCCCACTCTATGCAAAACTGAAGAAAAGTTCATTTTAGGTTTCAGTCACCTCTTAAAGAATACTGACTTTGTACACTGGAGCAAATTTATAAAAAAAAGAATTGTCCTTTTCCTGCAGAACCAAACACATTTCGATGCATGTATACCTAGTTAAACAATGCGTTTAATTTGTATCTGACCAGGCAGGGTCCATACACTACATGGCTGATGGCAAATCTAAAGCTCACCACACACATTACAACCTGATTGTACAATCTTTAGACCTACAAACAAGTATGTAGTGGAAGGGTCTCCCTAATTGGATACAAATTGATAGGATAGTATCGGTAGGTCATCATATTACACAGTTTTAACAGATTGTACAAAGGTTGTATATTATGGCTGCAACAACTAACGATTACTTTCATAATTGATTAGTTGGCCGATTATGGTTTCAATTAATCGGTTAATAACCTTAAAAAAAAAAAATAATAATAAGGTAATTTTGCTGCGATTTGCATTTTTTTTGGGCCAATTTGTTGTTGGGCAATAAAAAACACAAAATTACCACAAAAAACACATTACATGCTTTTCTGCAGCTTCTCCATTGAAGTATATTGAACCAAGAAAACAAAATAGTACCATTTTGCGTTAAAAAATAGTCCTTGCCCTTTCCAAATACGCAGCAGCTGAAAAAATCATGGATGTGAACGGGTCCCATAGGAAACCATGTAAATGCTCTGTAGTGCGTTTCTGCAAAAAGCACAAAAAAAAAAACAAAAAAACAACAGAGGTGTGGCCCAGGCCTGAGATGTTTAGTAACATAATGGGGTTAAAAAACACAAAAATTAGTACAAATAAAGCAAATAATGTAAGGGGTTAATTTTTTACTGTGGGACAGTGAAAGCAATATTTACAGTAGCGATTTGCTCTTTTTGTACTATAAAGGGCTGATTTTAGTTTTTTTAACCCCATTATGTTACTGGCCGATTAATCGATTATGAAAATGGTAATCGATTAATTTCATAAATCGATTAGTTGTTTCGGCCCTAGTTGTATGGTCCGATTTTAATGCATTATGGTCAACCTAAAGGAAACTGTATAAGATTGTATCGTGCATTGCCAGCTTTAGACAGTTGTTACAGGAACAACTGTCCCTATTGGAAGATTTACGCTCTCTTCTTGTTCTGGTGGCAACTCAAAATTTTGTATTTACTCTCATTTTCATTCCGAGTGAAATGGGTGATCATGACAAAATTAGGCTCTGTTCACACCTATGCACAATTTTTCACATTTTCGTGTGCTACGTTCAGGGCAGCCCATTCATTTTAATACAATCCCTATGAGTGAAAAATCACACAAAAAGGAATATTTTATTTTTAATCCAGCAACACCAAAACATAGTGCTTTGCCATCATGCGATTTTTCATGCACAAAGGCACCGCTATGCATATAGATCTGCAACTTTTTGTGAGTGTTCCCGCATTGCACCAATGTGAACCTAGCCTCAGAGAGAGAGTTTAAAGTGGAAGTCCAGGCTAAACCTATCCAATCCTAAACCTGCTCCCACTTTCAATCCTTTACTAACTAGCCTGTAGAGGAAAGATGTCTATACTTACCTAGAATGAAACCGGAGAAACCTCAGCGCAACTACTACGGGTAATAGCCCCCAAAAACCACAAATATACACAAAGCGAACCACATACCTTTAAGTGAAAATATAATAGAAAAAAAAAAAAAATGATAATGGATGGAAAGTACTCTAGGTGTCAATGTGTCACACCCATTTCTAAATCATGGACTAGTGTCAGTACTACTGCCCACATCGCCTGTGTTCCAAATAAAAACTGCAAAAAAAAAAAAAAGAAAAATGTAATTAATATTATATAAAAACACACACACACACACACACACACACACACACACACCAGGTAAAATGTTTATTGAACAGGTCCCCATTTTTCTAGGTAAATATATTCCTAAAGGTGCTATTGACATGAACTTTTCACCACCACATGTCGGTAACAACCCCTGCAATCCATACATACAGGGGCTTGAAAACGTATTTATACCCCTTGAAATTTTCCAAATTGTCATGTTACAACCAAAAACATAAAATGTATTTTATTGGGATTTTATGTGATAGACCAACACAAAGTGGCACAGAATTGTGAAGTGAAAGGAAAATGATAAAATGGTTTTTAACATTTTTTACAAATAAATATGTGAAAAGTGTGGCATGCATGTGTATTCAGCCCCCTTTTCTCTGATACCTCTAACTAAAATCCAGTGGAACCAATTGTCTTCAGAAGTCACCTAATTAGTAAATAGAGTCCACCTGTGTGTAAATTAAACTCAGTATAAATACAGCTGTTCTGTGAATCCCTCAGAGGTTTGTTAGAGAACCTTACTGAACAAATAGCATCATGAAGGCCAAGGAACACACCAGACAGGTCAGGGATAAAATTGTGGCGAAGTTGTAAGCAGGGTTAGGTTATAAAAAAAAAATACCCCAAGCTTTGAACATCTCATGGAGCATTGTTCAATCCATCATCCGAAAACGGAAATAGTATGGCACAACTGCAAACCTACCAAGACATGGCCATCCACCTAAACTGACAGGTCGGGCAAGGAGGGCATTAATCAGAGAAGCAACCAAAAGTCCCATGTTAACTCTGGAGGAGCTGCAGAGATCCACAGCTCAAGTGGGAGAATCTGTCCACAAGACAACTATTAGCCGTGCACTCCACAAATCTGACCTTTATGGAAGAGTGGCAAGAAGAAAGCCATTGTTGAAAGAACACTATAAGAAGTTCCGTTTGCAGTTTGCGATAAGCCTTGTGGGGGACACAGCAAACACGTGGAAGAAGGTGCTTTGGTCAGATGAGACAAAAATTTTACTTTTTGGCCTAAACCCAAAACGCTATGTGTGACGGAAAACTAACACTGCACATCACCCTGAACACACCATCCCCACCATGAAACATGGTGGTGGCAGCATCATGTTGTGGGAATGCTTTTCTTCAGCAGGGACAGGGAAGCTGGTCAGAGTTGATGGGAAGATGGATGGAGCTCAATACAGGGCAATCTTGGGAAAAAAAACTATTAGAGACTGCAAAAGATTTAAGACTTCCAGCAGGACAACGACCTTAAACACACAGCCAGAGCTACAATGGAATAGTTTAGATCACAGCATATTCATGTGTTAGAATGGCCCAGTCAAAGTCCAGACCTAAATCCAATTGAGAATCTGTGGCAAGACTTGAAAATTGCTGTTCATCCGCCCAAGGATCCCTGGATCTGGCCACAAACCTTGACACCTTATGATTGAGTCGAGAGGCCCTCAGGTCCACATCCGGCATGTCCAGGTGTAAGGACCACTCTTCCTGGTCCAGCGTCTGGCGACTCCGATAGTCCGCCTGCCAATTGTCTACGCTTGAATGTAGACGGCCGATAGAGACCACGTGGGGAGGCATATTCTGATTGCCCATATTTCCAGAACATTGATCGGTAAATGGGCTTCGTCCGGAGTCCAAAGCCCTGGGGCTGACAGGACTCCCCAGACTCCACCCCAGCCCGTCGGGCTGGCGTCCGTCATGAACACCGTCCACTGGATGGGGAGGGACGACTTCCCAGACCGAAGAGCCGGGGACCCCACCCACCACGCCAGGGACGCCCTGAGTGGGTGACTCATCTGGATCTGAAGATCCAAGGACAACGGGGATTTGTCCCAAGTGAACAGGATCTCTTACTGTAATGCCCGTGTGTGCGATTGGGCATACGGAACAGCCTCGAACGAGGCCCTCACGAGTCCCAGGACTCTCATGCAAAAAAACGGGTTGACGACCATTTCCGAGACGTCAGGACCCGCACTACAGACTGAAAAGTCAGTAACTTCTCCAGGGTTAGGAATACCTACGCCTCCATGGAGTCCAGGATCAGACCGAGATACTCCAAATGCTGAGCCGGGACCAGGACCGACTTCTGAATGTTCAGGAGCCACCCGAAGTTCCTAAGGGTCTGACTGACAATAGTCACACTTCTTCTAATTGTGAGCCATTGTCTGCTCTTAGAAGAAGATTGTCCAGATAGCCCATGATAGCAATGCCTCGCTGTCTCAGCAAGGCTAGAACCGGAGCAAGCACCTTGGTAAAAAACCTTTGGTGCCGAGGCTAGGCCGAAGGGAAGAGCCACAATTGATAGTGGACTTCGCCAATCGCAAAAACTACTGTTGACGTGCGCAGATCGGAACATGCAAGTAGGCGTCCTTGATGTCCAAGGATGCCAGAAAATCCCCTTGATGGAGTGTAGCGAACACCGCGTGAATGGATTCCATGCAGAACTTTTTCACCATCACAAAGGCATTCAGGCCTTGAGGCCCAGGATTGGCCGAACCCCCGTCCACTTTTTGGGACTACAAACAGATTCGAGTAGAATCCCTGAACAACCTCTCCTGTGACGGAACCGGCACAATCACTCCGGACCTGATCAATCCTGTACGGCCCTTAAGAGGGCCGCCCGACGGGCAGGAAGGAGATGGAGAATTGAGGGAAAGAATCTGTCTGGGGGCCAGGAACGGAATTCTATCCTGTATCCTGAGGTGACCACCTCGCACACCCACCGGTCGGAGATCCACCGAACCGTGAACCTGCAAGGACGTCCCCCCACCCCAGAGTCAGGCAGGGGCAAGACTTCATGCGGCGGCGGGCTTGGGAGCTTGCTTGGTAGGCTTACGCACCCAGGGACGCTTATGTGCTTATGTCCCCCAGCCGCACTTTTTCCAGTCTGGGAGGGCTTACCCGTGGATTCTGACTGACGAAAAAAACTCATTCTTCTTTGCCGGAAAGGAAGGGCCCGGCCTACGGTGGGGCTCGTTTTTTCCGTAACAGACTGAGGAAGGAAGGTGCTCTTACCCCTTGTGACATCCATAATAATGGCATCTAGGGCGGCCCCAAACAGTCTACCGGCCTTAAAGGGCAAGTCAGCCAGGAGCTATTTGGAAGCTAGGTCGGCCGACCAGCATTTCAGCCAGATAAGGCAACGCAGCACCACAGCAGATAGAGGCCCCAGAAATTAAAGGGACCGCATCCAAAGTGGCCTCGCACACAGAGACTAAACCCTGCGCCAGTTGGTGAGCCAGGGTAATGGTCTCAGGAGGGAGATTATGCTCCTGAACCGTCTGGTGCAAAATCTTTGCCCATCCTGTGAGTGTCTTGAGACACAAGTGTCGCCGCCCCTAAAGGGCGCAAGGCAGACCCCAATAAGGTAAACATAGTTCTACTCACCACTTCTGACCTCCTGTCAGTGGGATCCTAAATGCAGGAGTCCCTTTCATTAGGAGCGTGGTAGCCTTATTCAAACGAGCGACCGGGGGGGGTCGACCACTGGGGGGAGAGCCCACTTCTTAACCAGGATCTCCTTAAAAGGGGTACCTCATGGCTAGGCGCCGCGGGACCGTCAAAGTCTTCTGCGGCTTATCCCAGACTTAGTCAATGAATGTATAAAAAAAAAAAAAAAAAAGGCACATATGGAAAAACCTTTTTGAATAAACGGCTTTAAAGGAACCAAAGGAGACAGCTTCTAGCTCAGGTTCCTCAGCCTCAACATTCAGCTTGAGTGCGTTCCTCACAGCATTAATGAGTTCACTTACAAGCACCCTGTCAGTTTTTCAGAACTGGGGTCTTCCTCACAGGGAATATCCTGTTTAAAAACATGAAAATCCTCAGAGCTAGGGTCCTGAGCAGCAATAGCTAGGCCCATATCTGAGACAGAGCACTCCCCTACAGGAGGATGTGTGGGGAGGGGGCGCTTTACAGCTCCCTTGCGCTCGCACACCACTTCCATCCTGACAAGGATGATTCCAGGACTGCCGACAACTAGTCGCTAGGGACCGCAGGTGCAGGAGCACTGCCAGTTGCCTCAGACAGCTGTGTCAGTCCATGGACGATAAGAGAAATTACATTTTTCCCGACGAGAAAAATGATCGTGTGTACGCGGCATAAGTCCTTCCAACCGTTTTTCTTCCTCTCCATTTATAATCCTCCGTAATATACTTTCTCCACATGCATATATCCCTTCACCAACATTTGTATGCTTTCACCTTATGTTAAGACTTTATAAGTAGGTCTCATGTGCTTGCCGCTTTAAGTGCGTGTTTCCGATGCCACAAATGCAATTCCCTTCTCCGGCTCACTAATGCTTTTTAACCACTTGCCGACCAGGCTTTTTCTGGCACTTCAATTTTCTAGCAAAAAAATACTGATTTAAACTTGTAAAAAAATAGGATTTTTGTACTCCCCGTAAAATCCGTTTCTCTGACGTCCATGGACCGACGCAGCTCTCATACTGATTACATGTGGGTATATGTCCCTGCTCGCAGGAGAAGACCTAGGCAGAATGTTAGAGGTTAAAACATTCTAGAACAAGCCAGAGCTGAACAGCCCCGCCCAGGGGAGCGGTCCCTCCGGACATTACCCTTCCACCTGCAGCTAATCAGCCTCAGTTCGTAACAAAGCAGTACAAACTTAAAAGGAAGGGTGGGTGCTGCGTCGGTCCATGGACGTCAGAGAAACGGATTTTACGGTGAGTACAAAAATCCTATTTTCTCTTATCGTCCATGGACCGACGCAGCTCTCATACTGATTACATGTGGGACGTCCCAAAGCAGTATAAGAAAAGAGTGGGAGCAAAAAAAGTAAGGAACAACCAAAACTTCACTCCAAACCAGCAGAGCCCCTCAACGGAGGAGTTGCAACATTAGACAGCGGCCTGCAACACTTTGCGGCCGAAGGAAGCATCCGAAGATGCAGCCACATCAACCTTGTAGAACTTTGAAAAGGTATGAACGGACACTTGTGCAACCGACGCTTGATGTCGGAAGGCCCGTGAAGCACCAACTGCCTTGGTGGAATGCGCCGCACCCGGAAAGGGAGGCGCCCGCCCCTTAAGGGCATAGGCCTGTATGACGGTCTGCCTGATCCACCTAAAGACGGTGGCAGACGACACCGCTCGGCCCTGTTTTGGACCAGACACAGATTTCCGAATGGAAACAGTAGCAGACAGGTACACTCGTAAGGCTTGTACCCATCTTAATGCAGGAAGCGCAAACTCTCAGGGAAGCGATGGGTGAGGACACAAGGACGGAAGAACAATGTCCTTCTTAAGGTGAAAGGCCAAGACCATCCTTAGAAAAGAAGGATGGTCGTGGGCGCAACACCAACATATCCTTATGGAGGACCAAGTAAGGCGACTTGTCAGACAAGGCTGCCAACTCAGACACCCGTCTAACCGAAGCAATGGCCAATAAGGCCAACTTCCGGGACAAGGTCAAGAGAGGAATCTCTCTGATATTCTCAAAGGGATGTTCTTGGAGAACCGAGATGCATCAAAATCAGATCCCAAGTAGGGAGAGGAGGCTTGACAGGGGGGACCACATGGCGAACCCCCTGCCCAAAAGGTGCTAATCAAGGAATGGCCCGGCAGCGGTCGTTGAAAAAGACAGTCCGGGCCGAAATCCGACCCTCAAAAAAAAAAAAAGGTATGCAAGGCCAGCTTTTGGGTCACACCACGCTGTAAGAACAGCAAAATCCTGGGAATGGAAAACATCCGAGGATGCCACTCAAGTTCCTCGCACATAGCGATGTAAGCCTTCCAGGTACAGTGAGATATCTTTCTGGAGGAAGATTCCCGTGTCAACAACATAGAAGAAATGACCGAATACGAGAGAACTCGGTCCTTTAGCACCTGGCTTTAAACAGCCATGCCATTAAAGCCAAGGACTGTAAAGCAGGATGAAGTATGCTCTGCGAAGCCGGCGAGGCAACAACAGTAGCAGAGGGTAAGCATATATCAGGCGATACTGCCCCCACGGGCTTCCAACGCGTCTAACGCATCCGCCCAGGGGTCCCTGGACCTGACCACGATCTTGCCACCTTGCGAGTGAGTCGAGAGGCCACAAGGTCCACTTCCGGTGCCCAACCTCCGGTAAAGAAGGTGGAAACACCTCCGGATGCAAGGACCCTTCGCCTGCAATGCACACGGCCGACAGGACCGTCTTGCAGCGAGACGTATGAGAATCCCAAAGAGACTCCGCAATGTATCGGAGAAGGGAGGCCCCAGTGTACAGGGTGCCTCAAATGTTGGCCAATAAAGGCAACTTGATGGAACTTCCCTAGAAACTCGGTCAGAGGACTAGTACCTCAGCCTCCACAAACCCACCCCGGGCACAGAGACCCTAAAGGCTAAAGCAGTTGTAGTGCACCTGCTAGACGACTGATGAATGAAGCAGAGGCTTTTGCCCAGTCATTGAGCTACAAAAAATGCCAGAGACGCAGCCACTAACGGGCGCAACGCCAACCCCAGCCTGGCGAACACAGTCCAAGCCAGCGCTTCTGATCACCACTGAAAGCAGGTGGAAAGTGATACCCCTGAAACCAGGGATCCTTGTGACAATGCTCCATCCAGCAGCTACCCATGGATAGGTGCCGATTGTGCAAACACATAGTTTATACTATGTATTGCGTCAAACGCACAAAATGGAGAGTGTGGGAGGAAACCCACCCAGCAACAAAGAGCATAATACCACCACATACGGCGTATGTAGTTTAGTATTTGTGGATAAACCTATTAAACGCGTATATACTGTGCCAGCGACGAAGGCGTGCACATAATCGGCGGCCTGGACGTAAACCAGCCACACAGATTGCGTACACAACCGTGTAGGTATGTTAGCCTGCGAATAAACAAATTGCACATGTTTATACTGTGCATAGCGCTGAGAATGCGCACACCATTGGAACGCAGGGGAGAAACCCGAGCACCCGGATGAAACCCTTGCAGACTGCATACGCATACCGTGTATGGTATTATAGTATGTGTGCTAAACATTTTGCACAAGCCCATGTGTGCATAGCACCGAAGGCGCGCACACTGTTGGCGCGTGGGAGGAACCGAAGTACCCCACGCATACTCAGAGAATGCAATACCTACAGCTACTGTAAATGTATTTAGTGTAGTGTATAGACATAATGTGTATGTTTACACCGTGTATTGCACCAAAGGCATGCATGTCATGTAGCATGGGCAGAAACCCACGCAGACTGCATACGCATACCGTATAGGTATTATAGTGTGTGTGCTAAACCTTTTGCACAAGCTCATGTGTGCATAGCACCGAAGGCGCACACACCGTTGGCGCGTGGGAGGAACCGAAGTACCCCACGCATACTCAGAGAATGCAATACCTACAACTACTGTGAATGTATTCAGTGTAGTGTATAAACATAATGTGTATGTTTACATCGTGTATTGCACCAAAGGCATGCATGTCATGTAGCGTGGGCGGAAACCCACGCAGACTGCAAAGACATACCGGGTAGGTTCAATCGCACAAATTTAGACTGTGCATAGCGCCGAAGCGCCCACTCGGAAGAACTCCACGCAGACAGCACACAGATACCGTGTAGGAATGATAGCATGTGAATCAACATAATATTGCACATGTTTTTGCTGTGCATTTCCATTGGAGCGTGGGGGGGAAACCGGAGTACCCGGAGGAACCCCACGCAAACAGTATACCCATACTGTAAACGTGTATAATATGTGCAATAAACATATTGAACATGTCTATACTGTGCAGAGAGCCGAAGCGCACATACCATGAGAGTGCGGGAGGACACCGGAGCCCCCGCCAGCCCAGAGAGTATGATACATACATATACTGTGAATGTATCTGGAGTCGTGCATAAACATATTTTGTACGTTTATATCATGTATGGCACTGAAACACAGCATTGGAACGTGGGGACAGCCACGCAGACACAGAGACCAATAACACATACATACACTGTGAATGTATGCAGTGTAGAGGTATAGGATGAGTTTAAATTATGGCGCAGAGGCGCATAATCTTCTCTGTATCATTCCAACCTGCTTGACAGTGCTGCTGAAGCAGCATACAGGTAACAGGTAACAGTTAACCTCTGATCCTCAGACCGTGTGTCTGTCAGAGCTCAAATCATTCCCCAGGAAATGGCGGGAAATGTTACCTCAGGTATCACACACAAGGCTCACAGGGATTAGAGACATAAATGAATAAAGTCCTCCCTCATCCATGCTGCTCTTGAGGCAGCGTGTGAGGAAAACAGTGAGGAAACTGTGTAAAAGAAAAGCTTGTCACAGCAATTTCAGCCTGAGTGTGATTCTCACATCATCAATGAGATCACTTACAAGCGCCCTGTCATTCACTGACACAGAACTGGAGTCTTCCTCACAAGAGAATGTCCTGTTCATAAACATTAAATATTCAGAGGTAGGGTCCCATAGCTAGGCCCATATCTGACTCAGAGCACTCCTTCACTAAAGATTTTTGTGGGGGGAGGGGGCTTATAGCTCCTTTTGCTCGCACACCGCTTCCATTCTGACAGGAATGATTCCAGGACTGCTGACAACTGGTCCATAAGGACCGCAGGTGCAGGAAACATATGAACATGTTTAACTGTGCAGCACTGCCAGTTGCCCCAGGCAATGTGGAGAGCAGGTGTATCAGACTCCATAAACGCCACCCTCTGAGACCTTATACACTATACAGTGAATATACAGTCCACCCACTGGCTACGCTGAGGAGGGGATACCCAGGAGTACCCACCAACCCTTAAGGACCGCTCAGTCTGTGAGGAGATTGTGAGGGGATTCGCGCCGCCGCCAGAAATAAATGCGCGGCGGCCACAAGAAAATGGCCGCCGTCCGCAGCTATAACTGTGCCACTAAACGCCAAGATGGCCGCCGAGCGCAAAATTCAAAGCTCTAATGCGCGCCAATGGCGCACGCAATAACCACCTCAAACAGCGCCAATGGCGTACGCAATAATCACCTCACACACCAGAAAAAACTGCAGACATGAGCGCCCAACCAGGCCAGAGTGACCACCAAGCACCCCACAGCACAGCACCAGTACAGGGTGCAGAGAGCAGCATAACAGGGGGGGGACAGGGAGAAACCCCCACACACAGAAACACAGCCAGCATGTACTCACCTGCAGTAGGAGAGACTACTTACCCGTCCCTTTCAGGGACCCACTGGCTTGTTTCAGACAGACCTATCACAGAGTCGTACTGCGTAGCTGTCGGCCCGGTCCACCGCGAGAGATACAGTCAGTCAAGTACTGTTCAATCTTGAGAGGACCGCGGGAGCATGAAAGCAATCCGGCCACCCCTGGAGCCATGGGGTATGTCGTGAACTGAGTCTCACGCACGCAAGGCGAGGATCAGCACGCTCGTTGGTCGGACAGGGAAGACTACGAGGATACCAGTGTACCCAACCTGTTGCCCAGCCGACAGTTGATTGAAGGTCTCAAAAATAAAATAATAAAATTCCCAAAGGAATAAAAATCAAAAGTAAAATCTTCCAGGAGACTGGCTCCTGAGAGCCACGTCTTCTCCTTCTGCTAGGCAGAAAAAAACTGAGGCTGATTAGCTGCAGGTGGAAGGGTAATGTCCGGAGGGACCGCTCCCCTGGGCGGGGCTGTTCAGCTCTGGCTTGTTCTAGAATGTTTTAACCTCTAACATTCTGCCTAGGTCTTCTCCTGCGAGCAGGGACATATACCCACATGTAATCAGTATGAGAGCTGCGTCGGTCCATGGACGATAAAAGAAATACTTATAACCCGCAAATATAAAAAGAAAAAAAAAAATTTCAGCAGAGACCCTAGGGCAGTGATGGCGAACCTTGGCACCCCAGATGTTTTGGAACTACATTTCCCATGACGCTCAACTACACTGCAGAGTGCATGAGCATCATGGAAAAATGTAGTTCCAAAACATCTGGGGTGCCAAGGTTTGCCATCACTGCCCTAGGGAATAAATTGGCGATTGTTTCAATATTTTATGTCACACTGTATTTGTGCAGCGGTTGCGCGAACGCAATTTTTTAGGAAAAAATATACACTTGAATGAATTTAAAAATAGATACTCAACATATCACGCTTTAAAATTGCGCACGCTCGTAGAATGGTGACAAACTACGGTACTTAAACATCTCCATAGGCAATGCTTTAAACGTCTTTACAGGTTACCAGTTTAGAGTTACAGAGGAGGTCTAGTGCTAGAACTATTGCTCTCACTCCAACGTTCGTGGCTTTACCTCACATGTGTGGTGCAAATATTGTCTACATATGCGTGCACGACTTTTGTATATGTTAACTTCTGTTTTGTGAGCATGACCGGAGGCACTTAAATATTTTTTTTTTACGTATTTCACTTTTATTTTTACACTGTCCCTTTATTGTATTACCACATTTTTTGTGAACATCCCTTATGTAGCACTACCCCCGTAGGAGCTGCTGGTTATTTTTTTGGTCCTGCCGTTACCCCACAGTTCAACTTATCAAAACTTGCTTGGCTCTAAATTGGGCAATGTGCCCACAGATGCATGCACCAGTCACTTAGTCTTTTTTCCAATGCTTATTTATTAAACACAACTTGCAGCAGTAGAGGGATGGAGGGTTAGGGGAATTCAGATACCTTGTGCAGATCACTGAGGAACTTGAGATCCTGGAGACAAGTACACTTCAGTCAACGGATCTTGCTCAACCGGATAGGCCTCTCTCACCGGCCTAGCAGCCGGAATGATGCACGGACAAAAGTCTCTGCCACAGACTTGATGATAGTACTAACTGTTGAACAATCCTCTACCACAGGATTTGGAAATCAGTAATTGCTTGAGCGAACACAGCTACACAGTACCAAAGTCCTTTAAGCCATCCGGCAGTACTGCGAGGTAGATTGGAAAAATCAAATAATGAAAAAATGGACTGCCGCACTCCAAAAACCTTTCGGTGGCTTTTATTTAAGATGACATCAAACAATGGCACTACAAGTCACAGCAAAGCAAAGGAACAGCCAACGTGTTTCACACTTTTAAATAGTGCTTAGCACTATTTAAAAGTGTGAAACGCATCAGCTGTTCCTTTGCTTTGCTGTGACTTGTAGTGCCATTGTTTGATGTCATCTTAAATAAAAGCCACCGAAAGGTTTTTGGAGTGCGGCAGTCCATTTTTTCATTATTTGATTTTTCCACTGCCTAGTGCATCGCCAGCACCCTCGATTTCTTGACTACTGAGTGATCAGCGGAATCTACCCACCTGAAGCGGCAATCTTTCTTTCTCCCACTTGTGAGGTAGATTGGTTAGGATGCATCCTCCAATTGAGTCACCAGGCTCTTTTTGAGATACCAGCCTTTTGCTTGGTCCTCTCCAAGAAGAGTCCTCCCCTGCATCCACCAATTGCTCGGCTTCTTCCCGCAGGCAAGACAGCACAGGACCATCCCCGAACCAGTAGGCCCCAGACAGACTTCTGGGCCTACTTAAAGTAAAGTAGCCCCGGGCCAGCAGGGCCCCGAGGCAGAAGAGTAGTTGTCACATACCTTAGGCCAGGCGGGCCATGAGGTCAGAGAGACAGAAAAATGGCGTCTGCCCCTTAAGTATCCTCTCCCAAAATGCACAGCGGTAGACCCCTCCCACTGGGCTGTTTCTGGGGAAAATGACACCCAATACACTCCAGCCTGTTGTATTTCCAACACTGGCCGGTGGTAACGACACCTACCGGCGGTAGTGGGAAATGCTCTCAACACAGCCAAAGCTGGAACAGAGGCTAATTTAGCCATAAACATTACCGTCTGAACTATGTACAATTCAGATGACCCACCCATGGAAGATTGTTTCTCTGGCGGGCGGGCAACACAAAAAATGGAAGTGTACAGTCGGCCATTTTGTTGGTTGGTTTTATCAATATATGCCTGTACACTGTGTGTACCAAAAAATTGCATTATATACGTTTTTTAAATAAAAAAAGAGTGGATTTTATCTGGAGAGTACTATATTTCCCTCTTTATTTTGAGGCAGGGTTCACACTGGCGCACGGAGCGGCTCACATCAGGGGGTCTGGTGCGGCCCTGTTTCAAGTCAGATTTCAGTCTGAAACAGACAAAAGACGCACAGGACTCCTGTGCAATTTGCACCAGAGCCACCCCGGAGATATGTGAACCGGCTCCATTGAGAGCCGGTCACAATCTCATGACATTCGAATTAGATGCGGGGAAACCCGCATCCAATTCGCAATAGTGTGAACCCAGCCTGAACGTTTTATCAACATCCATATAAGGATTGCGGAGGATGGAGATGGATTAAGAAGCATCAGTGAGTGGGAGAAGGGAATTGCATCTGTGGTATTGGAGACCCCACTTAAAGAGGCAAACACATGAGACCTACTTGTGAGCGCTTAACATAAGGTGAAAGCATACAAACTTTGGTGAAGGGATATATGCATGTGGTGAAAGTATATTACGGAGGATTATAAATGCAGAGGAAGAAAAACGGTTGAAAGGACATATAGTACCACAAATACTGAAACACACGTTTACAAGAAAGTATGGACACTAAGGACTTTAGTGGCAATTTAATTTCTTCACATTAAATTGTGTTTTATGAGATTACGATAGAATCACAAAATTTATACTGCGTAGCACCTATTCATATTTTTCTGTCTATACTTACATATTCTGAAGTTGCTCCTGTTGGCTTACATGACCGGCTTCCATCTGCAGCTTCAGTGTAGAGGACAGTCAACAACTGATGCCCTATAGTAAGCCTATAAATGACGTCACTGCCCATGCTCTGCATCCATTGTCGAGTGCTCTCTTCTCTCCCCTGAGAGCCAATCATGTGCCTGGACCGGACCACCCTTAGAATAGGTGCTGCAAGTATAGACATTTTTCCTCTATAGGCTAGTTCAGGGGTAGGGAACTTTTCAGAGGTTGAGATCTACCTGGACAACATGGAGAAAATCAAAGATCCCCGGTTTGGTGATGGAGGTGCCCTTTTAAAAAAATAAACACGTCAAGCTCCCAATCAAAAGGATAAGAATGGAGAACACATGGAGTGTCGTGTCACATCACACCCCACAGTAGTGTCCTCTGTGCCCCCCCCCCCACCGCCCCACACACACACACAGTAGTTTCTTTTGCCAACCCCACGCCCCACAATGGTGTTCTCTGCCTCCCTTCACATAACCCCCCCCCCCCCTGCTGTAGTGTCCTTTGCCTCTCTCACACAGTAGTGTCCTGTGCACCCGCCCTACAGTAGTATCCCACTTCACATCAACCACCCCCCATTGCATTGATTGTCCTGAGCCAGCCACCCACCCTCCCTGAAAGCAGTGTCCTCTGCCTCCAACCACACCCCTGTGTCCTTTGCCCCCTTCACACCCCCCTCTGCAACATGAACACATACCAGTGTAAAGGTAGCACTCACCTACCTCATGACTGATGCACAGGAGAGCAGGGGGAAGCACAGTACTGCATGGAGAGTTAAAGCCGCTTCAGCCTTTTAAAAAAAAAAAAAAAAAAGAAGGTTAGCAGTTACAAATACTGTAGCTGCTGACAAAAAAAAGAAAAGAAAAAGGGAACTGTCCAGCACTATGCTCACCTGAACCACTTCTTTGCCAGTCTTTGGGTCTCAGCGGCGCTGGCTTGTTTACTGTGGGCAGCTGGCTGTGATTCAGTGCAGCTGCACAGCTGATTGCCCACTGCGCACGCTCAAACTATGTTGTGCTTTGTGGATGGCCTCACAGCCTTCTGGGACCTGTAACGTGTCCCAGAAGGTTGCGGAAGAGGGAACTTCTGCTGGATCCCTGTGGCAATCCATCTGGAAGTGGGAGTGGATACCTGTACTCCCCCCCCCCCCCCCTTGCTTCCAAAAACAGAACAGTAGGGGGTTGCGAGGAGGGCATAAAGGGGAACTTAACCTTTAGGGTAAATTTTCGCTTTAACTTTTCATAACAACAAGCTGGTGGTTGGTTGCTAGGACCACTCCGCATCCTAGCAACCAATCACCTGCTGGTTAACTTGAAAGGTTCACTGAGTCAGCTCCCGCACCCACCCTATATCCAATACCGTGCTGCCTCCCGCTCTCCACTCTGCAGAGAAGATGAGAGCAGTAGAGGCTGGGGTGGGGGGGACCGGCAAAGCAGGGATGTGTTCACATTCTAACAGTTGGTTGCCCGCGGTTAACTACTTAAATACCAGGCCTTTTCGCACCTTCCTGCCCAAGCAAATTTTTCGGCGCGGTCACCTTCTAAATGACAATTGCGCGGTCATGCTATATTTTACCCAAACATAATTTTTATAATTTTGTTCCCATAAATAGAGCTTTCTTTTGGTGGTATTGGATCACCTCTGCGGTTTTTATTTTTTGCTAAATCAATTAAAAAAAAGACCAGAAATAAAAAAAAATAGGTTTTCTTTGTTTCTGTTATAAAATGTTGTAAATGAGTAGGTTTTCTCCTTCACTGATAAGCTGCACTGATAAGGTGGCACCAATGAGATGCCACCGATAGGCGGCACTGCTATGCAGCACTGATGGACATTGATAGACGACACTGATAGGCATGACCGATGGGTACTTATGGATGGCAATGATAGGCAGCACTGCTGGGCACTGATTGCTGGCACTAATAGGCATGATTGATGGCACTGGCAGGCATTGTTAATGGGCACTGATTGGCATATCCCTGGTGGTCTAGGGTGGCATACCTGGTGGGCGTCCTTTATTACCATCCCTGGTGGTCCAGTGTGGGCATCTGCAGGGGAGCTGTGCTGATAAACAATCAGCGCAGACAAACCGTCAGGAGAGCCGTTCGGCTCTCCTCGCGTTTGTCAGACGCGAGTGAGGAAAAGCTGATAAAACGGCTCTTCCTGTTTACATCATGATCAGCCGTGATTGGACACGGCTGATCACGTGGAAAAGAGCCTCCGTCAGAGAGATTTTACCAAAATCGGTGTAGTGGTGTGTCAGACTGACACGCGGCACCACCGATTGCCGTGCTGCACGCCCCCAGTTATCCTGCTGGACGTCATACGACGCCCAGTCAGGCTAACAGAAACACCGTCCAGCCATCATTCTGCTATAGGCCGGGCGGGAAGTGGGGGTAAGCTCCCATCTATGACTTGTATCTATAGGTAAGCCTATAATAAGGCTCACCTACAGGTACTGAAAAGATCTGCACAATTCAGGAGATATTTACTGTATACACAGCCGATAACGTCATCGCCACATGCGCTCTGGAGGAACAGCCATCCAAACCTTTCCTTCAGAGTCCTGTGCCATTAACTCACCTGTGCATGTGCGGTAGCGACGTCATTTCGGCTCCAGCCAGTTACACAGTCGCTGGAACGCTTCGTTTTCAGGTACACTTCAAATAATCTGCTAGTATGCGATGCATACTAGCACATTACCTTTCAGGTCAGAAAAAATAAAACAAATAAATCGGCCAGTGGTTTACTACTGCTTTAATGGCTTGCTGACCCCCCGGGATAGTTAGTATAGGACTGGGGGTGAGAGCAGGTTTATGACTGGATCGGTTTAGTCTGGTCGGTTTAGTCTGGTCTTCCACTATTATATTCCTAATGGAGACACACAGAAACCTGACAGTTGATCTAACCCCTCACCACACAAACCTATCAAAACAATGAAAATCTGCCTTTAGTTTAACTGTAGTCAATATCTTTGAGTCAATAGTTTAACCTGCTTGGTTTCAGGCATTACTTGAATAAATATTTTATCGCCTATCTCCTCTGCTGTTCCTCACTCTGAACACCTTCCACAAGTACTCACAACCTTTTCTTCTATCGTGTGAGCTCACGTCCCCTCAGTGACATCCTCTCCTCCTACACACAGCCAGCCTGTGTCCTCCACAATCTCTTCCTGGTTCCGGCTACATTGCAGTCACATGATCTCTCCTCAACCAATCCTTGCGCACTGTGTTAGGAGATACAGAACCATGCTTCTAAACCAACTTTATTGTATGCTAAACTGCACTTACAAACGACCAGAGGTTGCTTAGTGCATCCGGGTCCATGTGCTGAAAATAACTGGCTAGTTACTAAACGATAGATCTTATAAACAGAAAACTCCTCTCTCAGGGAGACGTTCTGCTTTTCTAGCCTGATACACTCTAGTCCAAAATGTACAGACTTATATCCCCCTCCCCTCGGCCTTAAAGGGTCCTCCACCTCAGTATTTCATTTATAGAGGAGATGAAACAGTGAGAGATCTGGGCTTTCATTGGTTAAAAAATAAAGTTTCCACACTGATGTAACTTATGTGATTACATTTTTTTTTTCTAAGGAAATGATAGAATGATATCATAGTTGCCAACATTGGGAAAAAAACATCCGGGAAACTTTTTTTGCATTGAGGCGGAGCCTTGCTATAATTAGGGGGCGGGGAATTCGTTTGTAGGCGTTCCAAACGGTAATGAAAAATTGGCGTTGTTTTCGTGCGATAGTGGGTGTGGCTTAAATGGGCGTGGCTCAGAAGGGGGTGTGGTTAGAGTCCGAGATGAAAGAAAGAAAGAAGCCAGATCCTACACCACAATAGAAATGTGTATTCCAGAAAGTTTAACAAAATTGGCAGATAAGGATACTCCAAAACACCTGTTGTTGGCGCTTCAATTATCCCGGCACCATGGTTGTTATGGTGTCAGGATGATTGAAGCGCATTATTTCTATTATTACATTGTAATATAAAATGAAATCATTCAACTCACCATAATGCCGAATCAGTGGAAGCCCTGAGCGTGTCACCTGCCATGTCGCCTGCCACCAGATGGCCTCCCCAGCAGTCCGTCCTTGCATCAGGTGCCTCCCCAGCAGTCCGGCCTTGCATCAGGTGCCTCCCCAGCAGTCCGTCCTTGTAATAGGTGCTTCCCCAGCAGAGTCCGTCCTTGCATCAGGTGCCTCCCCAGCAGTCCGTCCTTGCATCAGGTGCCTCCCCAGCAGTCCGTCCTTGCATCAGGTGCCTCCCCAGCAGAGCCCCCTCCACACTTGTGGACAAGGGTCCAAAAATCATGATTGTCCCGGGAAATTCGGGACCGTTTGGCAACTATGCACTACACTGATTACCCTGCCACCCACTACACTGATTACCCCGCCACCCACTACACTGATTACCCCGCCACCCACTACACTGATTACCCCGCCACCCACTACACTGATTACCCCGCCACCCACTACACTAGAATGATTACCCCGCCACCCACTACACTGATTACCCCGCCACCCACTACACTGACTACCCCGCCACCCACTACACTACAATGATTACCCCGCCACCCACTACACTGATTATCCCGCCACCCACTACACTGATTACCCCGCCACCCACTACAGTACAATGATTACCCCGCCACCCACTACACTGATTACCCCGCCACCCACTACACTGACTACCCCGCCACCCACTACACTACAATGATTACCCCGCCACCCACTACACTGATTATCCCGCCACCCACTACACTGATTACCCCGCCACCCACTACAGTACAATGATTACCCCGCCACCCACTACACTGATTACCCCGCCACCCACTACACTGATTACCCCGCCACCCACTACACTGATTACCCCGCAACCCACTACACTACAATGATTACCCCGCCACCCACTACACTGATTACCCCACCACCCACTACACTACAATGATTACCCCGCCACCCACTACACTGATTACCCCACCACCCACTACACTACAATGATTACCCCGCCACCCACTACACTGATTACCCCACCACCCACTACACTACACTGAATACCCCGCCACACTAATTTCTACACTACACTGATTACCCCGCCACACTAATTTCTACACTACACTGCATTCCAGGACTATGGAGTGAGCGATCTGCAGCCAGATGTGCGATGAGCTGCTCCTGGACTTACTTTGTGGAGGAGGCTGGTGGTGCTGTGCTTGTCGTGGGATCCTCCTCCTAACCTGAACTCATCCGACACTGCAGGCGGCAAGGTAAAGGCAGCCCCGGCTGTGCCATGGCGGGCGGGTGCAGCGCAGGCATTGCGCGTTAGGTTATGTTTATGTAGCGGCCCCACCCCGTCTCCTTTGTCTAGGGGTATGTCACACGACAGGGTGAGATGCGCTACGGCCCATGTCCTCCCCATAGCTGTGGGTGAAGTGAAGGCCAGCACCAGATATTTCCTCGGGCCTATGTGCTTTGTTCTAGAATACAGTCCTGCTGTGTCAACACTTCCCTCTGCTCCCATTAACCAGAGTTCCACACACCGATCACAGTCCAACTCTTGTTTTATTGTACATCTCACAATAAACAGTGCTTCAGTAGCCAACTGGTTGCGACTTGATAACATTTTGATACTGGGGTGAGCAGGTCGAGGCACTATCCTGGTTATCAACTAAACCACCGTGATTTCGCCAGCGGTTACTATAGCATTTAGCTAGAAAGGACTTAGAATCTAAGAGTCTCTACCAGCGACTCAAGAGAACGTAGATAGGAGTACCTTCGCTGCGCTGCGGCCCCTATCAGGGGAAGATGTCCCTCCAAGGGAGTTACCAGAGGCCCATCCGTCACTGGGTTGATGCTGCTCCAGACTCTCCGGACGGGTAACCTCCCCGGCCTCCTCACCTCAGACATGGGCCCCATCCACCTCAGGGACCCTCGGACGTCTCCACCCTCGCGGGATCCAGTCGAAGTCACTGCACCCCAGGCCTCCTAGTTCAGTACCTCACCCCAGGCTGAAGGTGCCTGGGATGGACTCCAACTCCATTCCGGTCAGGCCTAGGGCACCTGAGCCGGAATCCAGAACCCGCCCGCACCCAGGCCTAAGGTGCCTGGGCGCGTGAAGAACTTCCTCCAGAAGACAGACCTCGTGGTTAGGGCGTCTCCCCCCTTTATCTCCTCCCATCAACACCACGGCAGGTTCACCGCCCTCGCCGTACCATCTCCGGAAAGGGACAAAAAGGGTAGCACTGTAATGGCAAATCTACCTTGAGCCTCCAGGTACCCCGCCACCCAGAGGCCAAAGAGATTATTACACCATCCAATCCTCCACGAACACAAGTGGTCCACATAAATTTAGAGACCCCGCTACATACTCCCCCCTGTGATTTGACGCTGGTCCCCAGTGTCTGGTGCGAACCCATGTCTCCCATGGAGTGAGGACACAAGCTTAGCCCCAGAGGCTATCCCTAAAATTTTACACCTCAACCATACCAAGACCTGCTCAAAGGGAAAGGGAATATAAAACAATAAAACTTTTCCTTAAAACATCTATCATATACACATATACAATCCCTCCCTCCACTGTCTAAGAACCACCCCATACTCAGCAGTCTTGACAGACGAATCTCCTGCAGAGGGAAAAAAAACACAACACACAAATAAATCACATCCTGACATTTGGTGTTATTTTGGAATGAATGGGTCTATCAGCCGAGAGACCCATTCGCTCCAATGAGTAAAGTGGTGCACGTGTGAGAAAAAAAAAAAAACAGCCGTTGCACAACACTGCTACCTGGTGACAGTGCCGCGGTAATGACACTTGGTGCAATCTTCATTCTTCCTGCGTCCCTACACTAATTCTACCCCAAAGTCTGTCTTTTGAACTGTGAGGAAGAGAGAACAACAACAACGAAAAACTTCTCTCAGTCCTCCGGAAGAGTAGAAAACAAAAGCCCAAATAAAAAAAAAACGAGGGCACAGTTCGAATGCTCCGGCAGGAACACTCCTAGAAGATTGTAGGAAAGGAAACAAGTGAGTCTCTTCTCACAAATAGAACTTCGGGTCAGGCAAGAACAAAGGCTTCAGATGTTTATCGAAAACCTCAATCGAATAGTCAGCATCCTCTACATCTTTCCTGCAGATGCGCACCTTGTCTGCGTGGATATGGCGGCCCCACATCCAGTCTGCTCTGCAGTCCCGAAACTTTTTCGACACTGTTGATGAACAGGAGAAGTATCGTCGTGCATGGGGCACTTTGAGTTTCTCCCAAACAAATTCGTCATACCATCTCTGGCGTATGACCTCAACTTCAAAAAGCAAGTCCCGAGGCAAGTAGGGATATTCCCACCCATACTCACGGGCGACTCTCTGCGAGAAAAGTCTTTGCAATCTGGCCAAAGGAGGCATGGCTTCCCGCTCACCTTCTCCGGGTTGAACGATGGCCTCCGGGTGCCGAGGTACTTTCACTACCTCTGATGGCTTTTCTCTTGGTGCTCGTAGTGAGGCTCGCTGCATCCCCGCCACCAAGACGGGCGATGTTGTAGATTGTGGGAAGCCATTCTGAGGACTAGACTTCCTCGTAGACTCCGGGTCTTGTACCCGGGATGTGCTGTCTCCTACCGACATAGGGGAATCCTGCGGTACTCGTAACACAGGCAGTGGGCATTTGTCCCAGCCCTTCCGATGAAACAGTTCATCAATCTCTCCGTCATCTCCACAATCTGACAGCGACTCCAGGTCGGAAGTGTCATACATCTCGGCTGGAAGGTAGTCTCTGGTAGACGTGGTACTACCCTCCCTTGTGGGCTCCACCGACTGTGGACCCCCGACACCTCCAACCACCACCACAGTCCCAGCCCCTGGCTCACCTTGACCTTTTGTAGAACTGGGATGTCCAGGACTCTTCCAACCGGATCCATCCAGGCCAGGCAAGCAACGGGGTGAAGCTCTTCCACGACCACAGGAGGCCTGCACCAGGCCGACTTTCCTCTTCTGAGGTGGGAGCAGAGAATCTGTGGTGACCGAAGCAGCATCCTCGGATTTTTCTCTCTCAGTCTCTGATTGGGCAGTCACATCGCCCTGGTCAGTGCGTACGGGAACCTCCGCAAAGGCCTGGATCTCTCCTTCCAGAGTAGTGGTACCTGTGAGGCTGTTGAGGCGAAGGGCCCGGGGCCTTACTGTGGATGGCTCCACCTCGAATAAGAATTCTTTGCACGCCTCGCAACGCCTGAATGGCTTCAGGTGGACCACCAGTCCCGAGCATCCGGGACAGATCACGCAGAGGGCCTCCGTGTCTCTGCATGAGTACAAAGCCAACTGCCCTCGGGGCCTGAGTCTTATCCCCGTGTCTGTAAGGGGAGCAGCAAACGTCGTCATCTTCGTGGGGTAGGGAACCGGAATACACGGGGAGCTTGAGGCCATCCCGACTATCTGCTGCTCCATCACGCACTGACCACACGCTGAAGTCTCCATGTGAGTTCCTCCACATGGCCAAACTCCTCCCACGACTTGCACGTTTTCGCGGGCTTCCTTCAAGCTCCGCCCACGAATTGCGTAGTCACGGGGTGCCTCGTGGCGCAGTGCAATAAAAGCCCCCACATGTAGTACTTCACACGGCTGGACTTTTCCTTCTTCTCGCTCCTCTGCATGGGCCTTTCCCGTCCTAGGGTCATTTCCACGACTTTGAGCAGGGATGCACTTTGGCCAATCACATGGCCGACCTGCTCGGAACTCCTCCGGGCAGCAAAGTCTAGACACATCCATTCTTTCTTCCAAAGTTAAAACACATATCATCCCGGACTCATGAGCCCCCACGTGTAGCGGCCCCACCCCGTCTCCTTTGTCTAGGGGTATGTCACACGACAGGGTGAGATGCGCTACGGCCCATGTCCTCCCCATAGCTGTGGGTGAGGTGAAGGCCAGCACCCAGGCCTAAGGTGCCTGGGAGCGCGTGAAGAACTTCCTCCAGAAGACAGACCTCGTGGTTAGGGCGTCTCCCCCCTTTATCTCCTCCCATCAACACCACGGCAGGTTCCCCGCCCTCGCCGTACCATTTCCGGAAAGGGACAAAAAGGGTAGCACTGTAATGGCAAATCTACCTTGAGCCTCCAGGTACCCCGCCACCCAGAGGCCAAAGAGATTATTACACCATCCAATCCTCCACGAACACAAGTGGTCCACATAAATTTTGAGACCCCGCTACATTTATATAGTAAGAGGGAGAGGAAGAGCGGCGGAAGAGCGGCAGTCCTCACAGTCTCTGGTCTCACTCTGTGTGAAGGGAGGGGCCGCCGAAAGAGAGAGAGCTGCGATTGGCTGCCCCTCTCCTCACACTAGAGGTCAGAGAAAACAACACTTGTGGTGGCGGCGGCGGCCATTTTGGTGTAGCCGCCGCCGTTTTAAGCCCTAAACATTCCCGAATTTACCGGGACAAAACGGGACAAAAAGAATTGGGCTTGTCCCGAATCGGGACAAACCCAATTCGGGACAAGGGTTCAAAATCGTGCTTGTCCCGGGAAATTCGGGACTGTTGGCAACTATGTGATATGTGTGTAGCGGTACCCCCAGTTAAGAGGGCTGCTGGTATTGATTTGGGCCCTGTAGTGCACCGCTGTCAACCCCTGGCAATCGGCTCTAACCTCCCGTGGCACAGTTAGTCTAGGGATGTTATCTATCACAATCTATACCTGATTGCACACACACACACCCCAACTTCTCAGGAGATAATAGCACTATGTGCAATGATAACACAGTGATGGCAAGTGGCAAAGTATAACGGTTTTAGTTTAAAAGGCACATGTTAAAACATAACAGGTAACTTGCTTACAGAGCCCTGCAGCAATAGATATAGCATACACTAATAGCACAGCGCGGTAATCCACCACACGCAGCTATTAGTATCTACGCGCCCTGTGGCGCACTAAACAATATTCTATCTCCCCTCCATGGTCAGGCCTGACACAGAATTAAACTCAGTCTTTTGAATTAGGATTTCTTTGCATGCAAACTTGAAATGGTGGTGCACGTTCAGGAACAGTTTTGTAATCCACAAAGTAGGTAACCACAAGGAACACTATGCTGGAGACCCTTTAACTCTGTCCTGCTACCGGTCTCCAGCGGAACAGCAAACAAATGATCGGTGGGCCAAGGCAGTCTATAAACCTAAACACAGTACAGCCTATTGAAATGAGCAGGTGCTCGCTCACCACTCCGGACGCGATCCCAGTCCGGGACTTCCACCTGCTGTGTCTCCGCACACAGCGTCCGCAACGATCGGGTCCCCGATCCAACTGATGTCCGCAGCAAACAAAGTCAGATGCCACCCAGGATATGCAGTGGGGTGGAAGGCTCTTCGGAAGTTGCGCAAGGCCCCAGGCTTCAGGCCCTGCACTCCAGCAGATCCGCACAGGAAGACCAGTCAGCAGCCACGCGGTGTCCAAAAGAGGCCGAGCTCTCCACGCCTCCTCCTTTTATCTCCCTCCCACAAGTCTCTGCGCTGGCAACAATGCACCCTGGGTGCCAAACGGGACTCTGGGAAATGCAGTCCATGGAGTCTTAAAGGAGACCCCGCTACATGTGATAAAATAAGTGTAGCGCTACCCCCAGTTAAGAGAGCCGCTGGATTTTGTTTTTGGGCAGCGCCAACCCCCGGCAATCCACTCGATCCACTCTGGCACAGTTAGTCTAGGGATTGTCTTGTATCACAATCTATCTGTATTGTAAGAGTAACCTCTTTTGCATAATGATAACACACTGATAGCAAGTGATGAAGTATAACGTTTTTTTTTTACTTTGGGTAAAAGGCACAAGGTTAATACATAACACATATATATATATATCTGCAGAGCCCTGCGGCAGAAATATAGTACACCCTAATAATGCAGGCTATTTCCCTTCTAGTGCAACTATCTCTATCTATGCGCCCTTATGGCGCAGCAACAAAAAGTTCTAACTCCTGGTCAGCTTGGCCTTTGCTCTCTCTTTCCAAGCCCTGGGCAGGTTTGGGTTCTCCATGGAAAGTTTCTCCCACACAGTGTTTTCTCCATCTGCCTTCTCCACATCCGACAAAGCAACTGGGGTGGCAGGGCTCACCTGACTCAGCAGCATCCTGGCTGGGATCTCCATCGGCCCTTCCGTAGTATTCCTGACACTCACAGGTACCTTACAGTGGGCCTTCTTTAAGGCCCTCAACGGGACCACTTCTGGGACTACTTCTAGGTCCGAATGCTCTTCCCTTGGGTCAGGTTCCAGCATAACAAAGGGCCCAGGCTGCTCCCAAGTGAGCTTCACAGTGGCTTTCAAGCAGGCTACTTCACAGGGCTGCAGCACTATTCCTCTTCTTCCCAGCCTCCAGACCTTTCCTACCCCCTCTTCCGGGGCCTTCTGCTCCAAGATCAATCGCTGGTAGGCTGTCTTCAGCATTGGGTGGATTGCCGGGGGTTGGCGGTGCTGTGTTCAGGGCCCGAAAAAAAATCCAGCGGCTCCCTTTACTGGGGGTAGCGCTACACGTGGGGGCTCGTCCGGGATTCTGGGTAACGTAGTCCCGGGGCCTTAAAGGAGACCCCGCTACATAAGGAACACAGGGAAATGGTATCATTACCCCCCAGAATAAAGAACTCCACAAGGATTAGTAAATGAACCCCTTTTTTTATTACATTTTTTTGTTGATTTGCATAGATCAACACAGGCTGAAAGCATAGGAATATAGATAATGAGAGTGTCCTGTCCACACTGTACAAGAAAAAATGCACATAGGGTCCAACTACGCTGTACACTGCACGGAAACATTAGCACAATCAAACATACACTATATTGTCAAAAGTATTGGGACACCTACCTTTACAGTTACACGCACATGAACTTTAATGGCATCCCAGTCTTAGTCCGCAGGGTTTAATATTGAGTTTGCCCACCCTTTGCAGCTATAACAGTTTCAACTCTTCTGGGAAGGCTGTCCACAAGGTTTAGGAGTGTGTCTATGGGAATGTATGATCATTCTTCCAGAAAAGCATTTGTGAGGTCAGGCACTGATGTTGGACGAGAAGGCCTGGCTCACAGTCTCCGCTCTAAATCATCCCAAAGGTGTTCTATCGTGTTGGGGTCAGAACTCTGTGCAGGCCAGTCAAGTTCCTCCACACCAAACTCGCTCATCCATGTCTTTATGGACCTTGCTTTGTGCACTGGTGTGCAGTCATATTGGAACAGGAAGGGGCCATCCCCAAACTGTTCCCACAAAGTTGGGAGCATGAAATTGTCCAAAATGTCTTGGTATGATGATGCCTTAAGAGTTCCCCTCACTGGAACTAAGTGGCCAGGCCCAACCCCTGAAAAACAACCCCACATCAAAAGTCCCCCTCCACTAAACGATTTGGACCAGTGCACAAAGAAAGGTCCATAAAGACATGGGTGAGTGAGTTTGGGGTGGAGGAACTTGACTGGCCTGTACAGATGGCCAGTCCATCACTCTTATCCTCAGCTTCTTAAGCAAGGCACTGGTTGTCTTGGAGGTGTGTTTGGGGTCGTTATCATGTTGGAATACTGCCCTGAGGCCCAGTCTCCGGAGGGAGGGGATCATGCTCTGCCTCAGTATGTCACAGTACCTGTTACCATTCATGGTTCCCTCAATGAACTGTAGCTCTCCAGTGCCGGCAGCACTCATGCAGCCCCAGACCATGACATTCCAACCACCATGCTTAACTGTAGGCAAGACACACTTGTCTTTGTACCTCTCACCTGGTTGCCGCCACACACGCTTGACACCATCTGAACCAAAAAAGTTTATCTTGGTCTAATCAGACTACAGGACATGGTTCCAGTAATCTATGTCCTTAGTCTGCTTGTCTTCAGAAAACTGTTTGCGGGGCTTTCTTGTGCATCATCTTTAGAAGAGGCTTCTTTCTGGGACGACAGCCATGCAGACCAATTTGATGCAGTGTGCGGCGTATGGTCTAAGCACTGACATGCTGACCCCCCCCACCCCTTCAACCTCTGCAGCAATGCTGGCAGCACTCTTATGTCTATTTCCCAAAGACAACCTCCAGATATGACGCTGAGCACATGCACTCAACTTCTTTGGTCGACCATGGCGAGGCCTGTTCTGAGTGGAACGTGTGCTGTTAAATCGCTGTATGGTCTTGGCCACGGTGCTGCAGCTCAGTTTCAGGGTCTTGGCAATCTTCTTACAGCTTAGGCCATCTTTTTGTAGACCAATTCTTTTTTTCAGATCCTCAGAGAGTTCTTTGCCAAGAGGTGCCATATTGAAGTTCTAGTGACCAGTAAGAGAGAGAGCGATAACACCAAATTTAACACACCTTCTCCCCATTCACACCTGAGACCTTGTAACACTAACAAATCACATGACACCGGGGAGGGAAAATGGCTAATTGGGCCCAATTTGGACATTTACACTGAGGTGTACTCACTTTTGTTGCCAGTGGTTTAGACATTGATGGCTGTGTGTTGAGTTATTTTGAGGGGAAAGCAAATACAAGCTGTACACTCACTACTTTACATTGTAGCAAAGTGTAATTTCTTCAGTGTTGTCACATGAAAAGGTATAATAAAACATTTACAAAAATGGGAGGGGTGTACTCACTTTTGTGAGATACAGTATATATAATTATTTATTAAAAATTTTGCAACATTTGCGTCTTCCCTTTAAAGGGGTTGTAAAGTCAGATGTTTTTTTATCTTAATGCAGCAGCCCCCCTAATACTTACCTGAGCCCCATCTCGACCCAGCAATGTTGCAGGAAAGACAAGGCTTTCTGGGACCCCCCTCCTCATTGGCTGAGACAGCAGAGCAGCACCATTGGTGTCAAAGTCAGTGAGCCAATGAGGAGAGAAAGGGGGTGGGGTGGGGTCGGACCGGGCAATGGCTTTGTGTCTGAATGAACACAGGGAGCTGCGGCTCAGCTCAGGTGCCCCTATAGCAAGCTGCTTGCTGTGGGGGGGGGGGGCACTTAACCGGAGGGAGGGGTCAGGAGTAGGGCCGCTGTTTGAAATCACGGGTCCCCGTACAGCCTACCTGACAGGGCCCCCCAGGCCCCCGAAATATATCAAAGCAATATTTTCAACAAACAAATACACTAAAATCATTATTAGCAGACACAAACATAACAGAGAATCTGTGTGAATTAGCCCTTTTTTAAAGTGTTTTTTAAAATCTTTAAACTTTTTTTTAATATAATTTTTTAAAGAATGGTAAAATTTATTAAAATTTATTTTATTTTACAATTTCTTATTTTTTTACGAGACAGGTAAGCCAGCAGTGCCGTGGGGGGCAGCACAGTGAAAGGGGGGCACACAGGGTGGGATCAGAAGCAGGCAGAACAGGGAGGGGATCGGTGCGGGGGAAGTAATTCTGTAATTGCCCCTCCATACGACCACAACGATCCTCCCCTGTTTGCCCGGGCCCCCTACAGGAGGACTGGTGGTCCCCCCCTATCAGCGGCCCTGGTCAGGAGCACAGAAGAGGGACCCAAGAAGAGGAGGATTTGAGCTGCTCTGCGCAAACTACTGCACAGCGCAGGTAAGTATAATATGTTTGCTATTTTTAAGGGAAACAAAAAATGAGACTTTAGTATCAACTTTATGTAAGTGTCTGACTAAAGGTAAAGTAAAGAAGCTATCTATAGAACTATGAATAAAACAGGCTAGTGTGCAACAGATGCCTGGCTTTCTGCACTTGACCATTGGTATCATCTACTGTAATGCCTAGTTGCGTGTAGTAGGGTGACCACATTTCCAAACTACCATTCAGGGACACCCTCCTTTCCCAAAAATCAGCTTGTGCTGTAATGAATCACGGCACAGTGATTGGACACAAGAGGCGGGATTTATGATTTCTCCAATCACAAGCAGGGGGCGGGATTGTGCTCCTCCAGGCATTCCCGACCAGGACAAGTACTGTCAGTGAGTAAAGCGGTGATGTGGCGGCCTTTTTTGGGGGCATCAGATTGGCCCAGGGGGGTGGCTGTATCAGTTTCATTCCGGGACACTGTATTGTCCTGGAATTAATGTGCCCGGGACAGACCTGCAAAATGCGGGACTGTCCCGGGCAATGCGGGACACATGGTCACCCTAGCGTGTAGGCCTTTTAGGCTGGGTTCACACATCCGTGCAGAACGGCTCACAGCATGGGTTCGGTGTATCCCTGTTCTCCGTTCCAGGGATCAATCAGGGCCAAATTGTTGCCTGAATTTGGCCCTGAAACGGAGCGCACAGGACTCCGCCACAGAGATGTGTGAACCGGCTCCATTGAGAGCTGGTCACAATTAGGGATGAGCTCGGTGTTCGGCGAACAATGAACGATTTGGGCCGTTCGCGCCAAATTCGAGTGATGCGAATGGCCCACAATACACTGCGCCATTGCAGTGTAATCCTGGCGCTGTGATTGGCCAAGCATGCACTGTGACCCTGCATGCTTGGCCAATCACAGCGCCGGCAGCGAGGAGAGCAATGATTGGCCACAGGCAGGATGCCTGTGGCCAATTATAGCTGAGGGGGTTTAGTACACGCCCCACACTATAAAAGGCTGCCAGCGCGGCGGCCTCGTGTAGTGTGTTCCGGAGCAGGGAAAGTGAAGGATAGGCAGGGACAGTGTCAAATCTATTCTTTGCTAAACCTTGTGTGTAGGGACAGAGAAGGATAGGCAGGGAGAGTGTCAGTGACATATTCTTTGCTAAACCTTGTGTGTAGGGAGAGAGAAGGATAGGCAGGGAGAGTGTCAGTGTCATATACTTTGATAAACCTTGTGTGCAGGGAGAGAGAAGGATAGGCAGGGGACAGTGTCAGTGTCATATTCTTTGCTAAACCTTGTGTGTAGGGACAGAGAAGGATAGGCAGGGAGAGTGTCAGTGTCATATTCTTTGCTAAACCTTGTGTGTAGGGAGAGAGAAGGATAGGCAGGGAGAGTGTCAGGCCTCGTACACACGGCCGAGATTCTCGTTGAAAAAAACATGTTGTTTTTTTCGACGAGATTCTTGGACAAGAAACTTGTCCCGGCCGAGTGTACACACGCTCGTTTCAAAGAACCCGCGGTTCTTTGAAAGGAGCGTACGCGGTGACGTCATCGACTACGTCGAGCATGCGCTCGTCACATTCGATGCCGTCGCCGCCATCTTGGTATACCCTACGTATGCCTAGGAAGCTACCGCGCATGCGTCGAATTCATTTCGAACATGCGCGGGCTTCGGGGAGGACAGGTAAGTGTACACACACTCACTTTTCTCGTCGAGAAACATGCCGAGGAGAATCTCGACGAGAAAATAGAGAGCAGGTTCTCTATTTTCTCGACGAGGTTTCTTGTCGGTTTTCTCGACGAGAAACCCGATAGCAGCGTACACACGACCGATTTACTCGGCAAGACCTCTCTGCCAGCAAGTTTCTTGCTGGTTCTTGCCGAGAAAATCGGTCGTGTGTACGAGGCCTCAGTGTCATATACTTTGCTAAACCTTGTGTGCAGGGAGAGAGAAGGATAGGCAGGGGACAGTGTCAGTGTCATTGTTGCTAAGCCTCCTGAACATTATACACCTGAAGTTAGCCCGTATTGCTGCTTTTTCCTGGTGTGTTACACCAACAGGCATTTGCAGCACTTACAGTGGGCGGAGTGTGCCTCCTGATCATATTACACCTGAAATTAGCCTGTATTGCTGCTTTTTCCTGGTGTGTTACACCAACAGGCATTTGCGGCACTTACAGCGGGCGGAGTGTGCCTCCTGATCATATTACACCTGAAGTTAGCCTGTATTGCTGCTTTTTCCTGGTGTGTTACACCAACAGGCATTTGCGGCACTTACAGGGGGCGGAGTGTGCCTCCTGATCATATTACACCTGAAGTTAGCCTGTATTGCTGCTTTTTCCTGGTGTGTTACACCAACAGGCATTTGCGGCACTTACAGCGGGCGGAGTGTGCCTCCTGATCATATTACACCTGAATTTAGCCCGTATTGCTGCTTTTTCCTGGTGTGTTACACCAACAGGCATTTGCGGCACTTACAGCGGGCGGAGTGTGCCTCCTGATCATATTACACCTGAAGTTAGCCTGTATTGCTGCTTTTTCCTGGTGTGTTACACCAACAGGCATTTGCGGCACTTACAGCGGGCGGAGTGTGCCTCCTGATCATATTACACCTGAAGTTAGCCTGTATTGCTGCTTTTTCCTGGTGTGTTACACCAACAGGCATTTGCGGCACTTACAGCGGGCGGAGTGTGCCTCCTGATCATATTACACCTGAAGTTAGCCTGTATTGCTGCTTTTTCCTGGTGTGTTACACCAACAGGCATTTGCGGCACTTACAGCGGGCGGAGTGTGCCTCCTGATCATATTACACCTGAAGTTAGCCTGTATTGCTGCTTTTTCCTGGTGTGTTACACCAACAGGCATTTGCAGCACCTACAGCAGGCGTAGTGTGATTCCTGCAAAATATACTCCTGAAGCTAGGCCTTATTGCTGGTTTTCCCATTTCCCTGCAGGCCATTAGAATGTCTGGAAGGCAAACAAGGAGAGGCAGACAGTCAGGAGCCAATAAAAGAGGGCAAGCAGGCTCTGTGTCTAGAGACAACAGTGCTGGTCGTGGACGCGGTGCATCGCCATCAGCACGTGGCCATGGGACACGCTTGTCCTTCTTTTCGGCAACTGGACGTGTTGAGCCGCATCATGCCGAAGACTTGGTAGAGTGGATGACCAAGCCCTCCTCATCCTCCTCATCCTCTCTCACCCAGGCTCAGGGTACTGGCAAAGCAGCTGCCAATGCGTCCTCTTCCCTGGTATCAATGTCATCATCAGTCACTCCTTCCCTAGACCAACCATGTCCTCCTGAGGAGTCCCCCGAACTGTTTGAGCACAGTGTTGGGTACATGCTCCAGGAGGATGCCCAGCGTTTCGAAGGGTCTGATGATGATACCCAGCTAGAGGAAGGCAGTAGCGTGAGAGCAGAGAGAGGGGATGCTCAAGAAGGACACCAATCTGGCAGTCATGTTCCAGCAGCTGCAGCATACTGCCAGATTGGCTCCAGTGATGAGGAGGGAGGGGATGATGAGGTCACTGACTCCACGTGGGTGCCTAATAGGAGAGAGGAGGAGGAGGAGGATGAGGAGGAGGCACATCTCCAACGAGGCAGGATGCCCTCGGGGGGCCAGCGTAAGGGCAGCACACCGACGGAATCACACCGCAGAGCTCCGCCTGTGCAGGGCGCTGCCTCTGCCCGTTATTCAAAAAGTTATTTGGTGTGGGCCTTTTTTGAGTCGAGTGCATCGGATCGCACAGCTGCTGTTTGCAACATATGTCTCAAGCGTATATCGCGTGGCCAAAACATCACCCGCTTGGGCACCACATGCTTGACCAGACATATGTTGACCTGCCATGCAGCTCGTTGGCAAGCCTACCTTAAAGACCCACACCAAAGAACAAAGCGGACCTCTTCTTGCACCGCATCAGCTGGGATCTCCAACCCCACTATACCATCAGTCCTCTCTGAAACCTGCACTGAGAGGAATGAAGGTGTAGAATTAGGTGTGTCACAGCCAAGTACTTGCGGGCACTCTGCTAGCAGTACACCGACGTCCGATTCTAGCAGGCAAATTTCCCTGCCCCAGCTGCTGGACCGTCGAAAGAAGTTCACTCCCAGCCACCCACATGCCCAGCGGTTGAATGCTAGCTTGGCTAAATTGCTAGCGCTTCAACTGCTGCCTTTTCAGTTGGTAGACTCTGCCCCCTTCCGTGAGTTTGTGCAATGTGCGGTTCCTCAGTGGCAGGTTCCCAAACGCCACTTTTTCTCACGGAAGGCGATTCCGGCTCTCTACCGGCATGTGGAAGGCAATGTCTTGGCCTCGCTGGACAGGGCGGTCAGCGGTAGGGTGCATATTACCGCTGACTCATGGTCCAGCAGGCATGGACAGGGACGTTACCTTTCTTTCACAGAGGACTTCCTTGCCTCTCAAGGCCCCCTTTACCCAGACAGTGTTCCTTCTGTCCCACCCATCGCACAGGAAGAAGAGGAGGAGGAGGAGGAGGATTGTGTCAGCATGGAGGTGGAGCCTGGCACTCAGCATCATCAGCAGCAGTCTTTTAGGGATGATTTACAGTCCCAAGAAACCAGTGGACTTGTACGTGGCTGGGAGGAGGTGGCTGCGGATCATGTCGTCCTTAGTGACCCAGAGGACTCCGGACCGAATGCCTCAGCTAACCTACGCTGCATGGCCTCCCTGATCCTGCAAAGTCTGCGGAAGGATCCTCGTATTCTTCGGATCAAGGAGAGGGACCATTACTGGCTGGCCACTCTCCTTGATCCACGGTACAAGGGTAAGGTTGCGGACCTTATCTTACCGTCGCAGAGGGAGCAGAGGATGAGACAACTCCGGGAGGCCTTGCAGAAAGGTCTGTGCAACGCGTTCCCAGAGACTGGGAGGTTACAAACTCCTGGTCCTGGACAACGAGTTGCTGAGGCTTCGGTCAGTCAAAGAAGGAGCGGTGGGGAAGGTGGCCGTCTGACTGATGCGTTCAGACAATTCTTTAGTCCGCAGCCCCAAGGTATGATCGGTTCCAACAACCATCGCCAGCGTCTGATATACATGGTGCAGGAATACCTAGGGGCAAGGTCAGACTTGGACACCTTCCCCACCAAAAATCCTCTGGCTTACTGGGTCTTGAGGATGGATCACTGGCCAGAGCTTGCACGGTATGCAATTGAGCTACTGGCCTGTCCTGCATCCAGCGTTCTTTCAGAATGCACATTCAGTGCTGCTGGAGGATTTGTCACGGATCACAGGGTGCGCCTGTCCACCGACTCTGTTGATCGACTGACCTTCATAAAGATGAACCAGTCTTGGATCACAACCAGCTACCAAACACCTGAAGCTGATATAACAGACTAATTTATTTTCAAATGTCACATCCCTTCAAGACTGATGCTGATGCTGAGAGACTGTCCTGTTATGTTGACTG
The DNA here is from genome assembly GCA_029206835.1 of Rana muscosa. NCBI lineage: Eukaryota > Metazoa > Chordata > Amphibia > Anura > Ranidae > Rana > Rana muscosa. The sequence goes on along the minus strand of CM055118.1, from coordinate 827,925,569 downwards.
ACTATCCTCCTCCTCCTCAATGATCCGATTGATGATGATAGCTTGGAAGAACATTTTTGTTTCTGGGTGCCGCCACCAGTGGCTAAGGCCCAATTTTTCAGCCCCTGTTTAACAGGGGCATGTAATTACAATTTTTGATGCAATACTTTGCAACAGGGCTCATTGCTGTGCTCCAAGTACAGTATCTGTGAGGGGTTGCAGTGTTGTGGAACCAGTGCCTAAGGCCCAATTTTTCTGCCCCTGTTTAACAGGGGCATGTAATTACAATTCTTGATCTAATAATTCACAGCAGGGCCCATTCCTGCGCCCACCAAGAGTAACTGTGAGACCTTACAGTGTTGTGTCAACACCACCACCACCACCACCAAAGGCCCAATTTTTCAGCCCCTGTTCAACAGGGGCATGCAATTACAATTATTGATCTAATAATTCACAGCAGGGCCCATTCCTGCGCCCACCAAGAGAAACTGTGAGGCCTTACAGTGTTGTGTCAACACCACCACCACCACCACCAAAGGCTCAATTTTTCAGCCCCTGTTCAACAGGGGCATGCAATTACAATTCTTGATCTAATAATTCACAGCAGGGCCCATTCATGCGCCCACCAAGAGTAACTGTGAGGGCTCACAGTGTTGTGGCAACACCAACATGTAAGGGGCAAATTTCAGCTGAGTATATACGACAGGCCCCTACTTTCAAACATCCAACTTACAAACGACTCCTCCTTGCAAACGGAAGGATACAACAGGAAGTGAGAGGAAATCTACCCCTAGGAAGGCGAATTCTCTCCTGTAAGAGTTAATATGGGAAAAAAAGTGTCTCCTCTCCACTGATGCTTTATCACCAATTCTTGTTTCAATAAAAACCCCAAATTTTCAAAAAACATTTGTCATTAGGACGGAAAGTGAGGTGAACTGTTCTGAACAGGTGCACACTGCACAGACAGCAAAACTAATGTTACAGGGGTGATAACCCTTCCCTATGTTTTCCAAAAAGCTTAAAAATAGATTTCTTGGCTGGAGCTACACTTAAACAATGTACCTGTTCAAAATTACAAACAGATTCTACATTAGAACAAACCTACAGTCCCTGTCTTGTATGCACCGCCTCTATACGGCTGTTCAGAGTATATAGAGCCTTTTTATTTTGTGTGCGGGGTACCCCTTAATATCCATACAAGACCCAAAGGGGCTGGTAATGGGCTGGGGTAGGGGGGGGGGGTTGATGGGGTAGCTATGCCATTTTTCTTAAAGATTTTCATCCATATTACCGGGACCAGACATTACATTAAAGCCGCAAGCAGTTTTAAATGGCTTTTTTTCCTTCAGAAATGTAATTTTGTGCAGGGACAGTTCTAAACACGGGAAACACGTGGCACTTCACAGGCATACTTTAGACACCCCCCAGGTACGATATTTAAAGGAATATTTGACTTTTTTTTTTTCACTTTATGCATCATTAAAATGACTGCTCCCGAAAAACGGCCGTTTTTAAAACTTTTTTTTGGATTGATACATGTCCCCTGGTGCAGAACCCGGGTTCCCAAACCCTTTTTAGGACAATAACATGCATAATAGTCGTTATAATTAGCACTTTAGATTTCGAACGTTCGCATCCATTGTATTTATTAGGGTTCTAAAGTTTGTGCGAACTTTCGGTCCGTTCGCGGGTTCTGGTGCGAACTGAACCCGGGGGTGTTCGGCTCATCACTAGTCACAATCTCCTGTCATGCAAATTTGCACTAGTGTGAACCCAGTCTTAAGGAAGAAGAACTTGTAGTAGTCCTTTCCTAATTCAACTTCTGTCTGTTTCTGGGACATCCTCATAAAAAAGTACAAAACAAGATGTTTTTTGTGTGCATCTATGGAGCAGATTCACCATGACGTCTGGAAACCCAACTTTGTAAACAGCTGAGTGCCCGCATTTTGTTTTGGCCATTCATAGGTTTCTCTTTTATCTGCAAAAGGGGTAAACAAAAACACAGAACTTTAATGGCATTTGATAGACATCAGCAGACAGAGAAATAGAAAAATGCTTTATACTTTTTATGGGTGACCACAATAAATTGCGAAAGAAAGCAATGTTAGAACACCATACATAAAACACCTGCAGAATAGAAAAAAAAAGCCCCTAGGTGTCAGAAAGATTTGTATGCATCTTACTTTGTGGCCATTAGGGCCCTAAATCTGCCCATGTATTTATGTGACAGCTATGAAGTTACTATTAGAACAATGAATAGCGTCTTGCAATTCTGATAGTTGGAAGTGCTTTGCGGTCTTTAATTTGCCACACATTAATGAATGAGAAGCAGACTGATACAACCTCTCGCCTCACTTTTTTTTTTTCCCCCATTGGTTTTTTTCGGCCCTTTCGTTCCTCGGTGCCCGATGAGAAAAGAGAGGGATGGGTTTTGAAACTCTCCCACTTCATCCATGAATAATTGAGCAGCAGGGCAATGTAGGAGGAGAGAGAGGAGCATGTCAAGAGACAATGTATAGAGACACAGGGAAAGAGTTAGGGGTGGGCCCAACTAGTGAAAAAACTCAAGATTGAAGTACAAGGGGGAGGAAGGAGCAATATGATCAATATGGTTTCATTGTTTGGTCTTGCTTACCTCCACAGGAGACCATCTGCTCCCTGTCAATGGATCACCTGCTTGTCTCGGTCGTTGTTATGACAACCAGTGGGCGGAGGGATTAAGAAGTGTGTGCGTCTGCTTATTTGAGGCTGCTTTAGGGGTAGCTCAGTTAGGAAGACTGCAAAGATGCCCAAGAAGAAAAGATCGACTTTTCCATGGAAGTTTTTAACTTTTTAACACTTTACACCAAAGTGGATAATATTTCAAGTTCCAGTATTGCTAAAATTGTGCTTTTAAAACATTTAAAAGAACAACATAATGGGATACAGTACTATCGGGCTTGTTCATTATATCTCTGAAGGTGTGCTGTAACCCATAGCAACCAGTCAATAAAAGATGAATTCTGATTGGTTATTATGGGTGGTCTGCTTATAAAGTAAGCCTGCATATGTGAGTTTTAAAGTATGTGATAATAATAATGACCGCCAAGTTTGTTTTTTAGATTTTTTGTTATGTTCTGGAGGCTTACTATTGTAAGGAGGAGCTGCTAACTTTTGGGCTTTCCTCCCTACACAGCCATGCAACAGGAATTTTCACACTCTCTCCAGAGGCTCAATAATCACTCCAGGGGATTTGTTTTTTTTTTTTACTTATTTTTAAGGGATGAACTTGGATAGGGTTTACATGAGATGAATTGAGAAGAACTTCCAACAAACAACTGAGGACCTGCTAATGTTTTTGGCTGCTATGAACTAACTCCAACTGCGCTGCCCACCTGTGGGAGTGATGGTACAGCTAAAGTAACAAAACAAGTTACAAAAACTGAAGTTACAGGTGCAGCACCTGGCTGTGTTGCAAGCACCTTATGGTACTTGACCCAAGCCTTATGCCGCGTACACACGACCGTTTTTAATGTCATTGAAAAAAACGAAGTTTTTCTCTACGTGATTTTTCGTGTTTCCTCTCAAGCCTGCCTTGCCTACACACTATCGTGAAAAAAAATGCTTGAGCAAAGCGCAGTGACGTACAACACGTACGACGGCACTATAAAGGGGAAGTTCTATTCGAATGGCGCCACCCATTAGGCTGCTTTTGCTGATCCTCGTATTAGTAAAGTTTGGTGAGAGACGATTCGCGCTTTTCAGCCTCATGCTTTTCAGTCCGTTACAGCGTGACGAATGTGCTATCTCCATTACGAACGTTAGTTTTACCAGAAGGAGCGCTCCCGTCTCATACTTGATTCTGAGCATGCGCATTTTTTTTCCCCTCGTAAAAGCATACACACTACCGTTTTTCACAACGTTGTTGTTGCCTTCAAAAATCACTGGAGCTTGACATAAATATCTAATTTGTGTTCTCCTTAACTGCTACTATTTATAGTGACTATGTTTATTGACAATATATGCTTGTAATTTTGAAAATTTAATAAACAAATTTGACAAGAAAAAATAGAGCATGTTCTAATTTTTTTTAGCCCCGTTTTCACATTGTTAAAAATGCTCTGGAGCCTACACACGATCGTTTTTAATGACCAATTTAAAAAATTGCATTTTTCACGCCATGAAAAACGGTCGTGTGTACGCGCCATTACTGTCCTCTCTGTAGCCTTGGGGTGTGTTGAATGGAAGGTACACACTCAGTTCCTTTAAAGTATAACTACAGGCAATACTTTTTTTTTTTAGTTGAGGGCAAAGGGATTAGAACCCCTGTCGGTTTTTCATTACTGTATGTGCCCCTGTCATTACCATTATCATTGAAAGTGAAAGTACAAGAAAATCCCAAATTTTGGGTTGTCCCCAAAAAAGTAATATAGGGGAAATATTGCAATGGGGACACTAGTTCTTGAGAACTGGGGGTTCCCAATAGATTCCCTTGGAGTGAAGATAAATCTCCCCAATGGGACAAAGACTGCAGAAGTAAACCTTATGCCCTGTACACACGAGCTGAATTTCCGTCGGGAAAAAGTTGGATGGTTTTTCCGACGGAATTTCGCTCAAGCTTGGCTTGCATACACACGGTCACACAAAAGTTCTTTGAACTTTCGAGCGTTAAGAACGCGGTGACGTACAACACTACGACGAGGCGACAAAAATAAGTTCAATGCTTCCGAGCATGCGTCGAATTGTTTACGAGCATGCGTATTTTTTTTCTCGTCGGAAAATTATACAGACGATCGGTTTTCCCGATAGGAATTTTTTCCGTCTGAAAAATTAAGAACCTGTTTTCAATCTTTTGCTGGCGGGAATTCCGACAACAAAAGTCCGATGGAGCATACACACGGTCGGAATTCCAGACGAAAAGCTCACATCTGACTTTTTCTGTCTGGAATTCTGACAGTGTGTACGGGGCATTACAGGAGTTATAACCCCCCCCCCTTACTCTATCCAAAATGAAAAAAAAAGTTTTGTCTATAGTTCTACTTTATGTTGCTCCTTGAAGGCCAGAAGGCTGCTGCACCAGCCTTACTGCTGTACATGCTGATCCCTGAATGTCTACAGCTAAGCCTAGCTCAGACTGGAGTGGTGTGAGTCTCTCTATCTCTCTCTGTCACTCTCTCTTTCACCCCAGCACAGATGTCCCACCAGGCGATTGGACCCTGGACTCTGCTCCGAGACTGCCAGGCTCCTGAGTATTAATGGGTTGTTCCCCCACCTTCTTGGCCTCGCCTCTCCAGGGATTGGTGGTAATTGCATAAATATTCAGGCTGCATCCTCTGTTCCTCCACCTTCTAAGTTCCAAAACTATCCAGAGAGTTCTAGAAGCCACGGGGAGGTAAAAGAGCCACAGCCTTTGAAGCACTGCACAATCCAAGAACAAAATAACCGAATGCTCCTTTGCCCACAGAGGAGCCAGACCAAATGTACCTACGCTAGCAAGTAAGAGGGTGCCACACTATCTAATGTAATGTGAAAGTTGTAGAGAAACACAGCAACGTTTGGATGGAAGTCAGATAATATAACAATGTTTTTTGGAGAGGCTCTAGCAGCCAGCATTTTTTACACAAGTTATGAAAAGAATGGTACAGTAGTAGTGAGAATTATTTTAAATTCCTTAAAGTGGAACTAAAAACTCCTATCCTTTATGTAGCAGGATGTCCATATGTAAGAAGGAATCCGGCTCCCTCCGGTGGTATAAGTGTTACAATGCAACTAATGCACTTTGGGACAGATATCAGCTAGGAGAAAAGACTTTGTTGCTTTTAGTAAAAGACAGACTACATTACCCAGGGTGCATTGCAACACCGCAAAGCATTCTGGGCAGACTACTTAAACCAGGGGAGGGGCCAGCGTCTCTCTCTCTGGATCCAGCTCTCAATCAAGCAGGAAGTTGGCACGGAGGCCTGCTTCCTAAGGATTAGGCCAGAAGCCTGGGCCTAAATTACGGGAGTGCCTGAGTGATTTCCAGCAGAGGATCGTCCACAGTGTCCTGTGATTGCCCAGCAGAGACCGGAGTCGTCCATCACCATATGCTGTTAGTGACGGAGTCCGGAGACTGCAGCTGAAGCAGAAGCGCGGAGATCGAGTGACCGGGACAAGCCAGAGGAGACTATCTGAAAGTCGGGCCTGTTTGGTGAGAAGGGCACCTGCCCAGAATTGACTACTACCTTAGAGGAAAGTGATTTAGTTAGTGCCAGCCACACTTCACCTATCACGCCACAGCTTGCGGCCTAGTGTATCTCACTGGAGACTATGTGATCAGAGATTGGTGCATCCGTCATTAGTGGGTGGCAGGCACACGAGTACTCAGGTATATTGCGGATAATTACAGCATCTTGTTGAAACCCTGTGGATTACAATTTACCTTGTGCACCGATGGTGGCTAGCGAAGACTTCATTGGAGAAAGGAACTTTGAGTGGGACGCAGATAGGCCTTGCTTACCTATTATAGAGAATGAACACGTGCAAGGTATTGCAACAAAGGGGGAGCTCGTGAGCAACCAGTTAGCCGTGCAGAGACACATATAGATACATGTACATATATATATAGCTGATGTTACTTCCTGTTATTACCTAATCTCAGTGATACCTATCCTTATTGGTTTATTGACTCTGCAATGCGCATGCAGAGTCAACTGTGTGTATTAATGTGATTCTTTACCCTTCCCTTTTTTACTGAGTAAAGGTACCTTTGATTAAGCATATAACTTGTGTGAAGTATCTCTGTCACTTAGAAGGACTAGTGACCAGCAAAGGTAATAACATTTACAGGTTATTGTGTGATGTATGCAGGATTGTGTCTCCTAATACTCAATAGGTCTCACACTCCTTATTCATATCAGTTGTGCTAAGGGAAGGCATGAGCCACTTCCAGGGTGTCAGGGTCACCTGTGGCCAGGTGACAGATGCACACCGTAGGGGGACAGGAGTGCACCGCGAGGTAGTGAACCCTATGGCTGGCTTCTGTGGATAGGAAACTGGGTGGTTGTGGAAAGCGGGACCAGAGGAGCACAACCGGGATCCCAACGGAAGCGAGAGCCAAGATTCCCCAGGGCGCGGAGTCTAAGACCCAGCTGGTCTTCTCCAGGGCCTCTAGTGGTGAGGATGTTACGCTGCAGGCTGGGACCAGGTCGCGGCCCCTGGAGTTTCCTAGCTCACGCCCCGTAGGATAAGGGGAAGCAGCAGCACACGATAGAGAGAACCGAATAACAAGCCGAAGGTCAGGGGCCACAAGCAGACAAGGATAACGAAGAACGAGCCGAAGGTCAAGGGGCACGAGCAGACAGGGATGGTCAGGGACAAGCCAATAACGTAACAGAGAGACAGACGTAGCACACGGCAGGCAGGAACCCAAACACACAATGCCTAACAAACACGTTGATCAGCAAAGCAGGCTTGCAGTGCACAGGTTAATATAGTGTTCAGTGATAGGGCCTGGGGTGGAGTCAGGCTGGGAGGAGATTATAAAGGAAGCCAGGTGAAGGAGGTCTGGTCTCTAGATGAACACATGAGGAGGAAGGTAAGATGGCAGACAAACACTACTGCATATCCATGACAGTACCCTCCCTCTTATGGGCCCTCCCCCGCCTGGACCCAGGCTTAAAGGGAAATCTCTGATGAAACCTTCTCAACAGATGAGGTGCAGCGACATCAGATGCAGCGATCCAAGACGCCTCCTCAGGACCAAAACCTCTCCAATGCACAAGGTACTGAAGAATGCCTCTGCAGAGCCGAGAATCCAGAACTTGTCTAACCTCGTACTTAAGATTATCCTCAGAGACTGAAAACGAGGTAGGGAGATGACAAGAAGATCTATTGAGGACCAAAGGCTCTCTAGGAATAAGCAAGGGCATGAGACGATCAACAGGAATCTGAGGAGGGTCCCCTAGACCCTTAAAGGGGAACTGGTCGTCTTGCACAGGACCATCAGACTGGGCAGATGTCAGTGGAACCCTGAAGTCAGGTTGGTTAGAAGGTGACATGTCGCCGGAGTCAAGCTGAATAGCTGAAGGACAAGCAGAATGTCCCGAACAAGAAAAAGTGAGAGGCACACTGGGCATGGGCTGGACTGGCATAACTAGTACAGAGGCAGAGTGAATAGCTGAGTCAGGTGTAGCGACTACCTGAATCGCATCGCAAGACGTAGCGACTGCAGGACTTGTAGACAAGCTAGCCTGGCTGTGCGTCCAAGGGTGGTTAGGGACAGAGAAATGTAAATGGTTATGCAACCTGGAATGAATGACCGGCTCAGATTCACTGGGGGCAACCTTGGGTAGGCAGGACGAGGAACAGGAGGGACCCCAAGCCAGGATCTGTCCAGTAGTCCAGTCCACATGAGGAGAATGGAGCTGTAACCATGGGAGACCCAAAATTATAGGCGTTGAGGCCTTGGGTAAGATAAGGAAGGATATCCACTCCTGGTGGAGTGTACCCACCGACATCTTAACAGGGAGGGTCTGGAAGCGGATAGGTCCCCCTGGGAGAACAGTACCATCAATCGCCAAGACCACCAATGGCGTGGTGAGGGGCAAAAGAGTAAGTCTCATGGACGATGCGATTTCCCAGTCCATGAAATTACCAGCGGCTCCGGAATCCAGATATGCTGAGACCGAATGAGAAGAAGCACCAACATGAAGGAACACAGAAAGCAGAAGACGAGAAGGGGAAGGTGATATTTCTGGGTCCAATACTCCACTTTCCAGATGAAGTGGACCCGGAAGTTTTTCTGGACAAAGAGAGCAAGTGTCACGAAAATGACCTTTGCCCCCACAGTAAAGACACAGACCAAGAGTTCTGCGCCTAGCACGTTCCTCGGGGGATAGCCTGGTCCGACCCAGCTGCATGGGTTCCTCAGCTGGTAGGAGATGCTCTACGGGTCGAAGAGAGGGGAGCTCAGGCTGACTAAGAACCAAGGAGTGCTGGCGTTGCTTTTCTAAGGTCCTCTCCTGAAAGCGAATATCGATCTGGTTACACAAGGAGATAACGCCGGCCAGATCAGTGGGGATGGTTCTTCCTGCTAATTCATCCTTCACTCTATCAGACAGGCCATGCAAAAAGGTTGCGACTAAGGCCTCATTGTTCCAGCTCAACTCAGCCGACAGTATGCGGAAATGAAGGGCATACTGTCCCACAGAAGCAGACTCTTGGCGGAGACGTAAAAGGGTGCTGGCCGCTGAAGAGACACGAGCCGGTTCTTCGAAGATATTCCGAAAAAGTTTCAAGAAGCCAGACAGGCTAGAAACCACTGGATCATTCAGTTCCCACAGAGGGGCTGCCCAGGCTAAAGCTTCACCAGAGAGGAGGGAAATGATATAGGCTACCTTAGCCCGATCAGACAGGAAGTTTTGGGGCTGGAGCTCAAAATGAATTGTGCATTGACTAAGGAACCCCCTGCAAGCCTTGGAGTCCCCAGAGAAACGGGACGGAGCTGGCAGTTGTAGTGAGTGTGTGGCTGCGACTGGTGCAATAGGTGCAGCCGCTGGTTGTATTTGAGGTTGCGGATTCAGGGTTCCCAAGGAGGCCTGAAGCTGCTCAAAGCGAGAAGCCAGATCCTGGAGGAATCGCATCACCTGAGTCTGATTCGATTCCTGGGTTTCAAGTCTGCAAACTATGCCCTGCAACGGATCATCCACGGGTAACGGGATGTCAGCCGGGTTCATGGCTGATCAAACTGTCAGGGTCACCTGTGGCCAGGTGACAGATGCACACCGTAGGGGGACAGGAGTGCACCGCGAGGTAGTGAACCCTATGGCTGGCTTCTGTGGATAGGAAACTGGGTGGTTGTGGAAAGCGGGACCAGAGGAGCACAACCGGGATCCCAACGGAAGCGAGAGCCAAGATTCCCCAGGGCGCGGAGTCTAAGACCCAGCTGGTCTTCTCCAGGGCCTCTAGTGGTGAGGATGTTACGCTGCAGGCTGGGACCAGGTCGCGGCCCCTGGAGTTTCCTAGCTCACGCCCCGTAGGATAAGGGGAAGCAGCAGCACACGATAGAGAGAACCGAATAACAAGCCGAAGGTCAGGGGCCACAAGCAGACAAGGATAACGAAGAACGAGCCGAAGGTCAAGGGGCACGAGCAGACAGGGATGGTCAGGGACAAGCCAATAACGTAACAGAGAGACAGACGTAGCACACGGCAGGCAGGAACCCAAACACACAATGCCTAACAAACACGTTGATCAGCAAAGCAGGCTTGCAGTGCACAGGTTAATATAGTGTTCAGTGATAGGGCCTGGGGTGGAGTCAGGCTGGGAGGAGATTATAAAGGAAGCCAGGTGAAGGAGGTCTGGTCTCTAGATGAACACATGAGGAGGAAGGTAAGATGGCAGACAAACACTACTGCATATCCATGACACAGGGGTTGATAGGCAGGACGTAGACCCAAATAAAACAAACAGCAGCTCCTATGGGGGTAGTGCTACACGTGGGGGCTCGTCCGGGATATTCTACGGTTCTGCAATCAACTTTCCCCCTAGACAGAACCCTTACAGCACAGAAATGGACCCTGCTGCCGTAGCCCGGTGGTGCAGGGATGAAGGCATCCTACCCGGAAATGGCCTAGTGGTTGAAATCCAGAGAGAGGCCTGGGTAGAGGAGCAGCTAACTCCAGTCTTGAGAGCATTGTCCACGGACAGGAAGCCATGGGTGATTGACATAAAGACAGATACTGTAAATCCCCACACCTATGCATTATGTGAGTGGAGGAACGGAATCTCTGACTACTTCAATGGTGCCAGCATAAAAACTACAAACCAAGTAGAACTCCTCCTGATACACCCAGAAGAGAATAAAGATGGCCCCACATCCACTACTTCAGGAGGCCCCAGCACAGGAGGGAGCGCCCAACAAAAGGGTCCCGGTTCACCACCATTGACCACCCTTAGCTCAGAATTGTGCGCTGTCCTGGGGGAGATTGTGACCAAGTGTAAAAAGGACCCTCCAGACTACCTGATGTCAGGATACAGGAAACTCAGGACCTTTTCTGGGAAGAAACCTGTACCTTCAGTGGAAGATGGATTTGAAGAGTGGCTAGATGGCGCCACTCAGGCCCTAGAAGAATGGGAGGTGCCAGAACAACAAAAAAAACAATGGATTGTGGAAAGCTTAAAGGGGCCTGCTCTGGAGGCCATACGTAACCTCAAGTTAAGCAAGAAGGACTGCAATGCACAGGATTATCTGGATATTCTGCAGAATGTGTTCGGCGGGACGGAAAACGTCACTGAACTCACTTACCAGCTGGGGCATTGCTACCAAAAAGAGGGAGAGAAGCTGTCAGAATTCATAGGACGCCTGGATAAGATCCTGCATCGGATCCTACTGAAGAAAGGGATCGATCCAAGAAAAGTGGATGAGGCCCGTGCCCAGCAGGTGTTGAGGGGAGCTCAACCCTTGGACCCCATCGCATTATTGCTACGCACCCGGCGGGACGGGAGCAGCCTGGAATACCCCGACTTGATCCGGGAGGTCAGGGAGGAGGAGGCCATGTTGGAAGACAAAAGGAGGAGTCAACACACCGAACCAACTGCCCGAGTCAGAATGTTAAGTGCAGAAGAAGGGGATTCAGAAGTTGAACTCCTAAAGACCCAGGTGTCACAACTAGTAGAAATGGTGTCCATGCTGACTAGCCAGGCCTCTGTGCCACACAACAAGAACACGTCAGAGGAACCAAAAAAACCTCCTAGCTCCAATATGGAACTAGTACAGAAGCCTAAGAGATTGATAACATGCTTCAATTGTGGGGGAATCGGGCATGTTAGAGCAGTGTGTCCCAGCCCAGATGAAGTTGCATCCAGATATCGCAAGCCGGCGGAAAACTTCAGAGGGCCCCGGTGAAGGAGTCAGCCGGGCGCCCACCAGTTTCCACAAACTCCTTTAAGAAGTCCAATGATCCAAAACATCAGAGTCAGGGACCTAAACCTCTGCCAATTAGGCCCCGTCCCACAACTCAGGCTGCTGTTGAACGGAAGGCCAGTGCACACCAGACCCAGAAGGGACTGAGACCCACCGGAAACTCAAGAAAAAAAGAAGTGAGGGTACAGGTAACTGAACCCAGCAAGAAGTCTGTGTTGAAGGAGTTCCCTGTCAAGTTAGTGGGGCCTTCTCCAGTAGTCTCCATGCAAGTAGAAGGGATCTACACCAAGGCTCTTCTTGACACTGGGGCTCAAGTGACTCTTCTGTATAGGGATTTCTATGATAAACATCTTAAACATCTGCCCCTACAGAAATTAGAGGAACTGGAAATATGGGGTATTGGAACTCAGAGCTTTCCCTATGACGGTTACCTGCCAATCAAGTTGACTTTTGATCCCTCAGTGGCTGGGGAGACAGAGACCTTCGATACTCTGGCAGTAGTGTGCCCTCGCCCACCAGGGGCCAGCCAGCAAGAGCTCACTCATCATAGGGACCAACACTGATCTAGTCAGGCGACTGCTGACACCGTTGGCCCAACAGGAAGAAGCCCCGACCACAAGAGTCCACCCCATGTTAAGGCAAGCCTACCAGCGCCTGGTACTGGAGCAGAGGGCCCCGGCTGAGGGAGTTGGCAAGATTTGGAAGCTAGACAAGACGGAGAAGGTATTACAACCGGGAGAGGTGACTTGCCTGAGGGCTTCTGTCAAGCTCACATGGAAACAGCCAGGCCCCTTCATTGTCTTCGAACCAGGCCCACAGGAAAGACAGAAAGGGATTGAAGTAATCCCCGAAGTGATCCCATTGAAGGCCCTACAGAAAAGCCATGGGAGGGTTTCAGTGAGTATAAGGAACACTGCTAATACACCAGTGAAGGTGCCGGCCAGAATGCTGTTGGGCCAGGTGAATCCAGCCACCCCCATTGCCCCGTGTGAATTGAAGAAAGAAGAAAGGGGTGAAGTCACCATAGAGAAGCTCTGTTCTGAAGACACGGCCCTCCCACCAGAATGGAGAAAAAGGGCCAAAGCTCAACTTGCAAGGTGGGAAAAGATCTTCTCTAAAGATGAGTTAGATGTGGGGTGCGCAAGGAGTGCCACTCACAAGATACGCTTACAAGAAGATAAGCCCTTTAGAGAGAGAGTTCGACGGGTCCCACTGGGTGACTTAGAAGACTTGCGGGAACAGTTGGCTGAGCTGAAGAGGACGGGGATTATTCGAGAATCCAGGAGCCCTTACGCATCTCCAATAGTGGTAGTCCGAAAGAAGAACGGGTCGCTGAGACTGTGTATCGACTACAGAACACTAAACAGAAGGACCATCCCAGATCAATACACCACTCCCCGAATTGAAGACGCCCTGCAGAGTCTGTCAGGGGCCAAGTGGTTCAGTGTAATGGATCTAAAAAGTGGATATTACCAAATCCCCATGCACCCTGAGGATCGGGAGAAGACAGCCTTCATCACCCCTGTGGGGTTCTTTGAGTTCAACCGTATGCCTCAAGGGTTATCAGGAGCCCCCGCCACTTTCCAAAGGCTAATGGAGAGAACCGTCGGGGACATGAATCTAATAGAGGTACTGGTATATTTGGACGACGTCATCGTGTTCGGGAGAACCCTAGAAGAGCATGAAGAGAGACTGGAGAAGGTCCTGAAGAGGCTCAGTGAAGAGGGCCTGAAACTCTCCCCAGAGAAGTGTCAATTTTACCAGTCCTCAGTCCATTACCTGGGCCATATCGTTTCTGCAGAAGGGGTGGCCACGGACCCAGAGAAGCTGGATGCCGTCACCTCTTGGCCGAGACCTACCAACGTGACTGAGCTTCGGTCATTCCTGGGGTTCTGTTCTTACTACAGAAGATTTGTAGAAGGATTCGCCAAGATTGCCAGACCCCTGAACGAGTTACTCAGAAACGAAGGGGAAGATGATGTTCCAGAGCTGGTCAAACCAGTGAAACTCACCATGGGACCCCGAAGGCCCAAAGAGTCGATTCAAGACCAGTGGACAGGGGAGTGCGAGGAAGCCTTCCAGATGTTAAAGAAGAGTCTTACCACTGCACCAGTCCTGGCCTATGCTGATCCAAAGAAGCCTTATGAACTGCATGTAGATGCCAGCCGAGATGGGCTGGGTGGGGTGCTGTACCAGGAACATGATGGTTACCTAAGACCCGTCGCATATGTGAGCAGGAGTCTGATACCTGCTGAGAAGAATTACCCCACCCACAAGCTTGAATTCCTGGCCTTGAAATGGGCAGTGGTAGACAAACTGAGAGACTACCTATATGGGGCGGAGTTTGTGGTGAAGACAGATAATAACCCGCTCACCTACCTTCTGACCACTGCCAAGTTGGATGCAACGGGACACCGGTGGTTGGCTGCCCTTTCAAGCTTCACCTTCAGCTTGAAGTACCGACCCGGAGTGGGAAATAGGGATGCAGATGCCCTGTCCAGGAGGTCTCATGCCCCTACCGACCCTACCGAAGAATGGGCCCAACTAGACCCAGAGGGAGTGCGAGCCCTATATCAGGGGACAGAACTTCAAGCCAGAGGTGGGTCAAGAGCCGAAGAAATTGGGGTCTCAGCTGTTGGAGTACCGAAGTGCTATTGCAGTGTGACCCAAGTCGAAGGGGAGGGCTTGCCCAAGCTGACAAAAAGGGATTTGAGAAAGGAGCAAGAAGAAGACTCTTTAGGGAAACTCCTGATAAAGGCCCTGGAAAGCCAGCGTCCCGAGATGCTTGAAACAGACTCCCCAAGAGAAGCCCGATTGTTGCGCAGGGAGTGGGATCGGCTACACATACGTCAAGGGGTGGTCTACCGAAGGGGCCCCTCTGACGACTCAGAAGAGAAGTGGCAGCTGTTTCTACCAGCCAAATATCGAGAAGCGGTCCTAGCTGCCCTCCATGACAACCATGGTCACCTAGGGTCCGAACGGACTTTTCACCTTGTACGGGATAGGTTCTATTGGCCCTGCATGCGGGCTGAAGTGGAAGGATATTGCCATTCCTGTGTCCGATGCATTCAAAGGAAGACCTTGCCACGTCAAGCAGCCCCAATGGGCCATCTGCAAAGTCAGGGACCTATGGAACTGGTGTGCATTGACTTCCTTTGCCTGGAGCCTGATCTG
The DNA here is from genome assembly GCA_029206835.1 of Rana muscosa. Classification (NCBI taxonomy): domain Eukaryota; kingdom Metazoa; phylum Chordata; class Amphibia; order Anura; family Ranidae; genus Rana; species Rana muscosa. The sequence goes on along the minus strand of CM055118.1, from coordinate 827,910,532 downwards.
AGTGGTCAAGGGAATGTCTTGGTGATAACAGATCACTTTACCAGATATGCTCAAGCATTCCCAACAAAAGACCAGAAGGCCTCAACAGTAGCCAAAGTACTGGTAGAAAAATTCTTTGTGCACTATGGTCTACCCCAACGCCTTCATTCAGATCAGGGCAGAGACTTTGAAAGCAAATTAATAAAGAAGTTATTAGACCTGTTAGGCATCCAGAAGACCAGGACAACCCCTTATCACCCACAAGGAGATGCTCAGCCTGAACGGTTTAACCGGACTCTCTTGGATATGTTGGGGACTCTGAGTTCAGAGAAAAAGCAGCATTGGAGCAAGCATGTAGCTGCCATAGTGCATGCCTACAATAGCACTGCCAGTGATGTCACCGGGTATTCCCCATACCGTTTGATGTTCGGGCGGGAGGCTCGGTTGCCAGTGGACTTGGCCTTTGGCATATCGCTGGATCATACCTCAGCAGCATCCCACAAGGGGTATGTAGACCGATTGAGAAAGAGTCTGAAGACAGCTTTTGAAAAGGCCCAAGCAGCATCTGACCAACGGGGCTGAGAAATAAAAGAAACTTTGACCTAAGAGTCAGAATTCAAGATTTACAGCCAGGAGATAGAGTGCTGTTGAGGAACTTGAGAATTCCGGGAAAACATAAGTTGGCTGACCGTTGGAAATCCCAACCTTATGTTATCTGCAAGAAGCTGGAAAACCTTCCTGTGTACCAAATTAGGCCAGAAGGAAGCGTGGGACCGTTAAAGACCTGGCACAGGAATCACTTGTTGCCCCTCTCCGAGGCAGTTCGCATGCCTCCTGCATCTGACTCACAAGAAACCCCTTCAACTTCTCAAGGTTCCAGACCCATCACCCGATCTCAAACAGTGCTTCCAGATGTGAGAGATGGAGACTCTGACAATGAAGGTCAAGAGGATGAAGAAGCAGAATCTGACTGGTTGTGGTCATCCCAATTGCCAGAACCCATGACCACCTCCCAAACCTCACCCAAAACAGTTGACAATGGAACTCTTCGGGCAGAAGCTCCTGAATTCGTGCCTTCAAACATTCTCATTGAGGAGGTAGCTGATGACTCAGACTCTTTGTCAAAGGAAGACCCAGAAGAAGGGTCGTTGTCTCTATCTGAAGGAGAGCGGGACGCTCCTGAAGTTCTGGAGCCCAACATGCCTGAACTAGATGAGGAAGCCCCTGAAGAGCTTCTAGAAACAGCCAGCCCCAATGTCCTTGAGAATATGATACCTAAAGAGCAGAGGGAAAGAAGAGTAATTCACCCCCCAAAAAGACTGACGTACGACCAATTGGGTGAATGCTCTGAGGAGGCCATCATCACTTCTAAGAGAACCATTGATCAGTCTAGCTCTTCCACTCCAGATTCAGATTCAGTGGAAGACAACCCCAGCTCACTCCCTAGCACATCTGAAACAGACACCCAAGTGTCGGTGGTCCGTATACAGGACAACCTCCCTCCTTGTGATAATTGGTGGGAGGTTCCTCTGTCGGCTCTGTGTTATGATATGAGCTGTTTAAGTTTAAATCCTGCTTATGAAAAGGCAAGTTGTTTATTGTCATGCATAAACTAACAAATTTCCCTGCAGGTATTGCCAAAGTATGTGTTAGGTTACATACTGTTGTCCTCTTTGGGGACCAAAGACTTTAAGTGGGGGAAGTGTGTAGCAGGATGTCCATATGTAAGAAGGAATCCGTCTCCCTCCGGTGGTATTAGTGTTACAATGCAACTAATGCACTTTGGGACAGATATCAGCTAGGAGAAAAGACTTTGTTGCTTTTAGTAAAAGACAGACTACATTACCCAGGGTGCATTGCAAAACCGCAAAGCATTCTGGGCAGACTACTTAAACCAGGGGAGGGGCCAGCGTCTCTCTCTCTGGATCCAGCTCTCAATCAAGCAGGAAGTTGGCACGGAGGCCTGCTTCCTAAGGATTAGGCCAGAAGCCTGGGCCTAAATTATGGGAGTGCCTGAGTGATTTCCAGCAGAGGATCGTCCACAGCGTCCTGTGATTGCCCAGCAGAGACCGGAGTCGTCCATCACCATATGCTGTTAGTGACGGAGTCCGGAGACTGCAGCTGAAGCAGAAGCGTGGAGATCGAGTGACCGGGACAAGCCAGAGGAGACTATCTGAAAGTCGGGCCTGTTTGGTGAGAAGGGCACCTGCCCAGAATTGACTACTACCTTAGAGGAAAGTGATTTAGTTAGTGCCAGCCACACTTCACCTATCACGCCACAGCTTGCGGCCTAGTGTATCTCACTGGAGACTATGTGATCAGAGATTGGTGCATCCGTCATTAGTGGGTGGCAGGCACACGAGTACTCAGGTATATTGCGGATAATTACAGCATCTTGTTGAAACCCTGTGGATTACAATTTAACTTGTGCACCGATGGTGGCTAGCGAAGACTTCATTGGAGAAAGGAACTTTGAGTGGGACGCAGATAGGCCTTGCTTACGTATTATAGGGAATGAACACGTGCAAGGTATTGCAACAAAGGGGGAGCTCGTGAGCAACCAGTTAGCCGTGCAGAGACACATATAGATACATGTACATATTGTGACAGCAGGAAGGTAAAGTCACCTGGTTGCATCCAGGGGGGTAGATATATTTCGCCCAGATTCAGGCTTTACGCCGATTTATACAGCTAGGTGGAGAGTTGTATAAGCCCAGCTGAGACTAGTGGGCTCATTGATGACTCATACCTCTAGGGAGAGGGCTGGGCGTCGTGCAGGCAGGGAGTTGATGAGGCCAGCTGAAGCCTGTCAGTTCGTTTAAGGCCTCTATAAAAACTCCCAGATTCATTAGATGTTAGCTCATGCCTGGAAGCAGACCTGTGTGGACTGTCTAGGGAGAGTGAACCCCTGTGCGGTGAGAGAAAGCCTGTGTGGCTATATTTTGCTTGGACATTTAAAACCAGGGACTAGGACAGCACTAGGCTGATCCCAGTTGTTAGTTAGGAAACCTGTATGTTTAGTCAGAGGTCAAGTTGACCAGGATTTATTTTGTTTGTTTCTTTTGCTTTGCTGTGTTTTTGTCACTGTAAATAGAAAATAAACGGCACCTTTTTGATTTTGAAAACCACAACCTCCGTCTGCTGGGCCTGTTTTTGTGTGGGGAGCCCATCCCGGGGGTCACACACACCCGCTGCCGAGCTAACCCCCTCACAGTTGGTGGAGAATGCGGGCAGTTTTTTTTTAAGCCAGCATGGAGGAGATACTGAAACAGCTGGCTCTAGCAAATGCCAATCAACAGCAGACAAATGCAGGTTTGCAAAAGAGCCTTGCAGCTCAACAACAGAACTTCGCAGCCCAGCAGCAAGCTCATCAACAGAGCCTTGCAGCCCAGCAGCAAGCTCACCAACAGAGTCTGGAAGCTCAGCAACAAGCCCAGCAACGATCTGAGGCCCGCTTCATAGACCTATTACAGAAGCAAGAGCAGAGACTACAACAAATGGAAGCAGTAATGCAGCAACGTCCGCAGACCAGTGAGGAAAGCCGTCCCACTAATACCGCGTCCTTTGGGGTGAGTCGTTTATTGACAAAAATGACTGGAGAGGATGATCCAGAGGTATTTTTGACCACGTTTGAAAGGACTGCTGAAAGAGAAAAGTGGCCTGAGGAGCAGTGGGCTGGACTGGTGGCTCCTCTGTTAACGGGTGAATCGCAGAAAGCTTACTATGACCTAGAGCCTGACCAAGCAAAAGACTATGTGATGCTAAAAGCTGAAATATTGGCAAGGCTGGGTGTCACCCTGGCTGTCCGGGCTCAGCGTGTGCATAACTGGACTTTCCAGCTTGGAAAACCCCCCAGGTCTCAAATGTATGATCTAATTCACCTGAGCAGAAAGTGGCTACAGCCAGAGACTTTGTCCGCACCAAAGATTGTGGAACGTGTTGTAATGGATCGGTTTTTGAGAGCTCTTCCTACTGCCATCCAAAAGTGGGTAAGCCATGGAGACCCAGAGACGGCCGATGGTCTTGTGGATCGTGTGGAGAAATACTTGGCTACAGAGAACCTGACGGCCTCTTCCAGAGACACTCGGACTTTCCACCCTAAGACCAGACCATCCCCAGGGGCGGATAAGATGATTCCAAGGGGTAAGGGTGGAGAGAGTGAGAGGGTGGGAGCTCTACCCCAAGTTTGGCGAGAACAGCCTGGGAAATCAGCGGCTCAAGAGGCGGCAAGAAGGATCATTTGCTACCGCTGCCGGCAAGCGGGACATATTGCAGCAAATTGCCCGGTTTTGGAGGAACCCATGCAGTGTGACTTTCTGACGGGCAGACGTCAGTCGCTGTGTGCGACAGTCGCATGCACTGCCATTCGGGGAACTGAGAAACATTTATGCAAAATGTGTATTAATGGTAGAAATGTTGTGGTATTGCTGGATTCAGGTAGCCTTGTGACCCTGATAAAGGCTGAATTAGTTAAAACAGAGGTCTCTGGGAATAGCAAGGTAGCTGTTATTTGTGTGCATGGGGACACCCGAGAGTATCCAGTGACTACAGTGTGTTTCGAGACCCCCAAAGGTACCCTTTCTCATCCAGTGGGCTTAGTGTCTCAGTTACCGCATGACGCCATTGTGGGAAGGGATTTTCCGAAGTTCTGGGAACTGTGGGATGATCCTGAGCCCCCCACTGGTGCCCCTATGTACCAGGAATATGATAGCCAGAACTCCTCTGAGAGTGGTGAGGACTCTCCCGAATTTCCCTTGTCAGTATTGGCAGGGGAGACTCAAGAAACTGGAGAGGAGCCCACCTCCTCAGACGAAAACCTACCGTCTGTGGAGTTTTCTGATCTTGAGGTTCACAGGGAAAACTTTGCCACAGAACAGTTGAAAGACCCCGCCCTAATAAAGGCACGGGAAAACGTAGTGAAAATAGATGGCGAGTTAGTGAACCCAGATAATACCTGCACTTACCCATACTTCAGCGTAGAGAAGGACCTACTGTATCGGGTGGCAAAAAGGGCAGAAGAAACCGTTGAGCAGCTTGTGGTGCCCAAACCTTACAGGAAGTTGGTGTTGGAGTTGGCCCATGGGCACATTCTTGGAGGTCATCTGGGGACAGAGAAAACCCGAGAGAGGGTATTACAGAGATTCTATTGGCCTGGGGTGATGAAGGACATAGAAAATTATTGTTCCTCCTGCCCTGTGTGTCAGAGGTCGGCCCCGATGCCACACTTCCGTAGCCCGCTGGTCCCTCTACCCATCATTGAGGTCCCGTTTGAGAGAATCGCAATGGATTTGGTAGGTCCTATAATCAAGTCCGCTAGGGGGCACCAGTACATATTGGTTATAATGGACTATGCCACCCGTTATCCAGAAGCGATCCCTCTCAGAAATACCTCGGCCAAAACCATAGCCAAAGAGCTATCTCTTGTTTTTAGCCGGGTGGGTATTTGTAAAGAACTGCTTACGGACCAAGGTACACCCTTTATGTCCCGGGTTATGAAAGAGCTGTGTAAATTGTTCAAAGTGACGCAATTACGTACATCTGTGTATCACCCCCAAACCGATGGGCTGGTTGAAAGATTCAACAAAACCCTAAAACAAATGTTGAAGAAAGTGGTGGATAGGGATGGAAAGGATTGGGACTGTCTACTTCCTTATTTGATGTTTGCTATTAGGGAGGTGCCCCAATCCTCTACGGGATTCTCCCCCTTTGAGTTACTGTATGGGAGACACCCAAGAGGGCTGTTGGATATTGCCAAGGAAACTTGGGAAAGTGAGAGTTCTCCCCACAGGAGTGTGATTGAGCATGTCGCCCTGATGCAAGATCGAATTGCACAGGTAATGCCCATCGTGAAGGAACATTTGGCCCAAGCGCAGTTGGCACAGCAGAGAGTGTACAACCGTGGAGCCAAGACCCGTACCTTTTCCCCGGGGGATAGGATATTGGTACTTGTCCCTACGGTTGAAAGTAAATTCCTTGCCAAATGGCAAGGCCCCTACGAGATAATGGAAAAAGTGAGCGAAGTGAATTACAAGGTCAGACAACCAGGAAGGCGAAAGCCCGAACAGATCTATCACGTTAATCTGTTGAAAGCCTGGAGGGATAGAGAGTCCCTAGTCGCAGACACTTGGTCACCAGCTCAAACTGGTTGCGTGATTCCTGAGGTTGGAATCGCAGCCACCTTGTCACAACCCCAACAACAGGAGGTTAAGGAGTTTGTGCTTCGCAACAAGGAGGTATTCTCTGAGCTGCCGGGACAAACATCTGGGGTAGAGCATGACATTATTACCCCGCCCGGTGAAAGGGTGAAGTTAAAACCCTATCGGATCCCAGAGGCCCGACGGGAGGCAATACGGGAGGAAGTACAGAAAATGCTGAACTTAGGGGTGATAGAGGAGTCCCAAAGTGATTGGTCTAGTCCCATTGTGTTGGTGCCTAAACCGGATGGGAGCTGGCGATTTTGTAACGATTTTCGTCAGTTGAACAAAGTTACAAAATTTGACACCTACCCCATGCCACGTATAGATGAGTTGATCGACCGGCTGGGAACAGCCCGATACATGACGACTCTTGACCTCACAAAAGGGTATTGGCAAATCCCCCTGGCCAAGTCAGCCAAAGAGAAAACCGCATTTGTAACCCCAGACGGGGCGTTCCAATATAAAAGAATGCCGTTCGGGTTACAGAATGCGCCGGCCACATTCCAGCGGAAAATGGACCAGATGCTGAGGCCCCATCGGAAGTATGCTGCGGCTTACCTGGATGACGTAATTGTCCATAGCACAGATTGGGCCTCACATCTGCCAAAAGTGCAAGCAGTCCTGGACTCTGTTCGGGAAGCAGGGTTTACGGCTAACCCCAAGAAGTGTACCATTGGGCAGGAGGAGGCCAAATATCTTGGGTACACCATTGGGAGGGGAGTAATAAAACCCCAACTCAACAAAGTCGAGGCCATCCAGAGTTGGCCACGTCCCAACAGCAAGAAGCAGGTACGAGCCTTTCTGGGAATCGCTGGGTATTATCGGCGATTCATTCCCCACTTTGCTTCTAAGGCTGTGCCCCTAACCAACCTGACGAAGGGGAAAGGGTCGGTCATGATTAAATGGACCCCCGAGGCTGAGGCAGCATTCCAATTCTTGAAACAAGCCTTATGTAGCCAGCCAGTGTTGTACTCACCCGACTTCTCTAAAGACTTTGTCGTACAAAGTGATGCGTCAGATGTGGGGTTAGGAGCAGTATTGTCCCAGGTCTGGAACGGGGAAGAGCACCCAGTCATTTACCTCAGCAGGAAGTTGAAGTCCCATGAGGTAAATTACGCCACCGTTGAAAAGGAGTGTTTAGCGGTGAAGTGGGCTCTAGATTCCCTTCGGTACTACCTGCTAGGTAGGCACTTTGACATGGTTACGGATCACGCTCCGTTAAAGTGGATGGCTCAAAACAAGGAAACAAATAGAAGAGTGAATAGGTGGTTCCTGGCCCTCCAGGAATTCAACTTCACAGTAAAGCATCGCCCTGGCGTTCAAATGGGGAATGTGGATGCTTTGTCTCGAGTACATGAATGCCTGATTGCTGGTGTTCCAACCCCAAGGTTAAAACAAGAGGGGGGGGTATGTGACAGCAGGAAGGTAAAGTCACCTGGTTGCATCCAGGGGGGTAGATATATTTCGCCCAGATTCAGGCTTTACGCCGATTTATACAGCTAGGTGGAGAGTTGTATAAGCCCAGCTGAGACTAGTGGGCTCATTGATGACTCATACCTCTAGGGAGAGGGCTGGGCGTCGTGCAGGCAGGGAGTTGATGAGGCCAGCTGAAGCCTGTCAGTTCGTTTAAGGCCTCTATAAAAACTCCCAGATTCATTAGATGTTAGCTCATGCCTGGAAGCAGACCTGTGTGGACTGTCTAGGGAGAGTGAACCCCTGTGCGGTGAGAGAAAGCCTGTGTGGCTATATTTTGCTTGGACATTTAAAACCAGGGACTAGGACAGCACTAGGCTGATCCCAGTTGTTAGTTAGGAAACCTGTATGTTTAGTCAGAGGTCAAGTTGACCAGGATTTATTTTGTTTGTTTCTTTTGCTTTGCTGTGTTTTTGTCACTGTAAATAGAAAATAAACGGCACCTTTTTGATTTTGAAAACCACAACCTCCGTCTGCTGGGCCTGTTTTTGTGTGGGGAGCCCATCCCGGGGGTCACACACACCCGCTGCCGAGCTAACCCCCTCACAATATATATAGCTGATGTTATTTCCTGTTATCACCTAATCTCAGTGATACCTATCCTTATTGGTTTATTGACTCTGCAATGCGCATGCAGAGTCAACTGTGTGTATTAATGTGATTCTTTACCCTTCCCTTTTTTACTGAGTAAAGGTACCTTTGATTAAGCATATAACTTGTGTGAAGTATCTCTGTCACTTAGAAGGACTAGTGACCAGCAAAGATAATAACATTTACAGGTTATTGTGTGATGTATGCAGGATTGTGTCTCCTAATACTCAATAGGTCTCACACTCCTTATTCATATCAGTTGTGCTAAGGGAAGGCTTGAGCCACTTCCAGGGGTTGATAGGCAGGACGTAGACCCAAATAAAACAAACAGCAGCTCCTACGGGGGTAGTGCTACATTTACATGCAAGGAAGCTTCCATCTTAGTGCTTGTTTGGTCTGTAGTTTCCATTGTGCGACACATGTGATCAGTTATGACATCAGTCATTTGCATACTTGCAAACAGTCCCGATTTTCCAGGGACAATCCTGATAATTGGACCCCGTCCCGATCAGAATTTTGCTTTTGTCCTGGGAATCTGGATTGTTTTTGGTACTGCAGCAGGCTACGAAAACATGGCCGCGACTCAGATCCTAGCAGGTCTCTTTCCCCTGTGTTCAGTGGAGAGGGGAGGGGCCTCTGGTTCCTGCAGACAATCGGCTAGTCTCTTCACTGTACAAGTAGACAATTTACTTGTGCACTGAAACCGGTTAGCTGCACGGATAAGAGGCCCCTCCCCTCTCCACTGAACACAGGGGAACGAGACCTGCAAATGGAGCTGCTGCCAACCCTCCGCCCCGTGTGTCCGATGAGAGGGCACACCTGATGTAAAGAGCAGAGGGACTCTGCTGTGCACACCTGATGCAAGGAGCAGAGGGACTCCGCTGAGCACACTTGATGTAAGGAGTGGAGGGACTCTGCTGTGCACACCTGATGCAAGGAGCAGAGGAACTCCACTGGGCACACCCGATGTAAGGAGCGGAGGGACTCCGCTAGGAACACCTGATGTAAGGAGCCGAGGGAGTCTGCTGTGCACACCTGATGCATGGAGCAGAGGGACTCCGCTGGGCACACCTGATGTTAGGAGCGGAGGAACTCTGCTGGGCACACCTGATGTAAGGAGCAGAGAGACTCTGCTGGGGCACCCGATGTAAGGAGGGTCTCCGCTGGGCACACCAGATGTAAGGAGCAGAGGGACTCCGCTAGGGAACCTGATGTAAGGAGAGACTCCGCTGGGCACAACTGATGTAAGGAGCGGAGGGACTCTGCTGGGGGAACCTGATTTAAGGACGCACTCTGCTGGGGCACCTGATGTAAGGATGGACTCTGTTGGGGGCACCTGATGTAAGGAGGGACTTTACTGGGAATGCCTGATGTAAGGAGGGACTCTGCTGGGGGCACCTGATGTAAGGACGGACTCCGCTGGGAATGCCTGGTGCAAGGGGGGACTCTGCTGGGGACACCTAATGGTACCTGGTAGCAGGCGATGTGGCAAGTGACACGCTCAGGGCTCCCACTGATTCGGCATTATGGTGAGTTGAACAATTAAATTATATATTACAATGTAATAATAGAAATAATGCGCTTCAATCATCCTGACACCATAACAACCATGGTGCTGTGAAGATTGAAGCGCTAACACAAGGTGTTTGGAGTAGCTTTATCTGCTGATCGTTAAACTTTCTGGAATACACATGTAGCACTACCCCCGTAGGAGCTGCTGGTTAGTTTTGGGTTTTGCACGTTACCTCTTCAGCTTCGTTGTCCGGGTAGGAAAGTCTGTAGTAAATGCAATGTCCACACAGATGTAAAACCTTCTGGCTTTATTTTCTTCTACATGTATAACTTTGAGAGAAAGAAGAAGGTAGAAGAAAGCAGGGGAAGGTTCAGGCACTCGGCACAAAATTGCAAAACATCAGTTTAAAGTCATTCACCACTCTCAATGTTAGAGTGGGTATTGGTCACCCGGATAGTCCCCTCTCACATGCCCTAGCAGCCGGAATGACACACGAACCAGCAACAGGGCAGTCTCTGCCACGGACTGCCCAAGGTGAAGTGGGTCTCTGCCACAGACCTTTTTTTAAGTGAACAAAGTCTCTGCAACAGATCTTTTTTTAAGTTAAGCAAATGGATAGTCCAGGAATCCTCTGCCACAGGATTTCATAGTCCCAAACTTCCAACCGTGCAGTAAAAGAGCCTTTAAGCCAGGGAGGCAAACTGCAGGGCTTGTGGTATAGTGGATCTCTCTTCAACAAAGTTACCAGGCCTCACCCAAGACGTCAGCACTTTGCCAGTCTCCTCCAGGGCAGGTCCTCCCCTGGTTTACTTCATTAAGACAGCTTCCTTCCCATTCGGACGGACAGCTTGGGATCCCCTCTCTGAAAGTAGGCCCCGGCCAGACTAGCTGGGCCTACTAGATAGCGATGCAGCCTCGGGCCAACGTGGCCCAGAGACCAGAACCACACACAACATACCTCGCGCCCGGAGGGCCACGAGGCGAAGACCCCGAACAATGGCGTCTGCCCCTTAAGTATCCCCTGCCAGCAGGCACAGCGGGTTGACCACTCCCACTGAACTGCCGCAGAGAGGGGTCACTCAATACACCATGGTCTGCCTGCGTTCCAACATAAGCCCGCCACCCACAGGCAACAAGGGAAAATGCTACCAGGCAGCAACACAGCCAGAACAGAGGCAAATCTCAATATAATTCAACAGTCTGAGCCACACTACTGGCCCAGACATCCCTCTAAATTTGAGATAGCGTCCCAACCTTTTGGGGAGGGTGCTACACACACATTTCTTTCCGTGTTATGCTACACCTACAAACAAATGCCCCACCCCTAATTATAACAAGACTCCGCCTACAGACAAAAAAGTGTCCCTATAAATTTAAGTGATTGTAAAGCTTTGTTTTTTTTTTGCTTTTTTTTTCCAATAACAAATATGTCATACTTACCTCCATTGCACAGCTTGTTTTGCACAGTGTGACCCCGATCTGCGACTTTTGGGGCTCCCTCGGTGGCTCTCGTGGCTCCTCCCCACAACAGAAAACCCCCTAGGAAAAGCGTTCTCCGGGGGGTTACCTTGCGCATCATTGGATTTGATTGACAGCAGCGGGAGCAGGAGCCAATGACTGCGCTGCTATCAATCTATACAATCAAGAGCCGGGACCCCGTGGAGAGAGGGACAAAGCGTCACCGCCGAGTGAATTCCAGGGCTCAGGTAAGTAAAGCAGGGGGGCTGAAGGGCGGGTGACTGCCAGAAGTTTTTCACCTTAATGCATAGGATGAATTATTAAGGTGAAAAAACACAAGGGTTTACAACCCCTTTAAATATGGGCAGACTGGCAGGAATTTTACCACAGTAGAGACATGCTTTGTCTCTTCTGCATTAAAGTTAATTACCTGCCTGTCTGCCCTTGTACAGTGAGCCGTGCATGCACAGCTCGCTGTAAAAATGCTGCAATGCAGAATCTGACTCCTTTCACGTGTTGTTTGGCTTCTGTGCTTACTTATGGGTGTCCCCTGCTATTCTGTCGGTTTATATTTCGTTTCCCCTCCATCACTTCCTGGTCAGCCTCCCAGTTTGCTTCCCTATATAACACATGCTCAGTGCACCCCGCATTGCCTGAGCAGCTTCCTAGTTCTCTGAGTACCTGTTTGCCCAGTGTTTCGTATATTTAATGTCTAACTTCTTGTGTACCAACCCGGGCTTTGTCCTCCATTTGTGCTCGTCTGTCAAGCCCAACCTTGGCTTGTTTTCCAGATCCTCTTCTGTCTCCTGGCATCTGTATTCTGCATACGTGAGTTGTCTCCATATCATTAGCTGGGCTTACCTAGTTTCAGTCCATCCCCACCATCAGGGGCTGTTGTGAAGAAACAGACTGGGACTTAAGCCTCGTACACACAATCAGATTTTCGGACGTCCGTTCGTCCGTTCTTTGTTCCATTCTAGTCTGATGTCGAAAGTGAAGAGGTTACTCACCATACAAAAATTTTCATACGACAGAATACAACTTTAGAAGTGACATCATGTGTTGAATCGTTTTGTATGTATTCTTTCGTTTCTGAGCATGCGTAGTCTTCCGCTTACGATTTTTTTTGGACGAAAATTGGACGTTGAGTTCACGTATGACAAACATTTTATAGTCTGCACATCCAGCTTTTGTCGGACGAAAAATCTGAATCAGCTGTCGAAAGCATGACCAATGTAGTAAAGATATCCCCCATTTTCCCTTACCACCTTTTTTGCCGCATACACACGCTCGGAATCTCCGATGGAAAAGGTACGACAGAATTTTTTCATCGGATATTCCGACCGTGTGTATGCCCCATCGGACTTTTTCCGTCCGAAATTGCGAGGGTGTGTACGCGGCAAAAAAGGTGGTCGGACATGTTCTATTTTTTTCCGATGAAAAACATCGGAATTTCCGTTCGTCTGGATGCAATTCCGAAGCACTAAAAACCATGCATGCTCAGAATCAAGTCGATGCATACTCGGGAGCATTGAATTTTTCTCGGCTCGTCGTAGTGTTGTATGTCACCGCGTTCTTGACAGTCGTAATTTGGTGTGAGCGTGTGTATGCAAGACAGCTTTAGCGGAATTCCGTCGGGAAAAACTCGTCAGAGTTTATTCCGACAGAAAAAACGGTTGTGTGTACGAGGCATTACACTCAATACTCCCCCACCCCCTGTTTTCCTACCCCTCATCAATGAAAACAACCACACGAGAGTTTGGAGTTATAAATGGCCATAGCAGCCTTTTTATTAACAAAATAATTAAATAATTAAATAATAACTTTTGTAATGACAATTTGTCCCCAATTTGTCCCCAATTGTTCCGCTTCTTCCCGCAGGCAAGACCGCGTAGGAACATCCCTGGGCTAGTAGGCCCCAGCAACTCCTGGGCCTACTTCTCAGTTGCAGAGCCTTGGGCCACCAGGCCCCGAGGCCGAAAATGGCTCGTACGTCCCTGAGGCCAGGAGGGCCCTCAGTTCAGGATCAGAACGACCTCCGGTAAGGAACCCCATTAGAGCGGTCTCTGCCTGATAAGTACCCTCTCCCAAAATGCACAGTGGGTTGACCACGTATCAGGGAAATAGACGCTTTGATGCGCATGCGCGCACAAGGATGCGCGGCACCATGGTTGGGCAGGCGCGCGCCGGGACTAGGCGGACGCGCGGCGCCGTGACGATGCACATGCGCAATGGCGCACGCCTGGCGTGATGGATGCCCGGCCTATTTAAACTTTCTGCTGACAGTGGCGCATCGCTGGTGTATCTTCAGCTTGTCTGCGTTCCTGTGTCCTGTGAATCTGCTGTTCCTGATCTGTGTACCGACTCGGCTTGTCCTGATCCTTCTGACCCCCTGGCTTGATCCTTGGCTTGCATCTAAATTCCCTCTGCCTGCTTCCTGAATCTGATCCTGACTTGGCTACTGGACTTGTTTATCTTACTCCCTGAACTTGACTCTGATCCTGGACTGATTTCATGTGTTGACCCCTGGCCTGGCTCCCGACTCTGTTATCAAGTCTGTCCACCGGTCCCTGCTTCCTGGACCATCCAAGCATGCCTGTCTCCAGTTCCAGCTACCAGGCACCCGTGCTTCTGTGGGCACCACACCTGCTGTGTCACCTCCAGTGGTGTGCTGCGCTCGGCCGCAAGGGGAGCCCTCCTAGCATCTCGGCCTCCTACCAAGTTCCTGACAGTATACACCAGCCATGTCAGAGGCCGACGGAGGTGTCTCCCCCCTGGAAGCTGTTAACCAACACGTCACGGCTCTCTCTCAGGCCATCCAGAGACTTTGGGAGGAACACTCCCGATTAGAGGCCCGCTTGCTGCATACACCAACCACACCGGTCTCCAACGTCCCGGATTCTTCCTCAGACAGCTCACCTGTGACTCCTCCTACTGCGGTGATGTCCTCTCCGGAGCCACGAGTACCCACACCTGAACGCTTTTCTGGAGATCAGAAGAAGTTCAGGGCCTTTAGAAACGCCTGTTATCTGTACCTGGACTTGCAGCCACAGACTTTTTCCATTGAATCAATAAAAGTGGGGTTCATCATTTTACTGCTAAATGGTGACCCTCAAGTATGGGCCCATGGCCTATTGGAACAGAAAGACCCTGCTATAGACTCTGTGGAACAGTTCTTTCAAACCATGGCTCGGTTATATGACGACCCCTTGCGGGTAGCCACTGCTGAGGCTACTCTGCATGCCTTACGGCAAGGCCATCGCCCCGCAGAGGATTACACGGTGAAATTCCGCACATGGGCCACAGATTCGGTTGGGGCTGTCCGATTCCCTCAAGGATGAACTAGCCAGAGTAGAGACCCCTTCAACTCTAGAAGGTCTCATTCAACTCACCATTAAGCGTGATAGACGCCTACGTGAACGCCAGTCTGAACGCATGCAAACCTCCCGACCTGCTTGGATATGATCTGAAGCACTCCCCATGTCTAATTCCATGCATGTTAGCCTGGTCCGTCCAGCATTATCTTCCAAGGAGAAACTCTGCCGCCGACGGGCGAATCTTTGCTTCTACTGTGGGGGCTTGGGACACTACATAGACAATTGCCCCATAAGACCTGGGAAGCGATTTCCCCGTACACCGGTCTATTGTCAAGTATCCAAGTCTTCCTCCGCTCATGTTGCTCTTCAGATCACATTACAGTTGGCAGGAGAATAAATCCATCTCCAGGCAATACTTGACTCCGGGGCGTGCAGTTGCTTTCTGGATCTAGCTCTGGCAAAAAAGACTTACTATTCCTATTTATCAGAAGAAGAAAAAGCTGACCGTTCACCTGGCCGATGGCTCAATGCCCAGCTCCGGGCACGTCACTCTAGAAACTACCCCTATCCTGACCTCTATCAATTCAGGCCATCAGGAATTCCTACGTTTTGACGTATTGAGCTCTCCTCTATTCCCTGTCATTCTGGGAATCCCATGGCTCCAGGCGCACAATCCTCAGGTTGATTGGTCCAAAAAGGAAGTGTTCTTCACCTCTTCCTACTGCCAGCAACATTGTCTTGTTCCTGTATCCAAGAACGCTCCCAGTTGTTTATCCGTTCAAACTACGCCTAGTGTGGACCATAGTATACCTGCAGCCTATCAGGACTTCCTAGATGTCTTCGACAAGAAGAAAGCTGATACTCTACCCCCACATCGTTCTTATGATTGCCCCATCGAGTTGCTGCCAGGAGCAGAGATTCCGTTCGGACAGATTTTCCCTCTTTCTGAAACTGAACTTGAGACACTGAGGCAATATATAGACGAAAACCTTGAGAAAAAGTTTATCCGCCCGTCCTCACCCCCTGCCGGTGCCGGTATCTTCTTCGTTGAGAAGAAGGACAAGATGTTAAGACCCTGTGTGGACTACAGGGAACTAAACAAGGTTACCCTAAAAAACCGCTATCCGCACCCCTCATCCCCGAACTCTTCCAGAGATTTCGCACAGCCCGCATCTTTACCAAGCTCGATCTACGCGGAGCTTACAACCTAATCCGCATACGGGAAGGGGACGAGTGGAAGACAGCATTCAGAACAAGATTCGGGCATTTCGAATATCTAGTAATGCCATTTGGACTGTGCAACGCCCCAGCCACATTTCAATATTTCATAAATGACATTTTCCGGGACTACCTAGACCACTTTGTTGTCGTCTACCTCGATGACATTCTTGTATTCTCCGCCTCTCTGGAACTTCACAGAACGCACGTAAGAAAGGTGCTGAGCATCCTCAGGATTCACGGTCTGTACGCTAAAGCCGAAAAATGTGAGTTCGAGAAGACGTCAATCCAATTCTTGGGGCTCATCATCACCATTGGTGGAATAGTTATGGATCCTCAGAAGGTCAAGGCTATCCTGGAGTGGCCAGCACCTTCCGACAAGAAGGGTGTCCAGAGATTCATTGGCTTCGCCAACTTTTACAGAAGGTTTATAAAGAACTTTTCCACCATTGTTTCACCTATCACTCAGATAACCCGCCAACATACCAAGTTCTTTTGGTCTGAAGCAGCGCAAGCCGCCTTCGATCAACTCAAATCTTTCTTTACCTCAGCACCAGTCTTACAGCATCCAGACCCTGCTCTACCCTATGTCCTGGAAGTCGATGCTTCGGAGGTGGCCACAGGAGCAGTACTATCTCAACGTCAGGGTCCTAAAGCACTGCTTCACCCCGTGGTCTTCTCTTCACGGAAGATGAGTCAGCCAGAAAAGAATTATGACGTAGGGCAGGGCCTAAAATTTCAAGTCTAGACCTACTAGCCAGGCTAAAACCTTGCTCTCCACCAGTTGCATCACCAAACCTTTCCCAGGTCCGTCCCCCAGCCCCGCCCCTTAAAGCCCGGCCCCTTAAAGCCCCGCCCCCTTAAAGCTTATAAAATTTTAATTTTCTTTAGAATAAAGAGTCCCATCAGTGTCCCCAGAGAGCCCCCCGCTTACATCAGTGTCCCCAGAGAGCCCCCCCCGTACATCAGTGTCCCCAGAGAGCCCCCCCTTACATCAGTGTCCCCAGAGGGCCTCCCGCAAAATAAGTGTCCTCAGATGGCTCCCATCTTACATCAGGGTCCCCAGGTCATTTACCTTAAGCTGGTGGGTGTAGGGATGTACACCGTTGGCAGGCCTCTCCTCGTGTCCCGAACGGCGGTGGAGAGCGGACCTCTCCTCGTGTCCCCCGCGGCGGTGGAGAGCGGACCTCTCCGTGTGTCTCCCTCAGCAGTGGAGAGCGGAATTCTCCTGCACCTGTCCCCTGTAATGGCGATGCCGAAGAAGAAGCCCTTACATCAGGGTCCACAGAGAGCCTCCCCTTACATCAGTGTCCCCAGAGAGCCCCCTTTACATCAGGGTCCCCAGAGAGCCCCCGCTTACATTAGTGTCCCCAGAGAGCCCCCGCTTACATTAGTGTCCCCAGAGAGCCCCCTTTACATCAGTGTCCCCAGAGAGCCTCCCTTTACATTAGGGTCCCCAGAGAGCCTACCCTTACATCAGTGTCCCCAGAGAGCCCCCGCTTACATCAGTGTCCCCAGAGAGCCCCCCCCTTACATCAGTGTCCCCAGAGAGCCCCCCCTTACATCAGTGTCCCCAGAGAGCCCCCCTTACACCAGTGTCCCCAGAGAGCCCCCGCTTACATCAGTATCCCCAGAGAGCACCCCCTTTACATCAGTGTCCCCAGAGAGCCCCCCGCTTACATCAGTGTCTCCAGAGAGCCCCCGCCTACATCAGTGTCCCCAGAGAGCCCCCGCTTACATCGGTGTCCCCAGAGAGCACCCCCTTTACATCAGTGTCCCCAGAGAGCCCCCCGCTTAAATCAGTGTCCCCAGAGAGCCCCCCGCTTACATCAGTGTCCCCAGAGAGCCCCCGCTTACATCAGTGTCCCCAGAGAGCCCCCCCCTTACATCAGTGTCCCCAGAGAGCCCCCGCTTACATCAGTGTCCCCAGAGAGCACCCCCTTTACATCAGTGTCCCCAGAGAGCCCCCCGCTTACATCAGTGTCCCCCGAGAGCCCCTGCTTAAATCAGTGTCCCCAGAGAGCCCCTGCTTAAATCAGTGTCCCCAGAGAGCCCCCACTTTACATCAGTGTCCCCAGAGAGCCCCCCGCTTACATCAGTGTCCCCAGAGAGCCCCCCGCTTACATCAGTGTCCCCAGAGAGCCCCCGCTTACATCAGTGTCCCCAGAGAGCACCCCCTTTACATCAGTGTCCCCAGAGAGCCCCCCGCTTACATCAGTGTCCCCAGAGAGCCCCCGCTTACATCAGTGTCCCCAGAGAGCCCCCGCTTACATCAGTGTCCCCAGAGAGCACCCCCTTTACATCAGTGTCCCCAGAGAGCCCCCCGCTTACATCAGTGTCCCCAGAGAGCAGAGAGCCCCCCCGCTTACATCAGTGTCCCCAGAGAGCCCCCGCTTGCATCAGTGTCCCCAGAGAGCATCCCCCCCTTACATCAGTGTCCCCAGAGGGCCTCCCACAAAATAAGTGTCCATCTTACATCAGGGTCCCCAGGTCATGTACCTTAAGCTGGCAGGCCTCTCCTGTTGTCACAAACGGCGGTGGAGAGCGGACCTCTCCTTGTGCCTCCCTCGGTGGTGGAGAGCGGACCTCTCCTTGTGCCTCCCTCGTTGGTGGAGAGCGGACCTCTCCTTGTGCCTCTCTCAGCGGTGGAGAGCGGAACTCTCCTTCACCTGTCCCCTGTAATGGCGATGATGAAGAAGAAGCTGGAAGTCGGAAACCGGAAGTCGGAAATCGGAAGTCGGCTTCAAACTGAGGCTTGAAACGCAAATCGAAAGCAAATGGATCCCCGGGGACTGGGGATCACATTGCAAGCCCGCTGTTACTGCGCTCGCCTTACTGCGCTCGCCAAGCGGCAATTTACGCTTGCATTTGGCGAGCAGGCGAGTGCAAATTTCAACCCCTGACGTAGGGGATTGTGAACTTTTAGCAATTAAGACTGCCTTGGAGGAATGGAGATACCTCCCTGAAGGTGCCACCCATCCTATCTTGATCTTCACAGATCATAAGAATTAAAAAAATCTCCGCACGGCTCGATGGGCCTTGTTCTTTTCTAGGTTTAATTTCCATATTACCTACCGCCCAGGGTCGAAGAATGGGAAGGCTGACGCCTTATCTCGAATGTTTCCGGATACCCCTAAGGAAATCTCACCCAGTACAATCCTGTCTTCTCAAAACTTTCTTTTGTTACAGCCTGATTTAAGGACTTCAATTGAGCAGGCATCTACTCAGTGCACTGAGGAAGAAAGCTCCTCTTTAAGAAATCAGGAGGGGCTTCTCTGGCACCAAGACAAGATCTTCGTCCCTCAGCAGGTCAGGGTTCAAGTTCTAAAGTCCTTTCACGACCACCAGCTAGCCGTTCACTTTGGGGTCCGGAAGACAACTGAGCTCGTTCAACGATCCTTGTGGTGGCCTACTCTAGGTCTGACTGCAAGGAATATGTAAATTCCTGTATGACTTGCCAACGGAACAAGGGGTCCAACGCTAAATCTTGGGGTCTGTTGAGACCACTACCCGTCCCTGAACCACCGTGGAAAAACATTTCTGTGGACTTTATAGTAGATCTGCCACCCTCGGAAAATTTCACAACCATCTTGGTTGTAGTAGACCGACTCTCCAAGATGGCACATTTCGTACCAATGATGGGCACACCGTCTGCTACGGACACAGCAAAAGTCTTTATAAAGGAGATAGTCAGACTGCATGGCTTAGCGGACAACATTGTGTCTGACAGAGGTGTGCAATTCACCTCTAAATTCTGGAGGAACCTCTGCAAATCATTATCCATCGAGACTTGTTTTTCCACAGCCTACCACCCACAAAGCAACGGCCAGACTGAAAGAACGAATCAAACGCTAGAGCAATATTTGCAGTGTTTTTGTTCCTTTTCTCAGGATGACTGGTTCTCACTTTTGCCTTGTGCGGAATTCGCATATAATAACTCTGTACACACCGCAACCAACCAGTCACCATTCTGGGGAAATTATGGCTTCCATCCATCTTTCTTACCCAATACCATCCCCGAATCCTCAGTTCCGGCAGTCCAGGACAGAATAAACTCTCCGGGACACAATGAAGAAAGCCCAAGAAGCTTACAAAAAACATTATGACAGAAGGAGAAGAGGAGATCCCACCTTTAAAATTGGGGACAAAGTCTGGCTGTCATCAGTCAACCTTAAATTGCCAGGTCCGTCCCAGAAACTGGGGCCAAAGTTTGTTGGCCCTTTTGAAATTAAGCAAGAGATCAATCCCGTAGCCTTTGAACTTGCTCTACCTGAAACTTATAGAATTCATCCTGTGTTTCATGTGTCATTGCTTAAACATGCCATCTCTAGTTCTTTTCCAGGAAGAGAAGAGGTACCTCCGCCTCCGGTCCTGGTTGGAGACTAAACAGAATTTGAGATGGAGTCCATTCTTGACTGTCGACGGAGAGGTAGGACAATTCAGTTTTTAATTAAATGGAAGGGATATTCTGCAGAAGAGAACTCTTGAGAGCCTGCAAGTTATGTACACGCCCCGAGGCTTATACAGAGATTCCGCAGCAGTCACCCCGAAAAATGGGCACGCCTGGGCATCCGGAGGCTGCCCCTTGGGGGGGCACTATCAGGGAAATAGACGCTTTGATGCACATGCGCGCACAAGGATGCGCGGCACCATGGTTGGGCAGGCGCACGCCGGGACTAGGCGGACGCGTGGTGCCGTGACGATGCGCACGCACATGCGCAATGGCGCACGCCCGGCGTGATGGATGCCCGGCCTATTTAAACTCACTGTTGACAGTGGCGCATCGCTGGTGTATATTCAGCTTGTCTGCGTTCCTGTGTCCTGTGAATCTGCTGTTCCTGATCTGTGTACGGACTCGGCTTGTACTGACCTGATCCTTCTGACCCCCTGGCTTGATCCTTGGCTTGCATCTGACTTCCCTCTGCCTACTTCCTGCATATGATCCTGGCTTGGCTACTGGACTTGTTTATCTTACTCCCTGAACTTGACTCTGATCCTGGACTTACTTCTTGTGTTGACCCCTGGCCTGGCTCCCGACTCCGTTATCAAGTCTGTCCACCGGTCCCTGCTTCCTGGACCATCCAAGCACGCCTGTCTCCAGTTCCAGCTACCAGGAACCCGTGCTTCTGTGGGTACCACAACTGCTGTGTCACCTCCAGTGGTGTGCTGCGCTCAGCCGCAAGGGGAGCCCTCCTAGCATCTCGGCCTCCTACCAAGTTCCTGACACCACGCCCCCTGAGCCACTTCTGGGAAAGGAATACCCAATACACCTAGCCTGCTGCATTTCCAACCCTGACCCGTGATGACAGTGACACCTACTGTCAGGTGGAAAACGCGCAGCCCAGCTAGACTGAAACAGAGCCATCAATTTACATAATTCTTTCTGAGCTGAACTACAGCTCAGATAACTCAATTTAACTTATAGCATCTACCCAACAGGAGTAGGGCGCTACATATGAAGTTAATCACAAGAGTCCACAGAGTTCCCCTTTTCGTCTGAATCCTCAGAGTTTCCTCTTACATCTGAACTTGCAGAGTTCTTACACTGTAAGGGGCGACTCTGCAGACTCTGATGTAAGGGAGACATAAGGGATGCTCTGGGAACCCTGATTTAAGGAGGAACGTTGAGAACTCTGTACGGAGAGGACTCTAATGTAAGGGGAAACACTGCGCCCTCTGATGTGAAGGGGAATTCTGATGTAAAGGTATTTCTGGTAAGCGGAGCCCCACTTACATCAGAGTTTCCTGTATTCCCCTTTATTCAGTATTCCTAGAGCCCCCTTTACATCAGAGTTCCCACTTATACTTTAAGGGGGAGCTCTGTGGACTTTAATGTAAAGGGGAACGAGACAGGGATGGATGGTGAGCTCACTCACCCTTTGGCAGTCAGCACCTCTCTTCCAGATGTATCTGCGGCTGCTAGGCTTCAAATTTCCCACCCCCACTTCCCTTTCCTGAGGCACAGTGTTGGGGATTGCAGTGTGGGCAGACACAAAGGGGTAGGGGTGGGAGGAAGAGGAGCAGGTCAAGCCTTCCCTCCTCTCCCATCTGGGAGGGGGGGTGTTAGTGCTGGCTTTGGGCAGTGTGAAAGAGAGTGTAACAGGCACTCTCAGCTTAGACAACTGCAACCAACAACCCTGCTGAAAAGCCATAGCCTAGTCTGAATAATGTGTCCGGGTTTCAGGTGGTCTGAAACCCTGATGCTTGATTCAAAACCCGAAGTGCCTGGGTGAATCCTGGACAGGTGGCAACCCTAGGTGGCAGAGGTGTACAGGGGATGAGCAGGAGTATGTGTGAGAGTTTAATAATGCAGAGGTGTTTGCACAGTTGCCAACTGTCTGATACTGGCCTGCATGTTTGGTGTTCTTTCAGCAGTCCCTATCTGTAGCAGCAATATAGGAAAAAATGTATATGTAACCATTGACATCAATTGTAATTAGATGACACAAACCCCACATTATTCACGCACAAGTTGTTCTTCCTGAATCTATAAGAAATAAAGCAAACAATTTTCAAATGCATCTAAGATCATTTCGAATGATTGTAAATGATTACCATCTAAAACAACTCATTACGTTTAAAATAGAAATGAAAAGTAAAACATTTGTATATAGATATGAAAAAATCATTATTAATACCTTTTTTTCCCTTTTTTTTTAAATTGATCACATTCCCTCTGCTTTCAGCTGCATAAGAGCTGGGGGGAGGAAAGGCAACAGCACATTAAGCTTCCCAGTGAACGGTTTTGCGTAAGGGGGGGGGGGAGGCGTGTCAGGACAAGTCTGATCATTGGAGAAGAGCAGACTGGGATCCTACCACCACAGCTAGAGAACTGACCACAGATTGTTCTCCTGCTTAGTGTGGTCAGTTTTTAATAGGAAAGCAAAAGGACTGGCAGGAACACCAAGGAATTTCACACACAGGAAGCAATACAAAGAGAACTGGATACTTTCTCATACAGTACATGGTACAGCAGGTACATATCAGGAATATGAAATGTTGAGTTTACATACTCTTTAATACAATAATTAGCTATAAACATATTTGGTGCTTTTTGGAATGCAGCGACTTGACTGACAAAAACTGGAAGTGTAGAACCTGCAGTGTTAATACATAAAAAAGACAGAAAACATTTATGACATTAAAAACCACAAAGTGAACACGTTTTTTGAAGCATAAAAGACATCAGACTTAGTGTGACAATGATTGATGACATGCATTGAAATCATTGTTCTAGAGCTAAGCTGTGCTATAGCTTCTTACCAGCTTAAAAAGAATGTCAGGTCTCTTATTATTTGGGCCAAAATCATTACCATTATATACAAACTGGAAAATCCCTTTGTAATATAAAGCATATTGAATATACACAATCATATCCCCCGCCTAGGTTGTGGTATAAAAGACACATAACCATTTTTTTCCCCATTTAAATGGTGTTTGCACAAACAATCCATGGATCAGTGTTTGCATGTGTAAGCCTGCATACCATCTACTCTAGTACTTGGTGTGAGAGCCATAAAGGAATAATTCTATTGTACATTACAAGAGAGATGCATTATCTGCGAAGAAAGGAGATCATTTTTGTAACTGTTATTTTAAATACTTTATATAATGAAAACATGCATAATGGATGTATTCCTCTATTGCTGCAAATATTACCTTCGGAGGACTGTTAACAAGCATGTTGGTATTATTAACTTTGTCAGCTCATACTCTTAAGAGCAAACTATTATGCCGCGTACACACAGATGTTTTTAATGTCATTGAAAAAAAACGAAGTTTTTCTCGACGTGATTCTTCTCAAGCCTGCCTTGCCTACACACTATCGTGAAAAAAAATGCTTGAGCAAAGAGCGGTGACGTACAACACGTACGACAACACGTACGACGGCACTATAAAGTGGAAGTTCCATTTGGATAGCGCCACCCTTTGGGCTGCTTTTGCTGATTTCGTGTTACCGTGTGTTAGTAAAAGTTTGGTGAGAGACGATTCGCGCTTTTTAGTCTCCGTGCTTTTCAGTCCGTTACAGCGTGACGAATGTGCTATCTCCATTACGAGCGCTCCCGTCTCATAACTTGCATCTGAGCATGCGTGTTTTTTTTCCCGTCATTAAAGCGTACACATGGCCGTTTTTCACGACTAGAAAAACGACGACGTGAAATACGTCGAGAAAAAATATAGCATGTTCTAAATTTTTAATGACCATTTTTCTCGTCAAGGAAAATGCTCTGGAGCCCACACACGATCGTTTTTAATGACCAATTGAAAAAATTGCATTTTTCTTGTCATGAAAAACGGTCGTGTGTACACGGCATAAAGGTTTTAGCCAGTTTTTATTTAAATGTTAAAGTTGGTAAGCTGATCTTTTATGTAACTTTTATTTATTCTACAATATGTTCAAACCATTACGTTGAAGAGCATGCTAGGATTTCTAAGAAGAAAGCTTAACATTACCTTCCCACTAAAAAGTATATGGGTCCATATCATTATGTGTTTTATGTGTGAATTTTGTTACATTTTCTTACATTTTATCAATCTTGAGTTTTAACTTTTTTTTTTTATTATTAATCTTATTATTGTTTGAGGGAGGCAAACATGTCTCCTATGTAATAATATACTCAACTTAAGCCCAGGTTCACAATGGGCTGCGGGAATGAAGCCTTGCAAGTTCCGCTGAACTCGCACAATTTCACTCCTGCTTGTCAGTCCCAATTTCGGCCGCGATTACAGAGACATCTGTGCAGATTTCTACTTTCTACTATTTGAAATCGGTGCAACACCGCAGATGCAGCG
The DNA here is from genome assembly GCA_029206835.1 of Rana muscosa. Taxonomy (NCBI): domain Eukaryota; kingdom Metazoa; phylum Chordata; class Amphibia; order Anura; family Ranidae; genus Rana; species Rana muscosa. Next base: position 827,885,993 of record CM055118.1, on the reverse strand, counting down.
TTGCACCGATTAGGACGGTGCCATTGCCGGAAATTGTCGGCAAATGCCGCAAGATTGACATGTCAAATCGGATGTCAAAACGCACCAGTGTGAACCAGGGCTTAAGGTGATTTCCAGGTTTGTATATTTTTTACATCATTACATTGGTCCAGCTGGGACTAATATAACTATGCATATACCATACCTGGCCAATCACCCTGGAAGCTGTACATTGCTGTAGTAGGCACTATTACTATAGTGATCTCCATTCTCCACTAGCTCCCGCGTCCCGTGTTGAGCAGCTTCACTGCTGCATAGGCACTATTCAGGGGACACTTTGCATTTTCTTAATTTATTTTTCTTTCTTTCTTGGAAGTGCCCAAATAAACTGTAGGCTTTAAGGTCAGATTGTGTTTGTGGAGAGCCCAGGCATGAAATGCAGCATGGGCAAGGGTGTGCACCATGCTCCCTTGCTTGTTCTGATACTATTCTGGAAGTCAAGGAAAGTACTGTAACATCTTGCATGATCTGCTGGCCCCAGTGATTGCCCATCCCTCCCTGTCTGCTGGCCATTTACAAGCGCCCCATCAGTGATGACATATCAAAGGAATTGGCTATTTTTTATGTTTCCCTTTGAACTGCTCCAAAATGGCTTCCTTCCGTTGAATGACAGCTTTTACATTTTTTTCCCTGTGGTATATGCCCCCCAGGTCAGTGCCCGCCCGCCCCCCCCCCCCCATTTATTTATTTATTTATTTATTACAGGTTCTTATATAGATCCATAAATTTACACAGCTTTTTACACATATATCGTACATTCAAATCAGTTCCTGTCCTCGAGGAGCTTACAATTTAAGTTTCCTAACTCACATTCATAAATACACATACTAGGCATAGCTCCCAACTGTCCCTGATTTTGAGGGGCTGTCCCTGATTTTGAGGGACTGTCCCTGATTTTGGGTCCCTCAAGTCCCTCTGTCCCTCTTTTCTCCTCATTCGTCCCTCATTTTGGTCTGATCTATATAGTTGTATATAAAAGGCACTATTTATCTTTCAAAAAGTGTTTCCCAGTGCTAAAACTTTCATCCCAATTTGAAACTGCTGTATTTGTAAATTTAAAAAGCCAGTATAAAGGAGTCGTAGTGGTAAAAAAAAAAAAAAAAACACTTGTGGGTTTAACTAATATTTTTTTGTATGATTCGGGCGTGAAAGGGGGTGTGTCCTATGCCTTCATACTTTTGCTAATAGGTGTCCCTCGTTCTCATCTCAAAAAGTTGGGAGGTATGATACTAGGTCCAATTTAGACAAGAGCCAATTAACCTACCCGCATGTCTTAGGAGTGTGGGAGGAACTTGGATTACCCAGGAGAAACCCACGCAGGCACAGGGAGAACATGCAAACTCCAGGCAGGTAGTGCCCCACCTCTTTATTTGTCAATTCCTTTTAGCTTAGGAAATGACCATTTGCTGAAATTGAACATTCGTCTCCCATTGATTTCAATAGGGTTTGGATTCTGATCCCAACTTTGATGACCTTATGTTCAGCTCATCCCTATTCTAGAGTAGTCATCATAGCAACAGGTAGCATCAGTGAGATCACTACAGAGCCTTGACTTCTGCTAAACATGTCACCAAAGTAACAGGGAGTAGCAGTGTCATTACTACAGATGCTTGGCCTATTCTAAAGGGGTCTCCATAGCAGCAGACAGCATCAGTGGCATCATTACAGAGGCCGGACCTCTACTAAACACGTCACCATAGCAACAGGAAATACAGTCACTACAGATGCTTAGCCTCATCTAGAAGAGTTATCATAGCAACATGCAGTATCAGTGTTATCATTACGGAGGTGCAGAAGTGCTAGACATGTCACATAGCAACAGGGGGTAGCACTGTCATCACTACAGATACTTAGCCTCTTCTAGGTTGGTCACTAAACAGGCAGCATCAGTGAGATCATTACAGACCAGTGTCGACTGACTTAATGCCCTTTTAGTCTACTAAAATACGAATAAAACTAATATAAATTGGGATGACTAAAATACGACTAAAACTAAAATTGCATTTTAGTCAAAAGACTAAGACTAAAACTAAACTGAAATTTGATGTCAAAATTAACCCTGGTCTGTAGTGCATGTTCATACCTCAATAACCTGAAAAAAAACCATATTGGATTTTTCACTCCAGCAGTATATAATGAGTTTGCAAATTGTAGAGAAATACTTAAATAATGTATTACAATTTAACTACACCCATTCGATTTTAAAATGAGTTTTAGTCGACTAAAATGATTTTAGTCGACTAAAATGTCCTGGAGATTATAGTCGGCTAAAATGTCCTGGAGATTTAGTCGACTAAATACGACTAAAGCTTAAACAATTGCAGAAGGCTAAAATGGGACTAAAACTAAAATGCCATTTTAGTCCTAAATGTCACGGACCTGGTAGGAGTCTGAAATGACGAAGTCGGCCTCCCTTGTATCTCCTACCCAAGCCCCACTGAAGGTGGAACAGATGGTGGCTAGGGTCAAGAGAAACATGAGTGCCTGGGAATGTTGCTTGTAGAACCTGCGGTGGAAGTAGTAGGCTCGGTGATACCAGCAGGACAGCAGGTGAAGAACTGGAGTGCAACTCAGAAGATCAGCGGATGTTAAAGAGGAACTCCAACCAACTTGCAGGTTCAGGCTTGGTGGCTTGTCAGTACTTCCTGTGGTCAGGAGACAGGAGAGCACTGGACACAGGAGAGCTGAGAAGATAGAGAGCCAGTCATGGAGATAGCCAGGTTCGGTAACAGGCGGGCTGCAGAGTATAAGGCATAGTCAGGTACCAGTAATCAAGTAAATCAGAGTCCAGAAGCAGAGTCAGAGGAAGCCGGGACCAGTAACAGGTATCAAGCAGGTAACAAGCAGGGTTCAGAGGATCAGGACATAGCTGAAGACCAGTCAGCACTTGTAGAGAGTCAGATCACCCTTTAAATAGGGCGTCTGGCGCCAACTGGCGTTAGGGACGCGCTCCTGCGCGTGCACGCCGTCCGTTGCGCACGTGCATTCGCAAATTACGTGCGCGTGCCATACGTGAATCAACAGTTCTCTTACACTAAAGCCCTGTACACACGATTGGATATCCTATGGATTCTAATCCGATGGATTTTTCCATCGGAAAACTGATGAAGCTGACTTCCATCAGTCTTGCCTACACACCATCAGTCAAAAATCCGACCGTCCAAAACGCTGTGACGTAAAACACTCCGACAAGCTGAGTAAAATTAAGTTCAATGCTTCTGAGCATGCGTCGACTTGATTCTGAGCATGCATGGGTTTTTTGTCCGATGGAGTTCCACACAGACGATTGGAATTTGCTATCGTTTTTTTGCCCATTGGATAAATTTAAAACATGTTCTATTTTTTCTCACCGATGGAAAACAGACCGATGGGGCCCATACACGATCGGTTTGTCCGATGAAAAAAGTCCAAGACTGTTTTCATCGGTAAAACCGATCGTGTGTACACGTCTTTAGACTAATGCCGCGTACACATGATCAGAATTTCCGACAACAAAACCGTGGATTTTTTTCCGACTAAATTTCCATCAAACTTGGCTTGCATACACACGGTCACACAACTGTTGTCTGAAATTGCGAACGTCAAGAACGTGGTGATGTACAACACTACGACGAGCTGAGAAAAATTAAGTTCAATGCTCCCGAGCATGCGTCGACTTGATTCCAAGCATGCGTGTTTTTTTGTGCGTCGGAATTGCATACAGATGATCAGAATTTCCGACAAGAAATGTTCTTGTCAGAAAAATTGAGAACCAGCTCTCAAATTTTTGTTGTCGGAAACTCCGACAGAAAAAGTCAGATGGAGCATACACATGGTCGGAATTTCCGTCCAAAAGCTCACATCGAACTTTTCTTGTCGGAATTTCCGCTTGTGTGTACGCGGCATAAGACTAAAACTAAGTCAAAATTTGCAGCTAAAATTAACACTGTTACAGACACCTGACCTCTCTACTGGGCATGTCACTATAGTGACAGGGAGTAGAAGAGTCCAGTGGCATACCTAGCATATCTGGCACCCGGGTTGATTTTTTTTAACACCCCCTACCCCACCCGAAAGTACTCGAATAAATAAATGCAACATTTTGGGTGTGGACAAATTGCACTAACAGTGGGACCAAAAGGGACATTGTTAAATTAAACTTGAGACTACTTACAGCATATAAATGCTACAATCTTTATTAGACTTGTGCACAACGGAAAAATTTGTTCCGTTTCGGTTCGTTTCTTTCCGGTCCTGTTGATTCGTAATCATTCGTAATTTTGCTAGACGGGATTTTTCGTGTTCGGACTCATTCGTATTTTTGCAAGCGACATTTTTCGTTGAATTTTTTGTTGCTTTATAATTCGTACTTTCGGTAGAGTACGTTGTTTTTCGTTGATTCTGGACACAACTCCTACTTTCGTAACTTTTTTTGGGTTCGTTGATTCGTAATTTTCCGTGTCTCTCTCACAACGACGCTGCCTATTATGCCTAATGTGCTTCGAATGGATTTGTACTTTTCTAAATACATTGCGGTTATTTGTAACGATTCGAAATCTCGTATTTTACTTTCGTTTTTAACATGCGGCTATAGGCTCCGCCCCTGTACACCATTTTGAGAGGGTTCAGCACGGTGAGGGAGAAGCAGAGAGCAGAGCAGAGTGTTATTGTGCTTCGAATGGATTCGAAATCTCGTATTTTACTTTCGTTTTTTACATGCGGCTATAACCTCCGCCCCTGTACACCATTTTGAGAGGGAGTTCAGCACGGTGTGGGAGAAGCAGAGAGCAGAGCAGAGTGAGTGTTATTGTGCTTCGTATGGATTCGTACATTCGTAACTTTTTCATAACGAATTATGCCGAAGACATTCGGGCATTCGCTATTTGCGGTATAATTTATTTCGGATTCGGTCTTATTCGTAATTGCTTTGTTCGGAAATTCGAATGCTTCCGAATGTCCGAAAGTTGCTAAATTCGGACGAATTTCAATTCGTTACGAAACGAATTGCACAAGCCTAATCTTTATACCCATTGCTATGCCACAAACAATAGTCTAACAGATATGTATGAGCCTCAGCACACTCATTTAAAAAAAATTAAAGTTCCATTGCATATGCTTTTCTACACACAGCCTACTTTTCTATATATCGTTACATAGTTTGTAAGGTTGAATAAAGACACAAGTCCATCCAGTTCAACCTGTGTGGGTGTGTTCTTCTTAACCATTTCAGCCCCGGGGGGATTTGCCCCCTTAATGACCAGGCCATTTTTTGTGATAGGGCACTGCATAGTTTTTAACTGACAATTTCGCAGTCGTGTGATTTGGTACCCAAAGAAAATTGATGTCCTTTTTTTCCCCACAAACAGAGCTTTCTTTTGGTGGTATTTTATCACCTCTGCGGTTTTTTTTTTCCCGCTATAAACAAAAAAAGAGCGTCAATTTTGAAAAAAACACAATTTTGTACTTTTTGCTGTAATAAATATCCAAACAAAAAAAACTTGAAAAAAACGAATTTCTTCATCAGTTTAGACCGATATGTATTCTTCTACATATTTTTGGTAAAAAAAAAATCGCAATAAGCGTATATTGATTGGTTTGCGCAAAAGTTATAGCGTCTACAAAATAGGGGATATATTAATGGCATATTTTACTAGTAATGGCGGCGATCTGAGATTTTTATCAGGACTGCAACATTGCGACGGACAGATCAGACACTTTTGACACTTTTTTGGGACCAGTGACATTTATGCAGCTATCAGAGCTAAAAATAGCCACTGATTACTGTATAAATGTCTCTGGCAGGAAAGAGGTTAACACTAGACGGCGATCAAGGGGTTAAATGTGTTCCCTCACTGTGTGTTCTAACTGTGGGGGGACTGGGCGAGGAGTCATATTGCTGTTCCTACTTAGTAGGAGCACAAGTTCTGTCTCTACTCCCCTGACAGAACCGGGATTTGTATGTTTATACACACAGATCCCCGTTCTGGCTCTGTCAGGAGCAATCGCAGGTGCCTTGGGGACGTCTCGCCCGCTGGCCATGCGCATCGGCTCTGGGGGCACACTGCGGGCATGCGCACGCCTGCGCCTGCCATATCGATTTAAACAGCCGAAGTACATTGATGGCGATTTGTGCAGTCCTGCCAACCTGCCGCAGTACAACTGTGGCGACGTGTCGACAAGTAGTTAATGAAGAACTACAGAAGAATATACTGTAATGTACTTAGAGTGCAGTGGTCAGGAAAATGTCATATACTGTAAAGCACAGTGCACAGACTGCAGCGGTCAGGAGTATGAAATATACCAGTAGCGGAACTACCAGGGTCCCAAAGGTTGCATTTGCGACCCGGCCCTGGCGTTTCGCCACTGTGAGGGGGGCTCCAAGATGACTACGTGTTAACAAGCACCTTTCTCCTGTCCGTAACTAGGATAAAAGTGCCTGTAAAATGTCATCAGCAGCTTTGAACTGCGCATGCGCAGTCCCGGAAGAAGTCGATTAGAGAAGTGCCGGGTTCGGCCTTGGATTAGGCAGTGGGGTGTAGCTAATATGCACACGCCCTGCCGCACGAGTAGCGACTGAGTTTAGCAGTACACTAATCGGCTGAATTCGGAACTGCACATGTGCAGCTCCGAATTGCCGACATGGACGTTTTCAAATGTTTTTTTCCACCAGCCCCGCATGCTTACGAGTTGCGGGCGGCCCTCCATAAACAATTTCTGCACTTCCTGAAAGCCCACAATGAAACTGGGGAGTGCCCGGATTTTTGGCTAAATTACATATACTGACAGTACAAATTCCAGATTCTCTTTTTGAGATCTGGAGGATGTAGGGGGGCACTCTGAATGCACTAATGGGGCATGGTGAAGGATGTAAGGAGCACTCTGGAGGCAATCACAAAGAGGACACTGGGATGACACCTTGGAGGATGTGAAGGGGCACTATTTTAATACTATTTAATTCCCTATTTTTTTTCATACAGTGTGCCTTCTTACATCCTTCAAAATGCCCCCCTAGTAAGAGTAAGGTGTCAGTGGTGGAACTTCCAGGGTCGCAAAGGTCGCACTTGGGACTGGGCCATGGTGTTCTGCCACCATGGAGGGCCCCAAGACAGCAGAAAAAGTCCAGCTGTGGGACCGTAAAATAAAGGGCATAGCCACTAGAGTAAAGGGCCCCAAGATCAGTGGGAAGGGTCCTGGGAATGGTGGGAAGGGACCTGGGACCAGTGGCAAGGGCCCCAGGACCAGTGGCAAGAGCTCCCGGATTGATGGAAAGGACCCTAGGATGGGGTCCTGGTTTCTTGTACCAGGCCCAGAAGGTACTAGTTATGCGTCTGAAATGTACAACATATCGCTATAGTGTAGGGATCAGGAGTGCATATTGCAGAGGATGCAAGGTTCAGGAGTGCCCAACACAGAAAATGAAGGCTCAGAAATGTGTAACGCAGAGAACGCAAGGCACAGGAGTGTATAACGCAGAGAATGCAAGGCACAGCAGTGTGTAACACAAAGAATGCAGGTCCCATGAGTGCAAAAAACAGACAATGCAGGGCGCAGGAGTGACTAACTCACAGAGAATACAGGGCTCAGGAGTGTGTAATGCACAGAATACAGGGAATAGGTGTGCACAGCGCAGAGAATACAGGGCTCAGGAGTGCCTAACGAAGAGAATGCAGGGCAGAAATGTGCACGATGCAGAGTGCAGGGGTCAGAATTGGGTAACACAGAGAATACAGAGATTACAACCAAAATTGACCCCCTCTTCCCAGGACAAATCCTTTTCCACAAGCCTATAGCTTTCACAAAACAGATCCTTACTTACAGCTGTAAATCACCCCTTCTGGTCCACTGCTTGCTATTGGGCCACTTGTGCTCTGTGTGTCCATTGACACACAGAACGGAGCTCATCCCCACCCCCGCTTCCTCCTCACTAGCTGTGATTGACAGCAGTGGGAGCCAACAGTTCCCGCTGCTGTGTCTGAGCCAATGAAGAGGGAGAGAGCCAGGAAAGCAGCTGCTCTTATCCACATTGCAGGATTAAGTTGGGGCTCACGTATGTACTGAAGGGCTGTGGTGGAGCTGTGCACACAGCAGTTTTTTTTTTACCTTCATGTATAGAATGCATAAAGGTTAAATAAAACCTTCAGCCTTTACAACCACTTTAAAGGAGTTGTAAAGGCAGAAGGTTTTTTATCTAAAATAAAAAACATTCTGTGTGTAGCACCCCCCAATTACCTACCTGAGCTCCTTCTCTATCCATCGATGTCCACGATCCCTTAGCCATTCAGGAAACTCCTCCAGATTGGCTGAGACAGAGCAGCTGCGCCATTGGCTCCCGTGGCTGTCATTCAAAGTCAGCCAGCCAATCAGGGGAGAAAGGGGGCAGGGCCATGCCGGGCTCCATGTCTGAATGGACATGCAAAGCTCTAACTCTAACTCGGCCTGTAGCAAGCTGCTGGCTGAGGGACACTCAAAGGAGGGAGGGGCTAGAAGCAGCAAAGAGGGACCCGAGAAGAGGAGGATCCGGGCTGCTCTGTGCAAAACCAACTGCACAGAGGAGGTAAGTATAACACGTTTGTTGTTTTTAACAAAAACAAAAACGAGCTTTTACAATTACTTTAAATTGACTATTATATCATTATAAATACATAAACATGTTGGAGCTTATATGCTATTTTGGTGACTAGGTTTACATATAATGTTAATAAAATCATGTAAGAAAACAAAGACACATTTACAAATACAGAAGGAAGTTTTTCATATCGCTTTCCCATTTTGCTACATTAGTCAATATTGCAGATAATGTGTCCATGTATAGATACAGTTTTTGTAAACTCTTTCAATAAAGTTCTTTTCTTTTTCTATTGTTTGTTTTCTTAGGGACCGCTGGTTGTCACATTGTAACATGGGAATGGTGAATTAAGATATTTAAAGAAAACTTAAAGGTTCAGTTCACGTCAGCATAGGCCAATGTCTTCTATGAAAATAAAAGAGAGAATATTCATCACTGAATAACATTCTTGGAAAACAAGAGCAATCAGATGCCATCTTTTTTTCACACTAATCACTGAGGCAGAATGTGTTTACCGATTGTGTTACATTATCTGAACTTTATGGTCTACTAAATTCTTTGCAGCAGTCAGTAATAGAAATGATGGTGCTAAGTGCATATTGGAAGTTCTGGATTAGGCACATAAAGGCCGAGCCTCTGTTTTGGTCCCCATCTATTATGTAGCAGGACGGCTGTTACCTGTTTTTACAGGAATGGCTCCATAACCAGCCACCCACGCATTCAGGGACAACACAGTGCTATTTAAGCGATTGACTTGGTAATGTGCGCATTTTGTGTTTCAAATAAAAAATCTCATGCCCAGTAGCAGTACCAGCTAGTCAACAAATTTAGGTAATTTATGTAGAACTGATGTATGATAGTCATGTAGTTAGTTCACAATACAAGCACAGACATGCAAAATATTATATATAATGTTTTATTTATAATGTTTAGCAAACATGGTAAGAAATTTTATACCTGCTTTTGGTAATCAATTTATATCCTGCTACTACTGCTAGTAGAAGTAATGCTAGTTAATTTAAATTAATAGAGTCAGTGTACTAGTTTTATAAAATAATTTATATTTTTAGAAAATAATTACAATCGGACACTGACACTTTTGACACTTTTTTAGGAGCCAGTGACACTTATCTTATACAATAATCAGTGCTAAAAATATGCACTGTCACTGTACTAATGACTGGGAAGGGGTTAAACATCAAGGGCTTTAAAAGGGTTCAATGTGTGCCTAGCTGGTGTTTTCCTACTCTGGGGTAGGTGCTTGTACTGAGGAAGACATGGATCCATGTCCCTGCTTTGCAGAGACAGAGGATCCATGTCTTCCCTTCTGACAGAATGTCAATCTGTCTTGTTTATGTAGCACCCTCTACCTTTTAGGTAGGTGCTAGAATAGGATTTTTCTATGTTTAAACTATCAGTGCAGGCAAATTTAGGCAGGCCTGTGCTTTAGGCTAGGTCTGTTTGTTTTGATCTGGGGCTCGGAGTGTTTAGTGCAGTAGTGGGTGTGATCACCTGTGCTCTGACTCTGAGGCGCCTCCCTTGCTTCCAGAAAGATTGTTCTGGAGAAGAGGCTGGGCCTGAAGTTGGAGTGGTAGGCAGCTCATGTGAGGAGCTCTGACCAATCTCCATTTGGTATTGGCAGGGGGCAGGCCTCCCATATAAGCTGAGGTCACATGCTGCGAGGGAGGATTTTGTCGGGCTGGAAAAAGGAGAATGGAGTTTTAGGCAGTTGCTGCAGGGCGTCTATGGTTGCCACCTGTACGGGATTCACCCGGACAGTTCAGGTTTTGAATCATGTGTCCAGGTTTCAGGCGGACTGAAACCCGGACACATTATTTAATTCAGACCAGGCTGTGGCTCCCCAAGTAACTAAGATAGTCACACACAAATCTGTTGCCGTCCGAGAGCTGCAGAGGCCATCTGGTGGCAGGTTTGGCATCACTGGAGGGCAGGGTGATGATGTGATGAAGAGTAATCTGGCCACACCCACCATTCGCTGCGGCACGCTATGCACACTGCATTTCTACTTTCCTTGGGGCACCCAAAGGTGTCCCAGGCTGCTAAAGTGTTCAGGTTTGGCTTGAAGAAAAGGTGGCAACCCTAAGGGCGTCCCCATGTTGTGACGCGCCGAGCTCGAAGGAGCGGCTAGTAGGATGTGTGTTTCTACCATGGACTTGGGGCAAGAGAAGGTCAGTGTGTCTACTACAATGGAGAACTGGAGCAAGAGGAAGATTGTGGAGAGTAGTGCAAATTGCTGCAGGAATTGCAGATTGGACTGGCTGGGAGCAGTAGTTCGTTTATTGCCATGTGCTGCTAACTTGCTAGGCCGTCGGGGAGAGGTACCGCGTATCTCTGGCCTAGTAAAGCACTCAGGTAATATCATCTAAGAGACTGTGTAGCTACTAAAATCGCTGAGCCCCCGGGGAGAGGTACTGTATGCCTCTGGCTTAGTGATTTTCTCAAGCAAAATCATTCAAGAGACTTTATTACAATAACTAATTACAGCCAGCAAGCTGGGATTATTCAGAGTTATTCCCTTTTTGTCTTACTGGAAGTGATGAGACAGTAATCTAATGCCTCGTACACACGATCCAAAAATCGGACGACAGATCGTCCAAATGTTTTCGTTTACTAGTCGCAAGTAGAAATTGAAAAGGTTACTAAAGTCCCGAAAATTCTCGTACGACAGAAAAAAAAAATCGGAAGTGATGTCATGTGTTTTAATGTATTTGTGTTGTATTTTCGGACGACAATTTTACTGACTAAACGAAAATCATACGATTAGGTATCGTACGAGGAAAATTTTTGTGCATGTCCGATAAAATAATATCGGATGAACTGTCATGATCGGCTCACGTTAGCCCTGTACTAACGATTCGATTATCGTATGATTCTTCATCGGACGACATTTTTCGTTCGATATTTGGATCGTGTGTACGGGCCATTACAGTTCTGCAGCAAAGGATTTGTACACGCATAGAGGAGTTCAAGGGAGTGATACTCTGCAGGAGCCAGTGCATAGAGCAATAGTCTGCAGTGGAGATATGCAGGGGAAGAGACTGTGAATGTTAGAAGTGCATAGTTTTCAGGGCTTATTCTACTAATCAATGCTCCATACATGTGATGGAAGTTCAACAAGTGCTATGGGCATCTCATATCTCCTTTTACCCCAACCAAGTTGTATCCCGCAATAAATGCAACAAAACAACGCAAATGACTGCTCATTGTCTCAGAAGTGATATATGGGGGTCTGGCAGCAGGGTGATTTGGTGGATGTTTGTAACTAGTAGCAACCAACCGCTACATTTGGAGGTCCCATCGAGATCCGCCTTCATGGTTAACCTGCTGGCCGTCACCCCTAGCAATCACTAAAAGCTGGGGGAGACTTTGCCTGTTTTGCCAAGTTTGGGATATACTGAGGAAAAGGACTGTGTGTTTGCCTTTAAAAATTACTTTTGCCACATGCTGTTGCCCATAGCAACCTAATTCCAGCTTGTTGCCAAGTGTTGTTGCCCATAGCAACTGTTCAGGATCAGCACTGCCATCACGCTCCCTGCACTCATTTGTACTAATGGACACTCACAACAGCGATAAGCCCTGCAACCAGTGACTGTAACCATGTGCTATCACCCGTGGCAACCACGGCGAGCGATCGCGCTCATTGGATTACAAATATGTCCGGCGCTTTGCACGGCGAGGGCATTACCCACTGTTTGCTAAATGTAAATGACTTTATTAATCCTGCTAAACACAGTTGAGAGGAGAGTGAGTTTGTGAACGTCTACTGTTGCCCTTAGTAACAGAGACACAAGGGGGTGTCGTTGACAGGGTCTGCACGGACAGTCCCTTACAGTAGGACATTGCAAAGGAGAGACTTTCCTGTGTTAATAGGTGACTGCTGCAAAGTTTGCCTGCCATCAGTTCCAGTGCTGTGACGCAGTTTCCAAAACTATCATGCTGCCTAGACAGTGTCTGCAGTTCATCGGCGCCTGCCGCCAGGTGTCGCTACGGTGCTCGTGGCCTCAAGCCTGCTTACAGTTCCTCACACACCAAGCCAACGAGTGTGTGTGTGGAGTCACGCCCCAGCGGATGATAGTGACCGAGGCCAGCGCGCTGCACGCCAGACACGAGGCTGATGAAGATGGCGGAGAGTGGTCGGAGGACACCCGCTATGCAGTGGTCGCCTGATGTGCAGGATCGGGTGCTGGTCGACACCGGCATCCGGCTGCAGCTTACGGGAGGACTTGCCGTGGGGGTGATCGGAGGAGTGGAGAGGCTGTGCATGTTATGTCCCAGGTGCCACATACCTACGGCTGGAGTCAGCGCCTGGGCCCGGTGCGGACACTGTGGGGATCCACTAACCCGCTTAGGGGCGGTGCAGCGGGAGACCAGATACTACTCTGCAAGCCTGCATACAGGACTATGTATGCCACAGCTATAGGTGGTTCGGAAGGCCGGAGAGGGCCATAAATCATCTACCCCAGCGGTGAAGGAGTTGTCACAAGGCTCGTCCATCCCAGAGTTCCGGGACATGGAGGGAGAAGAGGATGTCGGGATGACCTGTGGCCTGGCCAGGGGCCCGGAGGTTGCAAGTGCTATTGTGCGGCCTCCGGTTGATCTCCCTGAAGAGCCGGCTCCAAGTAAGACCCTTGCTGTGCCCATCCGGAAGGAGCCCATGCTGCAGGAGAGGGAACCCTCAGGTGAGCTGGATGAGGTGAGCGAGGGCCGGGTCATAGACTGGGGTTTGCCCAGGGTGCTGGACAGATTTGGTTCCATCGAAAACTTGCTTGCTTGGTCCTCCCCGGAGAAGGCCTCTTCCAGTGATGAGGAGCCATGGTTTACAGAGGACTCTCCATCCACCGGAAACCCCAGCTGAAGTAGTGGAGGAACGACAACGTCCATTGCAAACCCCGGATCAGTCCCACAGACTCTTCACAAGTCTGCCCTCTAGTACTCAGACCAGGGCACCCACCTACCGTCAGTGGGTCAGTAAGGCCTCTGATTCCTGTTTCCTGCTTGGCCGAGGGAAGCCCAAGGAGCTGCCCAGGTTTTCTCGGTTTCAGCGAGATGTGCAAAGGAGGGTTGCCTTGGAGTGGGGCCTGGACTACCCTCATGTCCCATCCCAGATCATGGACATTGTTGAGGACTCCCGGGAGAAGTGGGAGAATGACCTGATCTGGGAGGACTTGCATGTGCCCAAGCCGAAACCGGTGCCCGAAGGTGAAATTTGGGCCAGTTTCAAGGACATTCATCGAGAATGGAAGCTTGGCCGTGCTATACACCGAGACAGGGTCCTGGTTGCAAAGGCAGGTCGGCCTACCAGGAGTCACTCGGTCTCTGTCAGAGGGGAGGGGGATAGCTTGAGGATCCACGCTTCAACATGTAGTTGGACTACTGTGTTGTGTAGCCACAAGTAGAAGCGCCCACCAGAACTGCCGGTTTGGAGCAGGGTTTGGGTGGGTTTCCCCAAAGACAAAATTGTTGCAGGGTACAGCCAATGTCTGCCACCCAGGGTGCCTGATAAGAATCACAATATTATGGACACTAGGGTGTGCTGTCTGTGCCAAAACCTTTGCTATTTACTTTTCAAGAAGGACTCCTTTACTCCTTTACTCAGGAGCCAAACAGAACGTCTATTTGCCCACGGGCAACTATGTCTCATTGTGCCCACCAAGAGGCACCTTTAGATCCCTCCGGCTGTAGTGGAAAAAAAAAAACAACAAGGGAAAATATGTCACTTTTGGAAAATTTTGAAGGATGTGTTTAGTTCCTGTCACCATGTAGAGGATTATAACTGGTGAAGTGTTAATGTACAGTTAGTGTGTATACATAGTTTGTGTGTTTGTGTCTTCCTTTAGGAAAACTTGGGATGTGACGGCTTTCCATCTCCACCGCTGGAACAGATGAAGACCTGTGGTAGGAAGAGTATTCCTCCTGAGGGGGCAGTGCTCTGGCTCCACTTGTATGTAACACTAGCTGCAGGGACCTGTAGTTAGGATGTATAAAGTGTGCAAATGTATGTGTAGCGGGGTCCTCAATTTAGGGGTAGTGTTTGAGTGGTAGTTATGCTCAAACACCTAAATTGTTAGGACATTATCAACCATTTTGTCTGCAGGAAGAATATCAGTGTACCGTTCCCTGTGGCCTGCAGGTGGCGCTGCCATTGTGAGCCAGGGTTGAACCGCTGATACAGTGCTGTGCCTTGTGTGTCCCCTCTCGGCAACCATGCAGTGGGCGTGGTCGGCCTGCTGTGTATGCTGGGAGAGGATATAAAAGGGGCGGACGCTGCCTGTTTTGGGGTTCGTTGTCGGGGGTCCTACTCCTACGGAGTGTGTCTTCTTGTCCGCCCTGGGCACCTTTGGCCCAAGGGCAGTGATGGGTGAATCAGTCCCAAGCACCTTTAGCCCTGGAGCTCCAACTAAAGGCCTTGGGCCCAGCACCTTTGGATGGGGCCCACCAAGGATTGAGGAATCCCAGGGTGCCGCCTTGCGAGGGGACCCGCATCTTAGATGAGGAGGCCGGGGGAAGAACCGTTCCGAGGGACTGGTGAGAAGTCGCGGTGAAGGAAGGGGCCCGGTAACTCTCTGGAGGGATGTCTTCTCCTTAAAAGAGGTCAAGATTAGAGACCAAGTTCACCAGGTCTGTGGCAGAGACCAAGTTCACCAGGTCTGTGGTAGAAATCAAGTTCATCAGTTTGTGCAGAGACTGTATATCGGTTTAGAGTGCCATTCTGGCTGCTAGTCCCCTCTCTAGGGAGACCAACCAAATGGGCTGTGTCTGCTTGAGAAGCCAAGCAGTGAAGTGTATTTCATTTGTGCCTGGACCTCTCTCCCACACCTTATGCTGTCCTGTTCTCCCTCCAACTTTTCTGTCTATAGACTGTGCTTTAAGAGAAATAAACTCTACGTTGGAGTTACAGCTGGTGTGGACCTTGGAGTTATTGGGGGAAATAGAGACCTGTCTTTATTGAGCATAGAGATAAGAGCCATTCTCTGGAGAACCTGGCTGAGGAGACCTGTTTCATAACACCGCTCAACCTCTTTACACAGGAGGGTACGGGCATATAGCGTGGTGTGCCCTCTCTTCCTGCGAGGAGCCAAAGGCAGGTGACAGAGGGGGTTGAGTGCGCTACATATGTATATGGTTACTGTGTACATGTGCTATTTTGTACTTTTATACAATGTTTTCCCGTCCAAATGTTATCCTTTCCCCCATCCAACCAATTGATATGGGTTGCCTTTACTCCTGGGTTCAGGAGGTATTTTGCTAATTTATTGCTCCACAGCTGAGGACAGCTGTGATTTGGTGGGGGGTGTATGTAGCACCCTCTACCTTTTAGGTAGCTGCTAGAATAGGATTTTTCTATGTTTAAACTATCAGTGCAGGAAAATTTAGGCAGGCCTGTGCTTTAAGCTAGGCCTGTTTGTTTTGATCTGGGGCTGGGAGTGTTTAGTGCAGTAGTGGGTGTGATCACCTGTGCTCTGACTCTGAGGCGCCTCCCTTGCTTCCAGAAAGATTGTTCTGGAGAAGAGGCCGGGCCTGAATTTGGAGTGGCAGGCAGCTCATGTGAGGAGCTCTGACCAATCTCCATTCGATATTGGCAGGGGGCAGGCCTCCCATATAAGCTGAGGTCACATGCTGCGAGGGAGGGTTTTGTCGGGCTGGAGAAAGATGAATGGAGTTTTAGGCAGTTGCTGCAGGGCGTCCCCACGTGGGGACACGCTGAGCGCGGAGGAGGGCCAGAGGAGCGGCTAGGACAGTGATGGCGAACCTTGGCACCCCAGATGTTTTGGAACTACATTTCCCATGATGCTCAACTACACGGCAGAGTGCATGAGCATCATGGGAAATGTAGTTCCGAAACATCTGGGGTGCCAAGGTTCGCCATCACTGGGCTAGGATGTGTGTTTCTACCATGGACTTGGGGCAGGAGAAGGTCAGTGTGTCTACTACAATGGAGAACTGGAGCAAGAGGAAGATTGTGGAGAATAGTGCAAATTGCTGCAGGTCGGTCGTTTTTACCCCAACCAAGTTGTATCCCGCAATAAACGCAACAAAACTGCAAATGACTGCTCATTGTCTCAGAAGTGATATATGGTGGTCTGGCAGCAGGGTGATTTGGTGGATGTTTGTAACTAGTAGCAATCAACCGCTACATTTACATAGGCAGACTGCCCCTCTCTCAGCCCTCCCCTCTTCCCCCTCTCTATGCCCCCTCTCTCTCAGACCTCCCCCCTCTCTCAGCCCCCTTTCTCCCTCAGCCCTCCCCTCTCCACCCTCACTCTCAACCCTCCCCTCTCCCTCCTCTCTCTGCCCTCCCCTCTCCCCTTCTCTCTCAGCCCTCCCCTTTCTCTCAGCCCCCTCTCTTTCAGCCCTCCCCTCTTCCCCTCTCTCTCAGCCCTCCCCTCTCTCTCAGTCCTCCCTTCTCTCCCAGTCCTTCCCACTCTCTCACTCCCCCCTCTCTCTCAAACCTCCCCTCTCTCTCAGTCCTCCCCCCTATTTCTCAGCCGTCTCTCTCAGCCCTCCCCTCTCTCAGCCCTCCCCTCTCTCAGCCCCCCTGTCTCTCAGCACCCCCCCCTCTCCCCCCGCTCTCTTGCGGGGGGGAGAGTGCAAGTAGCTAGCCTTGCCTAGGGCAATAGGGTGCAAAATAGCCTAGCACTGGCCCTGCCAATGACTTTACATCCCGATGATGATAGTTAACCTCCTTCTGCTCCTCATGGGTACCATTATCCGTCTCTCTCCCTTACGGGTCTCAGATATAGTTTTCTCTTTCTCTCCTGGGCTCTCCATGGGGGAAAAATCTTTGAACTCTTTATCCCCTGGACGGAACTCTCCTATGGGCCGAACTCTCCAGGGTTCTCCTTGTACTGGACCACTGTCCTGTATTTATATACCACAGGATATGTGGACTGGACCCAAAGCAGAACCCCCCCCCCCCAAAAGACCAAGGAACCGGGAAAGGCATTAACTCCTACTCTCCTGGCCAGGACAGCACTTATCTAGCTTTTTCAACCTTCTTACATGCAGATGAACAAAGTAAGCAGGAATTTTCAATGATGCAATTTCCCTAGTGGAACAGAGATAGCAAGCAAAAAACTGACAGGTGTACCCTATTTAAAAATATGTTTTGGCGTTTAATGTCCACCACAGTTAATTCAGTGTAGAATTCAGAGGAAACACTAACAAACTAAAGAAAAACTTACAAAATAACATACTCATTCTTGACCTCTCTACCACAAAATGCTTACAGTAGATCTATCACATATTGTAGCTAGAGAACTTCAATGTGTAGGCATCACAAGAATTTAAAGCAAAACTAAACCCTCTCATCCTTTTCGGTCAAAGAGGCTGCCATCTTAGCCTCTGTTTGATCTGAAACGGACATGGTGCTTTGCACATGTGATCAGTTATGACACCAGCCATTTGATGGTTTGACAGTTTGGTTGAAAGCACAACCAAATGTGACACTTAGCATTCTCCGCATGCTGAGAATGTAACAGTTTTTTTGTAAACTGTTAAATTGATGGGTTTAGTTCTGCTTTCTCTTTTTTTTTCTCTTTGTGATCCTGCCAGAATCAAACTTTCTAGCCCTTGGTGACAAAACCTATATACTGTACTGTATTTATGGATCAGCTGCATTGTTACCCTGAGACACGACTAAAATAACCACTTCCTCTGCTCTTTTCTATAACATACATGTGAGGATTTTCTAATCCTCAGAGGTAGCTTGGAATAATATAACATATAACAGTGCAGCACAGGCAGAGAGCACATGAAGTTGTCAGCTGGCAACATTTATGGAAGTATCAACAAATAATTTTTTTGCATTTATCAAACAAATAGAATAAAATACTTTCAATAGCATTTTTAACCACTTCTGGCCTTCGCTATACTTGAAATACAGCTACAGCACGGGCATAGATTACCGGGAGGGTGTCCATGTACATCTTCCCGTGCTCGCGATGGGCGGCACACTCTCTGTGATTACCGAGTCCTTGGGACTCAGCTGATCAGAGTTCGAAGTAAAGGGACGATCCTGGCCCTTTACAATGTAATCAGCTGTTAGCCAATGAAAGCTGATCACATGATGTGAACAGAAGCCGGTAATCTGCTTCTTTTTCTTTTCTCACGCTGACAGTGTAAGGAGAAAAAAATAAGCCGATTAACGGCTTGTGTAAACGGTACATCGGTCTCACACAGTGACAGTCCCTGCTGCTAAGCAGTGCCCACCAGTGCCACTTACCAGTGTCCATCATTACTGCTAACCAGTGCCCACCACTGCCACCTACCAGTGCCCACCAGTGCCACATATCAGTTCCCTCCAGTGCCACCTATCAGTGCCCATCAGTGCTGCCAATCAGTGCCGCCAATCAGTGCTGCCTATCAGTGCCACCTACCAGTGCCCATCAGTGCCAACTCTCAGTGCCCTTCAGTGCCGCCTATCAGTGCCCTTTAGTGCCGCCTACCAGTGCAGCCTCTGCAGTGCCTCCTGATCAGTGCCCATCAGTGCCACCTATCAGTGCCCACCAGTGCCGCCTTATCAGTGCCTATTAGTGCCCATCGGTGCAGCCTATCAGTGCCAATCAATGAAGGAGAAAAAGTACCTGTTTGCAAAATTTTATAACGAACAATGAAAAAACGTATTTTTCAAAATTTTACAGGTTTTTTTTGGTTTGTTTAGCAAAAAATGTAAAACCCCAGTGGTGATTAAATATCACCAAAAGAAAGCTCTAATTGTGTGAAAAAAATTATAAAATTTCATATGGGTACAGTGTAGCATTAAACCACGCAATTGTCATTCAAAGTGTGACAGCGCTGAAAGCTGAAAATTGTCCTGGGCAGGAAGGGGGTATATGTGCCCAATAAGCAAGTGATTAACAGAATAACCCTTCAAAAACAATTGTGTAGACTGTTCTGACGGTAGTTTATCTTTGAAAATTATTTGCACACCACAATGTAGGCGATTGCCATACAATTAGGTCTAAAATAGCTCAATGTTTTTGGGAGGAACACTTTTAGTACCTTGGCATTTAATTATTATTCGGATGTAAGAAATGCATATAAATGAATATTTGACCGGTAAACCTTTTGCAATGCATTGTACAATTATTGCTGTGGTTATCTAACAACTCACTGTCATTAGTCTGTGATGGGATTTTGATCTTTTTTGGGAGGGGGGTTAGGTTAACACAAGTGCAAATGTCATCAGGATGAGTTGTGAAACAAATGTGTTTTGACACTAAATATACCTAGGACCATCAAAGGAAATGACCATTGAAACTATACAGAAAAGAGCATCAGAGTTCATTTAGGCATTGCTGATAAAACCTATCAGCATCTGTAAATAAATATGTACCTTGTTGTATGCATATTATATTGGTTACCAGGAAACTCTGAGTTTGAATTGCTAAGCAAACAGCAAATCCATTGCAGTTGTGTTTGAAGGAGTATAAACCTGATACACAAAGTCAACACACAGAAGATACACTGCAGAAAGATGTAAGTGTGAGCTGTCCGCACTCATATTGTGAATGCATCATTATTTTCTCATTATGCATTTCTACATCTCCTTTCTCCCTTTTATAGATGTTTTTTTCCTTGATTATGACCTTTTTGATGAATTATAGATGTTTGACAGATAGTAGATATTTTTCACATTACTGAATGCTGAATAAGACAAGCTAATTTTTTATCTTGTAAGTGCTAATATTTACATTTCATGGTCAATTACTGCTTGTTTAGAACGTAGTAAATTTCTTTTTACGACAATTCAACTACATTTAAACAAAAATTATGTAATCACCAGTAGATTTCAATGTATTTCCTGGATAAAGTGCTGTCTTAAGCCTCGTACACACGGTCGGACTTCAAACAAAACTTTTCCGTGGATTTTTGTTCGAAGGGAGTTGGCCGGGCACACCCATAGCATACACACGCTCTGACTTTTCTGCAAACTTTCCCAAAACTTTCCCAATATCACGTGGCTTTTCTGCTCTTTTCTGCTCTTTACTGCCACCCTTTGGTCAACTTCTGCTATTGTTGGTTGATTTTAACATTGGTTCTGGGCATGCGCATTTGTACTTCGGACAAAAGTCCGATGGATTTCTGTACACACGGTCGGACTTTGCACCATCGGACTTTTGTTGCAGAAAAAGTTTGTCCGTTTGCAGAGCGAACTTTTGTCAGATGAAAACCGAAAAAGTTTGTCCGATGGAGCGTACACACGGTCTGATTTTTAGGAAAACTTGCGCATTTTGAAATTTGTTGCCAAAAAGTCAGACCGTGTGTACGGGTCTTAAGATAGAACTAATACCTCGTTCAATTCTCTGCTCTAGTGTGCAGGCAGGGAGTGACTGTCTCGATAGACAGTTTTCCATTACTTACAGTATACATTGCAAAGAAGAGGTGATCAAAGGAGTTCTGACAATTCCCTGTCCACCTCTGCCCATCCTGCTATCCCCTAGAGATTTCAGCTCTCTTAACCACTTCAGCCCCGGAAGAATTTACCCCCTTCCTGACCAGAGTATTTTTTGCGATTCGGCACTGCGTCGCTTTAGCTGACAATTGCACGGTCGTGCGATGTTGAACCCAAACAAAATTGACGTCCTTTTTTTCCCACAAATAGAGCTTTCTTTTGGTGGCATTTTATCACCTCTGGGGTTTTTATTTTTTGCGCTATAAACAAAAAAGGAGCGACAATTTTGAAAAAAAGCTATATTTTTTACTTTTTGCTATAATAAATATCCCTAAAAAATATATAAAAAAAACTATTTTTTTACTCAGTTTAGGCCGATATTTATTCTTCTACATATTTTTGGTAAAAAATATTGCCAGAAGCGTATATTGATTGGTTTGCGCAAAAGTTACAGCGTCTACACAATAGAGGATAGATTTATGGCATTTTTATAAATATTTTTTTTTTTTTACTAGTAATGGCGGCGATCTGCGATTTTTATCGGGACTGTGACATTATGGCGGACACATCTGACACTTTTGACACTATTTTGGGACCATTGTCATTTATACAGCGATCAGTGCTATAAATAGCCACTGATTACTGTATAAATTACACTGGCAGGGAAGGGGTTATACACTAGGGGGCGATCAAGGGGTTAAGTGTGTCCTAGGGAGTGATTCTAACTGTGGGGGGGGTGGGCTACCACTGACATGACAGCGATCACTGCTCCCGATGACAGGGAGCAGTAGATCCCTGTCATGTCACTAGGAAGGACAGGGAAATGCCTTGTTTACAATCGCGGGCCGCCGGCGAACATCAAGTTTGCGTGACCCGTGGGCACACTCCCGAGGCGCGCACCCACTAGGCGGCAAATTCAAAGGGACGTACAGGTACGCCCATTTGCCTGCCTGTGCCATTCTGCCGACGTATATCGGCGTGCGGCGGTCGGGAAGCGGTTAAAGTGTATTTCCACTTTTGCAGTCAAATTTGAGAAAAAACTTGCATTGTTCAAATGTACGTTACAAATAATGAGATGAGATCTGACTGCACTATACAGACAGGATTATTTATGGCATCTCATAAACAAAGAGAACTTAGTAGAATTTTTCTATGCTGTTTTCAGAAAATAGCATCCACAAAATGCTGCTCAGCTTTTGTATTCTGACAGTCAGTGCCACTGGGGGTCACAGTACCTGAACAGTGCCTGCATCTAATTGGATGCAGGTGCTGTTTGGCTGACCATTTTCCGATGGGCTCCTTTAATTAAAGTTGATTAAACAATGAATGGGTAAATATAGCTTAACTGAAGGACTACAATAATTACCATTGCTCGGGAAATGCTGCTTCTGAGCCCCTTTATTGATGTATACATGTCTGAAAGTCTAGGCATCTGATATGATCTCTGTTGAAAACCATGGACACATGTCTGAAAGTTTAGGAACGTGACATAATCCCAAGCTGATAACCATCTTGGCAACTGTAGGATGATCTCTTCACCATTGCACATTAAACCCAACAAGGTTTTTAATTAAGCGTATGTCAAGGCAAAATTTAATTTAAAAACAATATATTTAGTACCTGCACATCTCTTCGTGATTTATCTTTTTAAACATGCTGCAAGTACAGGAAATAAATAATGATGATGTACCAGAAATATAGTGTGCTCCTACCATGCACTTTGACCTGACAACACAGTGAGACAGATTTACTAAAGGCAAAAGGCACTTTGCATGAACATTTTTGCTTAGCTTAGTGCTGGGGTCTGCAAACTGTCGATCATGATCTACCCATTGATCGTGGGCAGGTGGCGGGTAGATTGTGTCCCTTGGTTGCTGACCCCAAAACCTGAAGATAAGAAGCAGCATTTAGTGGAACCGATGGGCTGTATTTTCCTCTTTGCAGCCGCTGAATGCCAGCTTCTCCTCCTTTCCCCCCCTACCAGAATTCTGCAGGGAGAAAAATACAGCACATCGGTTCCACTAAATGCCACCCCTGCAGCCTCTCCAGGTTCCTCTTTCTTCTGCTGCCTGGCCATGATCGATCCTGTGTGCTCCCTTGCCCCCCCCCCCCCCCCCCACACACACACACAGTGCTGCCGGCTTCCCTTCTCTCCCACTGGCTGCTGCGGGGGATTGTTTCTCCATCGTATGGAGAGCAGGGATAAGGAGCCAGTAACCATCCACTGCCCTACTGACACCATCCACTGCCCTACTGACACCAACCTCTGCCTTACTAACATCACTGATACCATCCACTGCTCTGCTGACACCATCCACTGCCCTACTGATACCGTCCACACACTGTCCACTGTTCTACTGACTGACCCTGACTACTTTATGGTAGGCTAAGTTTATATTTTTTGAGTTTGTTTTATTACATTTTTCTAAAATGCCTTACTATTTAGGCCTTGCTAGTTTATTAAAAAAAGAAAAGGGCGCTGAACCCTGGTGATGTTTGATCTCTTTCATGTTGTTCAGGTAGATCTCCACCTCACAAAGGTTGCCTACCCCTGGCTTAGTGAATGTGGTGAAAATTCATTTTGCAAAGAATTCCCAACCACATGCAAGGAAATTTTTTTTTTTATTTTTTTTTTTCTTGCACATGATTAGAAATGTAAGCAAACAGTCTATTTGCCTTAGTAATTCAACCCCAGTGTCTTTTTTAGCTCAGAATATTTTTAGCAGGGGGGAAATGATCAGTGTAACTATTCTAAAAAAAAAAATTTCCTTTCTAGCTGAATACACATGCATTACAGCAAAGTAATAATTTTTAGAAGATGCAAATTCCTATGTCCAATGGGGATCAGTTGTATAGTGTTTTGGTGGACTTTATATGATAGAGTTTTCAAGTTGCATAGAGTCAATCAAAAGTTTATATGTAGGGAATGGGTAGATCCTAAATAAAGTCATTTTAAATATAAGTCTTCCAAAAGATGCTATTATTTTTTTAGGAAATCAATTTATTTTGAAACAAATGTCCAAAAACTGACATCCCTGTTTTAAAAAAAAAAAAAAAAAGTTTTTTGGTCCCTCTAGCAAAAGGAAGTGCAGGGGCAACAGTCTCTCTCCCAAAATTCCTCTAAAGGCCCATACACACGATCTGACTTTTTGACAACAATTGTCCGAAGGACCTGTTTGATCGGACAATCCGACCGTGTGTACGCTCCATCGGACAAACTTTTTGTGTTTTTCATCAAACAAATGTTCGTTGTGCAAACAGACAAACTTTCCGGCAACAAATGTCTGATGGAGGCTAATCCGATCGTGTGTACACAAGTCCATCGGACTAAAGTCCAAAGTACAAACACGCATGCTCAGAACCAATGCTAAAGATCAGACAACAATAGCAGAAGTTTCCCACAGGGTGGCGGTAAAGAGCTGAAAAACCACGTCATTTGGTGAAAGTTGGCTGAAAAAGTCCTTCCGTGTGTATACTGTACATGTCGCGGCATGTCCCGCACTTCCGATGCTCTCCATAGTTACCGGGCTGGTATTTAATGACGCTGGGTGAAGCGGTAACTCCACCCACCGCTGACGAAGTGCGTACTGGACGTAACGTGCGTACGGGGGAGGAGCTACACACACCGCTCATCCATAATTGTATTTATTTACTTCATGCTGCTTTTATCTGGCCGTTTTTGGAACTATAAATTTATTTTGGAATAAATTACCAGTCTACACTTAGATTGTGTTTACATTCTTTATTCCATACACGATCCACCACTAGACATGTGCACTGCCAAAAAATTTGTTAGTTTTCGTTTTCGTTTCATTCGTTTTGTTTTTTTTTCGTTTTTCGGGTCATTCGTTATGATCGCAATTCGTAAATTCGTAAATTTGTACATTCGTAAATTTATACATTCGTAAATTTGTACATTCGTAAATTTGTACATTCGTAAATTTATACATTCGTAAATGTATACATTCGTAATTTCGGAAATTCGATATTTTCGAAAACCCGAAAATTTGAAAAAATAACTATTAAATTATAGGTATTGTAATTTCCTTTCAAATTTGGCTGTTGGCGAACGTAACGAATACAAATTTATCTGAAGTTACGCATAACCTGAAATAACAAATGCCGCATCTAAACAAATGGAACGGAACAAATTAATAATAATAATAATAAAACGTTTTTATTATTATTATTGTTATTTATTATTATTATTAATTCATTACGTTCCATTCGTTTAGATACGGCATTCATTATGTCGGAAAACAATTCGTAACTTCGTTAAGTTCACTAACAGCCAAATTTGAAAGGAAATTACAATACCTATAATTGAATAGTTAGTAATAGTTAAGTTATTAGTTAATTATTATTTCAGATTTCCGAATTTACTAATTTACGATTGTACGAATGTACAAATTTACGAATGTACGAATATTCGGAAATTCGTAAATTCAAATTTACGAATTTCCAGATAGTTGTACATTCGTAAATTTGAATTTACGAATATTCGTTAAAATTCGTTAACCACTTAAGCCCCGGACCATTTCGGGCCATTAGGACCAGGCCTGTTTTTGGGATTCGGCACTGCGCTGCTTTAACTGTAAATTGTGCGGACATGCAATGTTGTACCCAAATGAAATTTGCGTCCTTTTCTTCCCACAAATAGAGCTTTCTTTTAATGGTATTTGATTGCCTCTGCGATTTTTATTTTTTGCGATATAAACAGAAAAAGACCGAAAATTTTGAAAAAAAATGATATTTTCTACTTTTTGTTATAAGAAAAATCGAATAAACTCAATTTTAGTCATACATTTAGGCCAAAATGTATTCAGCCACATGTCTTTAGTAAAAAAAAATGTCAATAAGCGTATATTTATTGGTTTGCGCAAAAGTTATAGCGTTTACAAGCTAGGGTACATTTTCTGAAATTTACACAGCTTTAAATTTATGACTGCCTATCTCATTTCTTGAGGTGCTAAAATGGCAGGGCAGTACAAAACCCCCCCAAAT
This sequence comes from Rana muscosa, assembly GCA_029206835.1. Lineage (NCBI taxonomy): Eukaryota > Metazoa > Chordata > Amphibia > Anura > Ranidae > Rana > Rana muscosa. The sequence continues at coordinate 827,859,990 of CM055118.1, read as the reverse complement.
GACCCCATTTTGGAAAGTAGACACCCGAAGGAAATTGCTGAGAGGCATGTTGAGCCCATTGAATATTTTTTTTTTTTTGTCCCAAGTGATTGAATAATGACAAAAAAAAAAAAAAAAATTACAAAAAGTTGTCACTAAATGATATATTGCTCACACATGCCATGGTTATATGTGGAATTGCACCCCAAAATACATTCTGCTGCTTCTCCTGAGTACGGGGATACCACATGTGTGGGACTTTTTAGGAACCTAGCCACGTACGGGACCCCGGAAACCAAGCACCGCCTTCAGGATTTCTAAGGGCGCAAATTTTTGATTTCACTCCTCACTACCTATCACAGTTTCGAAGGCCATAAAATGCCAAAATAGCACAAAACTCCCCCAAATGACCCCATTTTGGAAAGTAGACACCCCAAGCTATTTGCTGAGAGGCATGTTGAGTCCATGGAATATTTTATATTTTGTCACAGGTTGCGGGAATATGACAAACTTTTTTTTTTTTGCACAAAGTTGTCACTAAATGATATATTGCTCACACATGCCATGGGCATATGTGAAATTACACCCCAAAATACATTCTGCTGCTTCTCCTGAGTATGGGGATACCACATGTGTGGGACTTTTTGGGAGCCTAGCCGCGTACGGGACCCCAAAAACCAAGCACCGCCTTCAAGGTTTCTAAGGGCATAAATTTTTGATTTCACTCCTCACTACCTATCACAGTTTTGAAGGCCATAAAATGCCAAGATGGCACAAAACCCCCCCAAATGACCCCATTTTGGAAAGTAGACACCCCAAGCTATTTGCTGAGAGGCATGTTGAGCCCATTGAATATTTTTTTTTTGTCCCAAATGATTGAATAATGACAAAAAGAAAAAAAAAATGTACAAAAAGTTGTCACTAAATGATATATTGCTCACACATGCCATGGTTATATGTAAAATTACACCCCAAAATACATTCTGCTGCTTCTCCTGAGTACGGGGATACCACATGTGTGGGACTTTTTGGGAGCCTAGCCGCGTACGGGACCCCAAAAACCAAGCACCGCCTTCAAGGTTTCTAAGGGCATAAATTTTTGATTTCACTCCTCACTACCTATCACAGTTTTGAAGGCCATAAAATGTCAAAATAGCCCAAAACCCCCACAAATGACCCCATTTTGGAAAGTAGACACCCCAAGCTATTTGCTGAGAGGCATGGTGAGTATTTTACAGCTCTCATTTGTTTTTGAAAATTAAGAAAGACATTTTTTTTTCTTTTTTTTTTCTTTTTTTACATTTTCAAAACTTTGTGACAAAAAGCGAGATCTGCAAAATACTCAACATACCTCTCAGCAAATAGCTTGGGGTGTCTACTTTCCAAAATGGGGTCATTTGGGGGGGTTTTGTGCCATCTGGGCATTCCATGGCCTCCGAAACTGTGATAGGCAGTGAGGAGTGAAATCAAAAATTTACACCCATAGAAATCCTGAAGGCGGTGCTTGGTTTTTGGGGTCCCGTACGCGAATAGGCTCCCAAAAAGTCCCACACATGTGGTATCCCCGTACTCAGGAGAAGCAACAGAATGTATTTTGGGGTGTAATTCCACATATGCCCATGGCATGTTTGAGCAATATATAATTTAGTGACAACTTTTTGTACATTTTTTTTTTTTTTGGTCATTATTCAATCACTTGGGACAAAAAAAAAAATATTCAATGGGCTCAACATGCCTCTCAGCAAATAGCTTGAGGTGTCTACTTTACAAAATGGGGTCATTTGGGGGGGGTTTTGAACTGTCCTGGCATTTTATGCACAACATTAGGAAGCTTATGTCACACATCATCCACTCTTCTAACCACTTGAAGACAAAGCCCTTTCTGACACTTTTTGTTTACATGAAAAAAAAAATTTTTTTGCAAGAAAATTATGTTGAACCCCCAAACATTATATATTTTTTTAAAGCAAAGGCCCTACAGATTAAAATAGTGGGTGTTGCATTTTTTTTTCCACACAGTATTTGCGCAGCGATTTTTCAAACACATTTTTTGGGGGAAAAACACACTTTTTTTATTTTTAATGCACTAAAAAACACTATATTGCCCAAATGTTTGATGAAATAAAAAAGATGATCATAGGCCGAGTACATGGATACCAAACACGACATGCTTTAAAATTGCGCACAAACGCGCAGCGGCGACAAACTACATTCATTTTTAAAAGCATTTAAAAGCCTTTACAGGTTACCACGTTAGATTTACAGAGGAGGTCTACTGCTAAAATGACTGCCCTCGATCTGACCTTCGCGGTGATACCTCACATGCATGATGCAATTGCTGTTTACATATGACGCTAGACCGACGCTTGCGTTCGCCTTTGCGCAAGAGCAGGGGGGGACAGCGGTGCTTTTTTTTTTTTTTTTTTTTTTTTTTATTATTTATTTGGCTTTTTTATTTTATTTTTAAACTGTGCCTTCCATATTTTATTTTTTTACCATTTTTATCGTTATCTCAGGGAATGTAAATATCCCCTATGATAGCAATAAGTAGTGACAGGTACTCTTTTTTTGAAAAAAATTGGGGGGTTAGACCCTAGATCTTTCCTCTGCCCTCAAAGCATCTGACCACACCAAGATCGGTGTGATAAAATGCTTTCCAAATTTCCCAATGGCGCTTTTTATATCTGGGGGGGGGACATTCCCTCCCACTGCTTGTAAAAGCAGTCTAGAGGCTAATTATCTGCTAGAATTGCTTTTACATGAAAGCCGGCTGCTGGCTGAAAAGAATGATACCAAGATGATACCTAAACCCGCAGGCATCATTCTGGTATAAACATTCAAAGTCCAGCAACATACCAGTACGTTGCTGGTCCTTGTTTGACATGTATTGTAATCTTTTTTTTCATACAGCCTATTGGCTGAACGAAAAAAAGAGATTGATTGGTGGGTATGCCCACCATTAGAATACCTCCCTTCATCCACCCACTTCTAATGATGGGCATATATGCCGAAGCATGGGGGCATCCTCCCGCAAAAAAGTTATGCCGCGTACACACGGTCAAGCCTTCGTCGGAATTTCGACCGTATGTACGCGGCATAAAAGGTTATGCCGCGTACACACGGTCGGACTTTTCCACGGGCAAGCCTCCGTTGGAATTTCGACCGTATATACACGGCATTAGGAGCAAAATCGCTCCTCCGCCCCTGCTGCCCCCATGCTTCGGCATATATGCTCTTTTTTTTAACTGTGGTGGTGAAATCACCTCCTACAGCGTTGGAGTCACGGCTGTCAAGATAAATAGATCCGCGCTGCAACTGAATGGCGTACCTGCTAAGCAAATGGTGGTTAACATTAAAACAAAGTAACATTACAGTACAACAGTAAGACCTTACCATGCCATACCTGCAAAGCAAATACCAAAACAAAACCTAGTAAAAAATAAAAAAATGTTTTAACGCAACCTGTGCCTAAAATATATATATGCCGAAGCATGGGGGCATCCTCCCGCAAAAAAGTTATGCCGCGTACACACGGTCGGAATTTTCCATGGGCAGGCCTCCGTCGGAATTTCGACCGTATGTACGCGGCATTAGGAGCAAAATCGCTCCTCCGCCCCTGCTGCCCCCATGCTTCGGCATATATGCTCTTTTTTTTAACTGTGGTGTCACGGCTTTATGTATCGTGGGAGCAAACGCTGTTGCTGTCAAGATAAATAATTCCGCGCTGCAGTTGAATGGCGCACCTGAAAACAAAAAATTACATACCTGAAAAGCAAGCATGATAAAACATTGCAGAATGGAATACAGTAAAAAAGAGCAGAACAATAGAGAGAAAATAGAGAGAGAGAGAGAGAACAATAAAACGACAACTATTTTTGGTTTTTTTATTTTATATTTTTTTGTGTTTTGTTTTTTACGTTTTTTTTTTCTTTTTTACACTTTTTTTGTAACTTTACAACTGTAATGGTTCGGGTCTCTCAAAATGTAATGGCATCTTGGGAGACCCTGTGTAAGTGTGTCCTTGTCTGTGAAATGCTGTACCCTACGCTAAAACTTCACTTTTGAGTGGTAGCGTTCAAAACATTCACCTTGGACTGGTTAATATTGATGGTTGCTATGGACTGGTTGCTATGGACGGTTGCTATGGACAGTTGCTATGGACGGTTGCTACGGATTGGTTGTTATGGACGGTTGCTATGGATTGGTTGCCATGGACAGTTGCTATGGACTGGATGCTATGGATAGTTGCTATGGATGGTTGCTATGGACAGTTGCTATGGACGGTTGCTATGGACTGGTTGCAATGGATGGTTGCTATGGACAGTTGCTATAGACTGGTTGCTATGGATGGTTGCTATGGACGGTTGCTATGGACTGGTTGCTATGGACGTTTGCTATGGACTGGTTGATATGGATCAGGCCTGTCTCTGCGAATGCTGCAGTTATGTGTGTTGTGTTTGGTAAGTGACATTGATCGATCGATACTGCACTTGGGTGGGCTGGGCTGGGCGGAGGGGCTAAACGCAGGCGCTAGCAGGTATCTGGGCTGATCCCGCTAACACTGCGTTTTTGGGAACCCTAAACCGCTGGGGATGCTAGTATAGATCTGATCAGATACTATACCACTAAGGGGGGTGTATGCTTTGCGCGTGGGTGTTAGCGTTACTGGCACTAACCTAACACTGCCTGGGGCGACGCAGACCCTCTCTGGCGCTAAAACCTAATTGATCTCACCCGCCGGGCGATCAGGGGGGTTAAACCTTTATTGGGTTATATACGGCGGGTGCCCTGATGCTATAAAAAGCAAACTAATCAACCAGCGTCACCCGTAACCTTTATATGGTGATCACTGGTGAAAGGGTTAACTAGGGGCAATCAGGGGGTTAAAACCTTTATTAGGTTAAATATGGGGGTACCTGACACTATATAAAAACCTGACGGGTAACCTAAATAACTAAATAACTTACTGGCTAACCAGTGACACCAGTGACGCTTATACGGCGATCACTGGTGAAAGGGTTAACTCTAGGGGCAATCAGGGGGTTAAAATAATATATGGGGGTACCTGACACTAATAAAAACCTGCGGCGAACCTAAAAAAAAATAACTAATAATCTAAAACACCAGCGACACAAATACAGCGATCGGAAAAACAATCGCTTAGTGACGCTGAAGTTAGGGGGTGAAAGGGTTACCTGGGGGGTGACCAAGGGGTTAAACCTTTATTAGGGGGGGTTAGGGGGCTACCCTGGACCTAAAGGGGCCTAATCCTAACTGCCCTGCAACTTTTTACAATCACAGATGACACTAAATGCAGTGATCAGTAAAATAAATGATCACTGCAATCAGTGACACTGTGATTGGGGGCTTTGGGGTGACCTGGGGGGTGATCTGGGGGTGACTGGGGGGTGATTTGTGTGCCTATGTGTACCTACGTGTCAGTGGACTGTTGGTGCACTAACCTGCTTCTTCTCTGCTCGGCGCCGGGAACGAAAAGACCGCAGCGAGGGAGATGACATCACTTCCTCCAGCCTTGTTTACATCACATGGCGGAGGAAGCATTTTCATTGGCCGGGAGCGATCGCGAGGGGGGGGGGCGGAATCGAGCGGCCGCCCCCTCATGCCTGATCGCTCCCGAACACTTAACGGCCGCTCACTGCAGTGAAGGGGGGTCCGGATGGACCCCCCAACTGCACAAAGGCGATCACGTAGATCTACGTGATTCTGCCTGTCCGTGCCATTCTGCCGACGTAAATCGGCAGTGGGCGGTCGTTAAGTGGTTAAATGAGTTTTCGTTAATTCGGATATTTCCGAATTAACGAATTTGTCGAAATTCGTTAAAAAACGAATTCGGAACGAAACGAATTGCACATGTCTATCCACCACTCATTGATGCCTGTACGCCACCTCGTTGGACCCTACTCATCAATACCATCTCCCCTCTGGTGAGAACAAGCGCATTTGACCATTTGTTCACTCAATGGTCCATCTCATCTGGTAAGAATGCTTTACTTCTAATGGTGGAGGACCTGTCACTTTGAAATACAATCTCTTCGCTTGAAGATTTCCTGCATCACGGGGTGTTCCATCACTGTTTTAGTTCTCAGTTTATGGACTATATACTATATATATTGCGCTGCACTTTTTTCCACTTATTCAGAACCTAGAACCTAGAATAGACATTAAAAAAAAAACAATCCACAAGCTCCACCAGCTGTAGCAAAGCGCACATGACTAAATTTACCTTTTACTAGCACCTAACTAGGTGGATGTTACAGATAACTGTACTGTGGTGCCTGTACCTCCCTCCCCTTCCTCCCAAACACCCTACCAAATAGGGATGAGCCGATCACCCCCTCCCCCCCCCCCCGGTTCGGTTCGCACCAGAACATGCGAACAGGCAAAAAATTTGTTTGAACACGCGAACACCGTTAAAGTCTATGGGACACGAACATGAAAAATAAAAAGTGCTCATTTTAAATGTTAATATGCAATTTATTGTCATAAAAAGTGTTTGGGGATTTGGATCAATGCAAAAAAAAGTTTTAAAAATGGACATTTTTTCGGGAGCAGTGATATTAATAATGCTTAAAGTGAAACAATAAAAGTGAAATATTCCTTTAAATTTCGTACCTGGGGTGTGTGTATAGTATGCCTGTAAAGTAGCGCATGTTTCCCATGCTTAGAACTGTCCCTGCACAAAATGTAATTTCTAAAGGAAAAAAAGTAATTTAAAACTACTCGCGGCTATTCATGAATTGCCGGGTCCTGACAATACAGATCAAAGTCATTGAAAAAAACGGCAGGGGTCCCCCCCAGTCCATTACCAGGCCCTTTGGTCTGGTATGAATATTAAGTGGAACCCTGAACCAAAAAAAAAAAGCGTGGGGTCCCCCCCAAATCCCATATCAGGCCCTTCAGGTCTGGTATGGATATTAAGGGGAACCCCACGTCATTTAAAAAAAAAATGGTGTGGCCCCCCAAAAAATCCATACCAGACCCTTATCCAAGCACGCAACCTGGCAGGCCACAGGAAAAGAGGGAGGGACGAGAGAGCGCCCCCCCTCCTGAACCGTACCAGACCACATGCCCTCAACATGGGGAGGATGTCCCCATGTTGATGGGGACAAGGGCCTCATCCCCACAACCCTTGCCCGGTGGTTGTGCGGGTCTGCGGGCAGGGGACTTATCGAAATCTGGAAGCCCCCTTTAACAAAGGGGAACTCCAGATCCTGCCCCCCCTATGTGAATTGGTAATGGGGTACATTGTACCCCTACCGTTTCACAAAGAAAGTGTAAAAAATTGTAAAAACAGATCCCCGAGGCTCCGTTACTGAGAGTAGGCCCAGGAGTTTCTGGAGTTTCTGGGGCCTACTGATCCAGGGATGTTCCTGTGTCGCCTTGCCTGTGGGAAGGGAACGATCAATTGAGGACTCAATTGGAGGACGCATCCGGATAAAAATCTACCTCACAGTGCTGCCGGCCTGGCTGAAAGATCCTGGTACTGTGTGCTATGTGTTCAGAACTTTACCAAGTGTGTGGTTACCCAAGTCTGTGGCAGAGACTTTTGAACAAGCTCGCACCGGCTGCTAGGTCAGTGAGAAAGGCCTATCCGGCGGTAGCTATATCCAGGGTGGAAGCTGTTTGTCCTCTGGATTAGGAAAATACCCTTGATCCACAAGCAAGGTATCTGAATCTCCCCTAACCCTCCATCCCTCTGTCTGGAAGTTCTTTAATAAAACGCTTGAGAAAAAGAGACTAAAGCCTCGTACACACGACCGAGAATCTCGTCATGAAAAAACACGTCGTCGTAGTCATTTTGAGCATGCGCGGGCTTCCCGGAGGACAGGTAAGTGTACACACACACACACTTTTCTCGTCGAGAAACAGGCTGACGAGAATCTCAATGAGAAAATAGAGAGCAGGTTCTCTATATTTCTCGTCGAGATTCTTGTCAGTTTTCTTGACGAGAAACCTGATAGCCGCGTACACACGACCGATTTACTCGGCAAAAAGCTCTGCCAGCAAGTTTCTTGTCGTTTTTCGATGAGAAACTCGGTCGTGTGTACGAGACTTAAGTGTTTGGTGTAGACATTTGTGAACAACTCTTCAAAGAAGACCCCTAGGACAGACATGGTGAACAGCAGGCCCAAAATCTTAAACCAGCGGCCCCTGCGGGGGTATTGCTACACAGGCATACTATACACACACCCCCCCCCCCCCAGGTACGAAATTTAAAGGAATATTTCACTTTTATTGTTTCACTTTAACCACTTAACGACCGCCCACCGCCGATTTACGTCGGCAGAATGGCACGGACAGGCAGAATCACGTAGATCTACGTGATCGCCTTTGTGCAGTTGGGGGGTCCATCCGGACCCCCCTTCACTGCAGTGAGCGGCCGTTAAGTGTTCGGGAGCGATCAGGCATGAGGGGGCGGCCGCTCGATTCCGCCCCCCCCCTCGCGATCGCTCCCGGCCAATGAAAATGCTTCCTCCGCCATGTGATGTAAACAAGGCTGGAGGAAGTGATGTCATCTCCCTCGCCGCGGTCTTTTCGTTCCCGGCGCCGAGCAGAGAAGAAGCAGGTTAGTGCACCAACAGTCCACTGACACGTAGGTACACATAGGCACACAAATCACCCCCCAGTCACCCCCAGATCACCCCCCAGGTCACCCCAAAGCCCCCAATCACAGTGTCACTGATTGCAGTGATCATTTATTTTACTGATCACTGCATTTAGTGTCATCTGTGATTGTAAAAAGTTGCAGGGCAGTTAGGATTAGGCCCCTTTAGGTCCAGGGTAGCCCCCTAACCCCCCCTAATAAAGGTTTAACCCCTTGATCACCCCCCAGGTAACCCTTTCACCCCCTAACTTCAGCGTCACTAAGCGATTGTTTTTCCGATCGCTGTATTTGTGTCGCTGGTGTTTTAGATTATTAGTTATTTTTTTTTAGGTTCGCCGCAGGTTTTTATTAGTGTCAGGTACCCCCATATATTATTTTAACCCCCTGATTGCCCCTAGAGTTAACCCTTTCACCAGTGATCGCCGTATAAGCGTCACTGGTGTCACTGGTTAGCCAGTAAGTTATTTAGTTATTTAGGTTACCCGTCAGGTTTTTATATAGTGTCAGGTACCCCCATATTTAACCTAATAAAGGTTTTAACCCCCTGATTGCCCCTAGTTAACCCTTTCACCAGTGATCACCATATAAAGGTTACGGGTGACGCTGGTTGATTAGTTTGCTTTTTATAGCATCAGGGCACCCGCCGTATATAACCCAATAAAGGTTTAACCCCCCTGATCGCCCGGCGGGTGAGATCAATTAGGTTTTAGCGCCAGAGAGGGTCTGCGTCGCCCCAGGCAGTGTTAGGTTAGTGCCAGTAACGCTAACACCCACGCGCAAAGCATACACCCCCCTTAGTGGTATAGTATCTGATCAGATCTATACTAGCATCCCCAGCGGTTTAGGGTTCCCAAAAACGCAGTGTTAGCGGGATCAGCCCAGATACCTGCTAGCGCCTGCGTTTAGCCCCTCCGCCCAGCCCAGCCCAGCCCAGCCCACCCAAGTGCAGTATCGATCGATCACTGTCACTTACCAAACACAACACACATAACTGCAGCGTTCGCAGAGACAGGCCTGATCCATATCAACCAGTCCATAGCAAACGTCCATAGCAACCAGTCCATAGCAACCGTCCATAGCAACCATCCATAGCAACCAGTCTATAGCAACTGTCCATAGCAACCATCCATTGCAACCAGTCCATAGCAACCGTCCATAGCAACTGTCCATAGCAACCATCCATAGCAACTCTCCATAGCATCCAGTCCATAGCAACTGTCCATGGCAACCAATCCATAGCAACCGTCCATAACAACCAATCCGTAGCAACCGTCCATAGCAACTGTCCATAGCAACCGTCCATAGCAACCAGTCCATAGCAACCATCAATATCAACCAGTCCAAGGTGAATGTTTTGAACGCTACCACTCAAAAGTGAAGTTTTAGCGTAGGGTACAGCATTTCACAGACAAGGACACACTTACACAGGGTCTCCCAAGATGCCATTACATTTTGAGAGACCCGAACCATTACAGTTGTAAAGTTACAAAAAAAAGTGTAAAAAAGAAAAAAAAACGTAAAAAACAAAACACAAAAAAAATATAAAATAAAAAAACCAAAAATAGTTGTCGTTTTATTGTTCTCTCTCTCTCTATTTTCTCTCTATTGTTCTGCTCTTTTTTACTGTATTCTATTCTGCAATGTTTTATCATGCTTGCTTTTCAGGTATGTAATTTTTTGTTTTCAGGTGCGCCATTCAACTGCAGCGCGGAATTATTTATCTTGACAGCAACAGCGTTTGCTCCCACGATACATAAAGCCGTGACACCACAGTTAAAAAAAAGAGCATATATGCCGAAGCATGGGGGCAGCAGGGGCGGAGGAGCGATTTTGCTCCTAATGCCGCGTACATACGGTCGAAATTCCGACGGAGGCCTGCCCGTGGAAAATTCCGACCGTGTGTACGCGGCATAACTTTTTTGCGGGAGGATGCCCCCATGCTTCGGCATATATATATTTTAGGCACAGGTTGCGTTAAAACATTTTTTTATTTTTTACTAGGTTTTGTTTTGGTATTTGCTTTGCAGGTATGGCATGGTAAGGTCTTACTGTTGTACTGTAATGTTACTTTGTTTTAATGTTAACCACCATTTGCTTAGCAGGTACGCCATTCAGTTTCAGTGCGGATCTATTTATCTTGACAGCCGTGACTCCAACGCTGTAGGAGGTGATTTCACCACCACAGTTAAAAAAAAGAGCATATATGCCGAAGCATGGGGGCAGCAGGGGCGGAGGAGCGATTTTGCTCCTAATGCCGCGTATATACGGTCGAAATTCCAACGGAGGCTTGCCCGTGGAAAAGTCCGACCGTGTGTACGCGGCATAACCTTTTATGCCGCGTACATACGGTCGAAATTCCGACGAAGGCTTGACCGTGTGTACGTGGCATAACTTTTTTGCGGGAGGATGCCCCCATGCTTCGGCATATATGCCCATCATTAGAAGTGGGTGGATGAAGGGAGGTATTCTAATGGTGGGCATACCCACCAATCAATCTCTTTTTTTCGTTCAGCCAATAGGCTGTATGAAAAAAAAGATTACAATACATGTCCAACAAGGACCAGCAACGTACTGGTATGTTGCTGGACTTTGAATGTTTATACCAGAATGATGCCTGCGGGTTTAGGTATCATCTTGGTATCATTCTTTTCAGCCAGCAGCCGGCTTTCATGTAAAAGCAATTCTAGCAGATAATTAGCCTCTAGACTGCTTTTACAAGCAGTGGGAGGGAATGTCCCCCCCCCAGATATAAAAAGCGCCATTGGGAAATTTGGAAAGCATTTTATCACACCGATCTTGGTGTGGTCAGATGCTTTGAGGGCAGAGGAAAGATCTAGGGTCTAACCCCCCAATTTTTTTCAAAAAAAGAGTACCTGTCACTACTTATTGCTATCATAGGGGATATTTACATTCCCTGAGATAACGATAAAAATGGTAAAAAAATAAAATATGGAAGGCACAGTTTAAAAATAAAATAAAAAAGCCAAATAAATAATAAAAAAAAAAAAAAAAAAAGCACCGCTGTCCCCCCCTGCTCTTGCGCAAAGGCGAACGCAAGCGTCGGTCTAGCGTCATATGTAAACAGCAATTGCATCATGCATGTGAGGTATCACCGCGAAGGTCAGATCGAGGGCAGTCATTTTAGCAGTAGACCTCCTCTGTAAATCTAACGTGGTAACCTGTAAAGGCTTTTAAATGCTTTTAAAAATGAATGTAGTTTGTCGCCGCTGCGCGTTTGTGCGCAATTTTAAAGCATGTCGTGTTTGGTATCCATGTACTCGGCCTATGATCATCTTTTTTATTTCATCAAACATTTGGGCAATATAGTGTTTTTTAGTGCATTAAAAATAAAAAAAGTGTGTTTTTCCCCCAAAAAATGCGTTTGAAAAATCGCTGCGCAAATACTGTGTGGAAAAAAAAAATGCAACACCCACTATTTTAATCTGTAGGGCCTTTGCTTTAAAAAAATATATAATGTTTGGGGGTTCAACATAATTTTCTTGCAAAAAAAAATTTCTTTTCATGTAAACAAAAAGTGTCAGAAAGGGCTTTGTCTTCAAGTGGTTAGAAGAGTGGATGATGTGTGACATAAGCTTCCTAATGTTGTGCATAAAATGCCAGGACAGTTCAAAACCCCCCCAAATGACCCCATTTTGTAAAGTAGACACCTCAAGCTATTTGCTGAGAGGCATGTTGAGCCCATTGAATATTTTTTTTTTTGTCCCAAGTGATTGAATAATGACCAAAAAAAAAAAAATGTACAAAAAGTTGTCACTAAATTATATATTGCTCAAACATGCCATGGGCATATGTGGAATTACACCCCAAAATACATTCTGTTGCTTCTCCTGAGTACGGGGATACCACATGTGTGGGACTTTTTGGGAGCCTAGTCGCGTACGGGACCCCAAAAACCAAGCACCGCCTTCAGGATTTCTATGGGTGTAAATTTTTGATTTCACTCCTCACTGCCTATCACAGTTTCGGAGGCCATGGAATGCCCAGATGGCACAAAACCCCCCCAAATGACCCCATTTTGGAAAGTAGACACCCCAAGCTATTTGCTGAGAGGTATGTTGAGTATTTTGCAGATCTCGCTTTTTGTCACAAAGTTTTGAAAATGTAAAAAAAGAAAAAAAAAAGAAAAAAAAATGTCTTTCTTAATTTTCAAAAACAAATGAGAGCTGTAAAATACTCACCATGCCTCTCAGCAAATAGCTTGGGGTGTCTACTTTCCAAAATGGGGTCATTTGTGGGGGTTTTGGGCTATTTTGACATTTTATGGCCTTCAAAACTGTGATAGGTAGTGAGGAGTGAAATCAAAAATTTATGCCCTTAGAAACCTTGAAGGCGGTGCTTGGTTTTTGGGGTCCCGTACGCGGCTAGGCTCCCAAAAAGTCCCACACATGTGGTATCCCCGTACTCAGGAGAAGCAGCAGAATGTATTTTGGGGTGTAATTTCACATATAACCATGGCATGTGTGAGCAATATATCATTTAGTGACAACTTTTTGTACATTTTTTTTTTTTTTTTTTTTGTCATTATTCAATCATTTGGGACAAAAAAAAAAAATATTCAATGGGCTCAACATGCCTCTCAGCAAATAGCTTGGGGTGTCTACTTTCCAAAATGGGGTCATTTGGGGGGGTTTTGTGCCATCTTGGCATTTTATGGCCTTCAAAACTGTGATAGGTAGTGAGGAGCGAAATCAAAAATTTATGCCCTTAGAAACCTTGAAGGCGGTGCTTGGTTTTTGGGGTCCCGTACGCGGCTAGGCTCCCAAAAAGTCCCACACATGTGGTATCCCCGTACTCAGGAGAAGCAGCAGAATGTATTTTGGGGTGTAATTTCACATATGCCCATGGCATGTGTGAGCAATATATCATTTAGTGACAACTTTGTGCAAAAAAAAAAAAGTTTGTCATATTCCCGCAACCTGTGGCAAAATATAAAATATTCCATGGACTCAACATGCCTCTCAGCAAATAGCTTGGGGTGTCTACTTTCCAAAATGGGGTCATTTGGGGGGGTTTTGTGCTATTTTGGCATTTTATGGCCTTCGAAACTGTGATAGGTAGTGAGGAGTGAAATCAAAAATTTGCGCCCTTAGAAATCCTGAAGGCGGTGCTTGGTTTCCGGGGTCCCGTACGTGGCTAGGCTCCTAAAAAGTCCCACACATGTGGTATCCCCGTACTCAGGAGAAGCAGCAGAATGTATTTTGGGGTGCAATTCCACATATAACCATGGCATGTGTGAGCAATATATCATTTAGTGACAACTTTTTGTCATTTTTTTTATTTATTTATTTATTTTTGTCATTATTCAATCACTTGGGACAAAAAAAAAAAAATATTCAATGGGCTCAACATGCCTCTCAGCAATTTCCTTCGGGTGTCTACTTTCCAAAATGGGGTCATTTGGGGGGGTTTTGTACTGCCCTGCCATTTTAGCACCTCAAGAAATGAGATAGGCAGTCATAAATTTAAAGCTGTGTAAATTTCAGAAAATGTACCCTAGTTTGTAAACGCTATAACTTTTGCGCAAACCAATAAATATACGCTTATTGACATTTTTTTTACTAAAGACATGTGGCTGATAACATTTTGGCCTAAATGTATGACTAAAATTGAGTTTATTCGATTTTTCTTATAACAAAAAGTAGAAAATATCATTTTTTTTCAAAATTTTCGGTCTTTTTCTGTTTATATCGCAAAAAATAAAAATCGCAGAGGCAATCAAATACCATTAAAAGAAAGCTCTATTTGTGGGAAGAAAAGGACGCAAATGTCATTTGGGTACAACATTGCATGTCCGCACAATTTACAGTTAAAGCAGCGCAGTGCCGAATCCCAAAAACAGGCCTGGTCCTAATGGCCCGAAATGGTCCGGGGCTTAAGTGGTTAAGCATTATTAAAATCACTGCTCCCAAAAAAAAGGCGTTTTTAAATTATTTTTTTTGCATTGATACGTGTCCCCTGGGGCAGGACCCAGGTCCCCAAACACTTTTTATGACAATAACTTGCATATTAACCTTTAACCTTTAAAATTAACACTTTTGATTTCTCCCATAGACTTTTAACGGTGCTCCGCGGCTTTTCGAATTTGCCGCGAACACCCCAAATTGTTCGCTGTTCGTCGAACGGGCGAACAGCCAATGTTCGGCTCGAACATAAAGCTCACCCCTACTAACAAATAGTTATGCTTACCTGTCCACAATTGTGATCTTCCTTGTGCAGCACACTGTTAACAATACAGCTGTTTCAAAATAATCTCACCTGGGCACTTCTTCCTTTTTGCAAGCACACTGCAGCAAGGGCTGCACAGCAAAGATCTGTTTAGAATATGGGCCAGTGGCGGCTGGTGTTGTATATTTTGGGGGGGCTGCAAACAAGACATCCCGCTGCCACATCCCCACCGCACTTACCCCAGCTAGGTCGTGGGCAGCTTCGTCTCCTTCCTGCATCTCCTTCTCCTCTGCGTCTCGGGCTTCACGGTGGTTTCCTCCTCTGCAGCTTCCCTCCACCTTCCCTCAGCGCGGCGGCCAATACGATTGCTTCTCCTCTCGGGCCAATCGGTCTCAGGACCCCCTTCCTGATTGGCTTGAGGAGAATCAGGAAGTCAATAGTGAATATTAATTTTCTATTGTCACACAACTGGGTGGGCTAAGGGCCCCGAGCCCACCCTTTTTTAAAGCCAATTAGAGCATCTGGCTCTAATCATGTGCTTCTAAAAAAATAAAAACATTGGAATCCATGTGTCCGGCTCCTTGAATGTAGATTATGGGCTGGCGCATGGATTAGGGGGGCGGCGCCCCTGTGCCGCCGCTGATATGGGCAGGTTAGTGACTTAGGAATGTGTGATGGCAATTTTTATCTAAGCAGGATATTGTAAGGTACCTGTGATAGGTAGTGTCCGAAGTGGAACTTGTGTGCTGAGGATTCAGGCGAAAACGTAGTCAGGCAGATTAGGTTGGCAACAGATCAGGCAAAACGGTACACGATCGAAATCCAGAGAGTGGTCAGGCAGGCAAAGGTCATACACAAGCTGACAGTGAAGTACAAAATCAGCAGGCTAGAGAGTAGTCAGGAATTCAGGCAGAAGTTCAACACGAAAATCAAGATCAAAAAGCAGTCACAACACCCAGGGAGCTGTTCCACACAAACGGGCGCTGAGAGATAGCATCACTTCCTTTTTATGGGCTGCTTTGAGAGAAAATTGTCCACAGCTGGCAGCAGGTGGGGCTAGGGAGTCCAAGGCAATGCTTAATACTGAGAGGACATTCCCAAAAGTCTAGATCTGCTCCGTAGCACAACAGGTAAGGCTGCAGCTGTGGGACCAGGAAGATCCCAGTTCAAATACACCCAGGTACATGACAGGGCCCCCTCCCCAGTGGACCCCTCCGGGGGCCTAGCGGTGCTTAGTGGGAAAGGAGGCATGGAAGTCTCGAATAAGAGAAGGGGCATGCAGATCTGTGTCTGGAACCCAGCAACGGTCTGTGACAGGATATCCCTTCCAATGAACCAGATACCGAAGGCCACGACCCTGTCTTCTAGAATCAAGAATCTTGGAGATTTCAAACTCATTTTGTCCATCAACAAGAACAGGAGGAGGTAGCTGTTGCGTTCTGGAGTAGCGATTGAAAATTGCTTTTTTGAGGAGGGAAACGTGGAGCACAGGATGAATCCGGAGAGAGGAGGGTAATTTCAACCGATAGGAGACTGGCCCGACTCGAGCAATAATTCTGTAAGGACCAATGAATCGAGGGCCCAATTTGGTAGAAGGTTGTTTCAGTCTCACATATTTGGTTGATAGCCAAACTCTGTCCTCCACCACATATGGAGGTATATGGCGTCTTCGTTTGTTGGAAAAAAGTGCATACTTGCCTGCTGACTTCCGTAGTAATAAGTGAATCTTTTTACAATGTAGCAGAATATTTTTCACCCGCTGATCTGCTGCTGGTACACCAGAAGAAGGCTGAAGTAGGGGAAAAGTCTGAGGGTGATAGCCTAGGGCTGCGTAGAATGGTGTGGTATGAAGAGCACTGTGCCAACGGGAATTAACAGCGAACTCAGCTAAAGGCAAATACTCAGACCAGTTGGAGTGTAAGGCATTGACATAATGTCGAAGATAGGTTTCTAGGGTATGGTTCATGCATTCGGTTTGACCATCTGTTTGAGGGTGATGTGAGGTAGAGAGTGAAAGCGTTACTCCCAGTTTCTTGCAGAATGCTCTCCAGAATTGGGAAACAAACTGGGATCCGCGGTCTGAGACGACATTGGTAGGTATGCCATGATATCTCACAATATGGGAAAGGAAGAGAGTTGACAGTGCTTCCGCTGTAGGTAATCCCGGGAGCGGCACAAAATTAGACATTTTGGAAAAGCGATCCACTATGACCCATATAGCAGTCATGCTCTCGGACTTGGGTAAGTCTGTAATGAAGTCCATAGTCAAATGGGTCCAAGGCTGACGAGGTGCCGAAAGTGGGTGTAATAGTCCAGTAGGCAATGTACGGGGTACTTTATTAGCAGCACAAGTTTGACAGGCAGCCACATAGTCAGTAACATCCCTTTTCATATGAGGCCACCAGACATGACGCTGCAAGGTCTTAAGAGTGATGGTGACACCAGGATGACCAGATAACACCCCATCATGTGCCCAGAGGAGTACAGGTTTTCTGAGTCTAGGGGCTACGAACAGGCGACCTGGTGGTATCTTCAAGCCTTGGGGAACACGATTCTGGGTTTCTTGTAACTGTTGGGAAAGAGCCGTAGAGATCTGTGCGACAATTTTGTGAGGTGGGATTATATACTGCTCGGTAGGTTGGTCTTCTTCAGAGGTAGCGAACTGTCTGGAAAGAGCATCGGCTTTCTTGTTTTTATGCCCAGGAACATAAGAAAGAACAAAATTAAAACGGGAGAAAAACAGAGCCCATCAAACCTGACGTGAGTTCAAACGTCTTGCAGTCTGAAGATACAGTAGGATTTTATGGTCAGTGAGGATAGAAAAAGGTTTGGGAGCCCCTTCCAGAAGATGTCACCATTCAGACAATGCCAATTTGATGGCCAGTAGTTCGATTCGCAACATCGTAAATCATCTCCGCTGGAGAAAACTTTCTAGAAAAAAATGCTACTGGATGGATTCTACCGGACCTAGGCTGTCTCTGGGAGAGCACGGCACCTGCTCCTACCTCAGAGGCATCAACCTCAACTATGTACTGGAGATCGGGATTTGGATGCTGAAGAATTGGAGCTTTGCTGAACATGTCTTTTAATTGCTGGAAAGCCGATTCTGCTTCTGAGGATCATACCTTGCAATTTGTACCTTTCTTAGTCATAGCAGTAAGGAGGGCCGCAATGGAGGCAAAACCTTTGATGAAGCGTCTGTAGTAATTTGCGAACCCTAGAAAGCTTTGGAGCCCTCTTAAAGTGGTCGGTTGGGGCCATTGCAAGACAGCGGAAAGTTTTTGAGGGTCCATTTGGAAACCGACAGCACTTATAATGTATCCAAGGAAAGGAATACGGCTTTGATGGAAACTGCATTTCTCAATCTTCGTGTAAAGATGGTTTTCTCTCAGTCGTTGCAATACCTGCTTTACATGCGAGATGTGCTCTAGATGAGTCTTGGAAAAGATTAAAATGTCGTCCAAGTAGATGATCACAAAACTGTTGCTGAAATCATGAAAAATTTGATTCATGAAACGTTGGAAGACAGCAGGGGCGTTACACAACCCAAATGGCATAACCAGATATTCAAAATGTCCATTACGAGTGTTGAATGCTGTCTTCCACTCGTCCCCGTCTTTAATTCGAATCAGATTATAAGCCCCTCGTAGGTCTAGCTTGGAGAAAATAACAGCCCCCTTAAGTACATCAAACAGTTCAAGAATGAGAGGCAAAGGGTAGGAGTCTTTTACGGTGATTTGATTTAACCCTCGATAGCCTATGCATGGTCGAAGACCCCCATCTTTTTTTTCAACAAAGAAAAAACCTGCCCCTACTGGAGAAGAAGAGGGTCGGATAAAACCTCTTTCCAAGTTGTCTTTTACGTATTCCTCCATGGATTTTTGTTCAGGCAAAGACAGGGGATAGGTCCTTCCTTTGGGAAGAAGTGCTCCAGGAATCTATTTAATTGCACAGTCAAAAGAACGATGTGGAGGTAAAACCTCTGCCTTTTTCTTGCAAAATACATCTGCAAACGCATGGTATTCATGAGGCAAGGTAGGTGGGACGGCCATGGAAGCCAACATACAAGGTTGGGTTGAGACAAACAGTTTGAATAACAGAACGACCCCCAAGAGATTAGTTCTCCATTTTCCCAATCAAAAGAAGGGTTATGTTGTTGTAACCATGGGTAACCAAGGATAACAGGCAGAAGTGGAGAATCAATAAGAGAAAAGACAACTTCCTCTTTGTGGAGTACGCCTACCTGAAGAGTGATTGTCATAGTCTCAAATTTTACAATGCCATCTCCCAAGGGTTGTCCATTCACGGTGGTAATGTTCAGGGGGTCTAGATTTTGGAACAAATGGGATATTATTTTTTTTAGCAAAAGTGTAGTCCAAGAATATGCCAGCAGCTCCAGAATCCACAAAAGCCTCACAGGAGACAAGTTTAGAGGGTAAATGGATAATTGCAGGAATGGTAATCTTGGTCTTGGAGGATATACCTGTAAGGTCTAAGCCAGCTCCTCCAACACTGGTTAGACCCTGCCTTTTACTGGACGGGAAGGGTAGACAGATAATAAATGTCCTTTAAGTCCACAGTATAGGCATAGGCCCAATGCACGCCTCCTTTGTTTCTCAGACTCAGTTAGGTGGAGACGGCTTACATCCATGGGTTCCACAGGTGCCTGGGGTTCAACTGAGATTTCAGGTTCTGGCTGAGGTGGTGCTTGGAAGTTAGGGGCCAAACGGTAAACTGGCCTAGGAAACTTGTGACTTCTAAGTCTCTCTTGGCACCTTTCATGATACCGGACATCCAGACGAACACAGAGCTCTATGAATTTCTCTAGGTCTTCTGGGGAATTCTTATAGACTAATTCGTCTTTGATGCGATCCGCAAGACCTTTTCGAAAGGCTGCACGTAATGCCCTTGAGTCCCAAGTAGTCTCAGCGGCAAGGGTACGAAACTCAATAGCATATTGTGCCACAGACCTGGTGCCTTGTTGCATGTCCAAGAGTGAGTACTCAGCTGCAGAAGCTCTATCTGGCTTGTCAAATACAGTCTGGAGAGAAGCCAGAAATTTGTCAGCGTCTTACAGCACAGGATCATTGCGTTCCAGATAAGGAGAGACCCAGGCCAGGGCCTTCCCCTTTAACAAGGAAATTACAAAAGTCACTTTGGCAGACGAAGTGCTAAAGGTCCCAGGGTTGTTGCGGAAATGCAAACGGCAAACATTTAAAAAGCCTCTGCAGTCTTCAGTATCACCACCAAATTTGTCAGGCAAAGGAAGTTTGGGTGGTACAGAAGAGGCGGGTTGGATCGTAGCAGGAGTAGGATCCGGAGTCTGGACCGTTGCAGAGGAAGCAGGCAAACAAGATTTAAGCATAGTACAAAGTTCATCTAACTTGGCGTCCAGGGAAGAAAGATGCTGTTCATGAGCTCCAATCAATTGTCCCTGACGTGAAATCGCCTTAACAATCTCAGCAGGTTCCACTGTCATTGTGGCCCGTTTGTAATGTAAGGTACCTGTGATAGGTAGTGTCCGAAGTGGAACTTGTGTGCTGAGGATTCAGGCGAAAACGTAGTCAGGCAGATTAGGTTGGCAACAGATCAGGCAAAACGGTACACGATCGAAATCCAGAGAGTGGTCAGGCAGGCAAAGGTCATACACAAGCTGGCAGTGAAGTACAAAATCAGCAGGCTAGAGAGTAGTCAGGAATTCAGGCAGAAGTTCAACACAAAAATCAAGATCAAAAAGCAGTCACAACACCCAGGGAGCTGTTCCACACAAACGGGCGCTGAGGGATAGCATCACTTCCTTTTTATGGGCTGCTTTGATAGAAAATTGTCCACAGCTGGCAGCAGGTGGGGCTAGTGAGTCCAAGGCAATGCTTAATACTGAGAGGACATTTCCAAAAGTCTAGATCTGCTCCGTAGCACAACAGGTAAGGCTGCAGCTGTGGGACCAGGAAGATCCCGGTTCAAATACACCCAGGTACATGACAGATATTTAGTTCAAGCAGCAGCCTGCATGTTAGAGGAAAGTGTTGTGAAGGCGCTGCTGCAAGAAAAATGCCTATCATGGATTATGTTGGCTCCATGCGGATGACTAAGATAAAGATGCATTACCATGGAAAAAAGATCGGTGTTACTGGGGGAGCACATGTTAAAGGGAAACAATAATGTTTCAAAGGCTAAGTTCACATTTTCAGGACTAATAAATAAAAGCCTTTTTTAATGTCTTTTCTCCCCAAGCCCCCCAATGTGCTTATCTTTCACTTAACTAGTTGTTGGCAGCCTTCAATCTGCATCTCTGCACCTTTAACATTTAAAAAAATTGCTTTCTGAAGCCTGACTTCCTGTAGCATCATTTGACCATCCAGGAAACGTCATATCTTATCTGTCAGGTCACCTGAGTTGCCAGATGACAGTTGCACACCGTAGGTCAGGAGTGCAACACAAGGTAGTGAACCCTATGGCTGACTGCTGCGGATGGAACACTGGGTGATTAGGGAAGGTAGATCCACTGGAGCACAAACAGGGATCCCACAGGGAGCTAGAGCCCAAGATTCCCCAGGGCGCAGAGTCTAAGATCCAGCAGGTGTTCACCAGAGCCTCTAGTGGTGAGGATGGACTAAGCTGCAACTGGAACCAGGTCGCGGCCCCCAAAGTCCCCTAGCTCACGCTCCGTAGGGTATAGAGGATAGTGGGGAAACAGCAGCTCAGGATACAAGAGATAGTGAAGGGATAAGCCAAGGTCAGGGGGCGACAAGCAGACAAGGATAAACAAAGGACAAGCCAAAGGTCAAGGTCACAAGCAGACAGGGATGGTCGAGAACAAGCCAATATCGTTAACACAGAGACAGACGAAGCACACGGCAAAAAGGAACCCAAACACACAATGCTTAACAAACAACGTTGATCAGCAAGGCAGACTTGCAGTGCACAGGTTAATATAGAGTTCTCTGATAGGGCCTGGGGTGGAGCCATGCTGGGAGGAGAGATTATAAAAGCAGCCAGGTGAGAGTGTCTGGCCTCTAAGGTGAACACATGGAGAGGGAGGTAAGCTGACAGACAAACATTACTGCATATCTATGACAGTACCCTCCCTCTTACGAGGCCTCCCCCTTCCCCGCCTGGGCCCGGGATTAGAGGGGAACTTCAGATGAAACTTCTTTAACAGACGAGGTGCAAAGACCTCAGATGCAGTGATCCAAGACCTCTCCTCAGAACCAAACCCTTTCCAATGAACGAGGTACTGAAGAATGGCTCTACAGAGTCGGGAATCCAGAATTTGACTGACCTTGTACTCCTGATTATCCTCAGAGACCGGCGCCACAGTAGGGAGAGGACGAGAGAACTTATTGAGGACTAAAGGCTTCAGAAGGGCAACATGGAAGGAGTTAGCGATTTTAAGGCTTTTGGGAATCTGGAGTTTGAAACAAACCGGATTCAGTTTAGTAGTTATAGTGTATGGCCCAATGAATCTTGGAGCAAACTTCAGAGAAGGAACTCGGAGCTTGATGTTCCTGGGGGAGAGCCAGACTTTGTCCCCTGGCTGAAGAGAAGGCAGTTTACGGTCGGCAAAGCCTTTGAATTTGTCAGCAGCTGCCTGCAGGGAATCATGAACGTCACCCCAAACAGAACTGAAAGATTCCTGAGCCAAAGCCAAAGCTTGAATATCTGGAGAACAGGTCATGGGAATAGGAAGTTGAGGGTGTTTTCCATAAACTGTGAAAAAGGGTGTCTTCTAGGCTTGTGCAATTCGTTTCGTAACGAATTGAAATTCGTCCGAATTTAGCAACTTTCGGACATTCGGAAGCATTCGAATTTCCGAACAAAGCATTTACGAATAAGACCGAATCCGAAATAAATTATACCGCAAATAGCGAATGCCCGAATGTCTTCGGCATAATTCGTTATGAAAAAGTTACGAATGTACGAATCCATACGAAGCACAATAACACTCACTCTGCTCTGCTCTCTGCTTCTCCCACACCGTGCTGAACTCCCTCTCAAAATGGTGTACAGGGGCGGAGGTTATAGCCGCATGTAAAAAACGAAAGTAAAATACGAGATTTCGAATCCATTCGAAGCACAATAACACTCACTCTGCTCTGCTCTCTGCTTCTCCCTCACCGTGCTGAACCCTCTCAAAATGGTGTACAGGGGCAGAGGCTATAGCCGCATGTAAAAAACGAAAGTAAAATACGAGATTTCGAATCGTTACAAATAACCGCAATGTATTTAGAAAAGTACAAATCCATTCGAAGCACATTAGGCATAATAGGCAGCGTCGTTGTGAGAGAGACACGGAAAATTACGAATCAACGAACCCAAAAAAAGTTACGAAAGTAGGAGTTGTGTCCAGAATCAACGAAAAACAACGTACTCTACCGAAAGTACGAACCCAAAAAAAGTTACGAAAGTAGGAGTTGTGTCCAGAATCAACGAAAAACAACGTACTCTACCGAAAGTACGAATTATAAAGCAACAAAAAATTCAACGAAAAATGTCGCTTGCAAAAATACGAATGAGTCCGAACACGAAAAATCCCGTCTAGCAAAATTACGAATGATTACGAATCAACAGGACCGGAAAGAAACGAACCGAAACGGAACGAATTTTTCCGTTGTGCACAAGTCTAGTGTCTTCTGCGAACTGGTATTTACATGATTGTTATGAGAGAATTCTGCCCATGGGAGTAGAGAGGACCAATCGTCATGATGAGCAGAGACTAAGGTGCGAAGAAAGACCTCTAACTCCTGATTAACCCTCTCAGTCTGTCCATTGGATTGAGGATGGTAAGAAGAGGAAAAATCCAAGACAATATTGAGGGATTTGCAAAAGGCTCTCCAAAAACGAGACGTAAATGGAACACCCCTGTCGGAAACAATATGAGAAGGAACCTCATGTAGGAGGAAAATTTCTCGAATAAAAATGGGTACCAAGGCAGGAGCAGAAGGAAGGCCAGGAAGAGGAACAAAATTAGCCATCTTGAAGAATTACCACCCAAATGACTGTATTATTCTCAGACAGTGCGAGATCGGTGATAAAAATCCATGGCAATGTGAGCCCAGGGCTCCTTAGGAATGGGCAAGGGCATGAGGAGACCAGCAGGAGCTTGTGTGGAGGATTTAGACTGAGCACAGACATGACAAGCCTTAACATAGTCTTTGACATCTGAGCCGAGATTAGGCCACCAGTAGTGACGACTGATGAGTAAGAAGGATCGGAGGAATCCAGCATGACCTGCCACCTTGGAATCATGTCCCCAAGGAAGGATCTTAGCTCTTAGCTCAGTGGGGACAAAGGTCTTACCAGGAGGAATTTTTGACTCCAGGGTGGTAGAATGGGCAACAATGCATGAGGTTGGAATGATCGGCTTAGGTTCAGGGGTGGACTCCTCGTCCAAAGTGTCAAATGACCTAGAGAGCGCATCAGCCTGACCGTTGCAGGAACCAGGTTTGTACGTAATCGTGAAATTAAAACGGGAAAAGAAGAGACTCCACCTGGCCTGTCTGGGATTCAGACAATTCTGTAGGTACTGTGAATTCTTGTGATCAGTAAAGATTGTTATGGAGTGAGGGGAACCCTCCAAGAGATGACGCCACTCCTCTAATGCCAATTTAATTGCAAGAAGTTCCCAATCACCGATGGCATAATTTCTCTCTGCCTGAATTTTTTTTGGAGAAGAATGCACATGGTTGACGTCTCTGCTCAAAGAATTGAAGAAGCACAGCTCCAACCCCCATTGAAGAAGCATCCACTTCAATCAAAAATGCATCCCCAAAATTTGGTCTCCTCAAGAGAGGTCCAGAAACAAAGATCTGTTTCAGGTCGTGAAACGCAGAGACAGCTTCGAGAGGCCAGTCTCTGGCATTCGCACCCTTCTTGGTCAAAGCGATAATTGGCGCGGCAATGGAAGAGTAATTCCTTATGAACTGCCTATAATAATTTGTGAAGCCAAGAAAGTGCTGTGCGGCCTTGAGGCTAGCAGGAAGAGGCCAGTTGGTAATGGCCAAGACCTTCCCAGGATCCATACGAAGACCCAAACTTGAGACAAAGCATCCTAGAAACAGGACCTCAGAACATTCAAAGGAACATTTCTCCAGATTGGCATAGAGATTATTCTCTCTAAGATGCTGAAGTACAGTGCGGACATGGTTTCTGTGCATGAGCAGATTTTCCAAAAAGATCAGAATGTCATCCAGATAGATGACAACAAACTGGTACAGCAGATCCCTGAAGATTTCATTGACAAAGTTTTGAAACACAGCTAGGGCATTACACAAACCAAAAGGCATAACCAGGTATTCGTAATGCCCGTTTCTAGTGTTAAATGCAGTCTTCCATTCGTCACCCTCCCGTATTCGAATGAGATTGTACGCGCCTCTGAGATCCAACTTGGTGAAAATGGAGGCACCCTTCAACCTATCGAATAGCTCAGATATTAAGGGTAAGGGGTATCGATTTTTGATAGTAATCGCGTTTAAACCTTGATAGTCAATGCAGGGTCTTAAGGTACCATCCTTTTTTGCAACGAAAAAGAACCCCTGCAGGCGATGAGGATTTCCAGATGAAACCTCTCTCTAGATTCTCTGCGACATACTCAGACATGGCCTGGGTCTCTGGGATGGACAGAGGGTAGGTACGACCCCTGGGCAGAGTTGCTCCGGAGACACGGTCAATAGCACAGTCAAAAGACCTGTGGGGAGAAAGCACTTCAGCTGATTTCTTACAGAACACATCCCGGTAATCGCTGTATGCAGCGGGAAGATCAGAAGATACAGATGGGGTAGCAACCGGAAGTCTCTCCTTGGGGGCCACCTTGAGAAGACATGACGAGAAACGTGAGGGACCCCAAGCCAGGATCTGCACAGAGACCAAGTCCACATGTGGAGAGTGGAGCTGTAGCCAAGGAAGGCCCAATACAATTGGGGTAGAGGCCTTGGGTAAAATGAGAAAGGATATCCACTCCTGGTGGAGAATCCCTACCGACATCTTAATAGGTAGCGTCTGGAAGAGAATAGGGCTCCCTGGGAGAACAGTGCCATCAATTGCTGAGACTACCAATGGCGTAGTGAGGGGTGAAAGGGTAAGCTTCATAGAAGAAGCAGTTCTCCAGTCCATAAAATTGCCGGCAGCCCCGGAATCCAGATATGCAAGGGTCGATTGAGGAGAAGTGCCTACATGAAGGAACACCGGCAGAAGAAGACGAGAAGGGGATGTTTCTGGGTCCAATACTCCAGCTTCCAAATGTATTAGACCCGAGTGTTTCCCGGGCGAAGCAGGAGTCACGAAAATTACCCTTGCCCCCACAATAGAGACACAAGCCCAGAGTTCTGCCCCTAGCACGTTCTTTGGGGGTTAGTCTGGTCCGGCCCAGCTGCATAGGTTCCTCAGCAGGCAGAAGATGCTCCACGGGACAAAGGGAGGGGAGCTCAGACTGGCTAGGGCCCAGGGAGTGCTGGCGTCTTTTTTCTAGGGACCTCTCCTGAAAACGAATGTCGATCTGATTGCACAAGGAAATTACATCATCCAGACCGGCGGGGATGGCTCTTCCCGCTAATTAGTCTTTCACTCAGTCAGAGAGGCCATGTAAAAAGGTAGCGACCAGGGCCTCATTGTTCCAGCTAAATTCAGGTGTGAGGATACGGAACTGAAGAGCATATTGTCCCACTGAACAAGATTCTTGGCGAAGACGTAAAAGAGCACTAGCCGCTGAAGATGCCCGAGCTGGCTCCTCGAAGATGTTACGAAAGAGCTTCAAGACGTCGGACAGGCTTGAAAACCATCATTCTTCTCCCATAGGGGGGCAGCCCAGGCTAAAGCTTCACCGGAGAGGAGGGAAATGATATAGGCTACCTTTGCCCAAACAGACAGGAAGTTTTGAGGCTGAAGTTAAAAATGAATAGTACATTGGCTGAGAAACCCCCTGCAGGCCTTGGAGTCCCCAGAGAAATGGAACGGAGCTGGCAGTTGTAGTGAGTGTGTGGCTGCGACTGGTGCGATAGGTGCAGCCGCTGGTTGTACTTGAGGTTGCGGATTCGGGGTTCCCAAGGAGGCCCGGAGCTGCTCGAAGCGGGAAGCCAGATCCTGGAGGAATCGCATCACCTGAGTCTGATTCGATTCCTGGGTCTCAAGTCTGCGGACTATGCCCTGCAATGGATCATCTGCGGGAAGCGGCACGTCAGCCGGGTCCATGGCTAATCAAACTGTCAGGTCACCTGAGTTGCCAGATGACAGATGCACACCGTAGGTCAGGAGTGCACCACAAGGTAGTGAACCCTATGGCTGACTGCTGCGGATGGAACACTGGGTGGTTAGGGAAGTTAAATCCACTGGATCACAAACAGGGATCCCACAGGGAGCTAGAGCCCAAGATTCCCCAGGGAGCGCAGAGTCTAAGATCCAGCAGGTGTTCACCAGAACCTCTAGTGGTGAGGATGGACTAAGCTGCAACTGGATCCAGGTCGCGGCCCCCAGAGTCCCCTAGCTCACGCTCCGTAGGGTATAGAGGATAGAGGGGAAACAGCAGCTCAGGATACAAGAGATAGTGAGGGGATAAGCCAAGGTCAGGGGGCGACAAGCAGACAAGGAGAAACAAAGGACAAGCCAAAGGTCAAGGTCACAAGCAGACAGGGATAGTTGAGAACAAGCCAATATCGTTAACACAGAGACAGACGAAGTACACAGCAAAAAGGAACCCAAACACACAATGCTTAACAAACAATGTTGATCAGCAAGGCAGACTTGCAGTGCACAGGTTAATATAGAGTTCTCTGATAGGGCCTGGGTTGGAGCCATGCTGGGAGGAGAGATTATAAAAGCAGCCAGGTGAGAGTGTCTGGCCTCTAAGGTGAACACATGGAGAGGGAGGTAAGCTGACAGATAAACATTAATGCATATCCATGACACATTCATGCACTACTTTACTGCATCACAGAATAGGGCGTGTTTTACCTTTCTGGACCACACCTCCCTCCTTCCTGGACCACCTCTTTTTTTTATTCCACCCATTTTTTTTTTACTTCTTCCTTTAAAGTAATATTAAAGTCTTGTTTTTTTGTTTTTTTTTCAAATAACAAACATGTTATACTTACCTGCTCTGTGTAATGGTTTTGAACAGAGCAGCCCAGATCCTCCTCTTTCCTGGTCCCTCGCCGGTGCTTCTGGCTCCTCCCTCCTGCAGAGTGAACCCAACAGCAAGCAGCTTGCTATGGGGACACCTGATCTGAGCTGCTACTCTGTGTGTCCATTCTCTCTCCTCATTGGCTCAGTGGCTTTGATTGACAGCAGCGGGAGCCAATTGTGCCCACTGCTGTGTCTCAGCCAATGAGGAGGGAGAGTCCCCGGACAGCCAAGGCTTTCATGCAACATCGCTGGATCGAGATAGGGCTCAGGTAAGTATAAGGAGGGCTGCTGCATAGAAGGCATTAAGATAAAAACCTTCTGCCTTTAGAATGACTTTAAGGTGGCCATACACTGTACAATGAAATTGTACCATACAAACAACTATGTAGTGCAAGCGCCTGCCTAATTTGATACAAATTTAATAGATTGTTCAGGTGGGTTCTCTTATTCAATTGTTTTGGTAAATCTAAAGGAAATTGCACAATTGCAGAATGTATGGCCAGCTTTATATAAGTATATGGGAGGGAGTGGGATGAGACAGCTGTCATTGTTCTTGTAATCCAGCTCAAGATTTCACTTTCAGGCCCCATTCACACCTAGCATATTTTTGCGCATTTTCCTGTGACACACATAGGGCAGACCATGATTTCAGTGGGCTCCCTACATGTGGCAAACATTGCAAAATAGCATTTGGGGCATTTTAGCGCATTTTTTACCAAATGTTTTATCATGAATTCTTGCATGTTGCAAAATGTGCATTTGCTCCTGTGTTTGGGGTGCTGTTAACAATTAATGGCATCAAAAGTGCGACTAGTTTATTTTAGGTGTATAAATGTGACTATACACTATACAATCTGATTGTGCAATCTCCTTTAGATATACCAAAACGATATAATAAGAGGACACACCTATCTATTCAATCACTCTGTATCCATTCAGGCAGGCCCTTGCACTATATACAGTAGCTGATGGTAGATCTAAAGGAGATTTGCAATCAGATTGTATAGTGTATAGTGAGCTTTACAGACTTCCAGGGGCACACTTATCCTGTTTCCAGTAAACAGCTAAATGACGATCTATGCAAGAAGAAGGTAAGGTGCAAAGTGATCCATCAGCAGAAGACACTCGTTGTATATTGAAGAAGAAAGCTGCTCACTGATAATGATTGCATTGGAAAAATATGTTACTACAGAGTAGGGATGAGCCGAACACCCCCCGGTTCGGTTTGCACCAGAACTTGCGAACGGACCGAAAGTTCGCGCGAACTTTAGAACCCTATTAAATACAATGGATGCGAATGTTCAAAATTAAAAGTGCTAATTATAACGGCTAACATGCAAGTAATTGTCCTAAAAAGGGTTTGGGGACCCGGGTTCTGCCCCAGGGGACATGTATCAATGCAAAAAAAAGTTTTAAAAACTGACGTTTTTTTGGGAGCAGTCATTTTAATGATGCATAAAGTGAAAAAAAAAAAGTGAAATATTACTTTAAATATCGTACCTGGGGGGGGTGTCTAAAGTATGCCTGTGAAGTGCCACGTGTTTCCCGTGTTTAGAACTGTCCCTGCACAAAATGACATTTCTAAAGGAAAAAAATGGTCATTTAAAACTGCTTGCGGCTTTAATGTAATCTCTGGTCCCGGCAATATGGATGAAAATCATTGAAAAAAATGGCATGGGTATCCCCCCACCCCACTACCAGCCCCTTTGGGTCTTGTATGGATATTAAGGGGAACCACGCACCCAAAATTAAAAAAAAAAGGCCCTATATACTCTGAACAGCAGTATACAGGCGGTGCAAACAAGACAGGGAGTGTAGGTTTGTTCTTAAGAAGAATCTTTTTCTAATTTGGAACAGGTACATTTTTTAAGTGTAGCTCTAGCCAAAAAATCTATTTTTAAGCTTTTTGGAGAACATAGGGAAGGGTTATCACCCCTGTAACATTTGTTTTGCTGTCTGTGCACCTGTTCAGAAGATTTCACCTCACTTTCCATCCCAATGACAAATGTTTTTGGAAAAGTGTTTTTTTTATTGAAACAAGGATTGGTGATAAAGCATCAGTAGAGAGGAGACACCTTTTTCCCATATTAACTTTTACAGGAGAGAATTTCCCTTCCTTGGGGTAGATTTCCTCTCACTTCCTGTTGTCTCCTTCCGTTTGCAAGTAGGAGTCATTTGTAAGTTGGATGTTTGAAAGTAGGGGCCTGTCGTATATACTCTGCAGAAATTTGCCCCTTAGGTGTCGGTGTTGCCACAACACTGTAAGCCCTCACAGTTACTCTTGATGGGCACTGGAACACCCTGCTGTGAACTTTTATATCAGGAATTGTAATTACATGCCATTGTTGAACAGTGATAGGAAAAATTGGGCCTTTGGTGGTGGTGCTGGTGCTACAACACTGTCAGCCCTCACAGTTACTCTTGGTGGGCGCATGAATGGGCCCTACTGTAAATTATTAGATCAAGAATTGTAATTGCATCCCCCTGTTGAAGAGGGGCAGAAAGATTGGGCCTTTGGTGGTGG
Source organism: Rana muscosa (assembly GCA_029206835.1). NCBI lineage: Eukaryota > Metazoa > Chordata > Amphibia > Anura > Ranidae > Rana > Rana muscosa. Next base: position 827,829,559 of record CM055118.1, on the reverse strand, counting down.
TGGTGGTGGTGTTGCCACAACACTGTAAGCCCTCACAGTTACTCTTAGTGGGCGCAGGAATGGGCCCTGCTGTGAATTATTAGATCCAGAATTGTAATTACATGCCCCTGTTGAACAGGGGCAGAAAAATTGGACCTTAGGCACTGGTGCCACAACACTGCAACCCCTCACAGATACTGTACTTGGAGCACAGCAATGAGCCCTGTTGCAAAGTATTGCATCAAAAATTGTAATTACACGCCCCTGTTAAACAGGGGCTGAAAAATTGGGCCTTAGGCACTGGTGCCACAACACTGCAACCCCTCACAGATACTGTACTTGGAGCACAGCAATGAGCCCTGTTGCAAAGTATTGCATCAAAAATTGTAATTACACGCCCCTGTTAAACAGGGGCTGAAAAATTGGGCCTTAGGCACTGGTGCTGGTGCCACGACACTGCAACCTCTCCCAGATACTCTAGTTGGAGTGCAGGAATGAGCCCTGCTGCAAAGCATTGCATCAAAAATTTTAATTACATGCCCCTGTCAAACAGGGGCTGAAAAATTGGGCCTTAGCCACTGGTGGCGGCACCCAGAAACAAAAATGTTCTTCCAAGCTATCATCATGAATCGGATCATTGAGGAGGAGGAGGATAGTCAATCGACATAACAGGACAGTCATTCAGCATCAGCATAGGCAGTCTTGAAGGGATGTGACATTTCAAAATAAATTATTCTGTTATATCAGCTTCAGGTGCTTGGTAGCTGGTGGTGATCCAAGACTGGTTCATCTTTATGAAGGTCAGTCGATCAACCGAGTCGGTGGACAGGCACACCCTGTGATCCTTGACAAAGCCTCCAGCAGCACTGAATGTGCGTTCCGAAAGAACGCTGGATGCAGTACAGGCCAGTAGCTCAATTGCATACTGTGCAAGCTCTGGCCAGTGATCCAACCTCAAGACCCAGTAAGCCAGAGGATTTTCGGTGGGAAAGGTGTCCAAGTCTGACCTTGCCCCTAGGTATTCCTGCACCATGTATATCAGACGCTGGCGATGGTTGCTTGAACCGATCATACCTTGGGGCTGCGGACTAAAAAATTGTCTGAACGCATCGGTCAGACGGCCACCTTCCCCACTGCTCCTTCTTTGACTGACCGAAGCCTCAGCAACTCGTTGTCCAGGACCAGGAGTTTGTAACCTCCCAGTCTCTGGGAACGCGTTGCACAGACCTTTCTGCAAGGCCTCCCGGAGATGTCTCATCCTCTGCTCCCTCTGCGATGGTAAGATAAGGTCTGCAACCTTACCCTTGTACCGTGGATCAAGGAGAGTGGCCAGCCAGTAATGGTCCCTCTCCTTGATCCGAAGAATATGAGGATCCTTCCGCAGACTTTGCAGGATCAGGGAGGTCATGCAGTGTAGGTTAGCTGAGGCATTCTGTTCGGAGTCCTCTGGGTCACTAAGGATGACATGATCCGCAGCCACCTCCTCCCAGCCACGTACAAGTCCACGGGTTTCTTGGGACTGTAAATCATCCCTAAAAGACTGCTGCTGTTGATGCAGAGTGCCAGGCTCCAACTCCATGCTGACACAATCCTCCTCCTCCTCCTCCTTGTCCTCTTCCTGTGCGATGGGTGGGACTGAAGGAACACTGTCTGGGTAAAGGGGGCCTTGAGAGGCAAGGAAGTCCTCCTCTTCCTGCCTCTGTTCTGCCTCAAGTGCCCTGTCCATTATTCCACGCAGTGTATGCTCCAACAGGTGGACAAGAGGTACAGTGTCACTGATGCATGCACTGTCACTGCTCACCATCCTCGTGGCCTCCTCAAATGGTGCCAGGACAGTGCATGCATCCCTGATCATGCCCCACTGGCGTGGTGAAAAAAACCTGAGCTCCCCTGACCCTGTCCGGGTGCCGTAGTCGCACAGGTACTCATTGATGGCCCTCTGCTGCGCGTGCAGCCGCTGCAGCATGGCCAACGTTGAGTTCCACCTGGTGGGCATGTCACATATAAGGCGGTTCTTGGGCAGGTTCAACTCCTTTTGCAGCTCAGCCAGCCGAGCACTGGCATTATATGATCTGCGGAAATGCACAACTGCGGCCTACCTCAGGACATCCAGTAAGCCCGGGTACCTGCCCAAGAACCACTGCACCACCAGGTTAAGGACGTGAGCCACACAGGGCACATGGGTCAGTTGTCCCTGTCGGAGGGCGGAGAGGAGGTTGGTGCTATTGTCGCAAACCACCATTCCTGGCTTAAGCTGGCATGGCGTCAACCACCTCTCGGCCTGCCCCTGCAGAGCTGACAGAACCTCTGCCCCAGTGTGGCTCCTGTCCCCCAAACACACCAGCGCAAGCACGGCATGGCATCTTTTTGCCTGCGTACTTGCGTAGACCCTTGAACGCCTACGGAGCACCGCTGGTTCCGAGGACAAATCACAGGAAGAGGCCATGGAGGAAGAAGAAGAGGAGGGGGTGGAGGAGAGAGGTGTGTCACAACCAGTAGTAGCATTTTGGAGGCCTGGCGGCGGAACAACCTCCAACACTACTGCACCTTGTCCTGCATCCTTCCCAGCTGCCAAAAGAGTGACCCAATGGGCCGTGAAAGAAAGGTAACGTCCCTGTCCATGCCTGCTGGACCATGAGTCAGCGGTAATATGCACCTTACCGCTGACCGCCCTGTCCAGCGAGGCCAAGACATTGCCTTCCACATGCCGGTAGAGAGCTGGAATCGCCTTCCGTGAGAAAAAGTGGCGTTTGGGAATCTGCCACTGAGGAACCGCACATTGCACAAACTCACGGAAGGGGGCCGAGTCTATCAACTGAAAAGGCAGCAGTTGAAGTGCTAGCAATTTAGCCAAGCTAGCATTCAACCGCTGGGCATGTGGATGGCTGGGAGTGAACTTCTTTCAACGGTCCAGCAGCTGGGGCAGGGAAATTTGCCTGCTATAATCGGACGTCGGTGTACTGCTAGCAGAGTGCCCGCAAGTACTCGGCTGTGACACACCTAATTCTACACCTTCATTCCTCTCAGTGCAGGTTTCAGAGAGGACTGAAGGTACAGTGGGGTTGGAGATCCCAGCTGATGAGGAGCAAGGAGAGGTCCGCTTTGTTCTTTGGTGTGGGTCTTTAAGGTACGCTTGCCAACGAGCTGCATGGCAGGTCAACATATGTCTGGTCAAGCATGTGGTGCCCAAGCGGGTGATGTTTTGGCCACGCGAGATACGCTTGAGACATGTGTTGCAAACAGCAGCGGTGCGATCTGATGCACTCGACTCAAAAAAGGCCCACACCAAAGAACTTTTGGAATAACGGGCAGAGGCAGCGCCCAGCACAGGCGGAGCTCTGCGGTGTGATTCAGTCGGTGTGCTGCCGTTACGCTGGCCCCCGGAGGGCATCCTGCCTCATTGGAGATGTGCCTCCTACTCATCCTCCTCCTCTCTCCTATCAGGCACCCACGTGGAGTCAGTGACCTCATCATCCCCTCCCTCCTCATCACTGGAGCCAATCTGGCAGTATGCTGCAGCTGCTGGAACATGACTGCCAGACTGCTGTCCTTCTTGAGCATCCCCTCTCTCTGCGCTCACGCTACTGCCTTCCTCTAGCTGGGTATCATCATCAGACCCTTCGAAACGCTGGGCATCCTCCTGGAGCATGTACCCAACACTGTGCTCAAACAGTTCAGGGGACTCCTCAGGAGGACACGGTGGGTCTAGGGAAGGAGTGACTGATGATGATATTGATACGAGGAAAGAGGACGCTTTGGCAGCTGCTTTGCCAGTACCCTGAGCCTGGGTGAGAGAGGATGAGGAGGGCTTGGTCATCCACTCTACCAAGTCTTTGGCATGATGCGACTCAACACGTCCAGCTGCCGAAAATAAGGACAAGCGTGTCCCATGGCCACGTGCTGATGACGATGCACCGCGTCCACGACCAGCACTGTTGTCTCTAGACACAGAGCCTGCTTGCCCTCTTTTATTGGCTCCTGACTGTCTGCCTCTCCTTGTTGGCCTTCCAGACATAGTAATGGCCTGCAGGGAGATGGGAAAACCAGCAATTGGGTAGTGTATATTGTGCTGGAACTACACAACACCCACTAACTCCAGCAGATGCCTTTATTAGAGAACAGCAATGACGGGTATATACAGGTGTATACTGTACTAGGGCACACAACACCCACTAACTCCAGCAGATGCCTTTATTAGAGAACAGCAATGATGGGTGTATACAGGTGTATACTGTGCTGGGCCACACAACACCAACTAACTGCTGCAGATGCCTGAGAAAATAACAAACTGTCCCTGCCTGCCTATCTAGCTTAGAGAACAGCAATGAACAGCAACTCCTGCCTGCAAATGCCTGAGAAAATAACACACTGTCCCTGCCTGCCTATCTAGCTTAGAGAACAGCAATGAACAGTAACTCCTGCCTGCAGATGCCTGAGAAAAGAACACACTGTCCCTGCCTGCCTATCTAGCTTAGAGGACAGCAATGAACAGCAACTCCTGCCTGCAGATGCTCGAGAAAAGAACACACTGTCCCTGCCTGCCTATCTAGCTTAGAGAACAGCAATGATGGGTAGATACAGGTGTATACTGTGCTGGAGGCACACAACACCCACTAACTCCTGCAGATGCCTGAGAAAAAAATAGACTGTAGAACACACTGTCCCTGCCTATGTATCTCTTTCCCTGCACACCGGAACACACTACACAAGGCCGCCGCGCTGGCGGCCTTTTATAGTGTGGGGCGTGTACTAAACCCCCCTGAGCTATGATTGGCCACGGGCTTCCTGCCTGTGGCCAATTATGGCTCTCCTCACTGCCGGCGCTGTGATTGGCCAAGCATGCGGGGTCACAGTGCATGCTTGGCCAATCACAGCGCCGCAATGCAGTGCGATGGCGCAGTGCATTGTGGGCCGTTCGCGTCACATGAATTTGTCGCGAACGGCCCACAAAGTTCTGATTTCGCCGAACAGGCGAACAGGCGATGTTCGAGTCGAACATGCATTCGACTCGAACACCAAGCTCATCCCTACTACAGAGATCGATGGGAGCAATCTCCTGGAGGATGAGGGCAGGTGCAGCATGTGTTTTAATGAAGTCAGCTGCTGAAAAACTTCTTCACTCAACTAACAGTTTTCCCATCCTGTGGAGCGCGTACCAGGAATGGAGTATTCTATAGAAAAAAATGGAGTTAAATCCTGCCCTAGAATATAGGGACAACTTTTTCTTTTCAGCAACAGAGGTACATTAATGGTATATTGGTACACACTGAAGCTAGAATTTAGGAAAAAAAAGTGAATTTAGCCTTTTTTTTTTTTCCAAGTTTATAGCATTTTATACATTTTATTTTCTATCTGCTTAAAGTTTTACACATGACCATTTACTATAGGATGCACCCATGGCCAATGATTCTCAGAGCAATATGGGTTTTCAAAAGAAAATGCGCATCAGAAGCTGCTTATATTCTGAAATTTGAGCTTTAGTCATTTATCTTTGTAAACAGGCCTTTTTTCTTCCAACAGAGCAGCTAAGAATAGTCAGTTAAACATGTTAAAAGCAGTTTCAAGTCTACTGACAAAACTTGTTTTACTTTTTTATTGTTTTGCTCAAGATGATCCGACTTGCGGGGCGACTCGTTTGCGGAGAATCTTGAAGGGTAAAATTAAAAAAAAAAATTGTGTGAGGTTCCCCCCCAGGACGATACCAGACCCTTGGGTCTGGTATGGATATTAAGGGAAACCCCCACACCAAAAAAAATGGCATGGGGTTTCCCCCAGGATCCATACCAGACCCTTATCCGAGCACGCAGCCCGGAAGGTCAGGAAAGGGAGGGCGAGGGAGCGCCCCCCTCCTAGACCATTTCAAGCCACATGTTCTCAACATGAGGGGTTGGTGCTTTGGGGCACCCCAAAGCACCTTGTCCCCATGTTGATGAGGACAAGGGCCTCCTCCCGTCAACCCTTGGTTTTCGAGGTCAGCGGCTGGGAGGCTTATCGTAATCTGGGAGCCCCCTTTAATAAGGGGGCCCCCAGATCCCAGCCTCCCACCCTATGTGAATGAGTATGGGGTACATCGTACCCCTACCCATTCACCTGGGGGAAAAAAGTGTCAATAAAAAAACACTAATCAGATTTTTAAAGTAATTTATTAGGCAGCTCCGGGGGTCTTCTTCCGACTCCGGGGGTCTCTTCCGACTTCTCCGCTCTCTCCGGCGTCTTCTCCCGCTCTCCGTGTCCTTCTGCCGGGCTCCTCCGCTATCTTCTACCAGCTCTTTTATTAGCGCTGGCCCGGTCTTCTCCGTCGTCTTATTCCCTCTTCTCTTGTTCCGATGTTGACTCGACGGTCACTCCCGCTGTAATGCAGTGTGCGCGGTGCGCAACCATTTACATAGGCATGGGGTGTAGTCACTGGGTGATGTCACCCAGTGACCCTGCCCCTTTATGGCGTCACAGTCCCGAGGCATGATGGGACTTTGACGTCATAAGTGGGCGGGGTCTCTGGGCGACATCACTTGGTGACCACGCCCCATGCCTATATAAATCGCTGCGCACCGCGCACAAGGTGCTCTGGGGTGGGGTGGATCCTGGGGGAACCCCCACGCCATTTATTTAGTTTTGGTGTGGGGGGTTCCCCTTAAGATCCATACCAGACCGAAGGGTCTGGTATCATCCTGGGGGGGGGGGGGGCCTCAGGCAAATTTTTTTTTTACAAATTTCGTGGGGTTCCCCTTCAAGATTCTCCGCACACGAGTCGCTCCGCAAGTCGGATCATCTTGATCCGACTTCTGGTGCGACCTCTATTCAAATCAATGGGCTCCCATAGGTAACCATTGATTTTGAATAGAGAAAGAAAAACGCGGCTGAAAGCTAGCGCGGCAAAAAACTGCGTTAAAAACGCCACTTTTTTCCTGGCGTCTGTACTAGCTTTACAGCCCGTTTTTTAAAACGTCCGTGGGCATGTAGTCTTAAGCTTAATCAGTGCATCGGTGCTGCCTATTTTGTCACCATGAAAAAGAGGCACATTATTAATGTGCTCACCTACAGAAATAATGTAATGGCAGGTAAATTCCTGAGAGTCTGCAAATGGCCAACCTGAATTTGCAAACAAACAGCCTATTTTTATAGGAAGTAAAAAAAAACTTTGCACTCTATAGTCATGCAGAAGCATTAAGCCGAATTATAAATTGGTGTGCATGTTTTTTAATTTCCTTCCTGTACCCATCAATGAGCAATCAAACCACAGTGTATTGGACACTGAATCTACAGTATATTTGTTTTAATTGGTAAGTAAATAATAAATTGACCTTTTTCTAAAATTTGAGTCAGTGAGTAATTTATGTGGTACAGACTGATCGTATGTTTTTGCATATTCTTTTTTTTAGCCCCAACAAAATAAATATTTGATAGAGCAAGAAAAACAGCATATCTCCAACTGTTTTGTGGGATCCTTTTTTAGATGAGTTAAGAGTTTGTATTCTGTTAGCAAACAAAAAACAAAGATTTTTTTCCCCCCAAATAAATTATATCTAAGCTGGCCACATGATTAAATATGAAGCTAATTTTGACAACATTTTAGCCAAGGCAAAAATGTTAATTTCACTGCAAAATTCATTTTCAGTCCCACTTATCACTACTTTATTTTTACCTTTTTCTGCAAAAAGGTTATTTCGCAGTAATCACATGTCAGTAGTACACAATGGCTTTCATTCATAGCCATTCATTGTGCATTGTGTACTATTGTGATCTCTGTAATTGGTCACAGTGATCACTTGGCACAGACAAGCCCAATCACAGTGCCACTGTACCATGTGATATTTGTGGTCAATCACAGCTATCACAATTGGACACAATGGCACATGAATGGATGCCATTCATAAAACGGAAAATTGTATCATACTTACCAGTAATTTTCCTTTCCTGGTGCCTATCCATGGCAGCATACCTGTGATAGAGCTCCGCCTCGACTCCTCCTTCAGTACTAGTGAATAGCATAAATTAAAGGCATAGTCCCACCCCCAACATTCTCTGTAATATAGAATACCGAGGGTGGGAGCGTATGCTGCCATGGATAGGCACCAGGAAAGGAAAATTACTGGTAAGTATGATACAATTTTCCGTTTTCCTGGTGCCTCCATGGCAGCATACCTGTGATAAATAACTAGCTGACATGGGTGGGATAATTGCTTAACAATAAATGTTTAAATTAGAAGAGGACATAGCAGCCTAAACTGCCCTCCTTCCAAACTCAACAGTCGTGAGCGCTCCTGGATCAATATGGTAGTGTCTGAGAAACGTATGGTGCGAAGACCAGGTGGCGGCTCTGCACACCTTCTCCAATGAAACATTAAGCCCTTGCCGCCCAGGAAGCTGAGACTGCCCTTGTAGAATGAGCATTCACTCAGGATGGAGGCTCCATATTCTTCACCCTGTAGGCCTTCTGGATTAACTTTACAACCCAAGATGCCAGAGTTCTGATGGAAGCTTCTTTGCCCCTGTATTTACCGAACGGTACGATGAAAAGTCTCTCAGAATTTCTGAAGGGGCCAATGGCTTCTAGGTAGGCCCTGAGCACTCTGGATACATCCAGACAAGACTCTGAATCCGTGTCTGTAAACACTGGTAGTGCCCAGGGTTCCAAAAGGTGGCTTGGAGTAGCAACCTTTGGCGTGAACCCCCGAAGGGGACAAAGTTGCACTCTGTCTGGGGAGAAGGAGATGGGGTCGTCACCTATCCCTAAAGAGTGAAGTTTCGAGATTCTTCTGCCAGATGTAATGGCTAGCAGGAAAGCCATCTTTAGTGTAAGGTTCCATATTGTTACTTGTTCCACTGGAGCAAAGGGATGGTCAGATAGAACTTCCAGGACTAGGGACAGATCCCACTTAGGAAATGATCGTCTGACAGGAGGGCGAATCTTCAATATACCTCTGAGGAAAGTGACTACTGAAGGATCCTCCGCCCATCTCTTATTTGTTGCAGCAGAGATGGCTGCTACCTGCACTTTGAGAGAGCTCAGACCAAGTCCCAGACCAAGTCCTGTCTGAAGGAATCCTAGAACATGAGATGTAGAAGGAAGGATTGGATCAAATCCATTTCCGGAAACAAATGACAAGAACTTGTCCCATATTTTTGAATATATGGCATTAGTTGCTGGCTTCCTAGCTTTTAGAAGGGTTGATATGACTCCTGGAGAACACCCTAGGGACTCGAACCTTCGCCTCTCAACCTCCAGATTTGAAGATTCAACTTCTGAGGGTTTGGATGAACTAGACTGCCCTGCGACAGAAGTTGAGGGAAAGGAGGGATCTTGATTGGAGAGCCCACACTGAGGCGCAATACGGAAGTACTGCCACCACCTGGACTGGCTCCCTGAGGAGCCTCAGGAGGAATTTGAATATTAATGGCCTGGGAGGAAAGGCATATGCCGTGGTGAACCTCCAGGGACATGACAGGGCATCCACTGCCTCGGCTTGTGGATGTGGCAGCCGAGAGAAGAACCTGTCCAGCTTGGCGTTCTTTGGGAAGGTGAACAGATCTACCTGAGGGGGATCCCATATGTTGGCAATCTAAAGGAAGACATGGGGGTGGAGAGCCCACTTGTTGTTGTCCAGGAAGTTTCTGGATAACGTGTCTGCTTCCGTGTTCAACCTGCCTGGCAGATACATCGCTCTGAGGTCCAGGAGGTTCTGCTCCGCCCAGAGCATGATCGGCTCTACCTCCTAGAGGAGTGACTTGCTGTGAGTGCCTCCCTGCTTCTGCAGATAAGTGACAGCTGCCCTGTTGTCTAGGCATAGGAGTATTCTCTGGCCTCTGATTTGGGGTGCCAAAGAGGTCAGTGCCAAGAAGGCTGTCCTCATCTTCAAGATGTTTGATACCACTCCCTGGGTGGTGCATGACCATCTCCCCTGTATTCTGGTTTGCCCGCAATGGGCTCCCCAGCCCTGTCTGCTTGCATTGGATGTAATTGTGATCCAAGGAAGGGAGCCCAGGTGATGAGGCTTGGAGAGGTTTTCCGGAACTGTCCACCAGTGAAGGCTCCTACGCATTTTTCCCCCCGTCAGCAGAATCGTCTGAGACAGTCATTGTTTCTTCCACTGTGCTAAGAAACCAGTCTGGAAATACCTCAAGTGCCAATGTGCCCAAGGAACCATGGTGTCAGGAGTCGGACCTGGGCTTGAACCTGGGACCCCGTCGGTGTCTGGCGTTTACTCTTCCCACTGAGCTATCTGGGATGCTGGACAGCTCCCTGCCTGATCTGCTGGACAAACCTATCTGTTCCAATGGACAACCCTGCCTTGAGTCTTGATTACCGATGAACCTTGAACTCCTTGCTCCTCCCATGAACTTCCTATATAAGCCTTGTCTCAGCACTTCCTCTTTGCCAGGTTATTGTGCCTTCCCTGCCAGTGCCTTGCTGTTGGTTTTCCTGTTGCCATCTGTACCTACAACCACTCGTGATTGACCTTTGGCTTGTTCCTGGACTTCTCTACTGCCTGATCCCAATCTGCAACTACCCGTGTTTGACCCTCGGCCTGTTCTTTGACCACGTTGCTGTTTCATCCTTGTCTGTTTATCCGCTATTGGACCCCGGCTTGCTCACACCCTGGTGGGGCAAACTTGAGGACTGCGACCTGGTACTAGCTTGCAGCCAAATCCATCTCCACCACCCGGAGCTCTGGGGAAAACCAGCTAGTACTTAGACTCCGCACCTCAGGTGAGCCTGTGTCATCTACCAGAAGTGACTGCCTGTATGCCTGTCCTGCCACTGCTATTGCAATTGGTCTTCAAGCCCGACGCCTGATCGTGACACATGGGTATATAGGAAGACATTGTGCCAATGAGGCTCAGGCATTGTGAAGCCATCAGATACGGGCTCCGGATGACTTTGATCATTCTCTGGATGACAATCCTTGCCTTCGGCGGTGGTAATGACACTGTCCCCTCCTGAGAGTCGAACATTGCGCGTAGATTATCTGCTGTGTTGGCGTTAGTTGACTTGTCGGAATTCACCAGCCACCCTAGCTCTTTTTAGGGACTGTAGAAGAATGTCCCGGTGACATACCAACTGATCCGGATTGCTTGCTACGAGTAGGATGTCGTCCAAGTAGTGGTATATCCTCAAGCCCCTCTCCCGCAGGAGAACTAAAGCAGATATTAGTATCTTGGTGAACACCCTGGGAGAGGTGCACAGACCGAAAGGCAGGGCTTGAAACTCTAGGTGGGTCCGTCCCACTGCAAATCTCAGGTATTTTTGAAATGCAGGTAGAATTGGAACATGTAGGTACGCATCCTGCAGATCGACCAAAATCATCCAATCTGATGGCTGGACTGTCTGAGTAAACGTCTGCAGGGACTCCATTTTGAAGCTTTCGGGGCGGATATACTGGTTGAGCCTCTTTAGGTCTATCACAGGCCTCCACCCACCTGTCCTCTTTGGGACCAGAAATAGGGTGGAGTAAAAGCCTGCGAAGCGCTCTGCCAAGGGAACCGGAACAGCCGCCCCCTGAAGCTGGAGTGACGTTAGGAAGTTTTTCAGAGCTTGAGCCTTCAGTGGAGAGGATGTAATCTCTGTCCTTTGAAAGAGTTCCGAGGTGGGGGGTGAGAAAAATTCCAAAAGTGCCCCCATTGAATTGTTGACAGAACCCAGGGGTCGTGGCAGCGGATGGCCCAGACTGGGGTAAAAAAAACTTTAGCCTGACTCCCACCGGGAGTGCCTGGGCTACTCTGGCGTAAAAAAATAAAGACTGCTTTTGCTCCTGTGGAGCCGGAAGGGCTTTCATCTTCCTGTTCAAAAAGCATCCCTGAGTACCTTTCCAAGGTCTTTTGTTGTGTCTGGGCTGTCTCTAAAATCCCTTGGGTTTGACTGGGGGAACCTACAGGAACCACCTCTGAATCTTCGCATACTTCTGTCCTGTGGAAGCATACCAGACTTCCCTCCTGACAGCCTGGAGATAGCTTTATCCATTCTGTCTCTGAATAGTGCTTTCCCATCAAACGGGATTTTGCACCAATTTTGTTTGGAGGATAAGTCAGCCATCCAGGGTTTCAGCCACAAGGCCCTCTTCACCATCACTGAATGCAACATGGATCTTGCCGAGCACCTGATCGTGTCAATGGCTGCTACGCAGACAAAGTCTGCCGATAATCTAAGCTCTTCTAAGGCCTTAATTATATCTTCCATGGGGACATCCTGACGCAAAGCCGTCTCAATATTATCTGTCCAAGATCTTATGGCATTTGATACTGATGTGAGGGCAATAGCTGGCTTACATGCTGCTTCCGCGGCTAAGTAGCTCCTCTTCAGCTCCAGGTCGATTCGCCTGTCTTGTCTAGAGGGTCTTTGAAGGAAGCGTAATCCTCCATTGGCAAAGTTATATTTTTTGCGAGTCGCACTACGGATGCGTCTACCACTGGCATGGAGTTTGGTGACTTTTTTTATTTTTTAATCAGTCTTTGACCATTCCTTCTGAATGACTTGACTAATCTCGCCCATCAACGGGAAAAGAACCTGCTTCCTTTTGAGGAATGGGAAGTAGCTTGTAGACTCTTGGGGAGGCTATTCTGCGTCTTTTCAGGCAATTGCAGTTTTGACTGCCTGGATGAATGGCTTTACCCAGGAGAGACTGAAGCCAGAAGGTTCTGACTCTTCTCAAGAGTCCCCTGAAGAGTCTTCAGGTGGTGAATCTCTAGCTGGTCGGCCTGACAACGGCAGCGGTGTACTGACTGCTGACGGACCAGGGAGATTAGGTTCTATATCCTGAACCTGGGATATCTGCTGAAGTGGTTGAGCGGGGACCGAAGCCAAAAGCTCAGAGAAGGAGTCCTTCATTGTTTGCTTGAGCAGATCTACAGCGTGCTGATTTTCTAGCTCGCGGTTGGACGCATAGTCCGTAAAACAGTCCTTACAGACCACTCTGTCTGGTAACGGTGTAGCCCCACATGTCCAGCATTTCTCTTTCTATAGGTCCTAAGAGAGGGGGACCGATCATGTCCTCTGGATCTTGACCTCTCTGATCTACGACGTGAAGAATGGGACCTACGCCCTGATGAGCGGGACCCCTTGGAGTGGGTAGGGCTACGATGTAAGGAACTCACGCTAGACCAGTGAGCGCACTTTTTTTTTTTTTATACTCACGTATAGTTGGTCACATACCTAATAGAAGTGTGAGGATCTTTGCTGCGAGATGAATGACTCATTGCGGAGTAGGGCACAAGGATCAGCTCCGGAAATATAGTAAGAAAGGGAAAAGAATCAGGAGTTTTTGGTGTCACATTTTTTTATTTTTTTTTTAAACAAAATATTTTTATATCGTCATCTTTTTTTATTTTTTATTTTATTTTTTAAACATAAGCATTTTTATATCGTCATCTTTTTTTTTTTTTTTTTTTTAAACATAAACATTTTTGATCTGCAACATTTTTTTTTTTTTTAGAAAATAAAAAGTACCTACCACAAAGCAGCATCAGAGAGAACTAGCAGGGCACAGCTGAGGAGACTCTGACAGCAATCCCTGAATCTGAACCTAAATAGGCTCAAGGTGCGTGGGCTAATCCCATAAACCACCATTTGGAATTGATTGAAAAAAAGGGCAAATCTAGCCTTCTTTCCAGAATCCAAGATGGCCACCACTGAACCAAGCGACCGTGCATGCACACGCGCAGAAGATCCAGCGTCGCCCAGTACAGAGAGCCGAGAAACTACGGCTCTGTATCACTCCCGAATCGCGCAAGCGCAGACGGCGGCAAGGACGCAGCGCCATGACACTCTCCTACCTGGCGGGACGTACAGAGCACCTGTAGCCCCCCGGAACCCGTAAATAAGCACCACAATGTTGTTGCACAGAGAGACACCTGCCCTATCCAGTTGCACAGTTTTAAAGGAACAAAAAAGTAAGATAACAATCATTTTGAAGGAGCCTAACAAGCAAAGGAAAAGGGGAGGGGAGGGGAAGAGAGGAAAAGAAAGGGGAAAAACACAAATGCCTGTAATAAAAAATGGAAACCACCAGCCTGGGAAGATGGAGCTGATCCTTTTGCGACTTCCACTGCATTCATCATGGATGTGATAGCAGACTGCGTTCCTGTGAGGAAACTCTGCGAAATGACCCCAACAGATCCACAGAGGGGTTCCCAGTCTTATCAGCGCTGTGAGCGGCCCAAGAACAGGGACTGCGCACGGGAAAGGCTAAACCCGGCGGACGCTGCCGACTGCAGAGGTATGGACATACTGCTACTCTTCACCAGCACAAGAAGGTATGAGGAAAAAAAGGAGAATGTTGGGGGAGGGGCTATGCCTTTAATTTATGCTATTCACTAGTCCTGAAGGAGGAGTCGAGGCGGAGCTCTATCACAGGTATGCTAAAATGAAAAAGAAAAAACTGCGCTAGTGAAATAAAGATTAAAGCTGCAACCAACAGTGTTATACTACACCAAACAGATAATATAGGAGAAAAAAAGTTGCGCTATTGAGAATATCACCAGTACAGCAGCTGGTGAAAGTGTAAATATGAGCCAAAAGGCTCACACAGTAAATATATGACACAAATTGATGAAAGTGAGTGATGCGAACATGTGATAAAAAATCACATAAACAAAAAAAACACAAAAGTTGTCGCATATAGTCCAAACAATAAAGTTCATATACACAAAGAATGCTCCTCCACCGTGCTGATTGTGATCCAATGTATTACACCACGAGCAAGTGTAGGATAGGACAGCCTCCACCAATAGATTTACTGCCTCTTACCGAAAGTGATGGATCCGTTGTCACAGGGGATCAAAGAAAGCCTGTGGCTATTCCCCAGCCAAGGGTATGGGGCAGGCAGCGTCTCACTGACCAGGAGATCCACAACTCTCAATGATAGGAAACACGGTCCCCGTAAATAAAAAGAAGGATATACTATAGTGTAAAACCTTTTTACATGTTTAATAAAAAAAGACGAATGCACACTTACATGAATGCAGATAAAAACGAGCGAAAATAAGCCGGCCGGCTCTTAGACATAAAACAGCCCGTATGCCTCCGGGTAGCGTGGGCGCGATGACGTCAGAACGTGGCTCCTCCCTACGCGTTTCGTCATCAAAGACGTGTTCACGGGATACGGGCGGCGTTCTGACGTACCGCTCTAATATAACCATCTCAAACAGCCAAGCCTCGATGTGAACCGCAGGATGCCGAAGCACCGCCATTTTGACTGAGGGAAAGGATATCGCTAGATGCTATGAAGGGATTGGCAAACCCAAAGCAAATAGTGATTACTGTGCGCAGAGAAATAACATTATTGAACACAATCTATTTTAAAAAAGGGAAGGGGGCAAAGCGACAAACGGTCTAAAAAACATTAAATGTATAACAACTACATATAGAGGTTAATCCTCTACTGCTGAAAAATAACAACCAAAGGGAGGAGAGAACCTCATCCAATGGAAAAGGCGAACTGGATCATTCCCAAGATTCACATCGAGTGTACAAAAACACAAGGAATTACCCAAGGCTAGTACAGTATGCCACCATCGTAAACCTGATCCTAAAAAATTGTTATAAATAAAAACTATAAAAGCTCTATCACAGGTATGCTGCCATGGAGGCACCAGAAAAAATAATTGCTTATAGCAGTGCTCATCACTGTAATAACTAAGCAATCATAGTGTAAAAAATAAAAAATAAAATCCTATTCACTAGTGCAGTGCAGTGTCACTATGGTGACACTGTGCTGCTCTGGCCCCAGTAAGTAAAAAAAATTGTAAAAAAAAGAGCTTGCTGCTGTGATGGTGAACTTCTCTTAGCAACATTCTTAGCAACATCCTAGAAGTATTTAAGTCAGGCTTCATGAAGTATGTAAATGGCATACGCATATACTGTAGCAAGGGCATTATTTAACTTTGGTCAAAGCTACGCAGTTTGTTATTATCTACAGATACCTCTTATTTGCTGTAGCAAGGTTCCCCTTTGCAATGTAGATATAGACTACAGTTTGACAATTGAGAAGGAACTTAGCTCCCTACGGTGTTCAATTTGTTATATTGCAGTAACTTATTCGCTTCAATGATTTTAAAACAATGCATTGTGAATCAGACTTAACTACACACAATGCAGCTGTGCTACCAGGGTGCACTGCATCACCGCACAGCCTGCTGAGAGAGGTTATTTAAAGGAAGGGAGGAGTTACATTCTTTCTCTTGGGACGCGGCCATCTATCAAGAAGGAAGCCTGCATTGAGGCCGGCTTCCCGTGTGACTAGGCCCAAGAAGCCTGGGCCCACAGTCGCCAGAGCCTGCCTGTCTAATCTCGTGAGAGGGATCCTCATCCGGGGTGTCCAGCTCACACTCCACAGCAACCAGAGTCGTCCATCCATCGACACCTACTACAGCTGTGCGGAGGATCGGAGGCCGCAAGTTGCTAAGCATTCCGGAGAGCCGAGGCCTTGTTTTGTGAGAAGGGCACCTGCCCAATGACAATAAACTGAATCGCAGGGAGATGGCCTTATAGACTTGCCACCATTGTTTCTTTGGAAAGTTAACACGCCACGTGCAAGGACACATTGCATCCCGCAGTGGCAGTGTATTTAAAGTATTGGAGCCTGTGTCGCCCGCAAGTCATATACATTGGTAATTACTTCGGATGTTGTTTCTGACTTTCCCATACTTGTTGGATTACAAATGTTATGTGCACCAACGATTGCTAGCGAAGACTCCTACTACTGAAGGATCTGTACACTGAACTTAGTCAGGCCTGACTAGAACTGATAGTGACGGGACACGGGTACAGTATTGCCCATTAGGGGGAGCTCGCGAGCATAGGTCTGTTACTTATGTAGAAAGTGTGCATTAAGACTGTGTTTTATTACTGTCATATATATATATATATATATATATATCATTGACTTTGCAGGGCCCTGCACAAGTCAACTAGGCCTCTGTTTATTGTTCCTGTCTTTTACCACTGAGTAAAATTGATTCTGGTTAAGCAGGAAACTGTGTGGAGTTCTCTATTACTCATTGTGGACAAGTGGCCAGCATAAGGTAACCATATCTAATTGTAAGTTATATCATTTTATGATATCATTGTGGTTCCCAGTCAACAGTGGGTTTCACAATCATTGTGTGGTCCAGTTGTGCCAAGGGAGGGTTTGAGCCAAACTTTGGGGTTGATAGGCAGAACGTAGACCAAAACAAAACCAGCAGCTCCTTCGGGGGTAGTGCTACATTGCATAGGCAGTTGTTGTTTTTTTGTAAAGGTGAGCTACCCTTTAATCTTTTACAGAATGATAAAAAAAGGCTGAATCACTAAATTGAATAGCATTCTCTTTTGTGGAACAAAATTTAAATTCAATTTGCCTACGGTGTCTTTTACAAGGCTTTAGTTTTATGAAATCTATAATTGTGACATCTGTTGTTTAACATTAACAACTATATAAACTTTAGAGGAAGTTATAACTGGTCTTTCTCCCACAATATGTTTGACTGTATCCTGCCAGACAGGCTCATTTGCACTTCAGATTTTTTTGTTTTACCTCGGTAGAAGATAGCAAACAATTTTAAGGCAGAATTATAATTTTTTTTAAAAACCTTACATTAGTAAAAAAAAGTTGGTAACACCCCCAAAAGAGGTATTCATAAAAAAAAAAATATCAAAACAATAAAAGATATTGGTTCAAAACAGTCCACAATGTCAGTATGATGCTGAGGTCAACAGAAAATATTACTGACGACTTACAGAGTGTTAAGGATGGAAATGCAAAAAAACGTATTGCAGCACTCTCTATGTTGATAATAAAGATCCTGAACCTCACAGAACCACATATCATTTGCTATTGGTCGCCTTGTTCAAGTGCATCAATACTGCCATCTGGTGGTCATATTCAGTATAAAAATGTTTTACGAATGCTCAGCAACCCAAGTGTATTGTTTCTTTGCTATTATGGCCAAGTGCCTTTTCTAAAACAATTATGTGTGCTGAATCTGTGCTTTTCTTTATTCTTTTCTCACAATATTGTATACCTTTTCATAAGGCTGGGTTCACACCGCAGCACTCTCCGTCTCACAGCAGGGGTCCGGTGTGTCTCTATTCACAGTTTCATGTCCGATTTCAGCCCGAATGTTTGGCTGAATTCGGACCTGAAACTGACCAAAAGACGCACAGGACTCCTGCGGAGATGTGTGAACCGGCTCCATAGAGAGCCGGTCACAATCTCCTGACATGTGAATTGGATGCAGAGGAACCCACATCCAATTCCCATAGGTGTGAACCCAGCCTTAAAGTTATTTATTACAATTAAGTATATAATTAAAAAAAATCCTATACCAAGTGCATCTAGTGTCTATATGGAACTATTAAGTTCAAGTGACATGTTATTTAGATAAAATAAAACGAATAATATAACCTGTCGTGGGAGCAGAAGAAGCTTATTCATGATACACAGCTATCACTTGTGCACTGTATGTACATTTTATGCTGTTGTAAATTACTTAAAGTAGAACTATAGGCAAAACATTTATTTTTGTTTGTTTTTTTGAATATAGCAAGAGAGGGTTATAACCCCTGTCAATTTCTTTTCGCCATTTGTGTTCCATCGCAGAGATTTTCCTTCACTTCCTGTCCTATAGCCAAACAGGAAGTGAAAGGAAATCCCTGCAAATTATGGGAATTCCTTGGGGACCCCCAGGTCACCATAACTAGTGTCCCCATTGGAAGATTTCCCCTCTATTACTTTTCTGGGGACAACCCAAATTTTGGGATTTTCTTTTACTTTAACTTTCAGTGAAAATGTTAAATAGGATAAATAAAGAGGGTGAATCTACCTAAAGGGGACACAGACAGCGCTAAAAACTGACAGGTGTTGTAATCCCTCTCTACTCTATCCAAAATGGGAAAAAAAAAGGTTTTACCTACTGTAAATGCCAAGTTTTGCTAAATATATACAGAGAAGTAATACTTTTTCAATATTAAAAATAAAGTTTGTATGTTAGAGGGAAAAAAGTTAAGTGCTAATAGTTTCATTCAGAAGATAGGCCTCTTTACAACCCCTCAACCCCACCCTGGACAGGGCATTGGTACTCAAAAAGAAAGTTTTCATGCATGCATGCTTACAATGATAAGCATGAGGAAATTATAAAAAAATAAAAATAAATGAAAAGCATGAGGAAAAACAAAGTCACCTAAACCAGTGGCAATATGTTAATGTGGAATTCAGGAGCCATTCAGTCAAATCCTGGAGGCCAAGACAGAAATAGACCAATAAAACGTAGAAGACGCCTGTAATGAGAGGTATAGGGGCAGTACATTGCTGAGTGCCTTCTTAAATGTCAGGTGGCTTGGCTGGGTCCTGCTTAAAATATACCTAAAAAACTTTTACTTTCTAGATTTGGATAAAGTGGTGAGGGGTTAGAACGACTGTCTGACATTTATTGCTGTGTCCCCGTTAGGGACATTCACTATCTCCAATCATTTTCCAAATTCCAAGTATCACCGAGAATTAAAATGCAAGTAAATTCAAAATTCTAAGGGTAACTCCATAATTCTTAGTTGCCACCAGAACAGGAAGAGAAGGGAAATTTTCCAACGGGGATACAACTCACTGTTATGACTACAGGATAGGAAGTGAAAGGCAATTTCCCTAATGAGACTCAGATTGCAAAATCGTGGCAGCAGTTTTACTCTCCCATATTCTATCAAAAATTTAATAAAAACTAAAAATGTTTTGGCTTTAGATAATATTGAAAGTGTTCTTAAACCCAGGTCCCTGCATTCAATATATCTGGTCTCCCATGGTACATAGAATATGGAAACGCTATAATTATAGTAAATATAAACTGCTAAATACTGTATCTCATCAGCAATATATAGCAGTCTTGTGACTTCTATCAGTGGCTGGTTAAAGCTTGTAGGAGGAGTTTTTTCCTCCTTTGACTGTCCTATGAGGCTGCAGGACCCCTGACCCTCTCTCTGGACAGTGCTGATTGGCCCTGTGCTGATCACATGCACCCTCCCAAGATGTAGCACAGGAGATAGAGGGACTATTGAAACTAGAGCTGCTGTTTTTATTTTAAATAGTGCAGCCCAATGATTACTTACAATTGTAGCGGGGTCTTCAGATTTAGTGGGATACACCTGGGGGTAGTGTGACCCAGGTGTGTAATTATGTCAGGGTTTAGACCCCTTTTTGTTATTCGTGGAGGATTGGGGGATGTAATATTCTGCTTTGCCTGTGGGTGGC
This sequence comes from Rana muscosa, assembly GCA_029206835.1. Taxonomy (NCBI): domain Eukaryota; kingdom Metazoa; phylum Chordata; class Amphibia; order Anura; family Ranidae; genus Rana; species Rana muscosa. The sequence continues at coordinate 827,809,370 of CM055118.1, read as the reverse complement.
AGAGTACCTACAGGCTTCAGGTAGAATCATCACCACAGTGCTACCCTTTTTGTTCCTTCCTGGAGATGGTACGGCTGGGGCGGGGAGCCCGCCGTGGTGTTGATGGGAGGAGATAAAAGGGGGAGACGCCCTCGCCACGAGGTCTTCGGGGATCATCTCGTCACGCACCCAGGCACCTTCGGCCTGGGTGCGGGCGGTTCAAGGTTCCGGCCTAGGCGCCCTAGGCCTGGCCGGAATGAAGCTGGGATTCCATCCCAGGCACCTTCAGCCTGGGATGAGGTACTATTAAGGAGGCCTGGGACCCAGTGACTCCGACTGGGTCCTGCAAGGGTGAAGTGATTCCAGGGTGCTCCTTGCGAGGGGACCCGCATCTGAGGTGAGGAGGCTGGGGGGGGTCACCCGTCCGAAGATTCCGGTGCAGCGTCAACCCGGTTACGGATGGGCCTCCGGTAACTCCCTTGGAGGACATCTTCCCCTGATAGGGGCTGCAACGCAGCGGAGGTATTCGAATTAAGACTCCTGCAACCCTTGGTCATAGCACAGGGGGTGTAGGGACCCAGATCAGTATAGTGCCTCGACCTGCTCATCCCACCGTATCCTGCCATCACATTGCCTGTATGTGGAGATACGAAATAAAACCAACAGTTGGACTGTGATCGGTGTATGGACTCTGTTAATGGGAGCAAAGGGCGGTTTGGTGGTTTCTGCACAACAGACTCGGTACATGCCCAAGACACACCGGCCCGAGGAAACATCAGATATTGGCCTTCACCTCACCCACAGTTATGGGGAGGACATGGGCCGTAGCACACCTCACTCTGTCGCGTGACATACCCCTAGCTAAAGAGGACGGGGTGAGGGGGTTGCTACACGTGGGGGCTCGTCCGGGATACGTGTGTGTCTCAACGATGGAACTGAGAACGTCTGTGTTTGAACTTTGCTGCCCGGAGGAGTTCTGAGCAGGTCGGCCATGTGATTGGCTAAAGTGCATCCCTGCTCGGAGTTGTGGACATGACCCTAAGTCGGGAAAGGCCCACGCGGAGGAGCGTAAAGTACTACATGTGGGGACTGTTAATGCACTGCGCCACGAGGCACCCCATGACTGCGCAATTTGTGGGCGGAGGCTGGCGGAAGCCCGCGAAAACGTGCAAGTCATGGGAGGAGTCTGGCCACGTGTGGAGATACACGTGGAGACTCCGGCGCATGGTCAGCGAGTGATGGAGCAGCAAGTGGTCGGAATGAATTCAAGCTCTCCGTGGATGCCGGTATCTTACCCTATGAAGATGACTGCATTTGCTGCTCCCCTGACAGACACGGGGATAAGGCTCAGGCCCCGAGGACAGTTGGCTCTGTATTCATGCAGAGACACGGAGGCCCTCGGTGTGATCTGTCCCGGATGCTCGGGACTGGTGGTCCAACTAAAGCCGTTCGGGCGATGTGAAGCGTGCAAAGAGTTTCTTTTTGAGGTCGAGTCATCCACAGTAAGGCCCCGGGCCCTTCGCCTCAACTGCATCACAGGAACCGCCACTCCGGAGGGAGAGATCCAGGCCTTTGCGAAGGTCCCCGTACGCGCTGACCAGGGCGACGTGACCGCCCAACCAGAGACGGAAAGAGAGAAATCCGAAGGCACTGCTTCGGTCACCACAGATTCCCTGCTGCCACCTCCGAAGAGGAAAGTCGGCCTGGTACAGGCATCCTATGGTCGTGGTCGAGCTTCACCCCGCCGCTTGCCTGGCCTAGATGGCGCCGGTAGAGAAGAGAGTCCCGGACATCCCAGTTCTTCAGAAGGTCCAGGTGAGCTAGGGGCTGGGACTGTGGTGTTGGTTGGAGGTGTCAGGAGTCCACAGCCGGTGGAGCCCGCAAGGGAGGGTAGCCTTCCGTCTACTAAAGACTACCTTCCCGCCGAGATGTATGACACCTCCGACCTAGAGTCGTTGTCAGACTGTGGCGATGACGGAGAAATAGACGAACTGTTTCACCGGAAGGGCTGGGACAGACGCCCACTACCTGTGCTGTGTAAACCACAGGATTCCCCCATGTCCATGGAAGACAGTACGCTCCGGGCGCAGGCCCCGGAGTTCCCGAGGAAATCTAGTCCTCCGACTGACCTTCCACTTTCAACCACATCACCCGCTCCGATAGTGGGGACGCAGCGTGCTTCGTTGCGGGCACCAAAGGCAAAGCAACTCGAGATGGTGAAGGTACCTCGGCACCCGGAGGCCATCGTACAGCCAGGAGAAGGCGAGTGAGATGTGATGCCACCTCTAGCCAGATTGCAGAGACTTTTCTCCCAAAGAGTCGCCCGTGAATATGCGTGGGAGTACCCCTACTTGCCTCGGGATTTATTGTATGAAGTCGAAGTTTTGCGACCCAGGTGGTACGACGAGTTTGTATGGGAAAAGCTCAAAGTGCCTCATGCCCGGCGATACCTGTCGTGTTCGCCGCCAGTATCTAAAAAGTTTAGAGACTGTAGAGCTGATTGGAGACTGGGGCGCCATATTCATGCCGATAAGGTGCTCATCTGCAGGAAAGAAGGAGAGGATGTCGAATATTCGGTGGAAGTGTTTGACAAGCACCTGAAGCCCCTATTTTTGCCGGATCCAAGGTTTTACTTGTAGGAGAAGTGAGCTCCTATTTTGTTTGCTGTTGAACTTTCTGGAAGGAACATTCCCAGACGCTCAGAACTGCGCCCTACTTTTGTTTTGATTTGGGCTTTTCTTTCACTCACTGGAGACTTGGGAGCTGTTGTTTTTCTCCCTCTTCTTCATGTGCCAAAGGCAGAGACTCTGGGGATAAAAGTTAGCGTAGAAAAGCAGGAAGAAGGAAGATCTCGGCAAGTGTCATGACCGCGGCGCTGTCAACAGGTGGCAGTGTTGTGCAACGACTGTTTGAAAATTTTACACATGCATCACTTTGCTTATTGGAGTGAGTGGGTCTCTCGGCTGACAGACCTATTCATTCCAAGTTAACACAGATTGTTAGGATGTTGTTTTTGTTTCCCTTCTGCAGGAGATTCATCGGTCAAGACTACTGAGAATGGGGTGGTTCTTAGACAGTGATGGGAGGGATTGTACATGTGTACAGAATAGATGTTTTATGCAAAAGTTTATCGTTTTATATTTTTCCTTTCCCCTTTGAGCAGGTCTTGGCACACTTAGTATTCACAAATTTGGGGACAGCCTCTGGGGCTTGCTCCATGTCACCGCTCCTTGGGAGACATGGGTGTGCACCTGACGCTGGGGACCAGCGTCAAATCACAGGGGGGAGTGTGTAGCGGGGTCTTCAGATTTAGTGGGATACACCTGGGGGTAGTGTGACCCAGGTGTGTAATTATGTCAGGGTTTAGACCCCTTTTTGTTATTCGTGGAGGATTGGGGGATGTAATATTCTCCTTTGCCTGTGGGTGGCAGAGTACCTACAGGCTTCAGGTAGAATCATCACCACAGTGCTACCCTTTTTGTTCCTTCCTGGAGATGGTACGGCTGGGGCGGGGAACCCGCCGTGGTGTTGATGGGAGGAGATAAAAGGGGGAGACGCCCTCGCCACGAGGTCTTCGGGGATCATCTCGTCACGCACCCAGGCACCTTCGGCCTGGGTGCGGGCGGTTCAAGGTTCCGGCCTAGGCGCCCTAGGCCTGGCCGGAATGAAGCTGGGATTCCATCCCAGGCACCTTCAGCCTGGGATGAGGTACTATTGAGGAGACCTGGGACCCAGTGACTCCGACTGGGTCCCGCAAGAGTGAAGTGATTCCAGGGTGCTCCTTGCGAGGGGACCCGCATCTGAGGTGAGGAGGCTGGGGGGGGGTCACCTGTCCAAAGATTCCGGTGCAGCATCAACCCGGTTACGGATGGGCCTCCGGTAACTCCCTTGGAGGACATCTTCCCCTGATAGGGGCTGCAACGCAGCGGAGGTATTCGAATTAAGACTCCTGCAACCCTTGGTCATAGCACAGGGGGTGTAGGGACCCAGATCAGTATAGTGCCTCGACCTGCTCATCCCACCGTATCCTGCCATCGCATTGCCTGTATGTGGAGATACGAAATAAAACCAACAGTTGGACTGTGATCGGTATATGGACTCTGTTAATGGGAGCAAAGGGCGGTTTGGTGGTTTCTGCACAACAGACTCGGTACATGCCCAAGACACACCGGCCCGAGGAAACATCAGATATTGGCCTTCACCTCACCCACAGTTATGGGGAGGACATGGGCCGTAGCACACCTCACTCTGTCGCGTGACATACCCCTAGCTAAAGAGGACGGGGTGAGGGGGTTGCTACACAATTTTTTCATAAAGCTAGGGAGGAGCTTTAAAACTGAAATCTAGCCTAAACAAATATTGTGTGCTGAAATCTGGGCTGCGTCGCTTTAACTGACAATTGCTCAGTCGTGAGACGCTGTACCCAAACAAAATTGATGTAATTTTTTTCCCACAAATAGATCTTTCTTTTGGTGGTATTTAATCACCTCTGTGGTTTTTATTTTTTGCGCTATAAACAAAAAAAGAGCGACAATTTTGAAAAAAAAAGCAATATTTTTAACTTTTGCTATAATAAATATCCCCAAAAAAATATATAAAAAACAAATTTCTTTCTCAGTTTAGGCCGATACCTATTCTACATATTTTTGGTAAAAAAAATCGCAATAAGCGTATATTGATTGGTTTGCACAAAAGTTATAGCATCTACAAAATAGGGGATAGTTTTATGGCATTTTTATTAATATTTTATTTTTTACTAGTAATGGCGGCGATCTGCAATTTTTATCGTGACTGCAACATTATGGCGGACACATCAGACACTTTTGATGCTATTTTAGGACCATTGTCATTTATACAGCGATCAGTGCTATAAAAATGCACTGATTACTGTGTAAATGACAATGGCAGGAAAGGGGTTAACCACTAGAGGGCGAGGAAGGGGTTAAGTGTCTCCTAGGGAGTGATTCTAACTGTGTGGGGGCTTTGCTACCAGTGACACGACATTGATCACTGCTTGTTTACACAGGCATCTCCCTGTTCTGCAGCTCCGTGACACGATCGCGGGACACCGGCGGACATCGAGTTCGCAGGTTCCGCGGGCACGATCACGGAGCTCGCAGCAGGTGCGCGCCGGCAAAAAAATTAAAAAATTTAAAGCAACGTACCTGTACGTTGCTTTGAGCAGTTGTGCCATTCTGCCGATGTATATCTGCAGGAGGCGGTCGGCAAGTGGTTAACCACTTAACGACCGCCCACTGTAAATATACGTCGGCAGAATGGCACGGACAGGCACAATCACGTACCTGTACGTGCCTGCCTTCGTATGGGTGGGGGGTCCAATCGGACAGAGTACAGCTTCGGGAGCGATCCGTGATGAGGGGGCCGCCATTCGATTCTGGCCACCCCCTCACGATCGCTCCCAGCAAATGAAAAGCTTCCTCTGCCTGTGTAATGTTTACACAGGCAGGAGGAAGTGATGTCATCCCTCATGCGGCGCTCACATATACCGAGCGCCGCATGAGAGAAAACACAGAGGTTAGTGCACAAACACTACAATAACACCAGCACACATAGGCACATGATCGCCCCCCAGGCCCCTCCAGACACCCCCAGATCACCCCCAGATCACCCCCCAGATCACCCCCCAGCCCCCAGTCACAGTGGCACTGATTGCAGTGACCATTTATTTACTGATCACTGCAATCAGTGACATTTGTGACTGTAAAAGTGTCAGGGCAGTTAGTTTTAGGTCCAGTGTAGCCACCTAACCCCCCCTAATAAAGGTTTAACCCCTTGATCGCCCCCCAGGTAACCCAGGTAACCCTTTCACCCCCTAGCACCGCCATCACTAAGCGATCGTTTTTCTGATCACTGTTTTAGTGTCGGTGATGCCGATAGGTAGCCAGTTATTTTTTTTAGGTTCGCCGCAGGTTTTTATAGCGTTGGGTACCCCCATATATTACTTAATAAAGGTTTAACCCCTTGATCGCCCCCCCCAGGTAACCCTTTCACCCGTGTCACTAAGCAATCGTTTTTCTGATCGATGTCTTAGTGTCGGTGATGCCGATAGGTAGCCAGTTATTTTTTTTAGGTTCGCCGCAGGTTTTTATAGTGTCGGGTACCCCCATATATTACCTAATAAAGGTTTAACCCCTTGATCGACCCCCCAGGTAACCCTTTCACCCCCTAGCACCGCTGTCACTAAGCAATCGTTTTTCTGATCGCTGTCTTAGTGTCGGTGATGCCGATAGATAGCCAGTTATTTTTTTTAGGTTCGCCGCAGGTTTTTATAGCGTCGGGTACCCCCATATATTACCTAATAAAGGTTTAACCCCTTGATCGCCCCCCCAGGTAACCCTTTCACCCCATTTTGCCAGTGTCACTAAGCGATCGTTTTTCTGATCGCTGTCTTAGTGTCGGTGATGCCGATAGGTAGCCAATTTTTTTTTTAGGTTCGCCGCAGGTTTTTATAGCGTCGGGTACCCCCATATATTACCCAATAAAGGTTTAACCCCTTGATCGCCCCCCCAGGTAACCCTTTCACCCCCTAGCACCGCTGTCACTAAGCAATCGTTTTTCTGATCGCTGTCTTAGTGTCGGTGATGCCGATAAGTAGCCAGTTATTTTTTTTAGGTTTGCCGCAGGTTTTTATAGCATCGGGTACCCCGATATATTACCTGATAAAGGTTTAACCCCCCCCCCCCGATTGCCCCTAGTTAACCCTTTCACCAGTGATTACCATATAAGTGTTACGGGTGAAGCTGGTTAGTTAGTTTGCTTTTTATAGTGTCAGGGCACCCGCCGTATATAACCCAATAAAGGTTTAACCCCCTGATCGCCCGGCGGGTGATATCAATTAGGTTTTAGCATCAGAGAAGGTCTGCGTCGCCCCAGGCAGTGTCAGGTTAGTGCCAGTAACGCTAACACCCACGCGTGAAGCATACACCTCCCTTAGTGGTATAGTATCTGAACAGATCAATATCTGATCTGATCAGATCTATACTAGCGTCCCCAGCAATTTAGGGTTCCCAAAAACACAGTGTTAGCGGGATCAGCCCAGATACCTGCTAGCACCTGCGTTTTGCCCCTCCGTCCAGCCCAGGCCACCCAAGTGCAGTATCGATCGATCACTGTCACTTACAAAACACAACACACATAACTGCAGCGTTCGCAGAGACAGGCCTGATCCCTGCGACTCCAGTGCTGTAGGAGGTGATTTCACCACCACAGTTAAAAAAAAAAAAGAGCATATATGCCGAAGCATGGGGGCAGCAGGGGCGGAGGAGCAATTTTGCTCCTAATGCCGCGTACATACGGTCAAAATTCCGACTGAGGCATGCCCGTGGAAAAGTCTGACCATGTGTGTGCGGCATAACTTTTGCAGGAGGATGCCCCCATGCTTCGGCATATATAAATGGTGCATGTATGCCCATCGCTAGAAGTGGGTGAATGAAGGGAGGTATTCTAATGGTGGGCATACCCACCGATCAATCTCTTTTTTTCGTTCAGCCAACAGGCTGCATGAAAAAAAAGATTACAATACATGTCCAACAAGGACCAGCAACGCACTGGTATGTTGCTGGACTTTGGTTATACCAGATTGATGCCTGCGGGTTTAGGTATCATCTTGGTATCATTCTTTTCAGCCAGCGGCCGACTTTCATGTAAAAGCAATCCTAGCAGATAATTAGCCTCTGGACTGCTTTTACAAGCAGTGGGAGGGAATGTCCCCCCCCCCGGATATAAAACACGCCATTGGGAAATTGGGAAAGCATTTTATCACACCGATCTTGGTGTGGTCAGATGCTTTGAGGGCAGAGGAAAGATCTAGGGTCCAATAGACCCCATTTTTTTTCAAAAAAAGAGTACCTGTCACTACCTATTGCTATCATAGGGGATATTTACATTCCCTGAGATAAAAATAAAAATGATAAAAAAAAAATATATATATAGAAAGAACTGTTTAAAAATAAAATAAAAAAGCAAAATTAATAATAATAAAAAAAAAGCACCCTGTTCCGCCCTGCTCTTGCGCAATAGCGAACGCAAGCGTCGGTCTGGCGTCATATGTAAACAGCAATTGCATCATGCATGTGAGGTATCACCGCAAAGGTCAGATCGAGGGCAGTCATTTTAGCAGTAGACCTCCTCTGTAAATCTAACGTGGTACTCTGTAAAGGCTTTTAAAGGCTTTTAAAAATGTATGTAGTTTGTCGCCACTACGCGTTTGTGCGAAATTTTAAAGCATGTCGTGTTTGGTATCTATGTACTCGGCCTAAGATCATCTTTTTTATTTCATCAAACATTTGGGCAATATAGTGTAATTTAGTGCATTAAAATTTAAAAAAGTGTATTTTTTCCCCAAAAAATGCGTTTGAAAAATCGCTGCGCAAATACTGTGTAGAAAAAAAAAATGCAACACCCACCATTTTAATCTGTAGGGCCTTTGCTTTAAAAAAATATATAATGTTTGGGGGTTCAACATAATTTTCTTGCAAAAAAAAAAAATGTTTTCATGTAAACAAAAAGTGTCAGAAAGGGCTTTGTCTTCAAGTGGTTAGAAGAGTGGATGTAAGCTTCCTAATGTTGTGTATAAAATGCCAGAACAGTTCAAAACCCCCCCCCCCCAAATGACCCCATTTTGGAAAGCAGACACCCCAAGCTATATACTGAGAGGCATGTCGAGTCCATGGAATATTTTATATGTTGACACAAGTTGCAGAAAAAAGACAATTTTTTATTTTATTTTTTGCACAAAGTTGTCACTAAATGATATATTGCTCAAACATGCCATGGGCATATGTGGAATTACACCCCAAAATACATTCTGTTGCTTCTCCTGAGTACGGGGATACCACATGTGTGAGACTTTTTGGGAGCCTAGCCGCGTACGGGACCCCAAAAACCAAGCACCGCCTTCAGGCTTTCTAAGGGTGTAAATTTTTGATTTCACTCCTCACTGCCTATCACAGTTTCGGAGGCCATGGAATGCCCAGATGGCACAAAACCCCCCCAAATGACCCCATTTTGGAAAGTAGACACCCCAAGCTATTTGCTGAGAGGTATGGTGAGTATTTTGCAGATCTCGCTTTTTGTCACAAAGTTTTGAAATTGAAAAAAAAAATAAAAATTATTTTCTTTCTTCATTTTCAAAAACAAATGAGAGCTGTAAAATACTCACCAGGCCTCTCAGCAAATAGCTTGGGGTGTCTACTTTCCAAAATGGGGTCATTTGGGGGGTTTTGTGCTATTTTGGCATTTTATGGCCTTCAAAACCGTGATAGGTAGTGAGGAGTGAAATCAAAAATTTGTGCCCTTAGAAATCCTTAAGGCGGTGCTTGGTTTTTGGGGTCCCGTAGGCGGCTAGGCTCCTAAAAAGTCCCACACATGTGGTATCCCCGTACTCAGGAGAAGCAGCAAAATTTATTTTGGGGTGCAATTCCACATATAACCATGGCATGCGTGAGCAATATATCATTTAGTGACAACTTTTTGTAATTTTTATTTTTTTTGTCATTATTCAATCACTTGGGACAAAAAAAAAATATTCAATAGGCTCAACATGCCTCTCAGCAATTTCCTTGGGGTGTCTACTTTCTAAAATGGGGTCATTTGGGGGGGGGGTTTGTGCTATTTTGGCATTTTATGGCCTTCGAAACTGTGATAAGTAGTAAGGAGTGAAATCAAAAATTTGCGCCCTTAGAAATCCTGAAGGCGGTGCTTGGTTTCCGGGGGACTGTACGCGGCTAGGCTCCCAAAAAGTCCCACACATGTGGTATCCCCGTACTCAGGAGAAGCAGCAAAATGTATTTTGGGGTGCAATTCCACATATAACAATGGCATGTGTGAGCAATATATCATTTAGTGACAACTTTTTGTAATTTTTAATTTTTTTTTGCCATTATTCAATCACTTGGGACAAAAAAAAATATTCAATGGGCTCAACATGCCTCTCAGCAATTTCCTTGGGGTGTCTTCTTTCAAAAATGGGGTCATTTGGGGGAGTTTTGTACTGCCCTGCCATTTTAGCACCTCAAGAAATGAGATAGGCAGTCATAAATTAAAAGCTGTGTAAATTTCAGAAAATGTACCTTAGTTTGTAGACGCTATAACTTTTGCGCAAACCAATAAATATACGCTTATTGACATTTTTTTTACTAAAGACATGTGGCTGAATACATTTTGGCCTAAATGTATGACTAAAATTGAGTTTATTCGATTTTTCTTATAACAAAAAGTAGAAAATATCATTTTTTTTCAAAATTTTCAGTCTTTTTCGTTTATATCGCAAAAAAAAATCGCAGAGGCAATAAAATACCATTAAAAGAAAGCTCTATTTGTGGGAAGAAAAGGACGCAAATTTTGTTTGGGTACAACATTGCATGTCCGCACAATTTCCAGTTAAAGCAGCGCAGTGCCAAATTCTGAAAACACCTCTGGTCCTTAACCTGCATAATGGTCCGGGGCTTAAGTGGTTAAAGGGGTTGTAAGCCTCTTGTATTGCACCAGCCCCCCAGAGCCCCCATTTTACTTACCTGAGCCCGATCATTCCTGCGCCGGGGACGAGCACACCCGCTCCAGCCGGTGTCTCGGGTCCTGATTGGATAGATTGATATAATGGCAGCAATTGGCTCATGCTGCTGTCAATCAAATCCAATGAGGCTTGAGCCGGTAGGCGGAGCCAAGTCCTGCTGTCTGTGTCAATGGACGCAGCAGCAGGACACAGGAGCGAGCCCGTACGGGTGCCCCGTGGGAAAACGATTCTCCGATGGGGCACTCGAGAATAGGAGGAGCCAGGAGCGCCGCTGAGGAACCCCAGAAGAGGAGGATCGGGGCCACTATGTGCAAAACCAACTGTACAGAGGAGGTCATTATAACATGTTTTTTTAAATAAAATGAACGTTTACATATGCTTTAATATTATCTTCTGTCATTTACAGCAGGGCAGATTTTCTTCAGAATGCTGAATTCCCTTATAGGCAGCCAGGAGACCCCGTGGGAAAACGATTCTCAGATGGGGCACTCGAGAATAGGAGGAGCCAGGAGCGCCGCTGAGGAACCCCAGAAAAGGAGAATCGGGGCCACTCTGTGCAAAACCAACTGTACAGAGGAGGTCATTATAACATGTTTTTTTAAATAAAATGAACGTTTACATATGCTTTAATATTATCTTATGTCATTTACAGCAGGGCAGATTTTCTTCAGAATGCTGAATTCCCTTATAGGCAGCCAGGAGACCCTATAAATGTGAATAAAAAGTGCAGTCATGTAAATATGGAACAACAAGAACTTATAATAGGGAAAACAGCATCTAAATGTACTTTTGGGTAAATGTTTAGATAATAAATCAAGATATATGCATTAAAAGACACTATTGTTGCTGCGCAGTTGAGCCATGGAAAACAATATTACTACTTCTTAAAGTAATTGTAAAGACTGGAATTTTTTTTATTATTATTAATATAACAAACTTGTTATGCTTATCTGCTCTGTGCAATGGTTTTGCACAGAACGGCCCAAACCTCCTCTTCTGGGGTCCTCTGCTGGTGCTCCAGGCTCCTTCTCTCCTCTGTGTGCCCCAATAGCAAGCTGGCTGCTCTAGAAGTACACCTGTAAACTCGCTCCCGAGCCTGGTGTGCATGTCTATAGACACACAGAGCCCAGCTCGGTCCCGGGCTCCCGCTACCTCCTCACAGGATTTTACTGATAGCAGTGGGAGCGCCCTAGTCTCTGTAAGGAGAGGAAGGGAGGGTAAAGAAGACCTGCAGCTGAGACAGCGCTGGATCGCTGACATGCTCAGATACATATTTGGGGGGGGGGATAGTAACGTGTTTTTTTATCATAATGCAGGGAATGCATTGAGGCAGGGGTGTCAAACTTAACTTCATCGTGGGCCGCATTATTATTGCCCTCAAAAGGGCCGGTTGTATCTGTAAGATTAGATGTCCAGCGCCTTTACATTCGATTTTAAGAGCCAACCCACCATCAGAAGTTGAGTCCCTCACTCTCCCTTACGTCACAGTGCACCCCCCTTACTTTATGCTGCTGCTGGGAAGAAGCTGGTTGCATTGCTTAAAAGCAGAAAGTAAGGGTCTTGAGGAGGGCTGAAGCTGCAGGAGAGGTGCGAGGGCCACATGAAATGGTCTGGAGGGCCGGATTCGGCCCGCGGGCCTTGTGCTTGACACCTGTTCATTAAGGTAAAAAACACCCAGGCTTTAGGAACCACTTTGATACAAGTCACTGAGACATAATAAAATACTTATTTCTATAGTTTGTGTCATAGAGATGTAGCGCACCAACCCCAGACTTTACCTGCTTTTCTTCTGCTTGGCTCCTCCGCAGGAAAAGAATGAGGCACACCGCACCACAAGTCCGTACCCTCCTGAATAGGGAGGTTGAGCGGTGTTAGTTTCTCGGGCCTGCTTGCGACTGGTGTAAAAAGGCCTCCAGTGCTGACCTCGTTTCTGCAGTAATCAGAACAAGTCTTTAACTTTCCCCAGTAAGCAACTGTCCAAACCAACTGAAAGGTCCAACACTTGTTTATTCCTTCTTGCACAATAAACAGTCTCTTTTAGAGCAGACGGGTTGAGACAAACACGGGTCAGATAAGGTGGGAGGAGGTCCAGGCACAAACTTAAATTTGCGTTTCTCCTGTTCTGGATAGCACGAACAGGCTTGGCGCACGGTTGCTGCCACCGACCATGAGGCGGTCCCTGCCACAGACCAGGTGAATAGGGCCTCTGCCACAGGCCCGGTTGTTGGATCTCTGCCACCGACCTGATTCACGATGGGTCTCTGCCACAGACCATGAGAACGTGGATTACCTTCTAGAAGTAATGACCCCTGTCAGGGAAAAGGACATCCATCCAGAGAGTTACCAGAGGCCCCACCGTCACCAGCGATACTGTACTGGGTCTTCGGGAAGGGTCACCTCCCTGGCCTCCTCGTCCTAGATTCGGGAACACACTTCAGGGGGGCACCCTAGGATCCCTCGATCCCTTGTGGGACCCAGTCGAAGGTACTGGGCCCGGGCCTCTCTCTCGAAGTACCTCACCCCAGACTGAAGGTGTCTGAGATGGAACAGCAGCTCCGTCTCTGGGCCTAGAGCACCCAGAGACCACCCAACAGGCCTCCGGGCCTAGGGCACTCGAAGGCGACACACCCGCACCCAGGCTTAAGGTGCCTGAGCGCGGAACCGACGACCCCTCTGGAAGATGGTCGCCCCCTTTTATATCCTCTCCCGACAGCCACAGCAGGTTCCCGGCCCCGCCGTACTGCTGCCGAGAGGGGACAAAAAGGACACAACCTCGTACTGCAGTTCAACCCAGACCCACGGCAACAGCGCCACCTATAGACCCCAGTGAACTTAACCACCAGTACTATCTCCCAGGGATAGAAATGGTCCTTGAGACCTAACAATTGGTACATCTGAGCCTGGCTACCACTCAGATGCTTCCCCCTAAATGTAACCCCCCGCTACAGAGACAAGAGAAAAAGAAACACTTTTGGAATCCTAATAATAGTTCTCACACTTTTTAAGGCTGTTTTTTTTTTGTTTTTTTCTTTTAGTCCTGAATACTTTTCTGTCCAGTGTTCAACAAGACAGACATCAGGTAATAGCCAGATTAAACTAGCCTTACATAAAATGTAGGGAGGCTTATGCTGTTTCCAAGTTGACATATGGCTTAGTATGTTTAATTTACGTATATTGCTATGACCTCTGTGTATTGATTTACAGCTCCTTATGTCATATTGGATGTCACCTTGTCTGTAACCATTATAGTACCTGACCGTTTCATAGTTTATGACTGTATCAACTCTAGGTATGAAGGCAACAACCTCAAAAATAAAGCCCCTGCAGTGGGAAATAAATAGCAGAAAGTCACCAAATATATTATCAACTGACAATAAAATATAACTAACCTCTATTACCATATAATAAAAGTTTATAGGCACACTTTCTAAACTACCTGTCCACTGATGACCACTGATTTGCTGATTTAGAAGCAGTGATTTCCTAGTAACTACGACACGTGCATTCTAAGCAAACAACAATAACAGCCCATATAAAGTAGGTTCTTTATTGTACTGACAAGTGTGGCTGTAGCAGTATTACATGGATAAAGCCTAGTACACATGTGCCAAATGTCCAATAAAAACAGCCCGACATTTGGCCCGTGTGTATGGCAGCCGGTCCGACAGAAGGCTTGTGACCGAAAACACTCTGTCGACCGGCTCCGATCAGCGCTCTCAGCCAATGGCTGAAAGCATTGACCAGAGTGTTCTGGTGGAGAGGCCATCCCCCAGTCAGAACACAATGGATCAGCAGAGTGAATCGCTATACTAACATTTGATTGTTAGTACAGCGGCACTGATCTAAGCTGACAGTTTTTTTCTGTTCAATCCAGCGGTATGTACTAGGCTTAAGTTCACACTTGTTCGATGTCAGACATCGCATGTGATTCGCACTGCATTGCTGTGCAGATCACATGCGATGTCTGTGTGATGCGAATTCAGCCATGCAGATTGTATGGTTGAATTTGCATCGCATTTGGACCACAATCGCGTAGGACCCATGCGATCCGATTCCTGTCCGAATTCACAGTTTTCACTGCGATATGCGAACCGATCTGGGGGTGTCATTAACTTTCTATTGACACCCGCAGCAGTTCGCATAGGGCAGTGTGAACTGCCTGCGTTTTCTATGCGATGCGGGAACTGGCACTGGAATAGCGCTGGTTCCCGCATCGCACTGGTTTGAACTAGGGTTGTCACCTGTTCGGGATTCACCTGGACAGTCCGTGTTTTAAATCATGTGTCCGGTTTTCAGTTGGACTGAAACCCGGACACATGATTCAAAACTTGGACTGTCCTACATTATTCAGACAGGAAGGTAATTCTGAGCCTGACTGGAGGGTGAGGGGGCACAAGGCGTGCCACATTACTATTCTTTTTGGACCACCCAAAGGTATCCCAGGTCTGTTACGATCCTAGAGTGTATACAAAAAAAAATATTAAATTGCTGTGTGCCACTAAAGTGTTCGGGTTTGGCTTAAAGAAAAAGTGACAACCCTAGAGTGAACCGGCACTTATAGTGGAGGAAAATATGACATTCGCTGTGGTTGTAATCTTCAGTTGACACAATGCTGCATTGAACAAAAAGCCTACACTATTGTAAAACATCTCTACTGAACTGACTTTGATATCAGTGATCACACCATGTGGAGCTTGGTTTCATTAAGGCTGGTTTCACACTGGGGCGGTGGTCGCGGTGGTTTTTTATTTTTATCGGCGCTATACCGTCGGAATTGCAGAGGTATTTGGCCGCTAGCGGTGCGGTTTTAACACCCGCTAGCGGACGAAAAAGGGTAGAGGGTAGAGGCGCATTGCCGGCAGTATTACCGCGGTTTCCCATTGCTTTCAATGGGAAGGAGCGGTGTAGGAGCGGTAAACACACCGCTCCTCTCACCGCTCCAAAGATGCAGCTAGCAGGACTTTTTTTCACGTCCTGTTAGCGCACCGCTCCAGTGTGAAAGCCCTCGGGCTTTCACATTGGAGAGACAGCCGCTGTTTAGGCTCGGTTTGCAGGCGCTATTTTTAGCACAATAGCGCCTGCAAACTGCCCCAGTGTGAAAGGGGCCTTATTGAGGTTTTCCACACCTTTTGTTAAACACGGTGTAATTGGTAATCGTATTTACAATCTGAGCATTTAAGATTTTCCCCTGTTTGAGAGACCTATGGGCATAGATACATGCAGCTATGAGTTCCCCTTCCTTCTTGTGGTGATTATCTGATGTAATCATTAGGCAATTGTCTTTAAGATCAACCTTTTATCCCCAAGGGCGTCCACTAACTTTGTGATAGCTTATAGATACACAAGATTTTCGCCCAGGCTTTCCTATTCCAACAGGTTTTGACAGCAATTGTTAAAGAAACACTATAATGACAAAAACACATGGGTTACCATTGTCTTAAAATGCCATTGTCTTGGCAGATCATGTTGTTTTAAAACTTTAAGTCACTGACCTGAAAAAGTAGCAAGTGAAGTCAGAACACTGACCTTCATGCTTGTACTCAATCAGTATTTGAAAGCATAGGAATCAACAACACGGACAGGCACCTAGCATTTTCAGAAGGAAGTGGAGTGACAGCCTATTGTTTGTTTTTTTCTCATAGAAATACAGAAAGGAGCTCCAGACCAATTGTGAATAAAAGAGTCCAAGATCATTTTATTGTTGATAAAAAAGTCAACTACTGCTCAACAACTGCTGTCAATGTGTTCAAGTTGTACCTCCATGAGAAAAGTTCAATAATGGTTCTAATATAGATCTTTGAAGTCACTGTCTTCTCTGATCTCATCCAAGTTTCTCTGAGTCCATCCAAGTGTAGCGGGTGGTTACATTTAGGGGAGGCATCTGAGTGATAAATGGCTCAGATGCAGTAATTATTAGAGTTCATGGACCAATTCATGCCAGTGGAGGACATCAGGGTGTTCAGTTCCCTGCGGCCTATAGGTGGCGCTGTCACCATAGGCCGGGGTTGAACCACCACTGTAAGTCTGTACCCTTTTTGTCCTCTCGCAGCAGTAGTACAGCGGTGCGGGGAACCTGCTGTGCACGCTGGGAGAGGGGAAAAAAGGGGCGGACATCTTCCGCTCGGGGTCCACGCCCAGGCACCTTCAGCCTGGGTGTGCATGCTGGTGGTCTCCGGGCCCCCTCGGCCCAGAGATGGAGCTGTGATTCCACCCCAGACACCTTAGGTCTGGGGTGAGGTACTCTCTGGAGGCCTGGGGCCCAGTACCTTCGACTGGGTCACGCATGGGATGGAGGATTCCTAGGGTGTCCTCCGGTATTGGACACCCGAATCTTGGGCGAGGGGGACCAGGGAAGTGACCTCCCCGGAGATCCAGCGCAGCATTGGCTGGTGACGGCAGAGGCCTCTGGTGACAGTCCGGGATGGATGACTCCCCTGACAGGGGCCATATCTCAAGAAGGCAGTTCACGTTCTCATGGTCGGTGGCAGCGATCCAACTAAAACCCAGGTCGGTGGCAGAGACCTCAAGTTCTAATTCACCCGGTCGGTGCCAGCAACCACCCTCACGGTCGGTGGCAGCGACCGTGCGCCAAGCCTGTTTGCGCATACCAGGACAGGAGAGTAACAAGTTTGTGTTTGTGCCTGGACCTTCCTCACCACCCTGTCTGTTCTATGTCTAACCAGTCTGCTCTAAAAGGACTATTTATTGCTCAAACAGAATAAATAAGTGTTGGACTTTCAATGGTGTGGAACTTGGCTTTCTGGGAGTGTAAGGATCATCCTCAAGGGGAGCTTTGGTTTCGGACAGGGGCACAGACCCGAAGGTAATTGGTTATAGCTCACACCTCTACACACTAGAGGACACGAGCTGGTGGTGCGTCACACTCTCCTCCCTGGTCCCCCTAGACAGGAGCCATTGACATTGACAGAGAAGGAGGGAGTGAGAGGTGAGGTCGCTACACAAGTAATGTTGGCTATTCAGCACCAGATTTCACTTCTTAATATGGTCGTCACATGAATTAAAGCTTTTCATATTCAGAAAATTTCAGGGGTGCATCAAAATACTGTCTTAAAAACCACAAAGGCATTAATGTCTTACACCACTACATGCCATCTAAGGGTCTCCATATTTTTCCTATATTTTTGAGACACTTCCAATGACCCCCAGTGTGAATGGGTTTCATAATTCAGAAGTTGTCTATGACATTTATATGGATAGATATGATTGATGATTTTTAGACACAGAAAGTGTACACAAATGTGTGACTTATTTTGAAGGTCCTGGAGGTACAATTTTGAGGTCCATGACCTATGGAGCAAGGAAGCTCTGATATGACAGCGATGCCTACTTTATAATAAAAATGTGGAGCTGGCAACCAGTTAGATTAGTTGGTATTAAACCCAAAAGCAAAAATGTAACATATTGCAGTTTACCAATCCTAAATTGTGGTGGCTGTATTAGTTTATTTGTTTTCTTTTTGGGATTATTTTTCCTTTGTTTTCACCTGGTTTTCCAGGAAGTAACACACTTCCTGTCTTAGGGTGTCCCCACTATGAATAGAGAAACAAAGGAGACACCTCTCTGGACAACAGCACTGTCAATCTGGGAGAGGGTATTGTTAAGCCCTGTAAACACGGGCCGAATGTCGGGAGACATCGGCCAGTTCAATAAAAAACGTCTGACTTTCGGCCCGTGTGTGTCAGTCGGTCGGACAGAAGCCGGCTTCTGTCGGACCAGCATGTTGGAAAACCAGCAGCCGACCAGTGTTAGAAAACCAGGAGCCGACCAGCTCCCGATCAGTGCTCTGAGCCATTGGATGATCGGAGTGTTCTGGCGGTCCCCCTGTCAGAACACAATAGCTCAGCGGGGGAGATCACTGTACTAACGTCAGATCATTAGTACAGCGGCTCCGACCGGAGTTGTCAGGAGCTATTAGTGTGTACCAGGCTGTAGATGCACTAGCAGATTTAGATGGACTTGACTAACAATTAACTAATTACCTCCAGCTAACACTTTATAAGTAAGGATGAGCTCCGGCGTGTTCGCCAGGAAGTCGGCACTGCGCTGCTCTAATCACAGGCAGTGAGACATTGTCCCGATGCTCGGCTGCAGAGATTGGGAAATGTCTCACTGCCTGTGATTAGGGCAGCGCAGTGCCGACTTCCTGGCGGGCTCTGCACGCGGGGTGTGCGAACACGCCGGAGCTCATCCTTATTTATAAGCAGTTACAGCAACAGTTGCTTTTTTTTTCTTTTTGGGATAAATGTTTTACCTAAATAAATAAAAACTGACCAATACAAGAAACCCCGTGAGTGTTAAATGTTTTTTGTCAACCTTCTAACTGCCACTTTTGCTGGACAGTTAGATTTTTCTGTGTAATACAGACTTACAGGCTGGATCATGAGGTGAAAAAAGAGCCCTTTCACACTGACTTTAAGCCCTTTTGGGGTTTAAAAAGCAGAAGAAAAATGCATAAAAAATGTATCCCTTAAAATCCTCTGCAACTCTTCACATTGCAGATGTGCTGTTCTTTAAAAAGTCTTGCATGCTGAATCTTAGGTGCAGTTTTTAAAAAGCACCTTCCATTGTAAGTCAAAAAAAGGGATTAAAAGTGCATCAAAAACAGATTACTGTGAAAGAGCGCTTAAGCTGAACAAAAGCGCATCAAAAACAGATCAGTGTGAAAGAGCCCTAAAACAAAAGAAAATGAACACAGCCACCACATTTAGGAATGGGTAAGCTGCAAAGTAAAAATGTTTTGTATTTTGGGTTTAATACCACTTTAAGGTTTGTGGTGCATGTTGGAGGATGAAATGTAATGCCTATTTAACTGACTTGGTAAGACCCCTAATTTAAATTTTGCTACAGTTTTATTTTTTAATTTACCTAAAAAAACTGGTTTTATCCTGGGTGCAAACAGGAGATTTTTGCTACAGCTATCATCATTTCTGATGACCAGTGATTAATGGCTAGTGATCGCTACACATAAGGAACAATGGAGTGTATCATGTACTAGTTCCTAATCACTAATGCTATCACAATGCTTCAAATCTGTGTGATCAAACACTACTACGTGCATATGTATATATAGGGATCACTAGCCAGTGGCGTCACTAGGGTTGGTGTCACCCGGTGCAAAAAAAAATGGTGTCACCCCCCAACAACTATAGTCCCCCCTCAGTACAGACCCCCCTCCACTAACTACAGACCCCCCTCCCACAGTATAGATCCCCTCCCTCAGTACAAACCCGCTCCACTAAGTACAGACTCCCCGCCATCAATATAGACCCGCCTCCCTCAGTATGAACCTCCCTCTCAGTACAGACACCCCCACCTCAGTGCAGACTGCTCCATCAGTACAGACACCCCCACCTCAGTGCAGACCCCCTCAGTTACAGACACCCCCTCAGTTACAGACCCCCCTCGTACAGACACCCCCCTCAGTACAGACACCCCCCTCAGTAACAGACCCCCCTCAGTAACAGACACCCCCTCAGTTACAGATCCCCCCTCAGTTACAGACCCCCCCTCAGTTACAGACCCCCCCCTCAGTACAGACACCCCCCTCAGTACAGACACCCCCCTCAGTACAGACACCCCCCTCAGTACCAATCCCCCCTCAGTACAGACACCCCCCTCAGTACAGACACCTCCCTCAGTAACAGACCCCCCTCAGTAACAGACACCCCCTCAGTTACAGATCCCCCTCAGTTACAGATCCCCCCTCAGTTACAGACCCCCCCTCAGTTACAGACCCCCCCTCAGTTACAGACCCCCCCCTCAGTACAGACACCCCCCTCAGTACCAGACCCCCCCTCAGTACCAGACCCCCCCCTCAGTACAGACACCCCCCTCAGTACAGACACCCCCCTCAGTAACAGACACCCCTCAGTAACAGACACCCCCCCAGTTACAGACACCCCCCTCAGTACAGACACCCCCCTCAGTACCAGACCCCCCCTCAGTACCAGACCCCCCCTCAGTACAGACACCCCCCTCAGTACCAGACCCCCCCTCAGTACAGACACCCCCCTCAGTACCAGACCCCCCCTCAGTACAGACACCCCCCTCAGTACCAGACCCCCCTCAGTACAGACACCCCCTCAGTACAGATACCCCCCTCAGTACAGACACCCCCCTCAGTACCAGACCCCCCTCAGTACAGACACCCCCCTCAGTACAGACACCCCCCTCAGTACCAGACACCCCCCTCAGTACAGACACCCCCCTCAGTACCAGACCCCCCTCAGTACAGACACCCCCTCAGTTACAGCCCCCCCCTGGTGCAAACTCCCTCTTGTGCAGACCCCAGCAGTACAGACACCCCCTCCCCCCATCAGTAAAGATGCCCCCCTTACCTTTCAGACCTCAGAACAGAGCGGCAGATACACACAGCGGTGTGTCTCTCGAGCGCGGGCTCCTCCTCCTCCTCTGTGGATGTAAACATAGAGGAGGCAGAGGGGGCGGCGGCTTCCTTCCGCTACACTGAGGGACACAGCCGCAGCGTGAGCCTAAGGCACAGGGCAGCGGGCGGGCGATGTCAGTGTGGCCGCTGCGCTACCCACGGGTGTCACCCCTCTGGTGGGTGTCACCCGGGTGCGGCCCGCCCCCCCCCCCGCACCTGGCTAGCAACGCTAGTGTCACTAGCCATTAATTGTAGTAAATCACCTGTGATTATAAGAGCATAAACACCATAAATGTCACCTGTGTGCCACCTGTAAGATAAGCAAAGTGATCAGCGGCAGACCTTAAGCCCAGGTTCACATTGCTGCGGGTTAGAAATCGTGCAAGTTCAGCTGAACTCGCACAATTTCAACCCGGCAATGCAGTCCAACTTCAAGGGTGATTTGACAGACATCTGTGCGGGTTCCTGCACAGATGTCTATACAAATCGCCCCCTAAAGTCGCCAAAAGTAGTACAGAAACTACTTTTGAGAATCAATGTCAGCGCCACACCTATTTGGACAGTGCCATTGCCAGCAATAGCCGCAAATTTGGCATGCGATCTCCCCAATGTGAAACTAGGCTAAGCCCCCGTTTACATTGGCCAATTTGACATGTCAAATCGCATGCTAAATTGGATCTTTATGCCGACAATAGCTCCATCCGAAACGGTCCAAAACTGACTTTTGGTGACTTCAATAGACATCTGTGTCAGTTGTAGGTCATGGCTCTTTTTAACCTAACATGCTTCTAATGTATACTCTTTAAATTCCAAATACATAGGCTGAATATCTGATAGATTAGTTGTGTTGTTATGCAAGTTGTGATATCTGGTGATATCACAATGGCTGTAGATTAGTCATGTAATCTGATGATAGCCTGGCCTGTTTGTGGTGTGCACATGGCTTCCCTGTCTGATCCATATGTGCTTGGATATGAAACGGCAAAGTTAAAGCGATTGTAAATTATTATTTTTTTTCCATTAAATAACAAACATGTCATACTTACCTCCACTGTGCAGTTAGTTTTGCACAGTCGCCCCAAACACCGACTTCTGGGATCCCTTGGTGGCTCTCTCGGCTCCCCACATCAGATAACCCTTTTTGAGAAGCACTCTCCTGGGGGTTTACCTTGCGGGTGCGCTCCCGAGTCCAGCATTCGGCGTCCATAGCCGCCGAATGTATGACTCGGCCCCGCCCCCTGGTGCCCGCGTCATTGGATTTGATTGACAGCAGCGGGAGCCAATAGCTGTGCTGCTATCAATCTATCCAATCAAGAGCCGGGACCCCGTGGAGAGAGGGATAGTGCGTCCCCGTCAAGACAAATTCGGGGCTCAGGTAAGTAAAACGGGGGGAGCTGTAGGGCCGGTGACTGCCAGGTGTTTTTTCACCTTGATGCATAATGCATAACCCCTTTAAGGCTGATCTTAACCCTAAATAAATATTGTTTTTAAATGTTTTCATCCTTTTTTTGTGTCTCAAGGTGCCCAGCCTTTTTTAGCCACTTCTTATCTACATGTACTCTCTCACCAGCCGCAGCTGCACTTTATTTCGCTTGACTAGATTCCTGATGTTAAAAGTGGCAGACTATCCTTGTGCAATGCGTGTTGGCACTGCTGCTTGTACTCTAAGCCAGGTGTGTATGTGACAGAGTGACAATGCAGGAGCACAGCCAGGAGACAGTTGTCACCCTATGATAGCAAGTGCCTGAATAAAGACCTAAATATTTAGGTCTTCATATTTAAAAAGACTGAAAACATATTTTGATATTACATTAGCATGTTATAGTCTACATTCGATTTTAGTTATTTTGTTTAGATATACTTTAAATATCCAGTATATTCTGCTTCTATTTACATTCCTGACTCAACTACCACTACTTGTATTACTTCCTAATGGAACCAGTAATATGACTAAGGCCTCGTACACACGACCGAGTTTCTCGGCAAGAACCAGCAAGAAACTTGCTGGCAGAGATGTCTTGCCGAGAAATTCGTTCGTGTGTATGGTTTCTCGTCAAGAAAACCGACAAGTAATCTCGACGAGAAAATAGAGAACCTGCTCTCTATTTTCTCGTTGAGATTCTCGTCGGCATGTTTCTCGACGAGAAAAGTGAGTGTGTGTACACTTACCTGTCCTCCGGGAAGCCCGCGCATGTTCGAAATGAATTTGACGCATGCGCGGTAGCTTCCTAGGCATAGGTAGGGTATACCAAGATGGCGGCGACGGCATCGAATGTGACGAGCGCATGCTCGTCGTAGTCGATGACGTCACCGCGTACGCTCCATTCAAAGAACCGCGGGTTCTTTGAATCAAGCGTGTGTACACTTGGCCGGGACAAGTTTCTTGTCCAAGAATCTCGTCGAAAAAAACGACATGTTTTTTTCGACGAGAATCTCGGCCGTGTGTACGAGGCTTAAGTCACTGAACTCTGGTATCATTTAACCACTTCAGCCCCGAAATAATTTACCCCTTTCCTGACCAGAGCACTTTTTGTGCGGCACTGCGTCACTTTAAACGACAATTGCACGGTCGTGCGACGTGGTAACCAAACAAAATTGACGTCCTTTTTTTCCCACAAATAGAGCTTTCTTTTGGTGGTATTTGATCATCCCTGCGGTTTTTATTTTTTGTGCTTTAAACAAAAAAGGAGCGACAATTTTGAAAAAAAAAGCAATATTTCTAACTTTTTGCTATAATAAATATCCCCCACAAATTTATAAAAAAAGTTTTTCAGCACATTTTTTTGTGCTGAAAATGCCCCCCTGGACTTTGGGGACGCGTTACTGGCCGGCCGTAGGTCCCCTGAACCCCAAACTTAGCACACATGTAGCCTCACTCTTCCTCTACAAGTGTGCAAAGTTTGTTGTCTGGAAGACCTACGGCCGGGGAGAACTGATTTTTCAAAGCCGGGCACCCCTTCCATAGACTCCCATGGTAAACGTCAGTCTAGTCATGGACATAGTGAAGCATGCACATGGACACCCTAGGCTTATACTTGAGTCAATACGTTTTCCCATTTTTTTTGTGGTAAAATTAGGTGCCTCTGCTTATATTCAGGTCGGCTTATACTCGAGTATATACGGTATATTGATTGGTTTGCGCAAAAGTTATAGTGCCTACAAAATAGGGGATAGTTTTATGCCATTTCTATCGGACACTTTTGATGCTATTTTGGGACCATTGTCATTCATACAGCGATCAGTGCTATAAAAATGCACTGATTACTGTGTAATAGACACTGGCAGGGAAGGGGTTAAACACTAGGGGCGATGAAGGGGTTAAGTGTGTCCTAGGGAGTGATTCTAACTGTGAGGGGGCTGGGCTACCAGTGACACGACATTGATCACTGCTCCCGATGACAGGGAGCAGTAGATCAGTGTCCTGTCACAAGGCATTTCCCTGTTCTGCCTTGTGTTTACACAGGTATCCCCCTGTTCTGCAGCTCCGTGACATGATCGCAGGACACTGGCGGGTCCCGCGGGCACGGTCACGGAGCTTGCGGCGGGTGCACGCCCACCCGCACGGAGAGAAATTCAAAGCGACGTACGGGTACGTTGCTTTGCCCAGACAAGCCATTCTGCCGATGTTTAAGTGCGTGAAGCGGTCGGTAAGTGCTTAATTTGGACATAAGTCCATCAAAGGCCAGATCAGATGGAGCAACCCAATAAAAGCAAACTCCACTTTAAATATCACTTGCAAGTATTGGACCATATAGAGATGCGGTACTACAAAAAGACAACATGTTGGAAAATTTCTTTGTAGTTGACAACCAATTAACCAGTTGTTTTATTTTGTGCAGAAAGGTAACACCAGGTGCACTAATCTGGAAATCTGGAAGAATATCAGAGTGTCCTGATGGAATAATTTAGAGATGGAAAGATACTAAACTTTCCTTCTGTAAATAGCCATAAATAGCCCAATGTGATTATCTGGCCATTCAAGTGTACCCATAGGCAATAACGACTTGTGTTTCCAGAAGTATTCACAAGTACTTATGAAGCTTTACAATTTTTGGGGGGAAGTCTCAATTACACCTGGTCAGTTGTTTCTGAACCATAAAAGGGTGTTTTAATTGTGCATGCAACATTTTGGGCAATTGGAAAAACAGCGAAATTTCCCTATATTACAATAACAGACATGCTTTATATCTTCATTCCCATTATACTCATTATGCAAACTTAGCTTTATCTGATTTTTAGTTGGTTCAGATATAGAATCTGGCGGCCTAGTATTACGTTTGGCAAATTGAAAAAGATAACTGCGCTATATATTCCTAATACCTAAAGAAGCAGCAACTGTGCTGTAAGATATATACAGTCTCAAATAAACAGTTGTAGGTAAAGTTGCACTATAACACAGTTGCAAAATGTAAAAATTACATAATAAAAAAAAACAGACCAATTGTGAAAATATATCTGTGAGAATAAAGTCCCAATATAGAGTATTGGATATACAGGAAATAAATACCAAGACCGAAAAATTCTTTCAGTGAAAGTAACACAGTCCCACACCGCAAATGAAGTGACACCTCCACCGTAAGAAATGCCTACTTACCAGCTGGCGTGGACCCCCTATTACGGGAGGTCTATCTCACTTGTGGCCAGGGCTTTTTTTCTCAGACAATAGGTGCAGGAACTCCCCCGTTCCGAGTCAACCCATTTTCTCCGGCCCTACCCACCTCCCAGTACCGTCCCTTTTAGACAATATAGGACCAAATATTTTATGGTGCTAAGTAATTTGTATGGAATTTGGTAATGATATCAAGAAAAGCAGTAAAATAGATCCCCTGCAGCCAGCAACGATAGATCCCCCTAACAACAATGGACTACCCACAACAAAATTTCCACACCAGCAACAATAGACTCCCGCCAGCATCAACAGATCTCCGCACAGCCATCATTAATAGACTCTCTGGCTGCCATCAACAATAGATCCCTCCCCAACAGTAGATCTCTTTCAGCAACAGCTGACCCACCAGCAACAATAGACCTCCCCAGCAACAATAGACCCCCCTGCAAAAATAGATCCCCAGCAGTGAGCATCACCCTCAGCACACCCCAGCACCCCTTGTCATTACATACAGTCAGTCCAGGAAGTGCCGGAACTGCGTTCCCCCGCATTCCCGCTGAAAAAAAGCCCTGCTTGTGGCTAATATTTTGTTTCCATAGGGAGATGTACTGTATATATGGCAGTCCCACCATATATCAACTTGATGTGACTTAACCATAGCGGAAAGCCTTTACGGATGTTCTCCAATTAGTTAAACTCATGGAAGTTCCCCCAAAAGAAATAAAGGCTTGGGTGTTTTGCTAGAGCCGGCCGGATTAGGATTTTCCTATGGGTGTTTATACAAACTTGATGTAAGTGCAATACGTTTATGATTTATTAAATGTTTACGGTTTTACACGATGGCAAGCCTTTTTTTCTTTTGGGGGAACTTCCATGAGTTTAACTAATTGGAGGACATCCCTAAAAAGGCTTTTGGCTACGATTAAGTCGCATCAGTCGCTGTACCAGTGATACCAGAAGTTAATATATGACGGGACTGCCATATATACATCTTCCTATGGAAACAAAGGCCCTGGCTGGGTATTAGCCACAAGTGAGTTAGACCTCCCGTAATAGGAGGTCCACACCAGCTGGTAAGCAGGCATCTCTTATGGTGGAGGTGTCACTTCATTTGCGGTGTGGGACGGTGTCATTTTCAAATTTTTAAAGGACTTTTGAGTCTTAGGACTTTTTCACCATTTGCACTGTTGGAACAATATTTAAGTTTTGTAAATCCAATATTTTCTATTGGGACTTTATTCTCACAGATATATGTAGCGCCCCTCCCAAATAGTTGGGACGCTATGTTAAATTTAGGGGTATGTCACTCTGAGCCATAGTTGGGCTCAGACTTGTTTAAATTTGGTTTCTGCTCTGGCTGTGACATTGCCTGGCAGTTATTCCCCTTGATCGGTAGGTGGCACTGCCGCCACAGACTCAGGTTAGAATACAGGCATGACACAGCGCATTGGGTGTCTTTTCTCGGAAGCCGTGCAGTGGGCGTGGTTGACCCGCTGTGCATGCTGGGAGGGGGTACATAAGGGGCAGACGCCATTTAATTGGGATTCTTCTTCTTGTTCGTCCTGTGTGTGCGCTCCGTGGCCCGCATGGCATGGGGTGCGCGTGTGTGTTCCAGTCCCGGGCACCTTCAGCCCGAGGCTGCATCGCTGCCTGGTAGGCCCAGCTCCGCTGGCTGGGGCCTACACCTATGAGGAGGATCCCATACTACCCATATTTGGGAAGTCTGCTCTTGAAGAGGAAAGCCAGGGGAGGACCTTCCCCAGAGGAGACTAGCGACGGTACTGCTGTCTCGGGAGAGGCCTGGCGACCTACTCAAGGAGGGATCCAAGAACTTAAAGGCCCTGCAATACGCCAATCTGGAATAAAGCTTCTCTCTATTGCTTGGCTAGGAGGTTCGGGACTTTAATAATCCTGTGGCAGAGGATTCCTGGACGCATCCTCAGGTTCACCTCAAGGTCTGTAACGGAGACCGTTCAGAATAGATCCGTGTATCATCCCGGCTGCTAGGACCAGAAAAGGGGGACTATCCGGGTGAGCAATACCCACTCAGGCTTGAGTGGCGACGTTACAATTTCAGTGTGTTTTTAGTGCTGCGTGCCTGAACCTTCCCCTATACTTCTGTCTTTCCCTGCTTTCTCTTCAAGTTCCCACTGCAAAAGGAAAATAAAGCCTTGCTGCTTAGGTTTTACATTTGTGTGGACATTGACTTTTCTAAAGACTTTTTACCCTGACAACGGAAGCCTTGGAGGTAGTTTGCATGACCCAAAACAAAACCAGCCGCTCCTTCGGGGGTAAGTGCTACATATATTTTTACAATTGGTCTTTTTTTTATTATGTAATTCTTCAATTTTCCATATGTGTTATAGCGCAACTTTACCTACAACTAGTATTACATTGACATGATGAAGGGTAACAAATATATTTAAAAAGAGGCATTTATGTCTTAGGTCACCACAATCTGTTTTCACTGCATAGTATATTATAAGACAGGGGTGAGCAACTCAAGGCACATATGCCACAGTGGCACATTTTTCAGGGGCACCCGGAAGATCAATAGTCATATATCATCTAAATTATTGCTATTTCTCATTAAAACATAATTTTAGTAAAGTTTGTTAAATATTATCTAATTTGTGGTGTAGTGAGTCCCAGGCAAATTGTTATGTTTGAAAAAAAAAAATCTTTTGCATACGTGTGAGCAGATTTTTCACACCGTGTCAAAACCCAACTCCAAGTTTTAGTGAGCTTTAAATAGTTTGTTTGAATCAAGTTTGTAAACTATTTTTTTTTTCATTTTGGATAGAGTAAGGGAGAGTTTTAACCTCCCTGGCGGTATGATTCTGTCTGGAATTATGTACCAAAAGCGGTACAATTATTTTGCATGGAAATTTGGTGTTATGTATTGTAGGCCTGCAATTCATAGTACCGTATATACTCGAGTATAAGCCGAGTTTTTCAGCCCTTTTTTTAGGGCTGAAAGTATACCCCTCGGCTTATACTCGAGTCAGTACCTCAAAATCGGGAAATTCCGCGGCCGGCGTCCATTGTTCAAATCTCGCGCCGTTCTCCCTGTCCCTTCCGCGATAGGCGTTTCCAGAAAACACTGTGATGAGTGTTTGCGCCTATCACGGAGGTCCTCTTGTCCGACGTCCGTGATTGGCCGAGCACTGAACACAGTGCCTGCTGGGAAACGGAGTCGGCGAATGAGAGGACTTCCGTGATAGGCGCAAACACTCAACACAGTGTTTGCTGGAAACGCCTATCACGGAAGGGACAGGGAGAACGGCGCGAGATTTGAACAATGGACGCCGGCCGCGGAATTACAAGATTTTGAGGTACACTGACTCAGGCACAGGGAAGCTGCAATGGACACAGTAAGGGGGCACAGTGAGGTGACAATGGGCAGTGAGATGGCAATGGGCACAGTAAGGGGGCACAGTGAGACGACAATGGGCACAGTGAGGTGACAATGGGCAGTGAGGTGGCAGAGTGAGATGGCAATGGGCACAGTAAGGTTGGGCAACGGGCACATTCCCCCCCCCCCTCCCCCCCTCCTCGGCTTATACTCGAGTCAATACATTTTCCCAGTTTTTTGTGGTAAAAGTAGGTACCTCGGCTTATACTCGAGTCGGCTTATACTCGAGTATATACGTAATTACTTACTTAAACCTGACCAAACAAGAGTCTAGTAGACATCCCGGGTATGATAAAGTTTGATACAAAAAATCATAAATTATAATATAATAAATAACTATAAATAATTATAACAAATAGTAATGTAATTATAATAAAAATTATTCAATAATGTAATCAAATCAAAAACACTGAAATTTGCTCAGTTGCAGAATTGTCGCTGTCATTAGATTTAGTGTTTGATGACGAATTTCCCCACAAATCACTATCGCTCAATTCTGCAAGTGATTCTAATTTATTATCGCTGGTTTTTAGCTGGTCTAAAACATATTTTTACATAAAGGGACACTTTTTGATTGCTATGGACAATCTCCAGTTTCCAGGCAGAAAGAACAGTTTTTATAATAGAAAACTGCATGCAGAACACTGGACAGACCACTAGGGGCAAAGGGGATGTGTAATTATTTGATACAGTACTGTAATCTGTAATATTACAGTATACTGTATGTATTGTGTGTTTTTCACTTTTTGAACTTGGCGCCTAACTCTGCCCCAGTGCGCCGCAACATCGCAGGGAACGGAGCTCGGCACTCGGCAGTGTGAATTGAGCGAGACACGGCTCGCACACACTGCAGGGAGACATCGCAGGATCCAGGGAACAAGGTAATTAACTTCCCCTGGATACTGCTATGCAGCCAGAGTCTGGCTCGGGGCTACCGCTCTTAGCATGAAAAACTCACCCAGAGCCAGACTCGGGAATACCGCTAAGAGGGTTAACCACTGGCAGATTTTTTTTTTTTTTTTTGCCTTTTGTGCACCATTGGGGAGATTTCTCTTCACTTCCTTTCCTATAGCCAAACAGAAAGTAAGATAAAATTCTTGCAAATTAAGGGAATTCCTTGGGGACCCCCAGGTCATCAGAAATAGTGTCACCGTTGGAAGATTTCTCCTCTATTACTTTTCTGGTGGACAACCCAAAATTTGGGAGTTTCTTTTACTTTCAATGATAATGGTAAACAGTTCAAATAGAGAGGGTGAATCTCCCCAAAGGGGCACAGATAGCAATAAAAATTGACAGGTACTGTAATCTCTCTCCACTCTAACCAAAACTACATTTTTGCCTTTAGTTAGACTTTAAACTTTATGTCCATCTCAAAGCCAATTTACACCAGATAGTTCATCAGGTGTGCAGCTGAAATTAACATCACACAGGCCAAACATAGCATAACTAGGCCGTGAAAGACAGTGATGCCCTGTACACACGACCGGGATTTCCGACGGCAAAAGGTCCGCCGGGAATCCCGACGGGAAAAAAGAGAGCTGGTCCTCTTTTATTTGCTGGCCGATTCCGGCAGTCTTCCCGTTGGAAAAACTGCGATGAAGCATACACACGGCCGGGATTCCCGGCCAAAAGCTCTCTTTGCAGTTTTCCCGTCGGGAATCCCGGTCGAGTGTACGAGGTTTGACAGGGATAACACCGAAAATGTCCAACAAGTTTAAAGCTTTGTACACTTAGTAATTGTAAATATGATTATATTTTGAGTGTGTACCTATAATAATAATAGTTAATAAGTTTAACTTGGCATTAGCAGTAAAACTATCAGTAAGATAACTATACGACTATGGTGCGCTATTGTTCATCAATCTTCTAGACTGTAAGCTCTAAGCTCTAACGAGCAGGGCCCTCTGATCCCTTTGTATTGAATTGTATTGTGACTGTACTGTCTTCCCTGATGTTGTAAAGCGATGCTCAAACTGTTGGCGCTATATAAATCCTGTATAATAATAATAATAATAATAATATGCCAGTTGTCTAAAGCTTGTAAAGCTTGTAAATTGACACTTAATGTGGAAAAAGGTTGCCGACCCCTCCAATAAGACATTGACATACTGGGGCAGCCATCTAAAACACACAAAACTGTATTCACACTAAATGACACACACTTCCTCAATAATTGTTCATTTGATTGAAAAGGAGTGACAAGTAGAAAGTTGCCTCATGTATTTTAAGTGTCTTCTTTTGTTAAATAACCAGAAGCCAGATCCCCATGATAGGGTCAGTGAATACAGTTAACTAAAAGGAGGGTCTTCTATTCAACAGTGACTTCAAAGACCAGAGCCTACCCTATACAGTGCTGATGTATCCCTGATTGTCTAATGACAGAGGTTGTCCACTAAAACAACAGTATTTTGTTATTGAATTGTAAAGATTTCCAAGTACAGTTAGGTTAGCATGGCTCGGAGTGTGCTATCTGTTTAAAGGCCTCAGGCAAAATCCTGTCAAGATGCTTTGTGATAAGTGATAAATGGCTACTGACAAGAAGGGATACAGAAGTGATGCTACAAGTGTCCTTGTTTTGGTAGAAGACTGGTCTGCCTTACAGATGTCTACTGCCTTGAAGGTACAGCAAAAAAAAATCTCCTATCAGACTACAGCAATTACCAATTACGTAAAAGAACAATGCGACAAATTCAACCTTTATCTTGCAGATTTGTCTCTGGCACCTGCTGGTTGACACACAGCAAGATCCAATCAGCATGCAGCTTGACCCCAGGCCCCTGCCTTCATGACAACAAAATCCTGCTCCTGAGGTAAAGGCAGGTGATGTCACTTATACCCAATATAAGCTGGTGTCATTGACATCCTGTGCCAAAAGCAGCTGGAGAAATGTTGATGGATTGCTATTAGTATTGACTGATGTCATCATCTATTGAAGGCTGACTAACACAAGGGTAATATATCTAAAATAGAAACCCATGATCAGGCAATTGCTGAATAACTCCAAATATTTAGAGGAGGGGAATAAGTATTTGAGTATGGTTCCTTCCGGGAAATACAGCTGTATTTTAATCCCTAATGCCGCGTACACACGATCGGAATTTATGACAACAAAACCGTGGGGGGGTTTTTTCCGTCAGATTTTCGCTCAAACTTGTCTTGTATACACACGGTCACACAAATGTTGCTCGGAAATTCTGAATGTACAACACTACGATGAGCCGAGAAAAATTAAGTACAATGATTCTGAGAATGAGTCAAATTGATTCCGAGCATGCGTAGGATTTTTGTGAGTCGGAATTGGATACACACGATTGAAATTTCCGACAAGAACTTTTGTTGTCGGATAAATTGAGAACCAGCTCTCAAACATTTGTTGTTGGAAATTCCGACAGCAAATGTCCAATGGAGCCTACACACGGTCTGAATATATATACCGTATATACTCGAGTATAAGCTGAGTTTTTCAGCACATTTTTTTGTGCTGAAAATGCCCCCCCCCCTCTCGGCTTATACTCGAGTCACCTTTTTGCGCCTGATATCCCGGACTTTCGGGACCCGGTACCAAACTTGGCACACATGTAGCCCCACTCCTTATCTACAAGTGTGCAAAGTTTGTTGTTCGGGGGACCTATGGCCGGGGAGAAACGAATTTTCAAAGTCGGGCACCCCTTCCTTAGACTCCCATGTTAAACGGTAATTTCTCCGGTGAATTTGGGGGCCCGGTACCGGCCGGTCGAAGATCCCCTGGATCTTGGCACACATGTAGCCATGTTTCTCCTCTATAAGTGTGCAAAGTTTTTTGCCTGGGGGACCAACGGCCGGGGAGCACCGATTTTTCAAACCGGGCACCCCTTCCATAGACTCCCATGTTAAACGTCAGTCTAGTCATGGACACAGTGAGGCATGGGCACAGTGAGGCATGGGCACAGTGAGGCATGCACATGGACACAGTGAGGCAAATTGAGGCATGCAGATGGACACCCTAGGCTTATACTCGAGTCAATACGTTTTCCCAGTTTTTTGTGGTAAAATTAGGTGCCTCGGCTTATATTCGGGTCGGCTTATACTCGAGTATATACGGTATATCAAAATTAAAGGATCCAAGAAAAGTATAAAAGTAAGAGGTATACTGTACATAACATGACATAAATGAAAAGCTAGTAGCAATAAAAGCCACTTAAGCCCCGGACCATTTGGCTGGCCAAAGACCAGAGAACTTTTTGCGATTCGGCACTGCGTCGCTTTAACTGACAATTGCGCGGTCGTGCGAAGTGGCTCCCAAACAAAATTGATGTCCTTTTTTTCCCCACAAATAGAGCTTCCTTTTGGTGGTATTTGATCACCTCTGCGGTTTTTATTTTAAACAAAAAAAGAGCGACAATTTTAAAAAAAAAGCAATATTTTTACCTTTTGCTATAATAAATATCCCCCAAAAATATATAAAAAAAACAATTTTTTTCCTCAGTTTAGGCCGATACGTATTTTTCTACATATTTTTGGTAAAACAAATTTGCAATAATCATTGATTGATTGGTTTGCGCAACAGTTATAGCGTCTACAAAATAGGAGATAGTTTTATGGCATTTTTATTAATAATCAATTTTTTTCTAGTAATGGCGGCGATCAGCAATTTTTATCGTGACTGCGACATTATGGCGGACACATCGGACACTTATGACGCTATTTTGGGAACATTCTGTCAGGAAAATGGCCGAAAGAAGGACTGGCAATTCCGCCCAAGAAAATCATGGCCGCCATGGTGACTAAGGTGGGCGGTACTTCCTCCTTGTAACCTGAACAGACCACATAACTAACTTTCTGGTCTATTTAAGCCTGCTGCTGGAGCTGCTCATTGCTGGATTATCTCTTCAGTCTCCTGTGTACCTTGACCTTGTTTCCTGATCCATGCTTATCCATTGTGACCCGGCTTGCCTTGACCTCGCTTCCTGATCTCCTGTGTTTGACCCTCGGCCTGCTTCTGGACTCTGCTCCTGCTTCCTGACCACCCGGCTTGACCCTCGGCTTGTACCTGGACCCTGCTCGTGTATGACCTTGGCTCGCCCATGTATATGCTCTGGACTGACCTACCTGTGTTTGACCCCCGGCCTGGCTTCTGGTATCTTCGTTCATTTAAATACAACAAGCTCAGTTCAGCCTGCCTCAGCCATCTGGCAAACCGTGCTTCTGTGGGCACCGCGCTTCCTGTTCCCAACTCCAGGGTCGCGCTGCACTCAGCCGCAAGGGGAGCCCTCTTAGCATCTCGATCTCCATACTCGTTCCTGACACATGCACATTTACACAGCGATCAGTGCTATAAATGTGCACTTATTACTGTGTAAATGTGACTGGCAGTGAAGGGGTTAACCAGGAGGGGGCGTTGAAGGGGTTAAGTGTGTCCTAGGGAGTGCTTCTAACTGTAGGGGGGATGGGCGGGGAGGGGATGGGCTGTGTGTGACACGACACTGATCACCGCTCCCGATTACAGTGTCCTGTCACTAGGAAGAATGGGGAAATGCTTGTTTACATCAGCATTTCCCCGTTCTTCCTCTCCGTGAGACAATCGCAAGCATCCCCGCGGACATCGAGTCACGGAGCTCGCGGCGCATGTTTGGAAATTTATCGTCCACAAGTTTATCATAAAGCTACAATATCTTATCCCAAAAGGAAGTCGGATATGTGGGTCATAGTTAGGGTTGCCACCTGTCTGGGATTCACCCAGACAATCTGGGTTAGTGAATCATGTGCCCGATGCAGTATACTAGCACAGGCCTTATGCAGTATACCGGGCCTATCTCCACGCAGACTAATCTTTTAATTAGAAATGTTGACAAGCGGAAACTGGAACACCTTATATTGTAAATTATGGTTGTGCATAAACACAATTAGTTATGTTCTCATACCCTTTTCCTCCCTCCAAGTATAAAAGACTTGGTGCAACTTGTAGGTTGTAGATAAAATAAAATCTTTTTGGCCAAAAGTGATTGGCTCTAGGGCAATTTATTAGGAACGTTCTAGTGGCTTATATGATTATTCAGGTGGTAACATAAACTTGTAATTCAAGAGCTAAATGTTTTTGGATTAATTTCACATTTTTTATGTGGTTTCTTTGCCAAATGCATACTAAATTATAAACAGACCCTTTAGTCTTAAAAACAAAAATTTGTTCGGTAGACATTTGAATCTGTTACTTCTGACTTCAGTTACTTTTTTGTATAGTCTGGATACAAAAAACAAAAAACAAAAGGATAGAATGCATATATTTGCATTTATTTGGCACACTGGAAACTGTTCAGGCAAACAACAGAGACCCGTAAAATGCTTAGCTGTAATTAGCATGAAATTGATTAATTGCACTGTCTCATGCACATGTTTCAGAACCCAGAAGATGGTAGCAGGGTTTTCCCTTAACCCTACATACTCAATCAGTTCCAAAAGATCTGACAAATGGTACACTCCCGCTTTGCTACAACCCTGTACATTGCCTGGTCAGTAGATTAATCTTACATGCACATGTACAGACTTCTAGCTTTCAGTTGAGTATGTCCATTCATTGGTATACTTCAGTAGCAAGTCAAGTCATGGCCTGCTTTTTTGTCCTGGATCAGAAATGTTTAAAGCCAACATAATAGCCAGTCAACTAGCAATGGCAGCTTCCATGCCTCTATCAGCAAAGCTTACATTTAAAGTTGCGTTTTTGGAAGATAATGAGATGATTGTTATCCCGTACCCTGAAATTCCATTGATAGAGGATTGCCACCAATCTATGGGATGCAATCCTACTACAAATACTTTTTTTGGTATGCCTCTATTTTTAGAAAAGACCACTGGTATGGTTGACTTTCAACCACTTGCTGACCACCCTATAGCAGTTTTACTGGGCTACAGGGCGGCAGCTCCACTCCGGATCACGTATATATTCGTGATCCTGCATTTCTGCCTGCAGGGGGCACGTGCACGCTGCCGGCGGGCCGCTTACGCTGTGATTATTCACAGAAGAAGCTGATCTGTGGGTGCCGGGCACTCGATGTCTGTTGGCACCCACCGATCATGTGGCAGAGAGTCAGAACATGGCTCTGCCTATGTAATCAAAATAGAGTTTTATTCTGACAATCTCTTTCCCTAGCAAAAACAGCATACATAGTAAACACAAACACTGGCTAGGCACACAGTTAACGCTTTGATCGCCCTAGATGTTTAACCCCTGCCCAGCCAGTATCTCTAGTACAGTAACAGTGCATATTTTTTAGCACTGATCACTGTATACAGTAAGTGTTACTGATGTGTCAAAGTGTCAGTTAGTGTCCGACTCTCCACCACAATATCGCAGTCCAACTATAAGTAGCTGATCGCCGCTATTAGTAGTATAAAAAAATAAAAATAAAAATTCCATAAGAATATGCCATAGTTTGTAAACGCTATAACATTGGATTTTTGTTAACAAAAACATGTAGAAGATAACATATTGGCCTAAATTAATAAAGAAATAAATTTATTTTATTTTTTTTATTAAATATGTGTAGCGGCCTCACCCCTCTCTCCCCTTCTCATTCTCGGCTTGTCTTTCTTCGTCTAGGGGTGTTAGTGCTGGGGAGAGGGATGAGACACACTACGGCCCATGTCCTCCATAGTGAAGAGGTGAAGGCCAGAAAGATCGGGCTTTGTGTAGGTGTCCTAGAGTCAAGTCCTGTCCTTCGTCCTTGACTCCTTTGCTCCTAGTAACCAGAGTTCCACACAGTGAATAGGTCCAACACAGTTTTATTCTTCTCAGCGAATAAACATACAGCACGGTTAAGTTGGATTCTTTTGCAACAACTTAGTAGTAATGGGAATAGATCGAGGCACAATCCCTTCCCTTCTCCTGCTAACCACTGTGGTGTCACCAGTGGCGAATAGTTACTGCCACTGACTATGTGAGGTAGAACGTGAATTACCTTCGCTAGCACAGCCCCTGTCAGGGGAAGGATATCCGTCCAAGGGAGATACCGGAGGCCTCTCTGTCACCAGCGATGCTGCGCCGGACTCTCCAGAGAAGTTCTGCTCACCAGACCTCACGAACTCAGACACGGGCACCCAAGGAGTTAGGGCCCCCTCGGATTCCTCCACCCTCGCGGAACTCAGTCGAAGGTACTGAGCCCCAGGCATCCGCCATAGTACCTCCCCCCAGGCTAAAGGTGCCTGAGATGGACTCCATCACCGCTCCGGCCAGGTCAAAGGCACCTGGGCCCGGAACACCGGAACGCCAGTACCCAAGTTGAAGGTGCCTGGGTGCAGCCGCGTTCTCCCACTCCAACCAACTCCAACAACACAACCTACCCCGTGGTAAAGGCGTCCGCCCCTTTTATCCCCTCTCCCTTTGCGTCACAGCGGGTTCCCCGCCCCGCTGTACCAGCTCCAGGGGAGGACAAAAAGGCATAGTCTTGCGGTGTGAGTTCACCTCCGGCCCCCGGCAACAACGCCACCTGTAGGCCGCAGGGAACCTCACACCACCAGAGTCCTCCAAGAACCATAAAAGGGTCTCAGATTCCCTAGCAATCAGTGCATCTGGGTTACACTACCACCCAGATGCTTCCCCTAAATTCAAATACCTGCTACATTTGTTTTGTAGCAAAATTTTCAGTCTTTTTATGTTTACAGCGTAAAAACAAAAAAACACAGTGGTGATCAAATACCTCCAAAAGAAAGCTCTATTTGTGGGGAAAAAATTACATCAATTTCATTTGGGTACAATGTCGCAAGACCGCGCAAATTTTAGTTAAAGTAACGCAATGCTGTATTGCAAAAAGTGACCTGGTCATGAAGGGGGGTAAATCTTCCAGAGGTCAAGTGGTTAAACAAATGGACAGTATATGTGGTAAAAATGATTGCAATGCAATCGTTAGATTCATACAATTCTTTCACAAATCAAATTATCTTTACAAAGATTCCTCAGCCATAACATTTGTCTTTAATATTTAGATTCAAACTTTTATATACTGCATATTGACTGCACCATGAGAGCACCTCTGTAAAATATAGTCCTGTTATAATCTATGGGACCAGCCACACTGGGGCAAACAGCATATACAGTCAGGTCCATAAATATTGGGACATTGACACAATTCTAATCTTTTTGGCTCTATGCCCCGCCACAATAGATTTGAATAGAATGAAACTAACAAGATGTGCTTTAACTGCAGACTTTCAGCTTTAATTTGAGGGTATTTACATCAAAATCAGGTGAACGGTGTAGGAATTACAACAGTTTGTATATGTGACTCCCACTTTTTAAGGGATCAAAAGTAATGGGACAATTGGCTGCTCAGCTGTTCCATGGCCAGGTGTGTGTTATTCCCTCATTATCCCATTTACAAGGAGCAGATAAAAGGTTCAGAGTTAATTTCAAGTGTGCTATTTGCATTTGGAATCTGTTGCTGTCAACTCTTAATATGAGATCCAAAGAGCTGTCATTATCAGTGAAGCAAGCCATTATTAGGCTGAAAAAAACAAAACAAACCCATCAGAGAGATAGCAAAAACATTAGGTGTGGCCAAATCAACTGGTTGGAACATCCTTAAAAAGAAAGAACGCACCGGTGAGCTCAGCAACACCAAAAGACCCGGAAGACCACGGAAAACAATTGTGGTGGATGACCGAAGAATTCTTTCCCTGGTGAAGAAAACCCCCTTCACAGCAGTTGGCCAGATGAAGAACACTCTCTAGGTGTATGTGTGTCAAAGTCAACAATCAAGAGAAGACTTCACCAAAGTGAATACAGAGGGTTCACCACAAGTTGTAAACCATTGGTGAGCCTCAAAAACAGGAAGGCCAGATTAGAGTTTGCCAAACAACATCTAAAAAAGCCTTCACAGTTCTGGAACAACATCCTATGGACAGATGAGACCAAGATCAACTTGTACCAGAGTGATGGGAAGAGAAGAGTAGGGAGAAGGAAAAGAACTGTTCATGATCCAAAGCATACCACCTCATCAGTGAAGCATGATGGTGGTAGTGTCATGGCGTGGGCATGTATGGCTGCCAATGGAACTGGTTCTCTTGTATTTATTGATGATGTGACTGCTGACAAAAGCAGCAGGATGAATTCTGAAGTGTTTCGGGCAATATTATCTGCTCATATTTAGCCAAATGCTTCAGAACTCATTGGACGGCGCTTCACAGTGCAGATGGACAATGACCCGAAGCATACTGCAAAAGCAACCAAAGAGTTTTTTAAGGTAAAGAAGTGGAATCTTATGCAATGGCCAAGTCAATCACCTGACCTGAATCCGATTAAAGCGGAGGTCCACCCTGAAAAAATGTTTACATTAAAAATCCTAAAAAAAAAAAAAAAAATGAATAGAAAAAAAATAAATAATTTATACTCACCCTAAATGCCTGTCGCTATGTGGAAGTCCCCTAATCTGCCTC
Organism: Rana muscosa; assembly: GCA_029206835.1. Classification (NCBI taxonomy): domain Eukaryota; kingdom Metazoa; phylum Chordata; class Amphibia; order Anura; family Ranidae; genus Rana; species Rana muscosa. Next base: position 827,770,024 of record CM055118.1, on the reverse strand, counting down.
TAATGTTCCTCTTCTTGTCCGCGGTGGGTCTCCTTCCGCTTCCTCTTCTTCTTGTGAATGGGGCGCGCTGCCTTCTGGGAACTGTGTGTATCCCAGGAGGCAAGCCGCCCATTCACAAAGCGCCGTGCGAGTGGCGCATGCGCAGTAGGAAACGGGCAGTGAAGCCTTACGGCTTCACTGCCTGTTTCTCTTACTCAGGATGGAGGAGCCGGGACCTGCCAGCAGCGATCGATCGCCGTGGTGGGACCGACATCGCGGGCGAGTAGGACAGGTAAGTGTCCTTATTAAAAGTCAGCAGCTACACTGTTAGTAGCTGCTGACTTTTTTTTTTTTTTTGTGGCTGCACCTCCGCTTTAAGTATGCATTTCACTTGCTGAAAACAAAACTGAAGGGAAAATGCCCCAAGAACAAGCAGGAACTGAAGACAGTTGCAGTAGAGGCCTGGCAGAGCATCACCATGGATGAAACCCAGCGTCTGGTGATGTCTATGCGTTCCAGACTTCAGGCTGTAATTGACTGCAAAGGATTTGCAACCAAGTATTAAAAAGTGAGTTTGATTTATGATTGTTAATCTGTCCCATTACTTTTGGTCCCTTAAAAAGTGGGAGGCACATATACAAACTGTTGTAATTCCTACACCGTTCACCTGATTTGGATGTAAATACCCTCAAATTAAAGCTGAAAGTCTGTAGTTAAAGCACATCTTGTTCGTTTAATTTCAAATCCATTGTGGTGGTGTATAGAGCCAAAAAGAATTGTGTTGATGTCCCAATATTTATGACTGTACATCAGTATACAATATACAGTAAATTGTAAGCAAGTTTACCAGGCATTAGTCCTTTAAGAAGCAGCAACGCACAAGATGCTGAAGACCTCCAGTGCTTATATGTTTTCTATTTTTTGTCACAAATCCCTCACATACAATACATCATATATTTAATTGATGCTATTGGACCCAATAATCCCGCTGATTTAGGAAGTTCTACCACTCCTTAAGTGACTATATTGGGGACTGACACTCAAATGGGATGCTTCTGTCAGCTAGTACATTTGAATTAAGAACTTTTACAGTATAAGTCCATGCCATATCAGAAAGAAACAGCACAGTTGCTTTGTTGCCATCAGCTCTTTAGTTTTTTAGGAAACACTCATTTTTTAAGGCCTATTTAGACCTATGCATGGTGGTAACACATGTACTGTGTTACACACTGCAATGTATTGCGGTGCCATTCTGGAACCTCAGTGCATTAAAACTGTGCACACCTGATGCATCTGTGTTACAGCGCACCACAATGCATGTTAATGCACTGCCATGCGTTCTGGTGAGTGCATTGGAAAAACAAAACAACTCTGATTTTACGTCTGTTGTGCATTGACAGTCCATCCAGATTGATGTGTTATGGTAACATGGCAGTAAAGTGCTGCAGTGCTTTTCAGTTCTATTTAGTATGAATGATACTCCAACCAATGCACCTCCAACACACTACAACACTACACTGTGATGTGGTGCTATGTGTTGTAAAAAAAAAAAAATATATATATATATATATATATATATGCAGGTTCAATTTTAGGTCCATTTAGGTGTGATGGCAGCCCATTCTAATAACTGGGATTCCTTAACTGGACAGGCGCCCTATCTAACCAGATTAAAATAGATTACAGCGCACACATACAAAAATTACATTCAAATCCTGCAAGGCTATTTAAAACACCTGAACATATTCCAAATTCTTGAATGTAAACGCATTTTTTGGGTATGCCCCCCAAGTCTATTGTTTCTATCTAACCAGATAACTTGTGGGCTGGGCAACTCGTCCTGCAAGTGGGAGTACCTTTTGTGCAAAGCACGCTCATCAATGCCTGGGACTGGGCAGAGACTGCAGTCATGTGAAGAATCTAACATTAAGGCAGTTTCCTGACTTAGAGATGACTCTTAACACTGTGTGCAGTAAAAAATTTAGTTCCTCTTAAAAGTTTCTTGTCCCATGTCGCTACACACTGTAACTTGGTAGCTTTTGCATTAGGAAGAATGTGCTGAGCCTGCGTCCACTCCACCAATCCAGCATACCGCTGTTACCTCACACCCAGTAACAGAATGGGGTCCCACCAAGCACATAACGCGGACCTAGAGATGGGAAGGCCAGTGAAAAAAGATGGAAAAATTGGGATTTTTTTTTTTCAAAGCCTTTTTTGTTTTTTTCTCCAGAAAAATTGGAAAAAGAAAGAAGTGTGGAATATAAACTTTTGCAATGATAAGTAATATATCTATGACATGGTAGTCAAACTATATAACATGAAGACCTTAAAAGCGGAACTTCAGTCATTTTTTCATCTTTCCATCTATTAAATCTTTTGCCCTTGTTGTTTTAACTTTGGATAGTAAAACATTTTTTTCTGCCAGTAAATACCTTATACAGCCCACTTCCTGTTTCTTGTCTGGTCATTAGCCTAGGCTTATGACATCATGCACAGCTCTCTCTCTCACTCTCGTGAGAGTTTGCCAGGAACTGAGGGGGGATGAGTCATAAGAGGGCCATTGAGAGCTGCAGAGCCGGAAGTGTGCCTCTGTGTGTCTGTGTAAATCCAGGAAGTGAACAGGCAGCAGCTTCAGCTGCCCACAGTTAAAATAGTTGCAGCCAAACTCAGTGGAGGGAGCTTTTTGCAGCATATTTGGCAAGTACAGAATCACAGTATGTATACAATAATATGCAAAGTGGTTGGAGGGAAGCTTCCGAATGGCAAAGATGTTTTATTACAAATTATGTGAGCAGATTGCAGTTCCTCTTTAATAATTTGGCAACAGATACACCACGGCAGGATGGTACTGTGGGTGTATGAGAAGTAATAAAAATTGCTGCATCCTATTCTTGCAATTCTGAGACTTTAAGTCTTAAAGCGGAGTTCCACCCAAAAATGGAAGTTCCGCTTTTCGGAACCCTCCCCCCCTCCGGTGTCACATTTGGCACCTTTCAGGGGGGTGCAGATACCTGTATAAAACAGGTATTTGCACCACTTCTTTGTATTGACTCCCACGGGAGTCACGCCCCCGCTGTCTTCTGGGAAACACACTGTTCCCAGGAGAGAGCGGGGACCAGTGACGGCGCGCCACGTTACTCGCGCATGCGCAGTAGGGAACCGGGCAGTGAAGCCGCAAGGCTTCACTTCCTGATTCCCTCACCGAGCATGGCGGTGTCAGCATCCGAGGACCGAGAGATTGCTCAGCCTCGTCTGCCGACATTGCGGGCGTGCTGGACAGGTAAGTGTCCAGTTTAGTTTGCTTGTGGGCTCCATCTTTTACCTCCTACAGTTGGGTGATTGTGCGGATAAAGTAGATGTTTCGGTCCTCTCAGGTCTTAATTGACAGAGGGTACATTTGTCTGACAAATGTATTTATTTTTTTAACCTTTAACTGATTCTTATTAGTGTTCTCCACCATCACAGCATAATGTTTACATTTAGTCTGGTCAGTTAATTGGTTTCCCTCTCAGTAAAATGGTGAAACCAACATATTGAGTTTGGAAACATTTCCACAGTGCAATTTCTGCTGAGAGCAAAGCTGCAATTTGCAAATATTGTGAGAACAAATATTTTTTTTCAAATGCTACAAGGATGAAAAAACACATCTTTGGTGCCTGAAAGACATTAAAAAATACTTTATGGAATGACATGATGAGGACTATAATTAAAGTGTAAGGAGCTTTTCCCTCCAGAGATCTCCATCCAGAAACACTCTTAATGCTGCATGCACACGCTCGGAATTTCTGACAACAATGTTCGATGGGAGCTTGTTGTCGGAAATTCCGACCGTGTGTAGGCTCCATCGGACATTTACTGTCGGAATTTCCGACAACAAAAATTTAAGAGCTGGTTCTCAAATTTTCCGAGAACAAAATCCGTTCTCGTAAATTCCGAGCGTGTGTAGACAAAAATTCCGACGCACAAAATTCCACGCATGCTCTGAATCAAGTACGAGATGGAAGCGCTCAGTCTGGTAAAACTAGCGTTCATAATGGAGATAGCACAATCGTCATGCTGCAAAGAGCAGTAACGGACTGAAAAGCACGAGGCTGAAAAGCGCGAATTGTCTCTCACCAAATTTCTACTAACACGAGATTAGCAGAAGGAGCCCAAAGGGTGGCACACTTGGTATTGAACTTCCCTTTTATAGTGCCACCATACGTGTTGTATGTGACCGCGTTCTTGGCGATCGGCATTTCCGACAACATTTGTGCGACCGTGTGTATGCAAGACAAGTTTGAGCCAACATCCGTCGGAAACAAATCCACGGGTTTGTTGTCGGAATGTCCGATCATGTGTACGCGGCATTAATGTAGCTTCTGGATCACCACAAAGTGTTTCCTCACCAGCAGCATCTATAAGTAAGAAAGTGTTACAAACCACGGCCTCCCAAAAATCAGGAGAACATTGATCAAGCTCTTCATAAGGCAATATGTGTTTCTGGATCAGCATTGTCAATAACTGAAAATGCATATTGGCAGGAAGCTTATAAATTATTATGAGAAAAAGGGGGTTAGTTGCCTTTTCTCACAAATAGTTGAAATGTTCTTTAAAGAGGAGCTCCGGTTTCCCACTGCACATGCGCAAGTCGCGCTGCATTTTGTGAATGGTCCTGCAGTCTTCTGTGACATGTGTGTGTCCCAGAAGGCTGCAGGGACCGAAGATCCTTATAGATCGCCACAGCGATTTGACCCGGAAGTGGGAGTGGGTATATGTCAAAACCAGGTACCCGTTCGCCCCCAAAAAGTGCCAAATTCCATTTGCAGTAAAAAATTACATTTTAAAAAGAAAGTTTAGTTCATTTCTTGAATAAGCTGTACTTTTATTTTAAGCATAATACTTTTATATACACTGCATTTCACCTTCCCAGTGTAATAAAATGCCTTTCAATTTGTAAAACTACTCCACATTGAAGTTTTTTTCAATGTTTCTGAAAATTTCCATTCTCTCAGCTTCAAAATGTATGGACATTTAACAACATACCCATGTGATCAGGCCATGGATCTCTGTAATGCGGGTTTTGTCCTGGGTGCTATTGAAAACTGACTGCTAGGCAGGGAGCCAGGCAACAACCCCTCGCTACCAGAGGACCTGTCACCTTACCTGGTACCACACCTAACAACTGGTTGCTTCGTGTCTTGAACTTGTACTTCTTTACTCTTAGCAATTACATTTCACCCTTTATGTAGTAGCTGAGCTTCATACCCATTTGTGCTTTACAGACCTTGTCTCTTCAGATACATCAGAACCCACATGCACCCCTTTGAATAACTCCAGACCAGGCTTGGAACAGTTACTGTAACTTTACTAAAGAAACTTTAATATTACAGTCCAATATGAACAAGTCCAATCCCTAATCCCTAACTACAGTTGTGTGACTGCCCAGGCATACCTCCATGAGGTGGTGGTCCATGTTAGTATTTTCCATGGCTTGGATGTCCTTTTGGAATCCCAGTGCCTTCACAGACTGCAAGGTGCAGCAGTCCAAGTACCATGAAGCGAGAGCGGAAATGGTAACCAAAGGGAGCCCCTGGACTTCAACCTTCCCCCTTTATATACCACAGGTGGGCTGGCAGGGACCAAAAAGCCCGGGAACTAAGCACACATAACTTAACCCTTTTCCCCTAGCCAGGGCCAGCTTCTACCTCACTAAATCAGCATTAACACAACCTGCTTATAAACTGGCCTGAGTATTAAGTAACTATAACTTAAAGAGGCATTTCAGAATATACAACATCTTTAAAACAATTCAGGGAAGATAGGAAGCTTGTGTCAAAACCATCAATCACTTGAAAAACCTTTTTACAGCAATACAGAATGTCGATTACTGTTTGCTGGTTGGTTATAAAATCAAGACAGGATCTATCCCGTGCTAGAAATTCTTTGCACTCCTCAGGTCATTCTCTATTGAGATCTTCACGCTGCACCACATGAGCTGACACAGCCTTGGAGGAGGTTAACTAGCACAACAGCCATCATTTGTGAGTAGTGGGAATGCTCCATGTGCTGCTCTGTCATCTATTATCATCCTTTATGTTGCAGACTGGCAGGGCAACTACACAGCATGGTATGAAGTTTGCCCCTTTAAGGGTTTTGTGTCTGATTTCCAGCTACTGCATAGCATACTAAGTTTATAGATGCGAAGGAAGGTATCACTGACAGTGTATAAAATCTATACAAAAATGTATATCTTAGAATCCGTAAAGTTATGCAAGCTTTATATTTGAGCTTCATATTTACTATTCAGCCCTTTCAGGCTTGTCATGGCGATTAGAGCTTGGAGTAAGAAAGAGTAATGGGTGTTAAGAATAAGAAAACAATTCACATTTCATTTTCATGCTTTTTTTTCTGCTTCCAATGAATTCATTGGACCCGTTTTAACTCATTTCACCACAATATTGTATAAATGTGTAATTTATGTTAAGACAAAAGCACGAAGACACAATAGGTCATCAACTAATGGCTGCACAAATGAATTCTCATCAACAGTATACAAACTTAATGTGACAACATGCATAAACTTGGAAAGAAAATGCCAGCCATCATGTAAATCAAAGTGAACAGCATGCCTATATGAACAATTACATGGGAGAAGACCCTCCCCCTTTACATTGTTCTAGTAAACAATTATAATCACTTCGCTTGGCCTGTGCTGCACAAATACGCACAATGCACCAAGGAGAAGAAAACACGGAGATGCCCATGGCAGCTTTAACCCTTTCATCCAGCAGTCCATGGACCTGTTTCTTGATGTTATCTTGTATAACCATGCTTTAGACTGGGGGTCTCCAAACTTTTCAGTACCATGGCCACATCGTATATTTTACAAATTTATAACAAATGATTTTTAAATGAATGAATATATTTTAATTGAGTGTTTTGTAATCATCATGATATGATTCAGAACAACAGAAAAAAAAAACAGTAGGAGAAGGGTCTGATACACGAAGGCAGAGAAAGGCAGCCCACAAATGCCATATTAAGGTAAAAAAAGAAGTAAGATAACAACTAGTTATACAATTCACATTTCTTCCAAAGACCCGAATAGTATCAGAGATAAAATAATGCCCTCCACAGCCTGTCTGAACTTTTTATTAAACCGAAAATAGGGTTGCGACAAAAGCATAGACATTTCAATTAATCTTGAGCCCATCAGAGTAGCCCTCACATCAGTGTCCCCATCAAACCCCCCCCCCAGATCAAAGTCAACCTTTTATGCCGTGTACACATGATTGGTTTTACCGATGAAAACAGTCCGATGGACTTTTCTCATTGGACAAACCAATCTTGTATGGGCCCCATTGGTCTTTTTTCCATCGGTGAAAAAAAATAGAACATGTTTTAAATTTATCCAATGGGAAAAAAACGATAGCAAATTCCGATCGTCTGTGTGGAACTCCATCGGACAAAAAACCCACGCATGCTCAGAATCAAGTCGACGCATGCTCAGAAGCATTGAACTTCATTTTTCTCGGCTTGTCGGAGTGTTTTACGTCACGGCGTTTGGGACGGTCGGATTTTTGACTGATGGTGTGTAGACAAGACTGATGGAAGTCAGCTTCATCGGAAAAATCCATCGGATTAGAATCTATAGGAAATCCGATCGTGTGCACAGGGCTTAAGAGTTCCCCCTGACAACAAGCCCTCATCAGAGTCCCCCATTAAATTAGGGACCCCATCACAGCCACTCCTTACATCAGGGTCCCCATCAGAGTCTCCTCTTACATCAGAGAGCCAAATATACTTCTGCAACGGGCTGGATTTGCCCATTGGCCTTTCTTGGAAACCCTTGTTTAAGAAGAAAGGAGAATGGATGAACAATGTTAGTTCATTCTTCAATGCTGAAATTTATTTTAGGGCTTTCTTGTATACGTCATATGAGAGGGGTTTTTCTTTTCTTTTTTGCCAGAAGCACCTTTTATTTAGCATCTTAAAACATTACCAAAGCGTATTTGCGATTAAAGGGCTTTTTCTGAACAGCTAGAAGGTAACAACAAGTGTCTCCAATGATTTAAGTTGCTTATTAGTGCACATGCTCTGACAGGCCCTCCCTGCCAGCCTTTTTTCTTCACTGGGATCTAAAGTGGGATTTGATGCACCACGATGTATGGCACTGTCAGTGTCTGTCAAAGATGGGTGATATCTCCATATCTATAGCCAGCCTCAAGGCCCTGTATTGATAGGCTTTAGACTTGTGTTAATGGGCAAATACAACTTGCTCCTGACATCAGTTTGAGATGCTTCTGAGATCATTCAAAGTTCTGACCTCCTTCTGATCTGCATTTGACCTGTTTCAAACTGCATTAGCATTCCTATAGACTTGCAAGTGGAAAGAAGCAGTTCTAATGTGAACAAAACCCCATTAACACAGGGCTTTATTGTTGCATAGTTCTACAATAATCTCTGTATATAGAGCTACCACTATGATATAAATATATTTGGCATGAAAGGGAAAGAATTTTTCTCTACCTTATCCTAGCCACATAGAGTGCTTGAAAAAATTTAGGCTAGTTCAGCAAGTGCCCATTATTTTTATCAATATCATATAGTTCATATATCATACAGTCCTGGTTTTTGAATATGCTTGTCTTACACTCCAACAGTTTCAAGTTAACAGTCATGTCCATATTGGGCAGCAATCCAGGGATTAACACTATAGATGGCCGTAAATACAGTGAGCCATGCTAATGTACTCAGAACACTGGGTACCACTGTAGCGCCATTAACCAATTCTTGGCACACTTGTTTAACATCCTGTGTTTATTCAATGGTTAGTGATCAAATAATTGTCTTACAAGAGCAACTAAAGAATAACTCAGCTGAATGTTTTTACATCAAAGCTGGCAACATAACATAACCCCAACGTGTTTGAAAAAAAAAAAAAAAAAAACTTTTTCTGTAAAATTGCTCTTGTGAGTTTCTTCAGGACAAAAAAGTATAGGACAGCTAAACCAAGTTTTGATTATCAAATATCCTGCCAGATTCTTAACCTCTGATGCAGTAGCACAAAACAAACACTAATGCCTCGTACACACGCTCGGAATTTCCGACAACAAATGTTCGATGGGAGCTTGTTGTCAGAAATTCCGACCGTGTGTAGGCTCCATCGGACATTTGCTGTCGGAATTTCCGACAACAAAAATGTGTTCTCGTAAATTCCGAGCGCGTGTAGACAATTCCGCCGCACAAAATTCCACGCATGCATTGAATCAAGTACGAGACGGAAGCGCTCGGTCTGGTAAAACTGCGTTCGTAATGGAGATAGCATATCCGTCACACTGAAAAGAGCAGTAACGGACTGAAAAGCATGAGGCTGAAAAGCGCAAATCGTCTTTCACCAAACTTTTACTAACACAAGATTAGCAGAAGAAGCCCAAAGGGTGGCGTGCTTGGTATTGAACTTCCCTTTTATAGTGCCGTCGTACGTGTTGTACGTGACCGCGTTCTTGGCGATCAGAATTTCCGACAATATTTGTGCGACCGTGTGTATGCAAGACAAGTTTGAGCCAACATCCGTCGTGAAAAAATCCACGGTTTTGTTGTCGGAATGTCCAATCGTGTGTACGCGGCATAAGAGTGCTGATTGGACAATAAAGAAGCAACAGTTATCAGGTACTCCTTAAGCTCATGGAATTGTACGAAGGAGCCCAAGATAATTCCCAATCAACATTGTAGTAAAAACAATAAAATAAATAGAAAAATACTTTGGACAACCCTTAAGAAAATTGTACGAAAAATACTGTTTTCGAAACGATCATACGACAATCTGATAGTTAGTACACAGCTGTTGAGAGTCGATCACGACAGTTCATCCGATATTATACGATGGGACAAGCATGAAAACTTCTCGTACGATAACAGATCGTACAATTTTCGTTTAATCAGTACAGTTGTCCTCCACAAATACACTACAACATATGACATCACTTCTGAATTTTTACGAGAATTTTCGTTACTGTATTAGACTCTTCATTTTCGACAAGCGTGCAAAAAAAAACAAGTGATCTTTCGTCCGATTATATCATCGTGTGTACCAGGATTAATGGGCTAAAATGGCCACAACATTTAATTAAGGAGTCAGCCACAGTCACAGCAAACCGTAAATAAACAAACAGCACATAGGCCAAACAAGAAACCAGTTTCAAATGATAAATACAGCTAATTGTCTGTCCAGCACTAGTCATTATAAAACACTGTGACAGTGGTATGTAAACAAACTACAGAACAGGGAAGGGAGGGTAGGATGCTCCACTGATGTCTCCTTGTGTAAGGTCTTCTAATAGCAGAACAGGATAGGGTATAATTGGGCTCCAAGCTTCAAGGTTCTAAAAGCCAGACAACAGAACACAGCCATTAGCAATCTTATCATTGGGAGGGAGGCACAGGTCCAGCACCAATTCTGCCTACCTCAATAACCTTTAGAATTTTTTATTTTTTTTAGAAAATTACAAGACAAAATGAAAACCCGTATTCATTCCATGGGATTTCCAACAAAAGCTGGCACCTCCTTGTCATTCTGTATTCTCCTTGTGTTAGCATGTTTCTGTAGCGCTACCCCCAGTTAAGAGAGCCGATGGATGTTGTTTTCGGGCCCTGTGTACAGCACCACCAACCCCTGGCAATCTGCTCGACCCACTCTGGCACAGCTAGTCTAGGGGTTATATTTTTATCATAATCAATGGGTATGGTAAAGGCACTCTCCTTACAGTAAGACAACACACCAATGTTAAAGATTAAGCATAACCGTTTACTTTGGTTGTAAAAGAAAAGGTTTAAACAGGATATAATACACACACACACCTGACTGGCAGAGCCCTGCAGCAATCAATATAGCACACAATAATGGCGCTGCGCGGTAATCCACCACGCGTAGCTATTATGGTATACACGCCCTGCGGCGCACTAAACAATACCCTACATCCCCACCCTGGCCAGGCCTGACCCAGAATAAATCTCAGTCCTTTCTATAGGGCTTTCTTCGCATGCAAACTTTCGGTGGTGCACTTGAATGGTATTTGTAATCCACAGCTGGCAATCACTAAGAACACTATGATGGGGGGGACACTTCAACTCTGTCCTGCTACCTGTCCCCACAGTGGAACAACAAGCAAACAATCGGTGAGCCACGGCAGTCTATAGGCCTAGAATCAGTAAAGTCTATTGAATTGAGCAAGTGCTCGCTCACCACTCCGGGCGCGATCCCAGCCCGGGACTTCCACCTACGGTGTCTCCGCACACAGCGTCTGCAACGATCGGGTCCCCGATCCAACTGATGTCCTCACTCGACAAGTCAGATGCCACCCAGGCTCCGCGGTGGGGTGGAAGGCTCTTTGGAAGTTGTGCAAGGCCCAGGCTTCAGGCCTTGCACTGCAGCAGATCCGCACAGGAAGAAACTCTTGCTTGCAGCGCGGTGTCCAAAGAGGCCGAGCTCCGCCTCGCCTCCTCCTTAAATAACCCCTCCCATGAGTCTCTGCGGTGGCTAACTGCACTCTGGGTGCCGAACGGGGCTCTGGGTAACGTAGTCCCGGGGCCTTAAAGGAGACCCCGCTACACACTCCCCCTACTTAAACTCTTTGGTCCCCAAAGATAACATAAACTTAAATCACAGAACGTACAACATCAATCATAGTTTCGTATGATGTTGGCAGAGGAAATTCCCACCAAAACCGAGACGGTGAACTCCCCTGCCCACAGGTCACACCATCACTAGTGTCCTGCCTAACTGTGCCAGAGAGTGAGCTGGGGTTGCCCCCCACTAAATGAACAGTGGGAGGGTCAGGGTCTTCCGTACTCCTTCTGGCAGTAACCACAGTGTCTTCCGCACTTCTCCCCATCTGTGGGTAAGTTAATCTTCTGGGAGGCTTTACGGCTCTTCGCTTCCTCTGTCCTCTTGGGCTCTCTGTTAGAACAGGCTCCTCCTCTGGAATTACTTCTGGTTTGGGAGCACTGGACTCCGGGGCAGGGAGGTACAGAGACTCCCTTGGATCTTCTTCTGGGAGTAAGTCACAGGCACTCTCCCAAGAATCTGACCAAGGACTGGACGGAATGAACTCAGTAGCTTCTGCATTCAGCGTCTGATCTATGGTGTCTTCTTTAGGTGGAAGATCAATAGCAGAGGTTCCTGGGGCCTGTGAAGGCCAAAGCCAGTCAAGTTCTTCTCCCTCATCTTCACTCATCTTGAGGTTGCGTATGGTCTCTAGAGCAGGCCCCTTCAAGCTCTCAGCAATTCTCTGCTTCTTTCTGTGGTCTGGGACTTCCCATTCTTCTAGGGCCTGAGTGGCATCGTCTAACCACTCCTCAAACCCCTCTTCACCCGAAGGTACAGGTTTCCTTCCTGAGAATATTCTAAGTTTTCTGTATCCTGACATCTGGTAATCTGTAGGATCTTTCTTACACTGTGCCACAAGTTCCCCCAGGACCGCGCACAACTCTGCGCCGAGGGTGGCAGACGGTGACCCGGGACTTTCCCCTTTCACCTGTGTTTCTACTTTTGGGGTGGGTGATGGAGATAGTTTCGGTGTCTGAAACCGCCCTCCTGGCTTGAGCGGCAGCGCGTGTATTAGGCTATAAGTCTGATCATCTATAGCTTCTACACTTGGATTCTTGAAATGTTCTGGGACTCCGTCCTTCCACTCTATTAATGCGTGGGTCAGTGAGGAATTCGTTCTGACATCCACCACCCATGCTTTCTGATACGGTGACAGTGACATCACTAGCTGCTTCACCGCTTCTTCTTGCCAGATCCCTGGGAGTTCTATGACTACTATCCCGGCTGGATCTGTGCCGACCGTTTTACACCACTGTCCTACTTCTAGTGGGTCCATGCTGGTACTTTTAGCTCGTTACTTGCTGCAACAGGATCCCGGACTCGAGAGCCCCCACGTGTAGCGCTACCCCCAGTTAAGAGAGCAGCTGGATTTTGTTTTCGGGCCCTGTGTACAGCACCACCAACCCCCGGCAATCTGCTCGACCCACTCTGGCACAGCTAGTCTAGGGGTTATATTTTTATCATAATCAATGGGTATGGTAAAGGCACTCTCCTTACAGTAAGACAACACACCAATGTTAAAGATTAAGCATAACCGTTTACTTTGGTTGTAAAAGAAAAGGTTTAAACAGGATATAATACACACACACCTGACTGGCAGAGCCCTGCAGCAATCAATATAGCACACAATAATGGCGCTGTGCGGTAATCCACCACGCATAGCTATTATGGTATACACGCCCTGTGGCGCACTAAACAATACCCTATATCCCCACCCTGGCCAGGCCTGACCCAGAATAAATCTCAGTCCTTTCTATAGGGATTTCTTTGCATGCAAACTTTCGGTGGTGCACTTGATGAATGGTATTTGTAATCCACAACTGGCAATCACTAAGAACACTATGACGGGGGGGGCACTTCAACTCTGTCCTGCTACCGGTCCCCCCAGTGGAACAGCAAGCAAACAATCGGTGAGCCACGGCAGTCTATAGGCCTAGAATCAGTAAAGTCTATTGAATTGAGCAAGTGCTCGCTCACCACTCCGGGCGCGATCCCAGCCCGGGACTTCCACCTGCGGTGTCTCCGCACACAGCGTCTGCAACGATCGGGTTCCCGATCCAACTGATGTCCTCACTCGACAAGTCAGATGCCACCCAGGCTCCGCGGTGGGGTGGAAGGCTCTTTGGAAGTTGCGCAAGGCCCAGGCTTCAGGCCTTGCACTGCAGCAGATCCGCACAGGAAGAAACTCTTGCTTGCAGCGCGGTGTCCAAAGAGGCCAACCTCAGCCTCGCCTCCTCCTTAAATAACCCCTCCCATGAGTCTCTGCGGTGGCTAACTGCACTCTGGGTGCCGAACGGGGTTCTGGATAACGTAGTCCCGGGGCCTTAAAGGAGACCCCGCTACATTTCCTTAGCAAGTGTGTTTTTCAATAGAGCCTAATTCCCAGCTAGTGGTGCCCCCCACCTCCATATTTGGGCCCTGCTGTACAAGGCATGACAGTAGACTAATATCAAAACGAATGCAGGTACTTAACCACCTTAACACCAGACACTTTCATCCCCTTCCTGCCCTGGCCAATTTTCAGCTTTCAGCGCTGTCGCACTTTGAGTGACAATTGCACGAGATGCAACACTGTACACAAACTAAACTTTTATCATTTTGTTCACACAAATAGAGCTTTCCTTTGGTGGTATTTAATCACCACTGTTTTTTTTTTATTTTTTGCTATATTGATGAATGCCGAGTTTTGCCAGAATTTTATGGAAAATGAAGAAATAGATGTTTTTTTTTTTTTCACTTTTGTTTTTACATACTGTCACAAGAGCAGAGCTGTTTTCTGGGTTACCTTCAAAACACATACAGTACTCACACACCCAGAGAATTCAGAGGTAGCCCCCTATGAAGTGCCTTGGTGCATGTGCATCTGTAGTAAATTGCCTTGAACCCTCCTTGTATGACCTAAACCATAGTATATTTAACAGATTAAAATTACTGTATTTATTGGCGTATAACACTCACTTTTTTACCCTGAAAATAGAGGGTAAACTGTGCCTGCGTGTTATACGCAGGGGGCTGTAGAAATTTTTTTTCCTGAAACTTCCCTCTTAAAGTTTGGGTGCGTGTTATACGCCTGTGCGTGTTATACGCCGATAAATACGGTATATTTCATATAAGCTTTAACAATGTAGTTCTAGAAGTCATTTTTATTTTATTTTTTAAATCTGCAGCTTTTATTAAAGGAATATCTGGTGATCCTTGTTCAGGCCCTTTATGTTATAGAGTGAAAACTTTCTGACCCTTTCTCTCAATTGTTCCTCTGCATTGTCCCCTTGTCGCCTGCTTTCACACTGAAGACTACAGGTGACTGTGCCAACTTGCATGGGCATGGTCCACTGTTGTCACCATCAGAAAACCCTCCCTAAAAATGACTTGCATCAGGTACCGCAGTGTATGGAGAAAGTATTTTTTTTTTACATTTAAAACATTTTTGATATGTTTTTTCCTAAAACGAATGCCCTGTACACACAATCGTTTTTTTCCGATGAAAAAAGTCCAATGGACTTTTTTCATTGGAAAAAAACGATCATGTGTGGGCCCCATCAGACTTTTTTCCATCGGTGTAAAAAAATAGAACATGTTTTAAATTTTTCCGGTGGAAAAAAAAAATATTTTGAGGAATGAGGAAATTCTGATCGTCTGTGTGAAACTCCAACGAAGAAAAAACCCATGCATGCTCAGAATTAAGTCGACCCATGCTCAGAAGCATTGAACTTCATTTTCCTCAGCTCGTCGGAGTGTTTTACGTCACCGCGTTTTGGACGGTTGGAATTTTGTCTCATGGTGTATGTGTAGGCACGACTGATGGAAGTCAGCTTCATCGGAATTCCGACGGAAAATTCCATCGGATTTTATTCCATCGGAAAACCGATTGTGTGTACAGGGCATTAGAGGTCTATTTATCAATGTTTTGTCTAATTGAATCTTATGGGAAAATTGTCAAATCTTCTAAACCCCCCCCCCCCCCCCCACCACCCTGTTTTTCCCCTTTGTCCCCCTTCCAATCTGATTTCTTGTAATGGACACACCATTTTTCCTATCCAGAAAATGGGAAACTGTAAGACGGTGCTGCGGGTTGCGTTTGAATACATAAGCCTGTTCGTTTTGTTTATGTTTATGATTTAAATAAATATGATTGCCTCTGAACTACCTTCCCATTTGTAATGAAATATGTTGGACCTGTGTGTCATCCTCCAGAATTTTCAAAAAATAAATAAAAAATTGGCAAATCTTGAGTGACAGTTCTGTGAATCTTGGGTGAAAATATTTACAAAAAATTCCCTTAAATGTCATTTACTTAGTGTTTATATGTCCGTTGTAATTTAAGCTTTAAAGGGAAAAGTGAAATATTTAATAAAAATACCCCATAATTATTACTGCGTTCAGAATGCAATTCTATTATTCATTATTGTCAACATGAAATATTATCATATTTTTGGTGAATATTTTTATTATGGTACTTATTAACTGCATAGTTTAATACCTTTCAGGTAGAATCTTTATCTTCCTGGAAATGTATAACTCAATGCAAACAACTTATCTTTCAGTTCCTTCCTGTCATAAATCTTGTGAGCAAGAGCCACTGATCAACAACTAGCACTTTATTACACAATAAGTAAAACAAATGAATACCTTTATCATTTTTACAGACTGTGTATACCATAACTGACATAACAGAGAAATACAGAAAAGTAACATTATCAGCATCCCTGTGATTATTACTCTTCTCACGTCATTTATAGAGACATACCTTAGCTATACAAACTAACCCCAAATAAAAAAAAGTTTAAGGACTTTGCTCATATATTGCTTCTATGGTCTCCTCACCTGTGTCTATTGTATATATGTAGCTATATACTCTACAACCATACATTCTCTGCACCACTTTTAAATTTAACACCCCCCCCCCCCCAGGTGAAACTCCCCATATGTAGTGTGAATCTTTTGTGCTATTGCTCAGATCCTAATGTCTATGTGGTCATTTTATGTCTTTCAAAAAATAAGCAATGTACAATTTCCATTGAACTTCAATAATATTTATTGTTAATTTTAAGTGTGCCCTCTTACATCAGGTGACCCCATCAAAGTGCCTCCTTACATCAGGTGTCCCATTAGATTTCTCCCTTACATCACGTGTCCCCATCATATTGCCCCCTTATATGAGGTGTCCCCATCAGACTGCAGACTGCTTCCTTATATAAGGTGTCCCCATCAAAGTGCCCCCTTGCATCAGATGTCCAGAGAGCCTCCTTATATCAGCTGTCACCTTCAGAGTGCCTCCTTACATCAGGTAGAAGAGCATGCTCCCAGCACAAACACATGTATGCATATATGCAACCTCACAGAAGTAGACCCACTTCTGTTGGGACATATTTGTGTACACAAGCCTGTCTGTATTTTATTTTGGGTTGGGCAGAGATCCAGGGAGAGCTGGATGACTTACAAGCAGAATCACTGTGACCCACCCCCCCCTATTTCTAGAATGTACTGGAACCTTCTAGAAAGTTGGGAGGGGGAGTAAGGTGGAGCTGCCTGGAGTATTCTGAGGGACCTGACCAATCTCCAACTCAAATACTCTCTGTAAGCCCAGCCCAGCTGGGGTGGAAGCTTAAGATGGAGTGTTAGGCTGTCATGGCCTTTGAGGGAGCTCCCCAGTCTGGGGGGGGTGACCTTGGGCCTGGGCTCAGGGGCAGATGGGGCCTTCTCAAAATTCACAGAGGTGTCCTGAGAGCATGGAGAGGACAGCGGGAAAACACTGCAGAGCAAGTCTCCAGGAGGACAAGGAACAGCCAAGAGGGCTGGTGGTGAGTGACACACAGTTAGGAGGACTGGGAGGCACGCCTGAGAGGACTGTAATGGAGCAGTCTAGGATGGGTGCAGAGTCATTCAGGAGGACTGTGGTGGCACGGGCAGTGGAAAGGGGCAGCTGCAGCCAGGAGGCTGGCAGTGTCTGAAGAGATGGTACTGGGAGCAGTAGCCACATGTAGGACAGCTAGCACTAAGGACTACCATTTTTTTGTTACAACATAGGGGCCTGTGGTCCCTGCCTGCAAAGGGCATTTGCTTTGGGCCTGACAGAGCCAGTGTCAGATCCCCATATCAGTGCTAGCTGGTCCTGGGAGTGATGGTCTGCAAGCAAGCGTATGTGCTGGAGGTCAAGGAAATAAGGATATGTATACTGGAGTGTATATAGTTAAGTCCCTACCAATTCCCTTCAATCAAGTGGACATCCCATATGCACCCTATTCCGATCCAAGTTTTATTCCCCTAATAAAATAAAAAAATAAAAAAAGTTGCAAGGACTGCTTCTTGACTCTGTGTGACTAAAAATTCATGTGCCTGACTGTGCAAGGTGGGAGATGAACCACATTCACCAGCGACCCCTACGGGGGTTGCGCTACACTCGTAATGATATCCCACTTATTGTGTTAACACTATTGCTATATTATTAATGACATTAAATATAGTTCTATTCGCTATAGTGGCATTGGGAAGAGGTGGTTCACTTTGACTTTGCAACCTGCTGTGCTGTAAAAAAAATAAATACTGCATGCAGTACATTTTTCAGCGCACACCACAGCATTTTGCCTTGCCTATGCATTGGGGTTGCCACTAAATCTGGTATGAATGGACCCTAAGGGCCATTCTATGTTAACTGGTAATTATTCTGATTCCTAGGGATGGCAATGATGAAATAACTATTTCCTATTAGGGCCCCTTACAACTCCCATGTGGTGACCACACATGTATCAATATGATCATACAATCATAAATGCTATTACTATGCATGAGAAATGTGCAAAAAAAAGTGCTTACACCCTCTTAAAAAAAACAAACAACAAAAAAATTATATAATATATTAAAATAGATATTATATTGTAAAATATTGTAAAAATGTTGCAGCCTACCAGTCCTTAAATGGGTTGACTGCATTAGTTTTCTTTTTGTAGGTGTAGCCAGGGGCTTGGCTAACAATGGAGAGTGAGGGAAACATGGCTGCTGCTACTCTCTGTAGCTCCAGCCCTGTAGTGCGGGTGAACTGGTTAACAGCTACCGGTATATCAGCAAGAGGAGAGAGCTTCTGCGCAGGAAGAGTTCAATAGACTGAGTCAGGCAGCACTGCACTGTGGAAACTGTAGTCCAGAAGAGAGATACTCTACTGTAATCAATAGCTTTTTAACTGCATTTCCTAGAGGAGGATTGCCAGGAGGAGGGACAAAGAGCTGTATTTTCTCAAGTTGTACAGGACACAGCTTCTTCTTGCCATGAGGGAACCCGAAGAGTGCACATCGCTGTCCAGTGTGCACCATCACTGCCACTGCAGAACAGAAAATTGAATAATCACTGTGTTTAACCAGATGATGAGCTGCGACACAGAGACCTTTGCCTATTGCTTAGGCTAAGAAGCATCTCTCAGGAGACATTGCATCATATCCTAGCCATTTTCCTAGAGTGCACTCTAGACTAGTTATAGTATTATTATTGCAATTAATGCTTAGATGAACTGTTTATTGCTAACTTTGTTGATTCATGAGCAAATTTCAGTCTAGTGGTACAGAACTCTATTCTAAGTTACCTTGGCATTGTGATTATACTAGACTGTGATTATACTGTCTAGTGGATTGTGTCCGAACCTACCTTTTGTGTATCCATTTATACTCAAATCACCATTTATTATAACCAATACATTGCGTTCATTTACCACTAAACGGTCTTGTGTTTATTCCCTGGTGCAAATTCACAGCCAAGTTCAAGGTATCTATACTGATGTTCTTATAAGTGCTTGCAGCAGCTTTCATTCAACCAGGTGTGTCAGAGGGGCTGAGGATGTTCTTGGAGTCAAGGGTCAGAACAGAGAACCCAAATTACCAAGCAGATCCCTCAGGGGTGGCGCTACATAGGCGTTTTCCCCCTTTATTTTCACCTGATGATCTGGCCAGTAACACGTTTCCTGTTTTTGGTTGCCTTAACCCTGGATGGAGGAGCAAAGGAGCCATCCTTAAACATCAGCCTGGGTGTATAGTAGCACTAGCAGATTTAGATGGACTTCACTAAGGGTGAGGTTCAGCTAACACTCTTAAGCAATTTTGGTACATAAATCAATAAAAGCTGATTATTCTAAGCACCCCTGTTTGAGTTTAATGGTTTTATCAACCCTCTAACTGACATTTTTGCTGGACAGCTTGTTCTGTTAATGGAAGTTAAAAAAATTCAGACTTACTAGCTGGATCACCAGGTGAAAATAAAGAAAAAAAAGCCTAAAAGGAAATAAATGCAGCCACCGCATCTAAAAAATAATAACCTACTGCAATATAATAAATATTTGTTTTTGGATTTAACCAATTGCGTACCATAATTTGTCTATCAATGGCAGATCAGTGGCCCTTACTTTACCCAGTGCCATTTATGAATGGCACTGGATAAATAGCCCTCAAGGAGCCAATCAGTTGGGTGATCGCTGTGTACCCAGCCTTCTTTGGACAGATGGGTACACAGAGAAACTGTACCCAGCTGATTCAAATGGCTGGGTACCATGAGATCGCTGTGACTGGTCATCACAGCGATTACATGGAACTGTTTACAGCGCTGGTCCCTCCCCTTCCCCTTACAATAGGTAAAGGAAAGAGATCTTGTAATTATGAGTGGGGACGGAATTCATTCTGTTACTGTGACAGAGGAATATTTTTTTTATTAATCTTTCCTGCCTGCACACACACACAAACACACACATATACTATCTCCAATACCGTCCCTAATGACTACTTTCCAAGAATGGGTTGTTTCCAGGGTTTTCATGCTTTTGTTGTATTTTTATTTAAACAGAAAATAATATATAATTTTTTTTTTAAATCCTCTATTTATGTATGAAATAGCATCATTACTATATCACCAAAGAGTTACCAAACATCCAAGATCTTTGTAGACTGCAATACACCATATAGTTAAAAAAAAATAAAGAAATGTAGATATATTGCAACAATACGGTAAGTCAAGCTTACATAAATGTTAAAAATTAAGACATATACCACTATTCTATACAGCCTACTGTCTAACTGTTAAGCCCTGTACACACAATCGTTTTTACTGATGAAAACAGTCCGATGGACTTTTCTCATCAGACAAACCGATCGTGTATGGAACCCATCGGTCTTTTTTCCATTGGTTTTAAAAAATAGAACATGTTTTAAATTTTTCCGATGGATCAAAAACCGATAGCAAATTTCTGATCGTCTATGGGCAAGTCCATCGGATAAAAAACCCACGCATGCTCAGAATCAAGTCGACGCATGCTCAGAAGCATTAAACTTTATTTTTCTCGGCTCATCGGAGTGTTTTACGTCACCACGTTTGGAACGGTCGGTTTTTTGACTGATGGTGTGTAGGCAAGACTGATGGAAGTCAGCTTCATCGGACAAAACCATCGGATTAGAATCCATAGGATATCCGATCATGTGTACGAGGCTTTAATCTCGACAACTGTTTTACCCCCCTATTCGGATGGGGGTACGTGTTTCTTTTTCCTTATTTTTTCTTTATTTAAGAAAACAACCTGCACACACAAAAAAAAAACTACCAAAAAAAACGAAAAGGGGAGACAGAAAAAAAACAGAAGGAGCCCTCCCCACCCCCTCGCTTGGCATCGCTCTCGGATCTTTGCATATCACCCATTGAATCTCAGGGATTAACCCTCCAATGCTAAAGGAGGCTGGTCTTTATATATAAAATACGAAGTCCATGTCCTCCAATATTTCTCACTCTTTGAGTGACATCGCAAGGTTTTCAATTTCCATAATTTCCATAATTCTAGCCAGCGAGTGAGATTTAGTCAGAGTGGCTGGGCTCTTCCAAAGTGCTGGTATACATGCTTTTGCAGCCGTCAACAAGTGTTTCAACAATAATTGTTTATTATATATTACATTCATTTGAGTACATGATGGGGCACGTTACAGGACATAGTAATTGTCAGTCAAACTATAACATCACTGAAAAATTACCTGTTCATGAAGGGGTATTACAGGCTGGTATACAAGGGGTTCACATTGCTTTAGAACAGAAATGCCCCAACAGTCCTATTTAGTTGGACTGTTAATTTATTCCACAGAGTGTCAATAATCACTTCAGGGAAAGAAAGAGTTGCTTATTCTTTAATTAACTTGCATATTTATTTATAACAAATGATACAATTCAAATGAGACATTGTAATTTTTTAATTAACTACCAACACCAAACATTAATGTTTGAGAAAAGTAAACAGATAACAATGTGTTCATATTTTAATTTATCCCATGTGATTATTTAGAAAGCACTGATATAACAGATGTTTTATTTGCTATGTACTCTATTGGCTTACTGTCATATAATTTTGTGACCCCCATCTGTCAAATGAACACACAATTAATCACGCACCATACAAAAGCATATGTAACTCTTATTCTTGGATTACCAAACCTTTGAAGCATGTAGGTAGTAGGTGAACTATTTCTTTTCTGAACAAAGTTGATTCCCTGTCCTTTCCCCAAAATTTAAATGTGTTGTGACAAACGTCAAACTACATTAAATGTTTAACTTGTATTTTTGATCAGATAATCCACGTTAGCATAATGCCTGTAGGGAATAAGGAGTATGTAGTAATCCCGGCAAGAAGTGAAAATAATTTATTTTAAAGGCCATAGGTGAGGCAAACTCTGAGTGAGCATGCTGCATGCAGTCTTATCCTAGAGTAGCTTAATACTGCTCCCTATTTCATTGACTGACTTCCATAGACTATAATGTTTCTGTATCATCTCACCAATTTTTCTTCCCTGGTGTCTCAAAGATTTGAGACCTGCAATTGGCAAGGGGAGTGAGCGCCAGAAAATGAACACCAATGAGTAAAAGCCACAACTCTGGCAATAATCCTGGTAGCAGACTTCTGAAATGACTTTAATGTGTTTTCCCAAACAACAAAGATGATTTGACAGATAGGTGTTTGTATATACTCTTTCTTCTTTTTCCAGTTTGGGGTAAGAAATAAAAGCAGGGTTTTGACAAATTGCTTTAGGCAGTATATCTTGTTTTTCTTTCATTCAGGTTTCATATAATTGACAGAAACACCATATAGCAATGAAAGTTGTGGAGAGCAAAATGTCTATCTAAAAGGATACCCGATGCCATTTTTATTCTTGGTTGGCTCTATTCTGTAGCAGTTTGTGATCTCTATGACTGCATGAGTGCACATTGGACAGTACAACACCAACATTGCAGTTTGGGACATGGGAGCTCAATGTTCCATAGACACAGTTACTAGTACATCTGTTTTTTTTTTTTGTATAGTTGAGCCCTTTATTTCACATAATTTTTACTTTTAAAAATTGTACTTTACCTAAAAAATAAAAATAAATGTAGCCACCGCATCCAAAGACTGGTAGACTGTAGTGTATACAACTTTTATTCATGGGTATAATTATCCATTACAAAAACAGCAACACAATCTTCGTTTGCTGATAATAGGCTACTTCCACAAAGCTTTAACATATGGATAAGTATCTTTGTTATATTCATGTGACTGTAATCTTTAAATACCATTGTAAAACAAGAGAGGGCGCACCAGCCTTGTGCATTACCCAAGTGGTATCTTTAATAATAACTAAAAAGAAGAAGTATACTCACAAACAAATCAATGGTAAAAGCATATCAGGGTCCATAGTGAACACAAAGCAACCAGGTCACCAAGACTGTACCCAGCAAGCCGGAGGACCTTCCAGATGGCTGATGCGTTTTGAGGGGCGATACCCTCTTCCTCAGAGCTAAAGAGGGATCTCCCCTCGAAACGTGTCAGCCATCTGGAAGGTCCTCCGGCTTGCTGGGCAGTCTCGGTGACCTGGTTCCTTTGTGTTCACTATGGACCCTAAAATGCTTTTATCATTGGTTTGTTTGTGAGTATATTTCTTTTTACGTATTATTAATGATACCACTTGGGTAAAGCACAAGGCTGGTAGGCTGTCCCTTCTTTGTTTTACAGTGTTTCCATTGGGTTTTGGGATGTGTGCGCTGACATGTACATGCTTATTGCTCACGGTGGAAGCCAACAGACTATATGAACCTAAGTTTTACCAGGCTTTAAAGTGTTCATCAGTATACATGTAACCTCTTATCCTGCAACCTGTCTGTCAACCCATTGGGGAGATTTTTCCTGATTTCTGTTCCTGTAGAGCCTGTACGAGAAATAGAGGGTGCTGTTGTCACCGGGACAAAAAAGCGCAGACAGTAATTCAAACATTGTAAACAGTCCTAACCCTTCCTTAAAATGGAATTTAATTTTCATCAGAATCTTTAACCCTTCCCTGCTTTATCTAAAGGAAATAAAAGTTTTTCCTGGTGTTGGGCTTTAAGCAGAATATATGGATATTGCTCTCTCTCCTTTCAATCGTTTTGACCTTTAAGCCCCTTTCACACCGGTGGACCGATCGGGTCCACCTGTCAGTTTTTTTAAAAGTGATTTCTCAGCAAAAGAAAGCATGGAGACATGGATGGATGGGTAAGTTTACTTTGAATATTAAAAATTAATTAACCACTTCAGCTCCGGAAGGTTTTACCCCCTTCATGACCGGGCCTTTTTTTTGCGATACGGCACTGCGTTGCTTTAACTGACAATTGCGCGGTCGTGCGACGCTGTACCCAAATAAAATTGATGTCCTTGCGTCTCAGGTTGGAAAGGGACGGCCGAGTGGTTTTCTTTGAGGATCCAGCTGATGTTATCGCCTGGCTTGAGCGCCCGGATCGCTCCAGACGCGCGGATGAATAAGTGATCCCTCACCATGTATCCTGATTCCTGCAATCCGTCTGCACGGCAACCCTTGTGATGACTCCTCTGCCTGGATTGCTCGGTATGTGCCGTCTCCCCTGTCCCCCCCCTCTATACGGCCCCCTACACGGATATCTTGCCTAAGACCCCTTTAGACTGCCGGCCCCATCCCCCCCCCCCCGTCTTTTTGTTTCCTCCTCTAGAAGCACTTTTCCCATTATCTGGCGAACTGGCCCCATGCATTATCCTCCCTGTTGGTTTACAGTCCTTTTTCCTACTAATGACAGGGACACATACTTGGAGCATCTATGGTCCTACGTTTTGTTTTTGACTATTCTTTGCAGCGATTAGTCGCCCCCACAGCAACAAGGATAAAAACTGTGTCGGTAAGATCCAGGGGGGACTACATTTCTGGACAGCCCTCCCCCGAGTGTGGGGACGGTTGTGGTTAGCCATCTGTTTTTGGCTAGTGACTCCCCTGGAGTTATGGCCCCAGGCTTCTTATACGCCTTCAACATCCGTGGGCCTCTTTGATTACTCCGACACTTATCTAGTTGTTCTTCTGAGTTTTGTTATGGGTCATACCCGCACCAGTTGGGGTGGGTGCAGGGTGGGGTGGGGGGTGGGTTTCGGTTGGTTCAATTTTCTATACGGCAATACATGTATATTTTTGAAGTCCTTAATTTTTTACCGGATGAGACTCCTTCAAATTTTGTATTTACAATGTACCGCAATATATATACAGCTTGACGGGTTGGATATGTTATATACTGGGTGCTTGGGGTGGAGGGGCTGGACTCCCCCTGGTGCAAAGCTAATCCCACATCTCCTCGAATGGCCACACTAAAATTTCTTACCTGGAATGTCCGGGGTCTGGGAGATAAGATAAAGAGATCTGCAGTATTCGCACTTCTCAAGAAACAGAGAGCTGATATAGTAGTGTTGGTGGAGACGCATGTGGATGGGCGGCTCCAGATGGCGCTCCGTCGGCCCTGGGTGGGATGGTCATACCATTCGACCCACTCTACCCAGGCTCGCGGGGTTTCGGTGTTGGTCGCCAAGACGGTCCACTTTGAGTTAGGTGCTGTACTCACGGACCCACAGGGCCGCTACGTATTCCTCTCAGTCAAAATATATGGTGAGCCGCTCCTGATTCTCGCAATATATATACCTCCACCATTTAGTTCTGTCGTTATTTCTGAGGGTCTGTTGTTTATGTCTCGCCATCCTTCGCCACAGGCGATCTGGCTGGGGGACTTCAACGCTACCATGAATCCTGGCCTTGACAGGCCTCAGCCAGCACCGTCGTGTGCCAATGCCCAGACGAGCTCCAGGCTATCCAGACTCATCTCTGCTTTTGGTCTCATTGACACCTGGCGGTATAAGTTCCCCCAGGCCAGAGCTTATTCATGCTTTTCAGCCTCCCATAAAACCATGTCCCGTATTGACTTGATTTTTGTATCCGCTGCACTAGCACCCCGCTTATTAGAAGCGGGGTTCTCCCCTAGGCTACTATCGGATCATAGCCCGTACTGGGTCACTTTATCATTGCCACTGGATAAACCTCCGCTTTCTTGGAGGTTGAACCCATTTTGGCTGTCTCTGTTGTCAGAGGATGATGAACTTACCTGTGCTTGGACCGACTTCTTTGAGGATAACGACACGTCTGCCCTTCCGGATATGGTCTGGGAATCCTTTAAATTACATGCCCGTATGGTCCTATCCACCCGCATTAATAGATTTAAGGCTGCTTCGGCGGATGCATTGGACAGAGCCCTGTCTGTTTTGTCGGCCACGGAGAGGTCCTTTGTAGATGACCCTTCTCCAGTACATGCCGACCTTCTTAAACTTCAATCCAGGGTGGTAGACCAGATTCAATATGAGGCTGCCAGACGTAAACTATTTTTTGCTAGGCAGAAGTTCTTTGAGCAGGGGGAAAAAGCGGGCAAACTACTGGCCTACATGGTTCATCGGGAGGATAGGCCCCCAACTGTTATTACACTCACTGATGCAGACGGCAGCATGATTTCAGACCCGCGAATGGTGTCGGACCGATTTCGAGATTTTTTTAGTCAGCTATACACATCCCAGACGGCCGGCACAGACGACCAACTGACGGAATTACTTGCAGGAATTGAATTCCCAAAACTGACAGATGAGCAGATGACCAATCTAGAGGCCCCCCTTACCTCAGATGAAGTGCTGGCGGCAATTGCTGGCTTCCACAGCTCTAGGGCCCCAGGTTCCGACGGTCTGCCTATTGAATTTTATACACAATATAGTGAAATACTTGTCCCTAGACTCCTCGCCCTATATAACTACCTCTTTGAGACCACCGTTCTCCCCCCCTCTATGAGAGAGGCTATTATAGTCCTCATACCTAAACCAGGCAAAGACCTGGGTTTGCCAGAGTCGTATAGGCCTATATCTCTCCTGCAGGTTGATGTAAAGATCCTCGCAAAAATCCTGGCTTTACGCTTGAACAAGGTAATTCTGAGTCTTGTTCATACAGACCAGGCTGGCTTTATGCCGGGTCGCAATACTTCGTTTAACCTGAGGAGACTCTATATCAATCTGCAGGCAATACACTCGGAGGTTGGTTCTCGGGTGGTGGTGGCCTTGGACACGGCCAAGGCCTTCGACTCAGTGGAGTGGAGGTACTTGTGGAGCTGCTTGCGGGGATTCGGTTTTGGTCCGGGTTTCATTAAATGGGTCCAGATCCTATACCAAGCCCCTAGGGGCAAGGTCGTTGCCAATGGTTGGACGTCTACCCCATTTGACCTGACCAGGGGCACTAGACAGGGGTGCCCTCTGTCCCCCTTGCTCTATGCTCTAGCAGCCGAACCTTTGGCAATCTCCATTAGGAATGACCCCAGGATACGTGGACTTAGCTCAGGATCCCTAATAGAAAAAATTAGTCTATACGCGGATGACACGTTACTCTACCTAGCAGACTCAGACATCTCCCTACATACTGCGCTACAGATCATAGAGCGATTCGGGTCTTTTTCTGGCCTCAAAATAAATTGGGATAAGTCACAAATTTTGCCCATTGACAGTTTCCCCCCATCTGTCCAACAAGACCATCTCCGAATGCAGCGGGTGAGCCAGATTAAGTACTTGGGAATCTCTGTCTCCAGATCTCCAGCCGACTATATTGCCCTAAATATAGAACCCCTGTTTAGTTTACTGAAGTCCAAAATCCAGATATGGGCCAGATTGCCTTTGGGCATCTGGGGCCGGGTGAATATTGTAAAAATGATTCTCTTACCTAAAATGCTTTATATGTTCTGGCACTCACCTATTTTTATACCCCTGAAATACTTTAAACAACTAGAATCCCTCCTCAAGTCATTTGTGTGGGGTGGAAATAGACATAAACTGGCTTGGAGGACACTTAAAAACCCTACGGACCTGGGGGGGTTGGCCCTCCCGGACCTGGACTCATACTACCTGGCGGCCCAGCTGTCGCAGCTATACCATATAGATAAAACTGGCAGACTCCGATTTCTTACCCTACTATGTCCGTCGTGGGTTCGGTGCACCTCTGACCCCCTGATGGCAATTGCCGTGGGGCGGAGTGGCAGTGAATCAGACGGCGACCGTAAGTCGCTATTATATCAATACAGACGAATCTGGGACATCGCTTCTGAACAGGTCAAGATCCCACCTATTAACGATTTCACCCCTATCTGGCACAATAAGAATCTCCCTGAACTGCGCCTGATTCCTGACACGGAGGTATGGAGTAGGAGGGGGATTCTATATTTGCATCACATACTAGTTGACGGGACCCTTAGGAGTTTTGACAATCTTCGGGAGCTATATGCACTTCCTAGATCCATGCACTACAGGTTCCTACAACTCCGTCATGCTGTGCGAGCTCAGTTCCCCTCCTCCATCCCACAGCCCACCCCCAACGCCCTGATGGCAGTGATCAAGGGCTCAGACCCTCGTAGGTTGATCTCTGACTTCTACAATATGCTCCTCACTCCGTCTGCTACTACCTTAGCATACAGTCTCAAACCAAGGTGGGAGGGGGATGTGGGATCGATGGAGGATGAGGAGTGGGGTGAGGCACTTGATGCTTGCAAGGCCGTTTCGCCCAGACTGTCGGATAGATTGTCCCAACTGTACATTTTACATCGTGCCTACCTTACTCCTCTCCGAATGGCTCGTTTCAAGCCCGGGGCGAGTACGGAGTGTACGATGTGTAAGCAAGACACCGGCACATTCTTTCACTTGATTTGGGCGTGTCCTCGACTTCAGAACTTGTGGAAACAAATAGTAGATTTCCTTCATGATGATATGGGGTCCCCCCTGACCCTTGACCCAAAATTATGCCTGCTGGGTATTTTCCCCGGTGCTGAACCGGATAAATTCACTAAAATGTTCATACACGAAACGCTTTTTTCAGCTAAGAAGATTATAGCTAGACACTGGATGAGGCCCACACCCCCTAGTTTCTCTGAGTGGAAAGCGGATGTGAATGCCGCTTTGCCTTATAAGAAAATAATATATCTTAATAGAGGATGCCCAGGCAAATATAACAAAATCTGGGACAGGTGGCTTTCGGTATCTGAAACTTGTATGGGCTGACCCTGACATATGTAGCCCTCAAGATATTCTACCATAGACAGTAGGGATGAGCTTCGTGTTCGAGTCGAACATACGTTCGACTCGAACATCGGCTGTTCGATCGTTCGACGAAGATCGAACGATTTGGGCCGTTCGCGCCAAATTCGAGTGACGCGAACGGCCCACAATGCACTACGCCATTGCAGTGTCATCCAGGCGCTGTGATTGGCCAAGCATGCACTGTGACCCCGCATGCTTGGCCAATCACAGCGCCGGCAGCGAGGAGAGCAATGATTGGCCACAGGCAGGATGCCTGTGGCCAATTATTGCTGAGGGTGTTTAGTACACGCCCCACACTATAAAAGGCCACCAGCACGGCGGCCTAGTGTAGTGTGTTCCAGAGCAGGGATAGAGCAGCATAGGCAGGGACAGTGACTGTTATTTCTTTCTTGCTTAACCTGGATTCCTTTAGTTTAGGGAAAGAGAAGGATAGGTAGGGAGAGTGTCAGTGTGTTTTGTGCTTGTGCTATAGTGTGCTTAAAAAAAACATTTATTCTAGGGACAGAAAACTGTAGGTAGGGACAGTGTCAGTTTCTTTCACTCTGCAAGTCCTTGTTTCCAGGGACCTGGAAGTACAGTGAGTGAATTGTCCTTGTGCTATATTGTGCTTAAAAAAACATTTATTCTAGGGACAGAAAACTGTAGGTAGGGAGAGTGTCAGTTTCTTTCACTCTGCAAGTCCTTGTTTCCAGGGACCTGTAAGGACAGTGAGTGAATTGTCCTTGTGCTATATTGTGCTTAAAAAAAACATTTATTCTAGGGACAGAAAACTGTAGGTAGGGAGAGTGTCAGTTTATTTCACTCTGCAAGTCCTTGTTTCCAGGGACCTGGAAGGACAGTGACTGAATTGTCCTTGTGCTATATTGTGATTAAAAAAAACATTTATTCTAGGGACAGAAAACTGTAGGTAGGGAGAGTGTCAGTTTATTTCACTCTGCAAGTCCTTGTTTCCAGGGACCTGGAAGGACAGTGAGTGAATTGTCCTTGTGTTATATTGTGATTAAAAAAAACATTTTTTCTAGGGACAGAAAACTGTAGGTAGGGAGAGTGTTTTTTTTCTTTCACTCTGCAAGTCCTTGTTTCCAGGGACCTGGAAGGACAGTGAGTGAATTCTCCTTGTGCTATATTGTGCTTAAAAAAAACATTTATTCTAGGGACAGAAAACTGTAGGTAGGGAGAGTGTCAGTTTATTTCACTCTGCAAGTCCTTGTTTCCAGGGACCTGTAAGGACAGTGAGTGAATTGTCCTTGTGCTATATTGTGATTAAAAAAAACATTTATTCTAGGGACAGAAAACTGTAGGTAGGGAGAGTGTCAGTTTATTTCACTCTGCAAGTCCTTGTTTCCAGGGACCTGGAAGGACAGTGACTGAATTGTCCTTGTGCTATATTGTGATTAAAAAAAACATTTATTCTAGGGACAGAAAACTGTAGGTAGGGAGAGTGTCAGTTTATTTCACTCTGCAAGTCCTTGTTTCCAGGGACCTGGAAGGACAGTGACTGAATTGTCCTTGTGCTATATTGTGATTAAAAAAAACATTTATTCTAGGGACAGAAAACTGTAGGTAGGGAGAGTGTCAGTTTATTTCACTCTGCAAGTCCTTGTTTCCAGGGACCTGGAAGGACAGTGAGTGAATTGTCCTTGTGTTATATTGTGATTAAAAAAAACATTTTTTCTAGGGACAGAAAACTGTAGGTAGGGAGAGTGTTTTTTTTCTTTCACTCTGCAAGTCCTTGTTTCCAGGGACCTGTAAGGACAGTGAGTGAATTGTCCTTGTGCTATATTGTGCTTAAAAAAAACATTTATTCTAGGGACAGAAAACTGTAGGTAGGGAGAGTGTCAGTTTATTTCACTCTGCAAGTCCTTGTTTCCAGGGACCTGGAAGGACAGTGAGTGAATTGTCCTTGTGTTATATTGTGATTAAAAAAAACATTTTTTCTAGGGACAGAAAACTGTAGGTAGGGAGAGTGTTTTTTTTCTTTCACTCTGCAAGTCCTTGTTTCCAGGGACCTGTAAGGACAGTGAGTGAATTGTCCTTGTGCTATATTGTGCTTAAAAAAAACATTTATTCTAGGGACAGAAAACTGTAGGTAGGGAGAGTGTCAGTTTATTTCACTCTGCAAGTCCTTGTTTCCAGGGACCTGGAAGGACAGTGACTGAATTGTCCTTGTGCTATATTGTGATTAAAAAAAACATTTATTCTAGGGACAGAAAACTGTAGGTAGGGAGAGTGTCAGTTTATTTCACTCTGCAAGTCCTTGTTTCCAGGGACCTGGAAGGACAGTGACTGAATTGTCCTTGTGCTATATTGTGATTAAAAAAAACATTTATTCTAGGGACAGAAAACTGTAGGTAGGGAGAGTGTCAGTTTATTTCACTCTGCAAGTCCTTGTTTCCAGGGACCTGGAAGGACAGTGACTGAATTGTCCTTGTGCTATATTGTGATTAAAAAAAACATTTATTCTAGGGACAGAAAACTGTAGGTAGGGAGAGTGTCAGTTTATTTCACTCTGCAAGTCCTTGTTTCCAGGGACCTGGAAGGACAGTGACTGAATTGTCCTTGTGCTATATTGTGATTAAAAAAAACATTTATTCTAGGGACAGAAAACTGTAGGTAGGGAGAGTGTCAGTTTATTTCACTCTGCAAGTCCTTGTTTCCAGGGACCTGGAAGGACAGTGACTGAATTGTCCTTGTGCTATATTGTGATTAAAAAAAACATTTATTCTAGGGACAGAAAACTGTAGGTAGGGAGAGTGTCAGTTTATTTCACTCTGCAAGTCCTTGTTTCCAGGGACCTGGAAGGACAGTGAGTGAATTGTCCTTGTGTTATATTGTGATTAAAAAAAACATTTATTCTAGGGACAGAAAACTGTAGGTAGGGAGAGTGTCAGTTTATTTCACTCTGCAAGTCCTTGTTTCCAGGGACCTGGAAGGACAGTGACTGAATTGTCCTTGTGCTATATTGTGATAAAAAAAAACATTTATTCTAGGGACAGAAAACTGTAGGTAGGGAGAGTGTCAGTTTATTTCACTCTGCAAGTCCTTGTTTCCAGGGACCTGGAAGGACAGTGAGTGAATTGTCCTTGTGTTATATTGTGATTAAAAAAAACATTTTTTCTAGGGACAGAAAACTGTAGGTAGGGAGAGTGTTTTTTTTCTTTCACTCTGCAAGTCCTTGTTTCCAGGGACCTGTAAGGACAGTGAGTGAATTGTCCTTGTGCTATATTGTGCTTAAAAAAAACATTTATTCTAGGGACAGAAAACTGTAGGTAGGGAGAGTGTCAGTTTATTTCACTCTGCAAGTCCTTGTTTCCAGGGACCTGGAAGGACAGTGAGTGAATTGTCCTTGTGTTATATTGTGATTAAAAAAAACATTTTTTCTAGGGACAGAAAACTGTAGGTAGGGAGAGTGTTTTTTTTCTTTCACTCTGCAAGTCCTTGTTTCCAGGGACCTGTAAGGACAGTGAGTGAATTGTCCTTGTGCTATATTGTGCTTAAAAAAAACATTTATTCTAGGGACAGAAAACTGTAGGTAGGGAGAGTGTCAGTTTATTTCACTCTGCAAGTCCTTGTTTCCAGGGACCTGGAAGGACAGTGACTGAATTGTCCTTGTGCTATATTGTGATTAAAAAAAACATTTATTCTAGGGACAGAAAACTGTAGGTAGGGAGAGTGTCAGTTTATTTCACTCTGCAAGTCCTTGTTTCCAGGGACCTGGAAGGACAGTGACTGAATTGTCCTTGTGCTATATTGTGATTAAAAAAAACATTTATTCTAGGGACAGAAAACTGTAGGTAGGGAGAGTGTCAGTTTATTTCACTCTGCAAGTCCTTGTTTCCAGGGACCTGGAAGGACAGTGACTGAATTGTCCTTGTGCTATATTGTGATTAAAAAAAACATTTATTCTAGGGACAGAAAACTGTAGGTAGGGAGAGTGTCAGTTTATTTCACTCTGCAAGTCCTTGTTTCCAGGGACCTGGAAGGACAGTGACTGAATTGTCCTTGTGCTATATTGTGATTAAAAAAAACATTTATTCTAGGGACAGAAAACTGTAGGTAGGGAGAGTGTCAGTTTATTTCACTCTGCAAGTCCTTGTTTCCAGGGACCTGGAAGGACAGTGACTGAATTGTCCTTGTGCTATATTGTGATTAAAAAAAACATTTATTCTAGGGACAGAAAACTGTAGGTAGGGAGAGTGTCAGTTTATTTCACTCTGCAAGTCCTTGTTTCCAGGGACCTGGAAGGACAGTGACTGAATTGTCCTTGTGCTATATTGTGATTAAAAAAAACATTTATTCTAGGGACAGAAAACTGTAGGTAGGGAGAGTGTCAGTTTATTTCACTCTGCAAGTCCTTGTTTCCAGGGACCTGGAAGGACAGTGAGTGAATTGTCCTTGTGTTATATTGTGAGTAAAAAAAACATTTTTTCTAGGGACAGAAAACTGTAGGTAGGGAGAGTGTTTTTTTTCTTTCACTCTGCAAGTCCTTGTTTCCAGGGACCTGTAAGGACAGTGAGTGAATTGTCCTTGTGCTATATTGTGCTTAAAAAAAACATTTATTCTAGGGACAGAAAACTGTAGGTAGGGAGAGTGTCAGTTTATTTCACTCTGCAAGTCCTTGTTTCCAGGGACCTGGAAGGACAGTGAGTGAATTGTCCTTGTGTTATATTGTGATTAAAAAAAACATTTTTTCTAGGGACAGAAAACTGTAGGTAGGGAGAGTGTTTTTTTTCTTTCACTCTGCAAGTCCTTGTTTCCAGGGACCTGTAAGGACAGTGAGTGAATTGTCCTTGTGCTATATTGTGCTTAAAAAAAACATTTATTCTAGGGACAGAAAACTGTAGGTAGGGAGAGTGTCAGTTTATTTCACTCTGCAAGTCCTTGTTTCCAGGGACCTGGAAGGACAGTGACTGAATTGTCCTTGTGCTATATTGTGATTAAAAAAAACATTTATTCTAGGGACAGAAAACTGTAGGTAGGGAGAGTGTCAGTTTATTTCACTCTGCAAGTCCTTGTTTCCAGGGACCTGGAAGGACAGTGACTGAATTGTCCTTGTGCTATATTGTGATTAAAAAAAACATTTATTCTAGGGACAGAAAACTGTAGGTAGGGAGAGTGTCAGTTTATTTCACTCTGCAAGTCCTTGTTTCCAGGGACCTGGAAGGACAGTGACTGAATTGTCCTTGTGCTATATTGTGATTAAAAAAAACATTTATTCTAGGGACAGAAAACTGTAGGTAGGGAGAGTGTCAGTTTATTTCACTCTGCAAGTCCTTGTTTCCAGGGACCTGGAAGGACAGTGACTGAATTGTCCTTGTGCTATATTGTGATTAAAAAAAACATTTATTCTAGGGACAGAAAACTGTAGGTAGGGAGAGTGTCAGTTTATTTCACTCTGCAAGTCCTTGTTTCCAGGGACCTGGAAGGACAGTGACTGAATTGTCCTTGTGCTATATTGTGATTAAAAAAAACATTTATTCTAGGGACAGAAAACTGTAGGTAGGGAGAGTGTCAGTTTATTTCACTCTGCAAGTCCTTGTTTCCAGGGACCTGGAAGGACAGTGAGTGAATTGTCCTTGTGTTATATTGTGATTAAAAAAAACATTTTTTCTAGGGACAGAAAACTGTAGGTAGGGAGAGTGTTTTTTTTCTTTCACTCTGCAAGTCCTTGTTTCCAGGGACCTGTAAGGACAGTGAGTGAATTGTCCTTGTGCTATATTGTGCTTAAAAAAAACATTTATTCTAGGGACAGAAAACTGTAGGTAGGGAGAGTGTCAGTTTATTTCACTCTGCACGTCCTTGTTTCCAGGGACCTGGAAGGACAGTGAGTGAATTGTCCTTGTGTTATATTGTGATTAAAAAAAACATTTTTTCTAGGGACAGAAAACTGTAGGTAGGGAGAGTGTTTTTTTTCTTTCACTCTGCAAGTCCTTGTTTCCAGGGACCTGTAAGGACAGTGAGTGAATTGTCCTTGTGCTATATTGTGCTTAAAAAAAACATTTATTCTAGGGACAGAAAACTGTAGGTAGGGAGAGTGTCAGTTTATTTCACTCTGCAAGTCCTTGTTTCCAGGGACCTGGAAGGACAGTGACTGAATTGTCCTTGTGCTATATTGTGATTAAAAAAAACATTTATTCTAGGGACAGAAAACTGTAGGTAGGGAGAGTGTCAGTTTATTTCACTCTGCAAGTCCTTGTTTCAAGGGACAGAGAAGGACACCTGAAGGTAGCCCTTATTGCTTTTTTCCCATCTCCCTGCAGGCCATCTATTAGAATGTCTGGAAGGCAAACAAGGAGAGGCAGACAGTCAGGAGGCAATAAAAGAGGGCAAGCAGGCTCTGTGTCTGGGGGCAACAGTGCTGGTCGTGGACGCGGTGCATTGTCATCAGCACATGGCCATGGGACACGCTTGTCCTTCTTTTCGGCAGCTGGACATGTTGAGCCACATCATGCCGAAGACTTGGTAGAGTGGATGACCAAGCCCTCCTCCTCCTCCTCATCCTCTCTCACCCAGGCTCAGGGTACTGGAAAAGCAGCTGCCAAAGCGTCGTCTTCCCTGGTATCAATGTCAGACAAATCATCAGTCACTCCTTCCCTAGACCCACCATGTCCTCCTCCTGAGGAGTCCCCCGAACTGTTTCAGCACAGTGTTGGGTACATGCTCCAGGAGGATGCCCAGCGTTTCGAAGGGTCTGATGATGAAACCCAGCTAGAGGAAGGCAGTAGCGTGAGAGCAGACAGAGGGGATGCTCAAGAAGGACACCAATCTGGCAGTCATGTTCCAGCAGCTGCAGCATACTGCCAGATTGGCTCCAGTGATGAGGAGGGAGGGGATGATGAGGTCACTGACTCCACGTGGGTGCCTAATAGGAGAGAGGAGGAGGAGGAGGATGAGGAGGAGGCACATCTCCAACGAGGCAGGATGCCCTTTGGTGGCCAGCGTAAGGGCAGTACACCGACGGAATCACACCGCAGAGCTCCGCCTGTGCAGGGCGCTGCCTCTGCCCGTCATTCAAAAAGTTCTTTGGTGTGGGCCTTTTTTGAGGCTAGTGCATCAGATCGCACAGCTGCTGTTTGCAACATATGTCTCAAGCGTATATCGCGTGGCCAAAACATCAGCCGCTTGGGTACCACATGCCTGACCAGACATATGTTGACCTGCCATGCAGCTCGTTGGCAAGCCTACCTCAAAGACCCACACCAAAGAACAAAGCGGACCTCTCCTTGCACCGCATCAGCTGGGATCTCCAACCCCACTATAACTTCAGTCCTCTCTGAAACATGCACTGAGAGGAATGAAGGTGTAGAATTAGGTGTGTCACAGCCAAGTACTTGCGCCCACTCTGCTAGCAGTACACCGACGTCCGATTCTAGCAGGCAAATTTCCCTGCCCCAGCTGCTGGACCGTCGAAAGAAGTTCACTCCCAGCCATCCACATGCCCAGCGGTTGAATGCTAGCTTGGCTAAATTGCTAGCGCTTCAACTGCTGCCTTTTCAGTTGGTAGACTCGGCCCCCTTCCGTGAGTTTGTGCAATGTGCAGTTCCTCAGTGGCAGGTTCCCAAACGCCACTTTTTCTCACGGAAGGCTATTCCGGCTCTCTACCGGCATGTGGAAGGCAATGTCTTGGCCTCGCTGGACAGGGCGGTCAGCGGTAAGGTGCATATTACCGCTGACTCATGGTCCAGCAGGCATGGACAGGGACGTTACCTTTCTTTCACGGCCCATTGGGTCACTCTTTTGGCAGCTGGGAAGGATTCAGGACAAGGTGCAGTAGTGTTGGAGGTTGTCCCACCGCCACGCCTCCAAAATGCTACTACTGGTTGTGACACACCTCTCTCCTCCACCCCCTCCTCTTCTTCTTCCTCCATGGCCTCTTCCTGTGGTTTGTCCTATGAACCAGCGGTGCTCCGTAGCCGTTCACGGGGCTACGCAAGTACGCAGGCAAAAAGATGCCATGCCGTGCTTGCGCTGGTGTGTTTGGGGGACAGAAGCCACACTGGGGCAGAGGTCCTGTCTGCTCTGCAGGGCCAGGCCGAGAGGTGGTTGACGCCACGCCAGCTTAAGCCAGGAATGGTGGTTTGCGACAATGGCACCAACCTCCTCTCCGCCCTCCGACAGGGACAACTGACCCATGTGCCCTGTGTGGCTCACGTCCTTAACCTGGTGGTGCAGCGCTTCTTGGGCAGGTACCCGGGCTTACAGGATGTCCTGAGGCAGGCCAGGAAAGTCTGTGTGCATTTCCGCAGATCTTATAATGCCAGTGCTCGCCTGGCTGAGCTGCAAAAGGAGTTGAACCTGCCCAAGAACCGCCTTATATGTGACATGCCCACCAGGTGGAACTCAACGTTGGCCATGCTGCAGCGGCTGCACACGCAGCAGAGGGCCATCAATGAGTACCTGTGCGACTACGGCACCAGGACAGGGTCAGGGGAGCTTGGTTTTTTTTCTCCACGCCAGTGGGGCATGATCAGGGATGCATGCACTGTCCTGGCACCATTTGAGGAGGCCACGAGGATGGTGAGCAGTGACAGTGCATGCATCAGTGACACTGTACCTCTTGTCCACCTGTTGGAGCACACGCTGCGTGGAATAATGGACAGGGCACTTGAGGCAGAACAGAGGCAGGAAGAGGAGGACTTCCTTGCCTCTCAAGGCCCCCTTTACCCAGACAGTGTTCCTTCTGTCCCACCCATCGCACAGGAAGAGGAGGAGGAGGAGGAGGAGGAGGAGGAGGATTGTGTCAGCATGGAGGTGGAGGCTGGCACTCAGCATCATCAGCAGCAGTCTTTTAGGGATGATTTACAGTCCCAAGAAACCAGTGGACTTGTACGTGGCTGGGAGGAGGTGGCTGCGGATCATGTCGTCCTTAGTGACCCAGAGGACTCCGGAGCGAATGCCTCAGCAAACCTACGCTGCATGGCCTCCCTGATCCTGCAAAGTCTGCGGAAGGATCCTCGTATTCTTCGGATCAAGGAGAGGGACCATTACTGGCTGGCCACTCTCCTTGATCCACGGTACAAGGGTAAGGTTGCGGACCTTATGTTACCGTCGCAGAGGGAGCAGAGGATGAGACAACTCCGGGAGGCCTTGCAGAAAGGTCTGTGCAACGCGTTCCCAGAGACTGGGAGGTTGCAAACTCCTGGTCCTGGACAACGAGTTGCTGAGGCTTCGGCCAGTCAAAGAAGGAGCGGTGGGGAAGGTGGCCGTCTGACCGATGCGTTCAGACAATTCTTTAGTCCGCAGCCCCAAAGTATGATCGGTTCCAGCAACCATCGCCAGCGTCTGATAAACATGGTGCAGGAATATCTAGGGGCAAGGTCAGACTTGGACACCTTCCCCACCGAAAATCCTCTGGCTTACTGGGTCTTGAGGATGGATCACTGGCCAGAGCTTGCACAGTATGCAATTGAGCTACTGGCCTGTCCTGCATCCAGCGTTCTTTCGGAACGCACATTCAGTGCTGCTGGAGGATTTGTCACGGATCACAGGGTGCGCCTGTCCACCGACTCGGTTGATCGACTGACTTTCATCAAGATGAACCAGTCTTGGATCACCACCAGCTACCACACACCTGATGCTGATATAACAGACTAATTGATTTTAACATGTCACATCCCTTCAAGACTGATGCTGATGCTGAGTGCCTGTGCTGTTATGTTGACTGGCTATCCTCCTCCTCCGAGTCCTCAATGATACGATTGATGATGATAGCTTGTAAGATAATTTTTGTTTATGGGTGCCGCCACCAGTGCCTAACGCCCAATTTTTCAGCCCCTGTTTAACAGGGGCGTGTAATTACAATTTTTGAAGCAATACTTTGCAACAGGGCTCATTGCTGTGCTCCAAGTACAGTATCTGTGAGGAGTTGCAGTGTTGTGCCACCAGTGCCTAACGCCCAATTTTTCAGCCCCTGTTTAACAGGGGCGTGTAATTACAATTTTTGAAGCAATACTTTGCAACAGGGCTCATTGCTGTGCTCCAAGTACAGTATCTGTGAGGAGTTGCAGTGTTGTGCCACCAGTGCCTAAGGCCCAATTTTTCAGCCCCTGTTTAACAGGGGCGTGTCATTAAAATTTTTGAAGCAATACTTTGCAACAGGGCTCATTGGTGTGCTCCAAGTACAGTATCTGTGAGGAGTTGCAGTGTTGTGCCACCAGTGCCTAAGGCCCAATTTTTCAGCCCCTGTTTAACAGGGGCGTGTCATTACAATTTTTGAAGCAATACTTTGCAACAGGGCTCATTGCTGTGCTCCAAGTACAGTTGCTGTGAGGGGTTGCAGTGTTGTGCCACCAGTGCCTAAGGCCCAATTTTTCAGCCCCTGTTCAACAGGGGCATGTAATTACAATTCTTGATCTAATAATTCACAGCAGGGCCCATTGCTGCACCCACCAAGAGTAACTGTCAGGGCTTACAGTGTTGTGGCACCAGCACCACCATCAAAGGCCCAATTTTTACTACCACTGTTCAACAATTATATGTAATTAAAATTCCTGATATAATAGTTGACAGCAGGGCGTTCCAGCACCAACCAAGAGTAACTGTGAGTGCTTACAGTGTTGTGCCAACACCAACAACTAAGGGGCCTATTTCTGCAGAGTATATACGGCAGGTCCCTACTTTCAAACATCCAACTTACAAACGACTCCTACTTGCAAACGCAAGAAGACAACAGGAAGTGAGAGGAAATCTACCACTAGGAAGGAAAATTCTCTCCTGTAAGAATAAATATGGGAGAAAGGTGTCTCCTCTGTACTGATGCTTTATCAGCAATCCTTGTTTCAAGAAAAACACCACATTTCAAAAACAGTTGTCATTGGGACGGAAAGTGAGGTGAAATGTTCTGAACAGGGGCACAGACAGCAAAACAAATGTTACAGGGGTGATAACCCTTACCTATGTTTTCCAAAAAGTTTAAAAATAGATTTTTGGTCTGGAGCTACACTTCAACAATGTACCTGTTCAAAATTACAAACAGACTCTACATAAGAACAAACCTACAGTCCCTGTCTTGTATGCACCGCCTGTATAGGGCTGTTCAGAGTATATAGGGCCTTTTTTATTTTATGTGCGGGGTTCCCCTTAATATCCATACAAGACCCAAAGGGGCTGGTAATGGGCTGGGGTAGGGGGGGGGTCATGGGGTAGCTATGCCATTTTTCTTAAAGAATTTCATCCATATTACCGGGACCAGACATTACATTAAAGCCGCAAGCAGTTTTAAATGGCTTTTTTTTCCTTTAGAAGTGTCATTTTGTGCAGGGACAGTTCTAAACACGGGAAACACGTGGCACTTCACAGGCATACTTTAGACACCCCCCAGGTACGATATTTAAAGGAATATTTGACTTTTTTTTTTTCACTTTATGCATCATTAAAATGACTGCTCCCGAAAAACGACCGTTTTTAAAACTTCTTTTTGCATTGATACATGTCCCCTGGTGCAGAACCCGGGTTCCCAAACCCTTTTTAGGACAATAACATGCATAATAGTTGTTATAATTAGCACTTTAGAATTCGAACGTTCGCATCCATTGTATTTATTAGGGTTCTAATGTTCGTTCGAACTTTCGGTCCGTTCGCGGGTTCTGGTGCGAACCGAACCCGGGGGTGTTCGGCTCATCACTAATAGACAGTATTCCAGCCCTGTCTCTGTCTGATCTGTGAATGTCGATGTATTGGTACTTGTAGTTAAGCCTTATTACTGTTATTGCCATATACCCTGTTATGACATGCTTCATGTGTACAGTTTAATAAAAAACGTTTAATATAAAATTGATGTCCTTTTTTTACTCACAAATAGAGCTTTCTTTTGGTGGTATTTGATCACCTCTGCGTTTTTTATTATTTTGCGCTATAAACAAAAACAGACCAACAATTTAAAAAAAAAAAACACAATATTTTTTACTTTCTGCTATAAAACACATTCAATAAAAAAAAATTAAAACTCAAATTCCCTTGATCAATTTAGGTTGTATTCTGCTACATATTTTTAGTCCCAAAAAGCGTATATTGATTGGTTTGTGCAAAAGTTACGCCCCATAGCCAAGAAGAGAAATTACGTACAGGTACGCCATTTTGCGCTTAAGGGCCGCCTTGCCGCAGTATATGTACGTGGGGCGGTCCTTAAGTGGTTAAATAGCATTTTTGGTTTGTGGTGCTCAGATGCAATGTAGTTCTGCTTTAACCACTTGTCCCCCGCCCACTGTCAATAGACGGCGGGCGGAGGACACTCTCGTTCTGGGAGGACGTCATATGACGTCCTCCCTTTAAAACGAGCTAGGAGGCGCGCGCCCGCCGCGTTCACAAGGCCCCGGTGCGCGTGCCCGGCGGCCGCGATTGCCCGGGAAACGAGCAGGAAAGTGGATCTCTGTGTGTAAACACAGAGATCCATGTCCTGTGAGGGAGAGGGGACCGATGGTGTGTCCCTTGTACATAGGGACAACCATCGGTCACCTCCCCCAGTCAGTCCCCTCCCCCCACAGTAAGAACACTTTGAGGGAACATATTTAACCCCTTCCCGCCCCCTAGTGGTTAACCCCTTCCCTTCCAATCACATTTATACAGTAATCAATGCATTTTTATAGCAGGGATCGCTGTATAAATGTGAATGGTCCCAAAAATGTGTCAAAAGTGTACGATGTGTCCGCCGCAATATCGCAGTCACAATAAAAAATCGCAGATCGCCGCCATTACTAATAAAAAAATAAATAAAATAAAAAATGCTATAAATCTATCCCCTATTTTGTAGACACTTTCACTTTTGCGCAAACCAATCATTTTGCGCTTATTTTGCGCTTATTGCGATTTTTTTTTTTTTTACCAAAAATATGTAGAAGAATACGTATCGGCCTAAACTGAGGAAAATTTTATTTAAAAAAAAAAATGGGTATTTATTATAGCAAAAAGTAAAAAATAGTGTTTTTTTTCCCAAACTGGACGCTATTCTTTTGTTTATAGCGCAAAAAATAAAAACCGCAGAGGTGATCAAATACCACCAAAAGAAAGCTCTATTTGTGGGAAAAAAAGGATGCAAATTTCGTTTGGGAGCCACGTCGCACGACCGCGCAATTGTCATTCAAAGTTTGACAGTGCTGAAAGCTGAAAAATGGCTTGGGCAGGAAGGGGGTTTTCGTGCACAGTAGAGAAGTGGTTAAGCAGTTAAGCGCATACATCATACATTCAATGACTCTTCTTTCCTTACCTGTTGTGCTCACCCTTTACACATTTCATGCTTATAAATTATTCACAATGTTTAATATAAATCTTTGTTAAACCTTTCTAATTTTTGGTCTCTTCTTCTAACCCTTTTTATATTAACCTAGCTTAATATACATAATCCCATCTACTTTAGTGAATATATGACAGAACTATCAATCTGGAAATCACAAGAGAGGAATTAATTGTTCAAGTGGTTTATATTAATAGCTATTGCTATCTGCAGCATTTGGTCATTTGTTTTGTGCAGCCCCCTGTGTAAGGATGTGAGCCACAAATTCTTGTTATACCTTTTTGAATATCAGCAAAAAAAATAATAAAAACCAAATCTGTCATACATAATTGCTACACATGCCTCTGCATAATTTTAAATGATTACAAATTACTTTTCATTTTTTCTATTCTCAGCCAGTCATAGCTTTTATAACTGCCAAATCAGTCTTTAGTTTACCGACAGGAATTCTTAGAATCATGATATCAGTATTTCTATGCTTGCCTCTGTGTATTCTCTAAAGAAGTGTACAGAGCTTGAAGCCCAATTGTGTGTTTCATGGAGCACGGTGTTCAGCAATGTTTGTAGTTATGTACAGTAAGTGGCTTTACTAGGCTTGGGCAACTGAAGCACATGTCTCCCCCCCAACCACCACCATTTCCTTGGTATTGAAGATATCTTCAACCTCTCCTTTCCTGGCTGGGAGAACGGAGAGGAGGAAAGGAAAATAGGGGAAGAGGGGAGGCCTCTCTCAAATTAGTTGTTTAAATAGGGTGCAAAATGTGTTTGTACTTCCGTGTTGGCAGGAATTCTCTCCAGTATTACCTGCCTTCCAGAAGTGATCTGACTTCCCTTTAAAATGAGTATTCAACTCCTTAATATATATGGAGGATTCCCAGAATCGCTCCGGTATTATGGTGCCTATACTCTTTATAAAGGTGCAACTGAGACACCTTTGGACAGCAGCATTGTCAGTCTGGGGGGATAAGAATGTAAGATGTGCTAGCATATCTAGATATACTAACAAATTGAACCTAAACTCCAGCTAACATTTTTAATCCAAGAAAACAAAGGTCCTCATGTGCACACTACGCATACAGCCCCAATAGGCATATGCATTCCTAACTAAGGGGTACCCCTGGAAGCAACGGCAGAGTACCTGGTGTCTAATTATCGTTTATGGGCTCTTCTGTAGGTGGTGCACATATAGCTGTCCCTTTAAGAGTCAGTAGTGGATGGCTATTGGGCTGCTAAACAAGGGGAATTCACTCCTTGTCACATACCTGATGGTATAGCCTGATGTGTAGAGGGAAGCCTCTCTTACAGCTCTAGCTCAGGGGCCACTGGTAGTGATACAGAGGCCATGAGAGCACGTCAAGGTATGAGAGCCTGTAGAGTGCCCAGAAGACCACACAGGTAAGTAGCAGGTGCTTTACCAGGTATGGATTAGATGGCCAGTGCAGCAGATGGCAGCATGAGCAGAAGACTGTAAACTTGGCAGACAGCAGGCTGGCAGTTGTTTGGCTGGCAGGTGACTGGTTGCAGGTGTAGGGTACCCTACGGAACGCAGTGGGTGGATGACCAGTGAGGACCGGGTGAGTAGTGTGTGGATCAGAATATACTGAACAGACGGATCAGCAGGATGCGTGGTTAGGCAAGCCAGGTCAGTAACAGACGGTCGTATTCAGGCATGAACAGCAGGCAGGGGAATGGATACAGTTGGGACACTGAAGTAGGCAGATGAGCAAGAGACAGAGCAGAATCCAAAGACAAGCTGAGGTCAGGGCAGGGTAGCGTTCGAACGTGGTCAGGATGAGCTGGGTTAATTTACAGGAGTAAAGTACAGGAATGGGCCCGGGACCACAGGGACAGCTGCAGATCAGACAGCACTGACTAGTACAACTGCTGCACTTAAATTGTTTATTTGACTCCAGTGCACATGCGCATGTTCGTTCACATATGCACACGGTTATGCACAGCGAAACAAGCACCCACAGGCCTGCGCATCTATATGCACCCTGGAGCTTCATCTGTACTATGGCCAGCACCTCCCTGCCACTCATGCATTAACTGAGTCAGTGTTGACATAAACAGCGATGTTTAGCTCACCCCTCCTGATACACAGGGATCCAATCCAGAGTACTAGTAATGGAGACAGGGACTGCTAGGGCAGTGGAAGGGTGCAGGTGCCAGGAAGCTGCAGAAGTGAGCTGTAGCTTGGAAACACAGGAGTCCTTCCAGTAGTGGTATTGGGTCTGGTCATAAGCCTTGTTCAGCGGCAGCCAGGCAGACAGGTGCAGGGTCAGGATCAGGTTCAAGGTTGGGAACAGGCAGAAGTTGGTAACGTGCTGGTGCTGGCAAATCAGGAAGCGGAGACGTA
This sequence comes from Rana muscosa, assembly GCA_029206835.1. Classification (NCBI taxonomy): domain Eukaryota; kingdom Metazoa; phylum Chordata; class Amphibia; order Anura; family Ranidae; genus Rana; species Rana muscosa. Next base: position 827,725,449 of record CM055118.1, on the reverse strand, counting down.
ATCAGAAATCCAAGCCAAGGTCGGTAACATACGCAAGCAGCAGATATAACATGCAGGAGTGATCCAAGAGAGGTGTCAGACGTAGTCAGGCAAGGAACAAGGTTAGCAGACTTTCTAGAATCAGGGACACAGGAACCAGAGCTGAAGACAATCCAGCACTGATGGCAGGCAGACTCTCAGTTTAAATGGGCCGCTGGGCGCCAGAATCTGTGGATGAGTGCACACGCCTACATGTACGCGTACATGCCTGCATATATGCGCCAATGCGTGTGCATTCTAGTCCTTGAGCTTCTATGCTCATGACTCTGCACATGCGCATAATAATGAGCACCTTCTGCACGAGATCCCTGGCAGCTGCACCCAGCTACACAAATAAAAGCTAATCATTGGTAAGCACCCTTGCCAGTGTTAAATGGTTTGTCTCAACCCTTTAACTGCTACATTTGGACAGCTTATCCTGTTGAAAAATAACAGACTTACTGGCCAGATCACCCGCTGAAAATGAAAGAAAGCCTAAAAAGAAAAAATGAATGCAGCCATCACATCTAAAACTTGGTTAGCTGCAATAATATAAATGTTTCCTTTTGCGTTTAATACTGCTTTAAGTTAAAGGTGCAAGCTTTTATGACTTCAGCCCTTTTCTCAGAAGCATTGTATAATACCTGAGGAAGGGGGACCTAACTCCAAGAAAGCCAGGGACATAGATAAGGGGGTGGGATAAGGGGGTCCAACCCTCATCCCCCACCCCCCAAAAGCACCTGTGGTACAGCTGTTGCTGTCTGCTAGCGTTGACGGCCTACCAGTAGTGTATTTCGGTTTTGTGCTGCCCTAGGCCTGTCCAAACTCGTGCACCCCCTAATTTAAATATGACCCACCCCTTACTGTCAAGACCACACCCCTTTCTGTTTAAGACCCGCCCTGAAATTGGGGACACTAGTTCTTAGGGGCTGGGGGGGGCATTGGATTCCCTTAATTTGCATAGATTTCCTCTCACTTCCTGTTTGGCTATGGGGCAGGAAGTGAAGGGAAATCTCTGCAATGGGACAGGGATGGTAAAAAATATACTGACAGGGGCTATTACCCTCCCTTACTCTATCCAAAATGAAAAAAAAAAGTGTTGCCTATAGTTCTACTTTAAGCACAAATTTCTGATAATTTTATGGAGAGGACTAAGAAGATATAACCATGCCAATGGTGCAGCAGAAAACATATAGCAGAGTGAGGAAGGTTTGTGGTCCAGGATGATAGGACAGTCAAAATTAGCAGCTTGCGTTACGTTAACAGTGTATAACAAGCCAGTGGGGACTCTTTCCGTGCTGCCCCCCTGCAAAGTACTGCCCTAGGCCTGGGCCTTGTTGGCCTAGGCCAGGATACAGCATTGCGGCCTACACCACAGCTGCTGATTCTGCTGCCTGTATGTGCCACTCAGCTACTTCTTCTGGCTGCCCCAGTAAAAAATATTTAAATATCTAAGGCCCTGCTGAAAGCTTGGCTTGTTAATAAGTTAAGTTAGCCAATGAAGGACATCATTTGATTTCAAACTTGCTGAAGCTGTCTTTCCTAATTGGAAACTTGGAAATCAGAGCTCTGATGAGTTCTCTAAATATCTAAGCTTCTTTGCTTCTTTCAAGCCTTACGTCAAAAAAGAAAGCAAAGTGCCTTAGAAAATGAATGTCTTTTTTTGCTCCTGAACAAAGAACATATAAATGATACTACTAACTTCTTGTTAATTCCTAAAATATTCAATGTTAATCCGTATATTCGGACTGGGGGTGAGGGAATCCACACTAAAAAGAACTGTTATGCCGTGTACACACGATTGTTTTTTCTGATGAAAAAAGGCCGATGGAATTTTTTCATTGAACAAACCGATCGTGTGTGGGCCCCATCGTTTTTTTTTTCCATCGGTATAAAAAAATAGAACATGTTTTAAATTTATCTGATGGAAAAAAAACGTTAGCAAATTCCGACCGTCTGTGTGGAACTCCATCGGAGAAAAAACCCACGCATGCTCAGAATCAAGTCGACGCATGCTCAGAAGCATTGAACTTAATTTTTCTCGGCTCGTCTGAGGGTTTTACGTCACCGCGTTTGGGACGGTCTGAATTTTGACTGATGGTGTGTAGGCAAGACTGATGAAAGTCAGCTTCATCGGAATTCCGATGGTAAAATCCATCGGATTTAATTCCATCGGAAATCCGATCGTGTGTACAGTGCATTCGTTTTTTTTGAATGTGTATACCCTGCCTAACCCTTTTCCGCTGTATACTCTCTGTGCCTAATTTTTTAATTGGTTAGATAGGTATACATAAGGTTTTTGCAGGCCAACTGCCCTTTTTACTCAAAATTTTAAATTTTCTAATTAAAAGCCATAGCTGGTCTCGTGCTAGACCAGTACTGTTATGTTTGAGGTTTGGTGTACTGGTCACTGTGACTGCTGTGGTTGCATTGATGGATTGTGGCAGGAAGCCTATCCTTATAATATAGATGAAGTTGCTAGTGGAGCTGCTGCTCTATTTATGCCATGTTTTGCTAGTGATAAATACAATGATACGCTGAAATGCCAAGATTATTTATCAAATTCACTTCAAGAGACCCAAATCCTTCAGTCCACAACAAAAGAGGATTTGTATTTTCCCTCCCTTGCTGATGGTATTTTCTATAAATCATTGGAAGAACCTTTCATTAGAAAGATAAATTGACAGCGAGTCCCGTAAACACATATACATCCAAAACAAAGTAGCCCACTTTAACTATAACATGACATGTATACCTTGTGCCTTCCTGAAACTCTTGTCGAATTGCAAAATAGTTGGTTGAGGAAATGTCAATATAACAACTTAAATATGTGCTTTCATGTTTAACAACTTTAAAGTATTAGCGCAGGTATTACCTTATCATCCAAAATGATAAATGAGATGTCTTTTTTATACAGGCGCCACAACAAAGTTCTCCAAGGCCAAACCACTGAAAAAAAAAAAAAAAAAGTTTTAGTAAAAGTGCAAATAAATCTCTCTGTGTCCATTTTGCAATCACTACATGCAACTATTTACAATTAAAAGACTGAAGACGAATTGAGAACTTTTTTTTTCTTTTGAAAAGTGACAAATAATTAACTGGCAAAAAATATAATAATCTGTAAACAACACTTAGGTAAATGTTAAGATAATTAGGAATGCCTACTTTTGCTGCATAAACACAGTATTTGTCATTGTCCATAGCACGAAGCAGAATCTTCATGTAGTCAGTGTATGATTAAGCGTTTTATAGGTATGTAGCGGGGTCCTCAAATTGATGGGATACACCTGGGGAATAGTGTGACCCAGGTGTATAATTGTGTTAGGATTCAGACCCCTTTTTGTTTCGTGGAGGACTAGAGGATGTAATATTCTCCTTTGCCTGTGGGTGGCGGGGTACCCACGGGCTTCAGGTAGAATCATCTCCTGCAGTGCTCCCTGTTTTGTCCCTTCCCGGAGATGGTATGGCTGGGGCGGGGAACCCGCCGGGCCGTTGATGGGAGGAGATAAAAGGGGGAGACGCCCTTACCACGAGGTCGTCGTCGTCGTCGTCTGGCGGAGAAGGAGGTCCTCGGAGGAGGAGGGTTGCGGTCCGCACCCAGGCCCCTCAGGCCTGGGTGCTGGAGATCCAGGAGTCTGGTCCAGGTGCCCATGGCCTGGTCCGGAGTCATGTTGGCGTCCATCCCAGGCACCTTTAGCCTGGGGTGAGGTACTATCGAGGAGGCCTGGGGCTCAGTACCTTCGACTGGGTCCCGCTAGGGTGGACTGTCCGAGGGTCCCTGAGCGGAGGGACTCGTACCTGAGGTGAGGAGGCCGGGGAGGTTACCCACTGAAGACCCGGAGCAGCACCAACCCGGTGACAGTGGGCCTCTGGGAACTCTCTTGGGAGGACACATCCCCCTGATAGGGGCCACAGCGTATCGAAGAGGGCTCCACTGCTGTTCATAGGGGTTGCTGGAAGAGACCCCATCTTCCTGTTCTGTAACAGCCGGATTGGCTTAGGCGCCGCTGGTCATAGTACAGTGGCATAGAACTTAAACTTTAGGAAGTGCCTCGATCTGCTCGCCCCCACCGTTGGCAAGGTTATAGGTCCCAACCAGTTTGCTGCAAAAGAACTGTTTATTGTGCTTTACGTATTGGAGTGTCAAATAAACAAGTGTTGGACCTTTCTTCGGTGTGCGAACTCCAGTTACTGGAAGCAAAGGGGAGGCTGGTGAGCTTGCAATTACAGACTCAGTGCATTCACAGAACACACCGGCCCGAGGAAACATCAGGAAGTGGCCTTCACCTCCCTACTACAATGGGGAGGACATGGGCCGTGGCGCATCTCACTCTCACAACCCAGGAACCCCTAGACATGAGCTGGAGTGTAACCGATAAAGTCGAAGAGGGAGTGAGGCCGCTACACGTGGGGGCTCGTCAGTCCGGGATAGAGTGTGTTCTAAAGATGGACTTGAGAATGTCTACATTTGAACTTTGCTGCCCAGAGGAGTTCCGAGCAGATCGGCCATATTACTGGCCAAAGTGCGTCCCTGCTCGGAGTTGTGGAAATGACCCTAACACGGGAAAGGCCCATGCGGAGGAGCGGAAAAAGGGAGAGGTCCAGCCGTGTGACTTACTGCACGTGGGGACTGTTAACGCACTGCGCCACGAGGCACCCCATGGCGACATCGTTCGTGGGCGGAGTCAAGAGGAAGCCCGCGAAAATGTACAGCTCATGGGAGGAGTCTGGCTAAGTGTGGGGATACACGTGGAGACTCCGGCGCGGGGTCAGTGCATGATGGAGCAGCAGATAGTCGGGATGACCTCAAGTGCCCCGTGGATTATGGTTCCTCACCCCACGAAAATGACTTCCTTTGCTGCCCCCATCACAGACACGGGGATAAGACTTAGGCCCCGAGGGCGGTTGGCTCTGTACACTTGCAGAGACACGGAGGCCCTCGGTGTGATCTGTCCCGGCTGCTCGGGACTGGTGGTCACCCTGAAGCCATTCGGGCGATGTGAGGAGTGCAGAGAATTCCTTTTTGAGGTCGAGTCGTCCACAGCAAGACCCCGGGCCCTTCGCCTCAACCACCTCACGGGTACTGCTACTCCGGAAGGGGAGATCAAGGCCTCTGTCGAGGTTCCCGTGCGCGCTGACCAGGGCGATGGACTGCCCAACAGAGAAAAATCCGAGGATGCTGCCTCGGTCGCCACAAGTTCTCTGCTCCCACCCCCGAAGAGGAAAGTTGGCCTAGTACAGGCATCCTATGGACGTGGTCGAGCTTCACCCCGCTGCTTGCCTGGCCTGGATGGCGCCGGTCGAGAAGGAAGTCCCGGACATCCCAGACAAGGGTCAGGTGAGCCAGGGGCTGGGACTGTGGTGGTGGTTGGAGGTGTCGGGGGCCCATTGGAGGTGGAGCCCCAGAGGGAGGTTGATTCTGTGTCCACCGGAAGATATCTGCCTGCGGAGATGTATTACACCTCCGACCTAGAGTCGCTGTCTGATTGCGGAGATGATGGCGAGATAGACGAACTGTTCAGCCGCAAGGGCTGGGATAGAGTGCCACTTCTTGCTTCCCGTGCGGTACGGGATTCACCTATGTACACAGGAGACAGCACGCCTCGGGTGGAAGACCCGCAGCTTACGAGGGAACCTACCCCTCCACCTGTGTCCTCATCTACTGTTACCTCACCTACTTTGGTTGTGGGGACACCCCGCGCTTCTCTGAGAGCGCCGAAAGTCATTTCCAGGGAGCTGGTAAAGGCACCTCGGCATCCGGAAGCTATTGTGCTGCCTGGAACTGGAGAGAAAGCCACTATGCCACCTTTGGCCCGCTTGCAGAGACTGTTCTGTCATAAAGTAGCTCGGGAATATGGGTGGGAGTACCCGTATCTGCCCCGGGACTTGCTGTATGAGGTGAAAGTCTGGAGAACAAGATGGTATGACGAGTTTGTGTGGGACAAGTTGAAGGTGCCCCATGCTCGCAGGTACCTGGAATGTGTGCCGGCAGTGTCTAAGAGGTTTGAGGACTGCAAAGCTGAATGGAAATTGGGGCGCCATATCCATGCTGACAAGATAGTCATTTGCAGAAGAGAAGGAGAAGATGTCGAGTATTCGATAGAGGCATTTGACAAACACCTGAAACCCCTGTACCTGCCGGATCCAAAGTTTTACTTATAGGAGAAAAGAACTCCTGTTTATTTCTTTTGTGCACTTGAACTTTCTGGAGGAGCCATTCCCAGACGCCCAGGACTGTGCCCTGCTTTTGTTTTTGTTTGGGCTTTTCTTTTTTTTTTTCATGTGCCAAAGGCAAGGACATTTGGGAATAGTGGCAGAGTAGGGAAAAGCTGGAAGAACGAAGACTCGTTGAGTGTCATGACCGCGGCGTTGTCACCAGGTGGCAGTGTTGCGCAACAAATGTTTGAAAATGTTTCACACACACATCACCTTGCTTGTTGGAGTGAGTGGGTCTCTCGGCTGACGGGCCCACTCATCCCAAATGACACGAAATTATGTTAGGATGTTGTTTTTTTTCTTTCCCCTGCAGGAGAATCGTCAGTCAAGATCATTGAGAGTGGGTGGCTCTTAGACAGTGTGGGAGAGGGGCTGTGACTATGCAGATGTTTAAAGTGTTTTATGACATAAGTTGTTTTATATGTTCCCCATTCCCTGAGCAGGTCTTGGCACTTGGGAAAAATTTAGAGGAACTGCCTCAGGGGTTTCACTCCATGTCACCACTTTATGGGAGGCATGGGTGTGCACCTGACGCTGGGGACCAGCGTCCAATCACAGGGGGGAGTGTGTAGCGGGGTCCTCAAATTGATGGGATACACCTGGGGAATAGTGTGACCCAGGTGTATAATTGTGTTAGGATTCAGACCCCTTTTTGTTTCGTGGAGGACTAGAGGATGTAATATTCTCCTTTGCCTGTGGGTGGCGGGGTACCCACGGGCTTCAGGTAGAATCATCTCCTGCAGTGCTCCCTGTTTTGTCCCTTCCCGGAGATGGTATGGCTGGGGCGGGGAACCCGCCGGGCCGTTGATGGGAGGAGATAAAAGGGGGAGACGCCCTTACCACGAGGTCGTCATCGTCGTCGTCTGGCGGAGAAGGAGGTCCTCGGAGGAGGAGGGTTGCGGTCCGCACCCAGGCCCCTCAGGCCTGGGTGCTGGAGATCCAGGAGTCTGGTCCAGGTGCCCATGGTCTGGTCCGGAGTCATGTTGGCGTCCATCCCAGGCACCTTTAGCCTGGGGTGAGGTACTATCGAGGAGGCCTGGGGCTCAGTACCTTCGACTGGGTCCCGCTAGGGTGGACTGTCCGAGGGTCCCTGAGCAGAGGGACTCGTACCTGAGGTGAGGAGGCCGGGGAGGTTACCCACTGAAGACCCGGAGCAGCACCAACCCGGTGACAGTGGGCCTCTGGGAACTCTCTTGGGAGGACACATCCCCCTGATAGGGGCCACAGCGTATCGAAGAGGGCTCCACTGCTGTTCATAGGGGTTGCTGGAAGAGACCCCATCTTCCTGTTCTGTAACAGCCGGATTGGCTTAGGCGCCGCTGGTCATAGTACAGTGGCATAGAACTTAAACTTTAGGAAGTGCCTCGATCTGCTCGCCCCCACCGTTGGCAAGGTTATAGGTCCCAACCAGTTTGCTGCAAAAGAACTGTTTATTGTGCTTTACGTATTGGAGTGTCAAATAAACAAGTGTTGAACCTTTCTTCGGTGTGCGAACTCCAGTTACTGGAAGCAAAGGGGAGGCTGGTGAGCTTGCAATTACAGACTCAGTGCATTCACAGAACACACCGGCCCGAGGAAACATCAGGAAGTGGCCTTCACCTCCCTACTACAATGGGGAGGACATGGGCCGTGGCGCATCTCACTCTCACAACCCAGGAACCCCTAGACATGAGCTGGAGTGTAACCGATAAAGTCGAAGAGGGAGTGAGGCCGCTACAGGTACAAAACTACAGGAAATGTTAAACCTTAATGATTTAGATCAGTACTTTAGTTTAAAATGTAATCCTTTGTTTCATAATTGATAATTTTCAACAGATATATGCTGGTACTGCTCCTGTAATTAATAGAAAACAGTATATATATCATATATACAGTCTATACACTCACTGGCCACTTTATTAGGTACACCCTGCTAGTACTGGGTTGGACCCCCTTTTGCCTTCAGAACTGCTTTAAAGTGACTGTTTTTTTTGTTCTTTTTAAACAACAAACATGTTATATTTGCCTCCTCTGTGCAAGGGTTTTGCACAGAGTGGCTCCGATCCTCCTTTTCTGGGGTCTCCCCACGGTGCTCCTGGCTTGTCTTTTTCTCGAGTGCCCCCACAGAGAGCTGCATTCCATGGGCGCACTCATCCGGGCGCACTCCCGAGTCCTGCTGCTGCGTCCATTGACACAGACAGCAGGACTCTGCCCCCGCCCCCGGCTCCCGTGTCACTGGATTTTGATTGACATCAGCGGGAGCCAATGGCTGCTGCAGCACAAAAGGTTTTCACCTTAGGTGAAAAACCGTGAGAGTTTACAACCCCTTTAATTCTTCGTGGCATAGATTCAACAAAGAATCAGCGTAGATTCAGCAAATATTTTGGTCCATATTGACATAATAGCATCATGCAGTTGCTGCAGATTTGTCGGCTGCACATCCATGATGCAAATTTCCCATTCCACCACATCCCAAAGGTGCTCTATTGGATTGAGATCTGGTGACTGTGGAGGTCATTGGAGTACAGTAAACTCATTGTCATGTTCAAGATATCAGTGGTGAGATGATTTAAGCTTTGTGACATGGTGCATTATCCTGCTGGAAGGAGCCATCAGAAGATGAGTACACTGTAGTCATAAAGGGATGGACATGGTCAGCAACAATACTCAAGTAGGCCGTGGCATTTAAACGATACTCACTTGGAACTAAGGGGCCCAAAGTGTGCCAAGAACTGTTGATACAAGGCAGGATAGATCCATGCTTTTATGTTGTTTATGCCAAATTCTGACCCTACCATCTGAATGTCGCAGCTCAAATCAATATTTTCCAATTTTTGTGAGCCTGTGAGAATTGTAGCCTGTCACCTGGAGTGGTCTTCTGCTGTTGTAGCCCTTCTGCTTCAAGGTTTGATGTGTTGTGCATTCAGAGATGGTATTCTGCATACCTTGGTTGTAACAAGTAGTTATTTGAGTTAGAGCTGGTTCACACAGGGGCGACTCGTCAGGCGACTCTGCCGCCTGACAAGTCGCGTCTCACCTGACAAGTCGCGTCCCGTTCTGTACAATGGAACCATTCTAATAGGAGCGACTCAAGTCGCTCCAACTTAGAAAAAGGTTCCTGTACTACTTGGGGGGCGACTTCAGGGCGACTTCCATTGACTTCAATACAGAAGTCATTTTGCAAGTCGCCTCAGTCTGCCCATTGTCCTCTGATCTCTAAGATCAACCAGGCATTTTCTTCCACACAACTGCTGCACACTGAATATTTTCACTATTTTTGACCATTCTCTGTAAACCTTAGAGATAGTTGTGCGTGAAAATCCCATTAGATCAGCAGTTTTTGAAATACTTAGACCAGCCAGTCTGGCACCAACAACCATGCCATGTATATACAGTATATATACACATACACACACATACACACAAAATATTTGCCACATTTAAAAATGGCATGGTCTCTGCCTCCAAGAAATTACAGTCCCATACTTCAGACATTGTGCTGCAGTGTCTAATGAGAACCGCTATAGTAAAACTGGACCACAGAATTAGAGTTGATTCCTATGGTTTAGCACCCAATCTGTCCATGTTCATTATTCCATTCAGTAAGAACTGTTCTTTCCCCGGCTAAACTACATGCCATGGGGCTAAGACAGGACCCACTTTGTAGCAAATGTAAAAGGGATCACAGAGATCTCATTCATATGTTGTGAAGTTGCCCCAAGCTACACTGGTATTGGAATTCGGTGGTAGACACCCTCAGTTCAGTTTTCCAAATGACAATAAAGCTAGAACCGAAGTAATGTATACTGGGTATACTCGATGATGGTAACTTGTTGACACATCAGATTGGGGCACTATCTAATAATTTGTTTCGGAATTTTGTTTTCGTCCAAAAAATAAATTTATTTAGTTACTCCCAAATTCGTTTTTATTTATTTTGTTTTCGTCCGAAAATCCGAATTAATTACGGTTGAATCTGTCATTGAAGGCTCATGGTGTCTGTCGAATCTTCTAAGAAGATTCGACAGAGAAGCTAAACTGTACCTGGCTGCCATCTCTTAAAATGTAAAGGGTAGAACACTATTATAATTTTTTTGCTGGATTTGTGCATTAAAAAAAAAATTGAAAATAAAACAAAATAAACACTACTGCTTGATTTATTACATATTTAATTAGTATTGGCAATAAGTAACCAATTGTTTATTGTCAAATGGGACTTTTTTAGGTACCACAACAATTAATGATGTAATACAACCAAAAATGTAATATGTGAATGGATAATACATGCAACTAAATAAAACAAAAACAAATTTATTCTTATGATGTTATGAAATTGACATATGGTTGGATAGTTCAATATGTATGTGGTTTAATAACTGTATCACATATATATATATATATATATATATATATATATATATTGTATTTTATATTTGTGATGCTGATGTGTCCGCAGCCATCAATGGAGGGGGGAGCTGAAGCATTTTTTGGCCGGGGGGGGATCCCTTGGGACCATTTTGCCATATTATTGACACTGAGGGTCCCTCATGTGAGGTGCTACATAAATAATGGACTAGCCGTTCCCCCTTTCCACCTTTTGAACCTGGTGTCACTGTGGGTACAATCCTTCTCCTTGCCACAGCTGTATGCAGATGCCTCTTATTGATACCATAACTTCAGTGCAATGACATCACTGTGCATGCTCACACTGTTAACATCATCTTGGACACCATTTTTGTTGCAAAGTATGATTGATAGGTGCAGCGGAGTCAATTCAGATCAGACATTGTGGATGTGGAGTAACAGGAACTGGCTTCTTTATTGGAACATAACCACACTAGCAAAGATGTCACCTCACATGGTAAGAAGAAGACAGACAGGAAAAAAAAAAAACGAACAAGTACATCACTATGTACAGGAAATACAACACATCATAGAAAAATACATAGCATAGCATATCACTGAGCATTAGCGACATCTTGTGTCCTTTTTCTGAACTGCAGTCAATAGGCTAAGCTGAAGGTTTGTTGTATCTTCAACAATTTTGGGGCCATGTGCAGAGATATGGGGCAAATTAGGCAGCACTGCGGACTACATAAGGATGGCTCCCCATATTTCCCTTGCATTATTTGTGTGTATTATGAAGCTATGATCCTTTTGCATTCCATCTGTATCTGTTAGACTGATTTGGCTATCATTACATTTCCCTTCTTTGGAACCCTATACACAATTAACTGTCTATATATCCATATTTGACCTGATTTTATTATACCTTAATACAAAATTACACTTTTACACCATCATCATTGTGCACATTGTTGTTTCAGGTGTTACCCAAAGACCCAAATCCTTTCTTGTCCTCAACAGGTTTCGTGAATAGCATTCACTTCATCAGGAGAAGATCAACATAGGATCTATATGTAATTTCATACTTTGATATTTGAAATATTGTAAACATTAATGTGAATGGAACTATCAGCAAACATGATTTTTTTATGTGAAGGTTGTGATTTTTAGGATATCAAGACTAAAAGTTATGAACATTTTTGGTTGTATTACATCAATATTTTTAGTGGTACCTAAAAAGTTCACTTTGTACTTGTATGAACTTCTAAATCTGGATATTGGTACATTAATAAATTTTCCCTGGAAGTCATAGATTTCCATCTATTGTCTACTGTCCAGTTTTGAGATCAGCTTATAATCGAATTGTAAATTTCTCGTGCAAGAGGTTGTCAGTCAATAGTACAATGATGAGCATGATGCATGATGTTTGATAAAGCTGGGGGTTACATATGAGACCCCTTAAAAATAAAAATGTATTGCTGGACAGTTTGGTTTGCAGTCAAGATCCTGTGAACTAAACACAAAGGTTAATTTTGAAATTGTGTTGTGCATCTGTAATGTTCAACTAGTGCTTTAATGTTTTATTTGTATTAATATTTTAAATTGAATTGAAAATGAGGCTATTCAGTTCTAAAGCAGATATGAGATCTAGATACTCAGGAGACAATTGCTGAAGTAAGGCCAATAATTACTGGCATCAGGTACATTCATTGAAGAGTGTAGGGGAACTGAGGCTAAGGTGAAGTGGCATCAGGTCTTAAAAGCCCAAGGGCAAGTCTGGTGACAGTCTGCAATGCAAGCGCATAGTACACCAATTACCAACTCATTTAAATGGGAAATTGCTGTTTCCTCATTAGTGATTGCTAACTATTTACACAACACAAATATATTTTGTCTGGCGGGTTATTTACCAAAAACAGTAACTTTCATAGCAGACAAAGGTCTGAAATGTACAATGATGAATATCATAAAGGCAAGACAGATTATGAGTTTAACAGACAGTCAAATGGCCTTCTAGATAGGCGTGGGTTAGGATTCAATGCAGAGATACCACTGACCTCATACTTTCATAGGGATTAAGTAAACTCATTCCTTACTGGAACGTCTAGAGAGATGTAATCACATGCCAATGCAGACAATGTAAACACTCAACCAAATAAATAGTTGGAATTGTATGTTTTGTCATCAACATGTTATGTTTCAATTAGTAAAGAGGGGTTACTGCAAGTGAATTTTTTCCAAAGCAGAAACTCTAAATTTTGCGCAACAAACTGCTTTAGCAAAACTTGCATTATTATTATTATTATTTTTGGAGGGTCCTTTTGTGTATTTGAGGTAGTTTACTTTATTTTATTTAGTGTTCTTTGCATTTGTAGGGCTTTTGATTGGCCGTTTTTGATAAAGGAACAGGCCCATGATAGTTTAAAGTAGCTGCTATCATCCTCAAAAGCCATTTAAAGCAATTAATTTCACTCATCCCTAAAAACAAACTGGAAAACTGCATGCGTCTTATTGGAAAATTGTTAAAAAGGACAAAGAAAGGTTTGATATCTGATTGCATGTCACATAGTCATATAAATGAAAAATAGTTACAGTATTACTGTAGTACTATTTCCCAAAGACGACCTCTGGATATGACGCTGAGCACGTGCACTCAACTTCTGTGGTCGACCATGGCGAGGCCTGTTCTGAGTGGAACCTGTCCTGTTAAACCGCTGTATGGTCTTGGTGACCGTGCTACAGCTCAGTTTCAGGGTCTTGGCAATCTTCTTATAGCCTAGGTCCTCTTTATGTACAGCAACAATTCTTTTTTTCAGATCCTCAGAGAGTTCTTTGCCATGTGGTGCCATGTTGAACTTCCAGTGACGAGTATGAGAGACTGAGAGCGATAACACCAAATTTAACACACTTGCTACCCATTCACACCTGAGACCTTGTAACGAGTCACATGACACCGGGGAGGGGAAAAAGGCTAATTGGACCCAATTTGGACATTTTCACTTAGGGGTGTACTCACTTTTGTTGCCAGAGGTTTAGACATTAATGGCTGTGTGTTGAGTTATTTTGAGGGACAGCAAATTTACACTGTTATACAAGCTGTACACTCACTACTTTACATTGTAGCAAAGTGTCATTTCTTCAGTGTTGTCACATGAAAAAGTTATAATAAAATATTTACAAAAATGTAAGTGGTGTACTTTTGTGAGATACTGTATATAAACATGAAAAGACTTGGTTTATAATGTATCTTAGTCTTTAAAGTGATTATTAAGTCCTGGTGCTCAACCTGGGGCCCGAGGGGGCCGCACTGGTGTTTGCAGTGTAACATGTCCCCATTCTCTCAAAGCTTGACTCCAGTCTCCAACAACTCCGGTAGCACAGTCTATGACCATCTCCTCTTGCAAGTGTTCAGTACTTAAGAGTCTTTTATAGAAATACATATAGCAAATATTTCTTTGCTGCCCTTTGGTGATCTTGAGGGCTGCAATTGAGACCCTCCCTGCATACTATGCAACTTGAAAACTACTGTTCTACAGCTTTTATTTTTTATTTTTTTTATAATAAACAGATCATACTTAAACTGCTTACCTTGCAAATCTCAACTTCCCTTGAACCCGTGAACAGTCTATTTGCCTGTATAGGAAAGCTGAGTATGTGCAAATTAGTGGGGGGCATTAAATTAGCACTGCTGTCTTACCTGCATGAGCAGAGTACAGTTTATTTATTTTTTGAGTGCAAAAGGTGACTGTAAAATATTAAACAGGGTAAATTCTCAGTTTATTTTTTATTTTTATTAACATATTTTATAACAGAGAACAAAATTTAAGCACAGGGTATTTATTGATTGGTAAATTCAGAGCATTGATCTGAATAATTTGCAAGCCACTGAACATAGAATGATTAGAAAGAACTCAGATTAGAACCAAAAAAAGCACAGTACATGTAAGCAGGGAAATTCCCAACAAATGAACAATGCAAAAACTCCCCAGAATGCCATATTGCTAACCAGCAAAGGAATCCCAATCAATATTAGAAAAAAAGGCTGTGTACTAGGATTCTTTTATTCATTACAGATTTTGTGCCCTTCCCATATACTGCAAGTCTCCAGTGATAACAGAAAATAGCATGTCCTTACCAGTACATTTTTTCAGTAAAGGGAATTAGTATCCATGTCTAAATTATGAAGTGTGTTTCCATTAGGATTTGTCATCTCTGCAGGGAAGCATTGCCTCAATAATTTCACATATTTGTATTCTGCTGCCACCATGTGGCAGAGTTTATAAATGCATACCGATTCAAATTTTACCAGGAGAGATTTATAAATTTCATAGCAGTCAATTACATTTTAACATTCATCAGTTTACGGAAGCCTGAACAATGAAAGATGGTTTCATAATAGTTGCAATGTGGGCTTCTGAATTTTTTGTTATGCCATTTCTTCTCTGAACAGCTGATTCATCTAAATTAAAAAAAGATTCCTGTTATAATTCTGTACCTTACATTATTTGAATCACTCACCTAGAACAAGCATGCATCCAATGAAGTCACAATAAATTCATAACTACTGATCTGCATTCTTTTTCAAGGTCAGTAATTTCAATCGGTTACATTCACTCTCGCTATAAATCAATATATCGTATTTACAGTAAATGATACGGAAGCCCCAATATAATTACATTTTATTAAAAACCATGTTATGATTTTGTTAAAACTGACATATTCAAATGTCACTTCTTTCCCGCTATCACGTTCTGGGGGCATTTTATAAGCCATGTAGAGGATGCATTGAGAAATCTTGTTTCCTGCATTTGGGATTGGCTCAGTGCTCTAAAGGCCCGTACACACGGTCAGAAAATCCGAAGATAAATGTCGTCCGATGAACGATCTGCCGATTTTCTGATCGTTAGTATGCTGCTTTTGATAGCTGATTACGAATTTTCAGCAGACAAAAACTGGATGTGCAGGCTTGAAAATTTTTGTCTGATGTGTCCACAACGTCCAATTTTCTAAACCATTAGTATGGTTTTCTGACCACAAAAAATCTGAAGAGCCGCAAAGGATGCCGGACCATGCCCACTCTCAGCGTCATTTATTTACAGGCCACGTTCTTTTCAGATTGTGACAGAGAGTTGAAAGAGAAGTTCCCCCACTCCCTGTCACAATGGGAAGTCGGGGTGTGCGGGGCCAGTGGATCCAAAGTGTAACATATTACAAAAGTTGAACTCTGCCACTCTACCAAAATTCCCCCACTCTACCAAACACACTGATACAATGTAATCCTATTGGATTACAATAAAAAATAAAATCAAGTGACCTTAGATTGCCCCCCAGTGCTTTCTCCAGTGCCCTTGTCTGCAGTTTTACTGTACTTTGTGTCTGTAAACTGCACAGCGACCATGGCATCAAAAAAGCGCGCCTCCACCTTAAAATCGCTATATGACCTGCTGGAAAACAGCAACAGCGATACAGAATCGCTTGCAGAGGAGTTGAGTGACAGCGACTCGTGGGGAAGTTCGTTATCAGACGCAGAAAATGATTTTAGCGACAATCCTGCGACTGTGCCCAGCGATGTGCGGACTTGGTGCTCGATTGATTGCGGTACGGAGCACGTAGCGCCCACAAGATTTCCGTTTACAGGAGCACCTGGGATTAAAGTGGATGTTGAGGACGATAACCCCTTGGCATACGAGCTCTTTTTGTCTGTTATTGCCAAAATTGTTATGGAGACGAATCGCTACCAGGAGCAACAAGCTGCTAACCATCAGCGCTTTTCAAGGACCAGAAAATGGGAACCGGTAACCAGAGAGGACATCTGGAAGTTTCTGGGCCTTACAATACTTCAGGGAGTGGTGGGGAAACCCCTGCAGAAATGGTACTGGACAACCAACAAATTGCTGGCCACTCCTTTTTTTGGCACCATTATGTCGGAATACAAATTTTCGCTCATAATGAAATATTTGCACTTTGCAAATAATGAACACTTTGATGAGAGTTCTCATCCAGCTCCAAAACTGAAAAAAGTGTGGGAGATTTACCAACTAATTTTGAAAAATTTCCAGCAGACCTATTTTCCAGACAGAGACATAAGTATTGACGAAAGTCTTATGGCCTACAAAAGGTAGACTTAGCTGGATACAGTTTATCGCATCAAAGCGAGCTCGTTTTCGCATGAAGTCATTTATGATGTGTGAATCCAGCTCTGGGTACATCTGGAATTCAGTCCTGTACACCGGGAAAGGGACCAAATTCAGCGAACGATTCAGAAGTTTTGGAATGGCAACCACTTTGGTTCTTTCTTTGATTGAGCCATTGCTGAACCAGGGCTACTGTGTCACCACAGACAATTTTTATACGTCCCCAGAACTCTATGAATTCCTTCTTCTGAACAAGACGGATGCCTATGGGACCGCTAGGCCTAACCGACGTGACATGCCGCCAACCTTTGCCAATAAAAAGCTCGGGGCAGGAGAAATAGTTGCCTGGCAGAAAGGAAAAATGATGGCACTGAGATGGCGGGACAAAAAAAACATGTGCCTTATGAGTACCATTCACAACACCTCTACTGTAATGGTACATACCAAAGGTGGAAAAGATGTCATGAAGCCACAGGTCGTGTTGGATTACAACAATACCATGGGAGGTGTGGACAGGGCTGACCAGGCCATGACCTTTTATCCAGCCATGAAGAAGCAACAAAAAAATATTATAAAAAAATCTTCAGGCATTTTCTGGAACAGTGCCTGTGGCATTAGTGCATTCATTCTTCTGAAAAAAAAGAGTGACAGGCCTATGATTCATGCAGACTTTGTGTGGAAGGTTGCCGAACTCATATTTCTGAAGCACCAGACGCCAACGGCTGTAAACAGATCTGGACGTCGGGCTGCTGGCGTTGTGAACCCGGAACGCCTGACTGGTCATCACTTTATGGACCACATTCCACCTACTGAAAAAAAGACAGCACCCACAAGGATGTGTGTGGTTTGCTGCTCTAAGCGTGACGACACCGGAAGGAAAATCCGAAAAGAAACCCGTTTCTATTGTCCCGATTGTTTTAAAATTTTCCATACCCGAGACGTTTACTGAGCAAAAAGAAATTCTGTGTTTTTGATTATATTATTTACTAAAATTTATTGAATAAAAAGTATTATTATTATTAAATTATTATTTGTTATTATTTATTATATTATAATTTATGATTTTGTGTTTCAAACTTTATCATACCCGAGATGTCTACTAGACTCTTGTTTGGACAGATTTATGCGAGTTATTCCTAAGAATTACAGGCCTACAATGTAAAACGCCAAATTTCCATGCAAAATAATGGTACCGCTTTCAGCACCTAAAATCTGAAATAATCATACCGCCAGGGAGGTTAAGTCCTGTACACACGGGCGAGAATCTCATTGAAAAAAAAAACAACGGTTTTCTCGACGGGATTCCTGGCAAGATTTTCTTGCCAAGCCCTGTGTACACACACACATATTCAAAAGAACCGCCGTTCTTTTGAATGGCAAGAACGCGGTGACGTCATCGACTATGACGAGCATGCGCTCGTCATATTCGATGCCATCGCCGCCATCTTGCTTCACCCTATACTACCCTTGTATGCTACTGCGCATGCGTCGAAGTCTCATCGAGCATGCGCGGGTTTACCTGGAGACAGGTACGCATACACACTCACGGTTTTCTCGTCGGGAAACAGGCCGACGAGAATCCCGATGAGAAAATAGAGAGCAGGTTCTCTATTTTTTTCGTCGAGATTCCCGGCAGTTTTCTTGACGAGAAACCATACACACCATACACCAAAAAGCTCTCCCAGCAGTTTTCTTGCTGTTTCTTGCCGAGAAAACCGGTCATGTGTACGAGGCTTAAGTATATTAAACAAAAAAATATACAAGGGTATCCACGCTAAAAAAACAATATGAAGCAAATATACAAAATGGAAGCAGCCAGCATAAATTTGTTCATGGCAAATGTCATAAATATATAAGTTTGTATGCAACGCTATAAATAGTTATAAGCAGTCCATCATGGAAAAAAGAACAAGAAGGGGGAATGGAGATGAGACCCTGTACCAGCTTCAGTGTGAGTAGGAAACACACCACACCACTGTGACACACCAATCTCCTTACGAGAAGAATGAATATAGCAGGGATCAACAGGGATCCAACATCCGCTTATACCACCAGGTGGGCAGCCAACTGGAAACACCAAGTCTGGATGAGCTTGCCTCAATCCTCTATCTCCACACAGGATTCCAGGCTTCCCACAATCCTCTGTCTTACCACAGGGCTCCAATTTTTGTGAATTACGCAAACGGGGTCACCAAGATAGTGACGCCTGTAATGCATAGGAAAAATTTATTTAAAATTGTACTTACAACAAAGCAGTAAAAACGAGCAATATACACCCTGTTCCAAATTATTATGCCAATGATATTTTTCTCATTTACCTAAATAATTGATGTAAACAACAGTCAGCATAATTCTCATGTTATCAACTATTAAGAGTACAATTCAAATTTTATTGAATAAACCTCCTAATGATAACAGTTTTTTTTTTCAAAAGAAAAAACTTACAATGCACTGTTCCAAATTATTACGCACAGTAAGTTTCAAAACACTTTATAGATTGTAAAGAACTGAAAATTGGAATTTGTTGTGTTTGCAGCATATTTACTGAAATCAAAAGCTATTTCAATTAAACTTTGAACAACATTTTAACTTTTTAAAAATTTTAACAGGTCACATTACATATTAACATAGGACCCCTTATTTGATAGCAGCTTCACAAGTCTTGCATCCATTGAACTTGTGAGTTTTTGGACAGTTTCTGCTTGAATTTGTTTGCAAAATGTCAGAATAGCCTCCCAGAGCTGCTGTTTGGATCTAAACTGCCTCCCATCCTCATAGATCTTTTGCTTGAGGATGCTCCAAAGGTTCTCAATAGGATTGAGGTCAGGGGAGGATGGAGGCCACACCATGACTTTCTCTCCTTTTATCCCCATAGCAGCCATTGATGTAGAGGTATTCTTTGCAGCATGAGATGGTGAACTGTCATGCATGAAGATGATTTTATTACGGAAAGCATAGTTCTTCCTTCTGTACCAGGGAAGGAAGGGGTCAGTCAGGAACTCCACATACTTTGCAGAGGTCATCTTTACACCTTCGGGGACCCTAAAGGGGCCAACCAGCTCTCTTCCCATGATTCCGGCACAAAACATGACTTCACCACCGCCTTGCTGACATCGCAGCCTTGTTGGAACAGGGTGGCCGTCCACTAACCATCCACTACTCCATCCATCTGGACCATCCAGGGTTACACGGCACTCATCATTGAACAGGACTGTTTAAAAATGAGTCTTCATGTATTTTTATGCCCAATGCAGCCGTTTCTGCTTGTGAGCATTGGTTAGTGGTGGCCTAATGGAAGGTTTATGCACAGTTGCAAGACTCTGGAGGACTTTAAACCTTGATGTCCGTGGGACTCCAGAGCCACCAGCAGCTTCAAATATCTGTTTGCTGCTATGTAATGGTGTTTTAGCAGCTGCTCTTATGATCCGATGCATGGCTCTGGCAGAAATCTTCCTCAATGTGCCTTTATCTGCACGAAACCCGTCTGTGCTCTGAATCAGACAAAAAATCTCTTAATAGTGCGATGATCACGTTTAAGTTTTCGTGAAATATCTAATGTTTTCATACCTCGTCCAAGGCATTGAACTATTTCACTCTTTTCGGCAGCAGAGAGATCCCTTTTCTTCCCCATATTGCTTAAAAATGGTGCTCTGCTTAATAATGTGGAACACCCTCCTTTAATTGGGCTCACCTGGCAATCTAATTATCACAGGTGTCCAAGATTGTTTTCAGTGATCAAAAGAGCCCTGAGACACAATGCCATCCATGAGTTAAACTGAAAAACAAAATATTTAATCTTTGTGACACTGAAATATCATTGGCATAATATTTTGGAAGAGGGTGTAGATCAAATGCCGCGGCTCATAGCATGCTTGTGTGTTCAGGGACCCTCCTAACGTGTTTCATCCAATAGGACATCGTCAGAGGCGTTATAGCGCTGCATACAAACTTATATAAGTCTTAGTATATTGTCACACAGTGTGGATAGTAACAAAAGAAAGAACGAAGATATGGCAATAATAATAACACAATTTGGCATACAATGTGATCAGAAGCAAGAACTAGGTATGGGATGACACTTTGCACCAGATCAGCATAAACAGTAAAAAAGCCACTAAAGTGCAGCAATAGACAGTAATGCAGCAGCTTGCTTAACTGTGTTCAGGAGACTATACTGCCAGGTGCCTTACTGGTGACTATGCTAGGCCTAGGCTCACTGGACAGAGTTACCTGCTAAATAAATAATGGACAAGGGCTAGTAGAACGGCTTGGTAGGAGGCAATCCTTTGTGGACTCAGTCCTCAGGTCCCCACTAGATTGTGGTACTGTTGATATGTGGGCACATAGACAGATTTGCTCATATGGACTCCCTCTGTGCCAAAAGGAAGAACCTAGCTGCATAATCTCAGAAAAGAAGCTCCCCTGCTCCTCATCTTGGGAATTATAGTGTAAAGGGTCCATAAGCTCCACAATATGGCCTACTTCCTGGACTTCAAATTCCATGATCCCAAGCATTATGCATAGGATTCCATAGGCTTTTCTGGCTATATTTCTCCCTCTGCTGACTGGAAGGGATAGTGCAACAAAACATTCAGCATAACAGAAGAAAGTGAGCGTAATCTGATTGTATCGAGGGAAATCTCCATATTTCTGTAGTCCAGCACCTGGCTACACCACATTTACAAAGGAAAATTAACGCAACTGCTTTTGAAAATTACTCACTCTATTTGCCTATTGTAAATTTACCACTTTGGTTTACTAGGAAACACTTATGCAGTTTTGCAAAGCACAGGGCACTTTAAGCTAACACCAGTTAGATTTCCAATAGACTTAAAGTAGAATTCCAACCTAAAGCTAACTACATTTAAAAATGTCCCTTGTTACTTATCCCGCCTAACCTGTGTAAAAAAGATGTATATACTTACCTATTTTTTGTCCACTGTTTTGATACACAATCTTTTGGTCATCTATAGTTAAGTATATACAGTCACCTGCCACTTTATTAGGTACACCTTGCTGATACCGGGTTGGACCCCTTTTTCCCCTCAGAACTGCCTTAATTCTTCACGGCATAAATTCAACAAGGTGTTGGAAACATTCGTTGAGATTTTTGTCCATATTGACATGATAAATCAATATGAAAAAGTGTGATATTGATTTACTGTGGATGTGGGAACACATTTAGTGATTGCAGCAGCTGTACACTATTTATTTCTATCACTAGGTGGCAGCTCGCTACTACCTTATTTACATATTGACATGATAGAATCACGCAGTTGCTGCAGATTTGTCAGCTGCACATCCATGATGTGAATCTCCGATTCCACCACATCCCAAAGGTGCTCTATTCGATTGAGATCTGGTGACTGTGGAGGACATTGGAGTACAGTGGGAATAAAAAAGTAGTGCTGGTAATTAAGGAAAAAACAAATAAATGTCTCTCAAAATATAGTGAAAAATAAATGAATATCACACCAACCTAAAGGGATGTGTATGAGTTCACTATAAAATCCATGAAAAACAACATATGTAATCGTGAAGGAAAAAGAAAAACATGTGCAGTGTCCGTCAAAATGACCCGTGAAGGCACAATACAAAGAAGGACATGTAGGCTGTAGGTCATCAAGGAAAAAACATCTTCCGACTATAGGAAACAGATTAAACACTCTTACCAGAGTCCGTGGATCTGCCTACCGTGGTAGCAGATCATATAAGCATGGGAAATCCAGCCACAGGACCAGTCGACTTGTCTGATGACTCCTAAGCTGTTGGAATCTTGGCCGTTATGACTTGACAATCCTCGGATCCGAACCTTGGATGGATATCCCCAATGGATACAACGAACCTGGACTCCTAGGGTATCACCCTGTTTCCAATTGGTATAAGAGAAATTCGACCACCAAAGACCCCCGAAGGGGGTAACTGAATGATGCAGAGTAACTCCAGGTAAAGCCTCTCCGAATCCCATGCAGGAAAGAAAGAGACAAGGCTCCAATGGTGCAGGTCAAAAAGGTAGTATACGGTTTTATTGGAATAAAACCACAAAAATTAACATAAAAAGTGATCACAGATAAGAATAAAACAAAGCAATATGGGGAGTGGCGTACCAAGGCTTGGTACGCCACTCCCCATATTGCTTTGTTTTATTCTTATCTGTGATCACTTTTTATGTTAATTTTTGTGGTTTTATTCCAATAAAACCGTATACTACCTTTTTGACCTGCACCATTGGAGCCTTGTCTCTTTCTTTCCTGCATGGGATTCGGAGAGGCTTTACCTGGAGTTACTCTGCATCATTCAGTTACCCCCTTCGGGGGTCTTTGGTGGTCGAATTTCTCTTATACCAATTGGAAACAGGGTGATACCCTAGGAGTCCAGGTTCGTTGTATCCATTGGGGATATCCATCCAAGGTTCGGATCCGAGGATTGTCGAGTCGTAACGGCCAAGATTCCAACAGCTTAGGAGTCATCAGACAAGTCGACTGGTCCTGTGGCTGGATTTCCCATGCTTATATGATCTGCTACCACGGTAGGCAGATCCACGGACTCTGGTAAGAGTGTTTAATCTGTTTCCTATAGTCGGAAGATGTTTTTTCCTTGATGACCTACAGCCTACATGTCCTTCTTTGTATTGTGCCTTCACGGGTCATTTTGACGGACACTGCACATGTTTTTCTTTTTCCTTCACGATTACATATGTTGTTTTTCATGGATTTTATAGTGAACTCATACACATCCCTTTAGGTTGGTGTGATATTCATTTATTTTTCACTATATTTTGAGAGACATTTATTTGTTTTTTCCTTAATTACCAGCGCTACTTTTTTATTCCCATAAGAGCCCATTCACACAGGGGCGTCTTTGGATCCGACTCCAAATCGCCCCAGGTCGCCCCTAGTCGCCTCGGGTCGCGCTGGCTGAAGAAATCAATGTAAGTTAATGGAGCCGTCCTTATGCACACTACTGCAGTCGCTCCGACTTCAAAAAAGGTCCCTGTACTACTTCAATCCGACTCCTAGGCGACCTGTACCCATTCATTTCAATGGGAGTCGCCTCTCACTGTCTTAATAGGAGCAACTCTCCAGGAAGATAACATACATTTATCAGGCAAAGCTCTCCCTCCCCCCTCCCTCCCCCCGAGCTGATTCTTGTTTGATTGGCCACTGGAATGTCTCTTGTCCTGCAGGCAACTTGGAGTTGCCTTGTAAATAGCTCCAGGTCGTGCTGTGATTCATACTCAGGTCGTGTCTGAGTTGCCTCATAAAATCGCGCTGGAAGTCGTGTTGCCCCTGTGTGAATGGGCTCTTACGTTTACAATTTTTGTCACATTGTTGTGTAGCTGCTCTTTGTTTTTTGTTTTTTAGTTTTTACACTTAGCGCAATATTTTTTCTATTTTTCATTGGAGTACAGTGAACTCATTGTCTTGTTCAAATAACCAGTTTGAGATGATTTGAGCTTTGTGAAATGGTGTATTATCCTGCTGGAAGTAGCCATCAGAAGATGGGTACACTGTACAAAGGGATGGACATGGTCAGCAACAATACTCAGGTAGGCAGTGGCGATTAAATGATGCTCAATTGGTACTAAGGGGCCCAAAGTGTGCCAAGAAAATATCCCCCACATAATTACACCACCACCAGTCTGAACCATTGATAGAAGGTAGACAACATGCTTTCATGTTGTCAGACATGTTGTCTCTGAATTTTTCGAATGTTCCCTACTTTTCAGTCCTAGTGACAGTGATCACTACGACAGATCAAGATAGTGAATCTTACTAGCAGGGACATAGGCAGCAAAAAAAAAAAAAACTATTAGGGGTTTTAACCCTTCAACTCTCTATAGGAAACATAAAGGTTTGGGCTATAGATTTGGAAAAATAGATATATCATTTGTCTGGGAGAAAGTTGGTGAACAAATCCCAGATTTACAAATTCATATTTCGTTTCTGGGGCACAGCTCAGTTGAGAAAGTTGGGTTCCCAATTAAAAACAGACAAGTTGTGCAGCAGACAATTCCACTCATTGTAATTAAAGACGTTGGCTGTATCTGAGAACACTACGATTTTAATACCACATTTTCATAAGAGGGCTGAATGTTGGTGTCCTGGGCTGGAACAAACTGTGATTGATTGGGATAAACCAATTTATGGAGAAAAATATACAATCTGGTATCTATTGTTTTAGCAGCAATGTAAAAAATCAACCTCCGGCACAATAATGGATAATGGCCGCAAAGTAAAACTATTATGGTGACCCTTGGCATTCCATCTCCATGTTAAAGCAGGCCCAAATGTTAAAAATGCTAGTAAGCACATTGTAAGTGTGCCATAATGTGCCAGTATCTTGTGTATACTTGTAAACTATCAAAAGGGCTGTCACCCCCACTAAAAACAGGAACCAGCCTGGTGTAAAGCCTTCCACTCCCAGTTTTCTTTTGCTAACGCCATAGTAGGATACTGAGAAAACTTTTTAACTTTTTACTATTTTTTTTTTCAAGATTATTTTTAATTCAATCAAGAATTCTTGCCATGCTGCTTCAGTTGGTCTCTTTATGCAGCTATTGAGATTGGCAAATTTTCAGCATTAGCTTTGGAGGTTTTGGCTCCTGCTGTACTGGATAATTGCAGGGACTTCTTGGAATGTGACCTTTCGGTATTGGTCCACATTGTAAAGCTTTTCAATTTTTTTTGTGCTGTACAAGTTAGCAATTGAGCACTCTCCAGGTCCATCGCATTGGCACAGCCTCTGGTCTAAAAAGGTTCTAAAAACTCACTTTGAGAGTAGGCCCTGTGGGCCAAGAACCAGGAGCTACTTTGTTTTTTAGACAAAGGAACTATGTGCTGCATCACTAGGTTGCATGTCATGCACACACATTCTGCACTCTGGTTTCAGTCATTTAGCATGAAGTAGTCCTTTCCCCCACTGATCCTTATCACAAGAGACTCATGGTCCCACCGCAGTTAATCCCTCCTGCTACCTACAGTGACCTGGTCACCTCCAATTGTTGTTTACGGCAGCCAGTTTGTGAGTACACAAGCTTTTATCTAGTATTCTGAGCCAAGTTGCTTGGAGTCTAACATGTCAGATTTCAAACACAATCCCAATGTACCAAGTCTCCCAAGATCATGATCCCTTAGCAGTACGGGGGGTGGACTGCAGTGCTTCCTCCTAATGGCCCTTTTCCAATGGCTTGGAATGTTATACCCCAGTGCTTGAGTCCCTACATTTCTTAGAGTCTTCCTTAGCTCCATTGGGTGTCGTGCATGCCAGCCTAAAAATGGGAGAGTAGTCCATAGCTTCCACTGGTGCTTCTACCTGTCTGGAATCCCGTAGAGGCACTAAAGCCCCATACACACGGTCGGACTTCCATCTGACTTTCCCTGGATTTTTGTCCGAACGGAGTTGGCCGGGCACACCCATAGCATACACACCACAGGACTTTTCTGCAAACTTTCCCAAAACTTTTTGCAACATCACGTGGTTTTTCTGCTCTTTTCTGCTCTTTACTGCCACCCTTTGGTCAACTTCTGCTATTGTTGGTTGATTTTAACATTAGTTGTTTTGTCCATCGGACAAAAGTCCTATGGTTTTCTGTACACACAGTAGGACTTTGCTCCATCGGACTTTTGTTGGGTAAAAGTTTGTCCGTTTGCAGACCCAACTTTTGTCCGACGAAAACACAAAAAAAAATAAAGCTTGTCCGATGGAGCGTACACACAGTCGGATTGTTGGTCCAACTTGCTCAAAATGAAGTTTGTTGGCCAAAAGTCCGACCGTGTGTATGGGGCTTAAGACTAAAACATTTTTCTGATGCACTTGCTACTTCCATTAATCTTGTGTGTAGTGTCCAACCTGCCTGTCAGGTTTTTCCCATATGATCAGTGTCGCAGGCTATAGCTCCCCACTAGCAGAACACAATAGCACTGTGGAGGAGTTTCCCCCATCCACCTTGAATGTGTGAATGGAGGAATCGGAACATTTTTTTTTTCGTAAAACCTGCTGAAAGAAGATACTCCCCTGATTCAGTGCAGCAAGTTCTATACCTCATGACATGCCAGGATTATCACCTGACCTACTGTGTTTGATATCGTCTATTGTTTCTATTTAGTAAAGCTGTCTCTAAGCCTGTCTAACTACGCTTCCCCCTCCCACCCAATTTGACATACACGTGTACATTAAGGAAATCCCAGCCTGCACATGTATTCAAAGAAATGTTCATATACCCAATTTTCATGTAATGTCTAATCCCAGTTTTACAAGCCATTGGGAAAGAAAAAAAAGGTTTTGTATTAGTTTGATTTCTGCCGACAAAGACCACAAGAGGAGATACTTAATAAATTCCTTACCTAAACAATGTTATCAGTTTTTTCCATGCTAACCCAAGGTTGATAGTTTTACTTAATTACCTGCAATTCATTTTATTGCTAGAAAATGATTAACCATACAAAGCTGATGGCACTAAATACAGCTAAATAGGACTACTTAGAGGAAAAGTTGTATTGCTAACAAAGAGCACCAATATATTTTGGGTAGTTGCCTGCAAGTCTCTTATAGGTACCAGACGTGTGCACTTGCTGTGGTCTTCTATATGTCTATTAATGTATTTAAAGTTATAAAGAATGCAGTATTGCAATTCTTTCTTCTAAACAGGACAATAGAGAGAACCACTGTAATAGTGGTTGTTTTATTTTGGTGACAGTAATGACAGATCGGCTTCTTGTTAGCCTTAAATGACCCAATGGGGTTGATTTACTTAAGCAAATCTATTCCAAGGCAAGTACAGTATTTATTTTCCATTTTAATAAATTGTTTTAATTTTTAAGGGTTTATACATGGTGGGGTTGATTTACTAATGCAGTAAAACACGTTCACTTATCTTAGTGCTTTCACATGAATGGACTATTGAAGTCAGCACTAGTGATGAGCCGAACACCCCCGGGTTTGGTTCGCACCAGAACCCGCGAACGGACCGAAAGTTCGCACGAACATTAGAACCCTATTAAATACAATGGATGCGAACGTTCGGATTCTAAAGTGCTAATTATAACGACTATTATCCATGTTATTGTCCTAAACAGAGTTTGGGAACCCGGGTTCTGCACCAGGGGACATGTATCAATGCAAAAAGAAGTTTTAAAAACGGACGTTTTCCGGGAGCAGTCATTTTAATGATGCATAAAGTGAAAAAAAAAAGTCAAATATTCCTTTAAATATTGTACCTGGGGGGTGTCTAAAGTATGCCTGTGAAGTGCCACGTGTTTCCCGTGTTTAGAACTGTCCCTGCACAAAATTACATTTCTAAAGGAAAAAAAGCCATTTAAAACTGCTTGCGGCTTTAATGTAATGTCTGGTCCCGGTAATATGGATGAAAATCTTTAAGAAAAATGGCATAGCTACCCCATCACCCCCCCCCCCTGCCCCAGCCCATTACCAGCCCCTTTGGGTCTTGTATGGATATTAAGGGGAACCCCGCACACAAAATAAAAAAGGCCCTATATACTCTGAACAGCCGTATACAGGCGGTGCATACAAGACAGGGACTGTAGGTTTGTTCTTATGTAGAATCTGTTTGTAATTTTGAACAGCTACATTGTTTAAGTGTAGCTCCAGCCCAAATACCTATTTTTAAGCTTTTTGGAAAACATAGGGAAGGGTTATCACCCCTGTAACATTTGTTTTGCTGTCTGTGCCCCTGTTCAGAACATTTCACCTCACTTTGCGTCCCAATGACAACTGATTTTGAAATGTGGTGTTTTTATTGAAACAAGGATTGGTGATAAAGCATCAGTAGAGAGGAGACACCTTTCTCCCATATTAATTCTTACAGGAGAGAATTTTCCTTCCAAGGGGTAGATTTCCTCTCACTTCCTGTTGTCTTCTTCCGTTTGCAAGTAGTAGTCGTTTGTAAGTTGGATGTTTGAAAGTAGGGACCTGCCGTATATACTCTGCAGAAATTGGCCCCTTAGGTGTTGGTGTTGGCACAACACTGTAAGCACTCACAGTTACTCTTGGTGGGTGCTGGAACGCCCTGCTGTCAACTATTATATCAGGAATTGTAATAACATATAATTGTTGAACAGTGGTAGTAAAAATTGGGCCTTTGATGGTGGTGCTGGTGCCACAACACTGTAAGGCCTGACAGTTACTCTTGGTGGGCGCAGCAATGGGCCCTGCTGTGAATTATTAGATCAATAATTATAATTGCATGCCCCTGTTGAACAGGGGCTGAAAAATTGGGCCTTTGGTGGTGGTGGTGGTGGTGGTGTTGACACAACACTGTAAGGCCTGACAGTTACTCTTGGTGGGTGCAGCAATGGGCCCTGCTGTGAATTATTAGATCAATAATTATAATTGCATGCCCCTGTTGAACAGGGGCTGAAAAATTTGGCCTTTGGTGGTGGTGGTGGTGGTGTTGACACAACACTGTAAGGCCTGACAGTTACTCTTGGTGGGCGCAGCAATGGGCCCTGCTGTGAATTATTAGATCAATAATTATAATTGCATGCCCCTGTTGAACAGGGGCTGAAAAATTGGGCCTTTGGTGGTGGTGGTGGTGGTGGTGTTGACACAACACTGTAAGGCCTGACAGTTACTCTTGGTGGGCGCAGCAATGGGCCCTGCTGTGAATTATTAGATCAATAATTATAATTGCATGCCCCTGTTGAACAGGGGCTGAAAAATTGGGCCTTAGGCACTGGTGGCACAACACTGCAACCCCTCACAGATACTGTACTTGGAGCACAGCAATGAGGCCTGTTGCAAAGTATTGCATCAAAAATTGTAATTACACGCCCCTGTTAAACAGGGACTGAAAAATTGGGCCTTAGCCACTGGTGGCGGCACCCATAAACCAAAATGATCTTCCAAGCTATCATCATTAATCGGATCATTGAGGAGGAGGAGGAGGATAGCTAGTCAACATAACAGCACAGGAACTCAGCATCACCATCAGTCTTGAAGGGATGTGACATTTTAAAATCAATTAGTCTGTTATATCAGCATCAAGTGTGTGGTAGCTGGTGGTGATCCAAGACTGGTTCTTCTTGATGAAAGTCAGTCGATCAACCGAGTCGGTGGACAGGCGCACCCTGTGATCCGTGACAAATCCTCCAGCAGCACTGAATGTGCGTTCTGAAAGAACGCTGGATGCAGGACAGGCCAGTAGCTCAATTGCATACTGTGCAAGCTCTGGCCAGTGATCCATCCTCAAGACCCAGTAAGCCAGAGGATTTTCGGTGGGGAAGGTGTGCAAGTCTGACCTTGCCCCTAGGTATTCCTGCACCATGTATATCAGACGCTGGCGATGGTTGCTGGAAACGATCATACTTTGGGGCTGCGGACTAAAGAATTGTCTGAACACATCGGTCAGACGGCCACCTTCCCCACCGCTCCTTCTTTGACTGCCCGAAGCCTCAGCAACTCGTTGTCCAGGACCAGGAGTTTGTAACCTCCCAGTCTCTGGGAACGCGTTGCACAGACCTTTCTGCAAGGCCTCCCAGAGTTGTCTCATCCTCTGCTCCCTCTGCGACGGTAACATAAGGTCCGCAACCTTACCCTTGTACCGTGGATCAAGGAGAGTGGCCAGCCAGTATTGGTCCCTCTCCTTGATCCGAAGAATACGAGGATCCTTCCGCAGACTTTGCAGGATCAGGGAGGCCATGCAGCGTAGGTTAGCTGAGGCATTCAGTCCGGAGTCCTCTGGGTCACTAAGGACGACATGATCCGCAGCCACCTCCTCCCAGCCACGTACAAGTCCACTGGTTTCTTGGGACTGTAAATCATCCCTAAAAGACTGCTGCTGATGATGCTGAGTGCCAGCCTCCACCTCCATGCTGACACAATCCTCCTCCTCCTCCTCCTCCTCCTCCTCCTCCTCCTCTTCCTGTGCGATGGGTGGGACAGAAGGAACACTGTCAGGGTAAAGGGGGCCTTGAGAGGCAAGGAAGTCCTCCTCTTCCTGCCTCTGTTCTGCCTCAAGTGCCCTGTCCATTATTCCACGCAGCGTGTGCTCCAACAGCTGGACAAGAAGTACAGTGTCACTGATGCATGCACTGTCAATGCTCACCATCCTCGTGGCCTCCTCAAATGGTGCCAGGACAGTGCATGCATCCCTGATCATGCCCCACTGGCGTGGTGAAAAAAACCCGAGCTCCCCTGACCCTGTCCTGGTGCCGTAGTCGCACAGGTACTCATTGATGGCCCTCTGCTGCGTGTGCAGCCGCTGCAGCATGGCCAACGTTGAGTTCCACCTGGTGGGCATGTCACATATAAGGCGGTTCTTGGGCAGGTTCAACTCCTTTTGCAGCTCAGCCAGGCGAGCACTGGCATTATAAGATCTGCGGAAATGAACACAGACTTTCCTGGCCTGCCTCAGGACATCCTGTAAGCCCGGGTACCTGCCCAAGAACCGCTGCACCACCAGGTTAAGGACGTGAGCCATACAGGGCACATGGGTCAGTTGTCCCTGTCGGAGGGCGGAGAGGAGGTTGGTGCCATTGTCGCAAACCACCATTCCTGGCTTAAGCTGGCATGGCGTCAACCACCTCTCGGCCTGCCCCTGCAGAGCAGACAGGACCTCTGCCCCAGTGTGGCTCCTGTCCCCCAAACACACCAGCGCAAGCACGGCATGGCATCTTTTTGCCTGCGTACTTGCGTAGCCCCTTGAACGCCTACGGAGCACCGCTGGTTCCGAGGACAAACCACAGGAAGAGGTCATGGAGGAAGAAGAAGAGGAGGGGGTGGAGGAGAGAGGTGTGTCACAACCAGTAGTAGCATTTTGGAGGCGTGGCGGTGGAACAACCTCCAACACTACTGCACCTTGTCCTGCATCTTTCCCAGCTGCCAAAAGAGTGACCCAATGGACCGTGAAAGAAAGGTAACGTCCCTGTCCATGCCTGCTGGACCATGAGTCAGCGGTAATATGCACCTTACCGCTGACCGCCCTGTCCAGCGAGGCCAAGACATTGCCTTCCACGTGCCTGTAGAGAGCCGGAATCGCCTTCCGTGAGAAAAAGTGGCGTTTGGGAACCTGCCACTGAGGAACCGCACATTGCACAAACTCACGGAAGGGGGCCGAGTCTACCAACTGAAAAGGCAGCAGTTGAAGCGCTAGCAATTTAGCCAAGCTAGCATTCAACCGCTGGGCATGTGGATGGCTGGGAGTGAACTTCTTTCGACGGTCCAGCAGCTGGGGCAGGGAAATTTGCCTGCTAGAATCGGACGTCGGTGTACTGCTAGCAGAGTGGCCGCAAGTACTGGGCTGTGACACACCTAATTCTACACCTTCATTCCTCTCAGTGCAGGTTTCAGAGAGGACTGAAGGTATAGTGGGTTTTGAGATCCCAGCTGATGCGGTGCAAGGAGAGGTCCGCTTTGTTCTTTGGTGTGGGTCTTTAAGGTA
The DNA here is from genome assembly GCA_029206835.1 of Rana muscosa. Classification (NCBI taxonomy): domain Eukaryota; kingdom Metazoa; phylum Chordata; class Amphibia; order Anura; family Ranidae; genus Rana; species Rana muscosa. The sequence goes on along the minus strand of CM055118.1, from coordinate 827,693,355 downwards.
GGCTTGCCAACGAGCTGCATGGCAGGTCAACATATGTCTGATCAAGCATGTGGTGCCCAAGCGGCTGATGTTTTGGCCACGCGATATACGCTTGAGACATATGTTGCAAACAGCAGCTGTGCGATCTGATGCACTCGCCTCAAAAAAGGCCCACACCAAAGAACTTTTTGAATGACGGGCAGAGGCAGCGCCCTGCACAGGCGGAGCTCTGCGGTGTGATTCCGTCGGTGTGCTGCCCATACGCTGGCCACTCAAGGGCATCCTGCCTCGTTGGAGATGTGCCTCCTCCTCATCCTCCTCCTCTCTCCTATTAGGCACCCACGTGGAGTCAGTGACCTCATCATCCCCTCCCTCCTCATCACTGGAGCCAATCTGGCAGTATGCTGCAGCTGCTGGAGCATGACTGCCAGATTGGTGTCCTTCTTGAGCATCCCCTCTCTCTGCTCTCACGCTACTGCCTTCCTCTATCTGGGTATCATCATCAGATCCTTCGAAACGCTGGGCATCCTCCTGGAGCATGTACCCAACACTGTGCTCAAACAGTTCGGGGGACTCCTCAGGAGGAGGACATGGTGGGTCTAGGGAAGGATTGACTAATAAAGATAATGATACCAGAGAAGAGGACGCTTTGGCAGCTGCTTTGCCAGTACCCTGAGCCTGGGTGAGAGAGGATGAGGAGGATGAGGTGGGCTTGGTCATCCACTCTACCAAGTCTTCGGCATGATGTGGCTCAACATGTCCAGCTGCCGAAAAGAAGGACAAGCGTGTCCCATGGCCATGTGCTGATGACAATGCACCGCGTCCACGACCAGCACTGTTGCCCCCAGACACAGAGCCTGCTTGCCCTCTTTTTTTGCCTCCTGACTGTCTGCCTCTCCTTGTTTGCCTTCCAGACATTTTAATGGATGGCCTGCAGGGAGATGGGAAAAACAGCAATAAGGGCTACCTTCAGGTGTATACTGTGCAGGAGGCTTTGCAACAATGACACTGACACTGTCCCCTGCCTATCCTTCTCTGTCCCTAAACACAAGGATTTGCAATATGCTTCAGCAAGATTGGTTTAGCACAGAATAGCACACTGTCAGTTTCACTCACTGTCCTACTCTGTCCCTACAAACAAGATTTAGCACAGAATAGCACACTGATAGTTTCCACGAGTGTCCTTCTCTGTTCCTAAACTCAAGGATTTCAAATATGGTTCAGCAAGATTGGTTTAGAACAGAATAGCACACTGTCAGTTTCACTCACTGTCCTACTCTGTCCCTACAAACTAGATTTAGCACAGAATAGCACACTGACACTTTCCCTCACTGTACCTCTCTGTCCCTAAACTCAAGGATTTCAAATATGGTTCAGCAAGACTGGTTTAGAACAGAATAGCACACTGTCAGTTTCACTCACTGTCCTACTCTGTCCCTACAAACTAGATTTAGCACAGAATAGCACACTGATAGTTTCCACGAGTGTCCTTCTCTGTCCCTAAACTCAAGGATTTCAAATATGGTTCAGCAAGATTGGTTTAGAACAGAATAGCACACTGTCAGTTTCACTCACTGTCCTACTCTGTCCCTACAAACTAGATTTAGCACAGAATAGCACACTGAGAGTTTCCACGAGTGTCCTTCTCTGTCCCTAAACTCAAGGATTTCAAATATGGTTCAGCAAGATTGGTTTAGAACAGAATAGCACACTGTCAGTTTCACTCACTGTCCTACTCTGTCCCTACAAACAAGATTTAGCACAGAATAGCACACTGATAGTTTCCACGAGTGTCCTTCTCTGTCCCTAAACTCAAGGATTTCAAATATGGTTCAGCAAGATTGGTTTAGAACAGAATAGCACACTGTCCGTTTCACTCACTGTCCTACTCTGTCCCTACAAACAAGATTTAGCACAGAATAGCACACTGACACTTTCCCTCACTGTACCTCTCTGTCCCTAAACTCAAGGATTTCAAATATGGTTCAGCAAGATTGGTTAAGAACAGAATAGCACACTGTCAGTTTCACTTACTGTCCTACTCTGTCCCTACAAACAAGATTTAGCACAGAATAGCACACTGACACTTTCCCTCACTGTACCTCTCTGTCCCTAAACTCAAGGATTTCAAATATGGTTCAGCAAGATTGGTTTAGAACAGAATAGCACACTGTCAGTTTCACTCACTGTCCTACTCTGTCCCTACAAACTAGATTTAGCACAGAATAGCACACTGAGAGTTTCCACGAGTGTCCTTCTCTGTCCCTAAACTCAAGGATTTCAAATATGGTTCAGCAAGATTGGTTTATAACAGAATAGCACACTGTCAGTTTCACTCACTGTCCTACTCTGTCCCTACAAACAAGATTTAGCACAGAATAGCACACTGATAGTTTCCACGAGTGTCCTTCTCTGTCCCTAAACTCAAAGATTTCAAATATGGTTCAGCAAGATTGGTTTAGAACAGAATAGCACACTGTCAGTTTCACTCACTGTCCTACTCTGTCCCTACAAACAAGATTTAGCACAGAATAGCACACTGACACTTTCCCTCACTGTACCTCTCTGTCCCTAAACTCAAGGATTTCAAATATGGTTCAGCAAGATTGGTTTAGAACAGAATAGCACACTGTCAGTTTCACTCACTGTCCTACTCTGTCCCTACAAACAAGATTTAGCACAGAATAGCACACTGACACTTTCCCTCACTGTACCTCTCTGTCCCTAAACTCAAGGATTTCAAATATGGTTCAGCAAGATTGGTTTAGAACAGAATAGCACACTGTCAGTTTCACTCACTGTCCTACTCTGTCCCTACAAACTAGATTTAGCACAGAATAGCACACTGAGAGTTTCCACGAGTGTCCTTCTCTGTCCCTAAACTCAAGGATTTCAAATATGGTTCAGCAAGATTGGTTTAGAACAGAATAGCACACTGTCAGTTTCACTCACTGTCCTACTCTGTCCCTACAAACAAGATTTAGCACAGAATAGCACACTGACACTTTCCCTCACTGTACCTCTCTGTCCCTAAACTCAAGGATTTCAAATATGGTTCAGCAAGATTGGTTTAGAACAGAATAGCACACTGTCAGTTTCACTCACTGTCCTACTCTGTCCCTACAAACAAGATTTAGCACAGAATAGCACACTGACACTTTCCCTCACTGTACCTCTCTGTCCCTAAACTCAAGGATTTCAAATACGGTTCAGCAAGATTGGTTTAGAACAGAATAGCACACTGTCAGTTTCACTCACTGTCCTACTCTGTCCCTACAAACTAGATTTAGCACAGAATAGCACACTGAGAGTTTCCACGAGTGTCCTTCTCTGTCCCTAAACTCAAGGATTTCAAATATGGTTCAGCAAGATTGGTTTAGAACAGAATAGCACACTGTCAGTTTCACTCACTGTCCTACTCTGTCCCTACAAACAAGATTTAGCACAGAATAGCACACTGATAGTTTCCACGAGTGTCCTTCTCTGTCCCTAAATTCAAGGATTTCAAATATGGCTCAGCAAGATTGGTTTAGAACAGAATAGCACAATGTCAGTTTCACTCACTGTCCTACTCTGTCCCTACAAACAAGATTTAGCACAGAATAGCACACTGACACTTTCCCTCACTGTACCTCTCTGTCCCTAAACTCAAGGATTTCAAATATGGTTCAGCAAGATTGGTTTAGAACAGAATAGCACACTGTCAGTTTCACTCACTGTCCTACTCTGTCCCTACAAAAAAGATTTAGCACAGAATAGCACACTGACACTTTCCCTCACTGTACCTCTCAGTCCCTAAACTCAAGGATTTCAAATATGGTTCAGCAAGATTGGTTTAGAACAGAATAGCACACTGTCAGTTTCACTCACTGTCCTACTCTGTCCCTACAAACAAGATTTAGCACAGAATAGCACACTGACACTTTCCCTCACTGTACCTCTCTGTCCCTAAACTCAAGGATTTCAAATATGGTTCAGCAAGCTTGGTTTAGAACAGAATAGCACACTGACACTTTCCCTCACTGTACCTCTCTGTCCCTACAAACAAGGTTTAGCACAGAATAACACACTGACACTCTCCCTACCTATCCTTATTTGTCCCTAAACACAAGGAATCCAGGATTAGTAAAGGAAAAAAAATGACACTGTCCCTGCCTATGCTTCTCTTTCCCTGCTCCGGAACACACTACACAAGGCCGCTGTGCTGGCGGCCTTTTATAGTGTGGGGCATGTACTAAACCCCCTCAAGAATAATTGGCCACAGGCATCCTGCCTGTGGCCAATCATTGCTCTCCTCGCTGCCGGCGCTGTGATTGGCCAAGCATGCGGGGTCACAGTGCATGCTTGGCCAATCACAGCGCCTGGATGACACTGCGATGGCGTAGTGCATTGTGGGCCGTTCGCGTCACTCGAATTTGGCGCGAACGGCCCAAATCGTTCGATCTTCATCGAACAGCCGATGTTCGAGTCGAACGTATGTTCGACTCGAACACGAAGCTCATCCCTAGTCAGCACAACTTTGGCTCATTTACCTAGCCAAGTTAAGTCTCACTTACTTTGGTGAATTTAGGTCAAGTTGTGCTGATTCCAATCATCGAATCATTTGAGGGCAAAAATACTTTTTTTTCTTTATTGTTTCTTGCACATGACTACATATTCTTTAAAAAGTAAGTTTTCTCTTTGTTTCAGCTCTTTGAAAGTGAACATGGTTTACTCTTTAAGTAGCCCAAAGTCATTGTATTATAGTGACTAAACTCTGGCTTAAGAGAAATTAGAATTTTATTCAAGTATCAACAGAAGAAGGGGAAGAGAAGAAAGAGGTGCCAAGCCGCCAATAGTGTAGCAGGATTTATTCAACAATGTATGTAAAAATTCAATAAAATTGCACTCACAAAAGTTGCTTAAAAACAGGCATATAACAAGCTCCCTGTGGAGCCACCAGTGCAGAGTCCACTCCCGTTGTGTTGTGATTTGGACCCTACTATACTGGGGGGTTTATTTACTAAAGGCAAATCCACTTTGCACTACAAGTGCACTGTAAGTGCACTTGGAAGTGCAGTCGCTGTAGATCTGGGGACATGCAAGGAAAATAAAAAACATCATTTTTGCTTGTACATGAATGGAGTATAAAATCAGCAGAGCTTCCCCTCATTTCAGATCTTCCCCTCAGATCTAAAGCGACTGCACTTCCAAGTGCACTTACAGTACACTTGTATTGCAAAGTGGATTTACCTTTAGTAAATCAACCCCAATGTGTGTTTTGGTTAGTTAAGTTAGGCAGTGGAGTCACTCGACCATGCCTCATCCTATACCATTAACATTTCAGCTACTAGGATAAGTATATATAGATAAGACCCCATTTTGTAGGTGGATGATTTGGATTGGATCTACCTGTCACACATTTTCATTTTCACTAGCTTTCTAACTGACCTTAACATTAATAGTAATAACTAAGCAGTATAAAAGTTAGAAATCAATCGTGCAAAACCCACAAACATACTAGTGAAAATAATTCTAGATCCAATATAAATTTATTTTAATATTAAATATATTCTCCTTATTTTTGGCTTTTATAAGAAGATTTTTTTTTTTTTAAACTTAGAATAAATCTCACCTCTTGATAATGGTTATTAAAATAAAGCATGAGGAACTGAAGATTAAAGGACTTTCTTGCCTCTGTCAGCATTCTTAAAGGGATTCTCAAAAACTCGGTATCAAATTCAGCAAACAATGTAGCTACAGAAATGAAGACCCCAGACCTTTATTTAACAATAGAAAGCACAAGTCCAGTGGCACTTTTAAGTCATTTATGTCTTTGTACAAGTAGCTATAGATTTCGGTGTCATGCATTTAGCCTGATTTCTCTTAGAACGCCTCCCTGGCGGGGCCGCTTTAAATAGAGCTCCACATTCTATTCAATCTCACCAGCTGAGAGGCTTTAGATTCTGAACAAAAAGCTAAAGAAGAAAATCTTTAGAGGCTGCTTTATATATCCAGTCTATGAAGGCGACCACCCCTCGATTGCCTGAGTTTGTCTTCAGCTGTATGCACCCTCAGCACGTGTTGCTTTCCACCGTCACTAACACTGAATGATTCTGAAAAGGCCGACGTCTATGAAGCATCCCTAAGGCCACACCTGCCGTAGCCTGCAGCTATGTCCGCAGCATGATTAAATAATGACATCTCATTAACCCGTTTAGAACCAGAAAGACATGCATGACATGCTCTTTATTAAATAATAGAGACCAGTAAGCAATAAGACCATTCGTTAAAACTACCTCAACACTTATTTATAAGGGCTAGCAAGACTAATCTTTGGCTCTACACTTTTAATATCCTCCAACAATAACAAGTTGTGATGCATTTAATTGCCAGTTGTGTTTCCCTTTACAAAGCTGACTGATAGATGTTTGGTAGATTCGTCATCTATAGTATCTTAGTATAGTATACCATCTAGTTATTCTACAAATCGTACATTTTATTCTGAGAATAAATGACCTTGTATTAGTGATGCAACTAGTTTGAGCAAAGCGAGTCACAACTGACCAGTGTAAGAGAAGCACTGGATTCTGATGTGGCAGGACAGTGCAACATTGGTTGCAGACATTTTTTGAACATTTTACGGCAGCAAAAAAATGAAATATGTATTTTTTTTCTTTTGGGAAATAATACTACCCATTCCATGTGTGTGTACACATTTAAATAAATTGTTGAGTTAGAGAAAAAACTGATAGCAAGTCTAAATTATTTCACACAAGATTCACACAACTGTCACCCAAGATTCACACTTTTTTTAAATTAGGATTCAACTGGGAAATTGTGTAAATGTTGGGTGAAAGTTGTATGAATCCTGTGTGAAAAAAATGTATTGAAAGACTCTTTAATGTTCTCTGATCGGTATTGTTGGCAGGACATATTTCACATTTTAGCAAATAATATAGAATAAATTATATCCAGTTTATATCCAGTCTACAAATATATGGTTACTAAACATTATTTATTATAATTGAAAAGAAAAACTACAAGTTGATATGATTGTGACATCAAATTGGGCTAAGACAGTATGCTGAGCATGTACTTTAAAACGGAGATCCACCCAAAAGGGGAAGCTCTGCTTGTTTGCCTTCTTTCTGTTTTGACAGGTACCCGTCCCTACTCCAGGAGACCTCACCGCACCCCCCCAGAAGTTCTGCCCCTTCCTCCTTCCACCACTGCCAGGCCATTCAGAAAGCGCATCGCACTTTACGCATGTGCAGTAGGGAACCACAAGGATTCACTGCCGGTTTCCTTTACAAGAAATGGCGGTGGCAGCACCCGAGAGGGATCCATAGACAGGTAAGTGTCCTAATAGTAAAAGTCAGCAGCTACAGTATTTGTAGCTGCTGACTTTTACTTTTTTGGTGGGGGGGCTGGATCTCCGCTTTAAGGTAAAATTTATCTTGATAGTTACAGACAGGAGCTCTTCAGTGGGAAAAGGTCCTATTGGAAGTATAACTATAATTTTATTGTTACTATATGTTGCTTATTGTATTGGTATTGCTCATTAACCGTTTTAGACACAATAATGTCAGCAGAGCGCCCTTATTTAATTGTCGAATGCATAGTTATCAACATTTAATTATCTTCAGAGATGCTTTGCTGAGCAGCCAGTGTATCCAAGTGAGTAATGCAGGATATGGTCTTAGAGGTCCGCAAAGATATATGCGTACTCGGTTATGACATGTTAATTAAATAGAAATACTTTTGTTGACATTTTAAATTATGCTCAGGAAATGTCATCTGATAAAGGCTAAGAGTGCCTTTATAGACGACAACATTTCAATATAGTATTGAGAATTTTTTTATTTATTTTTAAAAACAGATGGGCTATTTTCAAAACCAAGGTTTTAGGATTGTTCATGTAAAGGATGCCCGTTCTAAGAGAAATACATATTTATCATTGACCTCTTTTTAAAAATGCTAGTTGCCTGTGACTTTCTAACTTTAAACACCTTGACTTCATTGTCTGCATTTGTCAGTGACTGATAATAGACCAGACTGTGTGACTGCACAGAGATAACCAAAACGCATGTAGAGTGAAATATAATGAGGTTTATTAAGAAGGTGATGTAGATAAATACAAACAGTGCAAACTAACCAAACAACCCACAAACAACAAATTATATATAGAACAAAGGGAAGTACCAGAATCTTGAATGTAAGCCAGGCCGGGGTCATACACAGCAGATCAGGAGATTGATAAAGGAGTGTTCCAGAGGCATAAAAGTAGCCAGGCCAAGGTCATACACGGGGAGTCAGCAGATGGGAATAGGGAACAAACAAGGCAGGGAGAGGACAGATGGATAGGCTCAGGACGGGATCAGGTCAGGACAGGACAGGAGAGGTACAGGCTCAAGGTCCAGATACAAGCAGCAAGGTTAGGGCTCCAGGAGAAAGATACCAAGGCGAGCATGTAAGGGCTCGCCGGGTATTTATAGGACTGCTATAATTGTCCTCATGTAACAGCTGACTGAAGGAAGTACTGCCTCCCCACACTGCCGGAATACCCCCGCTGGTGGACGCCCGTACTACGGCCCATGGATCAGGCATTACCACCAGCAGGTGAGATCCTCTGTCAAAGATACAGGCTGCGAGGGAACACCTGCTGGTGGACACTAGTACTGTGATCCATAGGACCAACAGCGCCACCAGTGGGTGAAGCCTTCCCTGACAGTACCCCCCCTAAAGGAGTGGCCTCCGGACGCTCCAACCAGTCTTGATTGCCCATAGTCTAGGGCATTGGGTAGCACCAAGGATGAGGGTACTTCAGCCTGGTCATCAGGCACTTTAGGCTGGACCAGGGGCACGTCCAAGCGGAAAGCAGGCACATCCGGGCAGACAAGCTGGGCAGCAGGCTTTGGGTCGTTGAGCTGGGGAGTAGGCTCCGGGTCGTCGAGGAACATCTCCGGCTGGGCAGCAGACAGGAACATCTCCGGCTAGGCAGCAGACAGGAACATCTCCGGCTGGGCAGCAGACAGGAACATCTCCGGCTGGGCAGCAGACAGGAACATCTCAGGCTGGGCAGCAGACAGGAACATCTCAGGCTGGGCAGCAGACAGGAACATCTCAGGCTGGGCAGCAGACAGGAACATCTCAGGCTGGGCAGCAGACAGGAACATCTCAGGCTGGGCAGCAGACAGGAACAGCTCAGGCTGGGCAGCAGACAGGAACAGCTCAGGCTGGGCAGCAGACAGGAACCTCTCAGGCTGGGCAGCAGACAGGAACCTCTCAGGCTAAGCAGCAGACAGGAACATCTCAGGCTGGGCAGCAGACAGGAACATCTCAGGCTGGGCAGCAGACAGGAACATCTCAGGCTGGGCAGCAGACAGGAACATCTCAGGCGGGACAGCAGACAGGAACATCTCAGGCTAGACAGCAGACAGGATCTCGTCAGGCTGGGCAGTAGGCTCCACAGACTGAGAAACGGGCATCATAACCTCAAGCCGGGAAACGGGCACCACAACTTCAAGCCGGGAAACGGGCACCACAACCTCAGGCCGGGAAACGGGCACCACAACCTCAGGCCGGGAAACGGGCACCGGATCTTCAGACAGGGTCTCAGGCACCGAATCTTCGGGCGGGGTCACCGGATCTTCCGACTGGGACACCGGATCTTCCGACTGGGACACTGGATTTACCGACTGGGACACCAGATCTACCGACTGGGACACCAGATCTACCGACTGGGACACGGATCTTCCGACTGGGACACCGGATCTTCCGACTGGGACACCGGATCTTCCGACTGGGACACCGGATCTACCGACTGGAACACCGTCATCAGGAGTTCTGTTTGTAAGGCAGGCACTGGAATGTCAGGCTGGAAGGCTGGTACAGGAACTTCAAGCTGGCAGGCTGGCACAGGAACTTCAAGCTGGCAGGCTGGCACAGGAACTTCAAGCTGGCAGGCTGGCACAGGAACTTCAGGCTGGAAGACTGACACAGAAACTTCAGGCTGGAAGACTGGCACAGGAACTTCAGGCTGGAAGACTTGCACAGGAACTTCAGGCTGGAAGACTGGCACAGGAACTACAGGCTGGAAGACTGGCACAGGAACTTCAGGCTGGAAGACTGGCACAGGAACCTCAGGCTGGAAGACTGGCACAGGAACCTCAGGCTGGAAGACTGGCACAGGAACCTCAGGCTGGAAGACTGGCACAGGAACTTCAGGCTGGCAGGCTGGCACCGGAACTTCAGGCTGGGTAAGGGGCATTAAGACGTCAGACTGGGTAACAGGCATAGGGTTGGCAGATTTAGGTGGATAGTCAGGTTCAACTGGCATGAACGCAGGCTGTAGCAGGTTAGTGGGTGTGGAGACTGGCTGGGTTGCTGGTAAGATTGTGTGGGTCGGAAAGTACTTCCGCTTCTTTTTGGGCTTAGTCACTACAGATTTTTAGGCAACAGGGGGGATGTATGCAAAGGACGGAATTGAATAAGAGGAAGGACTGGAATGCGGCAGAGATACGGGGATAGTGGCTGGAGGAGGTTTTTGTGGACTTGTTACAGGAGGAAGGGAAGAGGCAGGTGGATTGAAGGCAGGATAAGTGCAGCAAGTGGAGACTGGGTAATAGTACTTGGTGGGAAGCAGAGTATACTGAGCTGTAGCTGCGGTTGCCAGGGGTGATGGGGAGATAGATTCTTGGGAAGGCAGGTGACTAATGGCAGGGCTGGGTTCTTGTGGTTTAGCTAGATACAGGAGATCAGACCAGGCCTGAAGCACAGGCTGAACAAAAGTTGGTTCACACACACCCTGCCTAATTAGAGACTGCACTGCACAAATAAAATCTTCTAGCAACTGCTTGGAACAGGCCAAATAGTGCTCAAAAAAAGGATGCAGAGTCATCCTCCAACAACCATACTAGGGACTCCACCTGATCAAAGCTGAAAGGGGAATTGTAATCATCACGGCCCTTTGGAACACAGGACAGGGCTAGCTCAGTACATATTTGAATCAAAGGCTGAACTTCCCCAAATGGAATTAACCCCTGATCAACCAGGGAGTGAATAAACCCAATGTTCCCTAGCAGCTGATCGCTGGTTCGCTCTTTCAATGCCTGGCGGCAGTATTCACTATTATCAGATGCCAGCAGAGCATAAAAAACAACCTCATTGGCATTCATGTTTAGCAAAACACACTAAACCAAAAATGATTTCTCTGTGCGGCCACGTCTGATCAGGGATGGCCTTGGTATACTGTCAGCGACTGATAATAGACCAGACTGTGTGACTGCACAGAGATAACCAAAACGCATGTAGAGTGAAATATAATGAGGTTTATTGAGAAGGTGATATAGATAAATACAAACAGTGCAAACTAACCAAACAACCCACAAACAACAAATGATATATACAACAAAGTACCAGAATCTTGAATGTAAGCCAGGCCGGGGTCATACACAGCAGATCAGGAGATTGATAAAGGAGTGTTCCATAGGCATAAACGTAGCCAGGCCAAGGTCATACACGGGGAGTCAGCAGATGGGAATAGGGAACAAACAAGGCAGGGAGAGGACGGATGGATAGGCTCAGGACGGGGATCAGATCAGGTCAGGTCAGGTCAGGACAGGACAGGACAGGTACAGGCTCAAGGTCCGGATACAAGCAGCAAGGTTAGGGCTCCAGGAGAAAGATACCAAGGCGAGCATGTAAGGGCTCGCCGGGTATTTATAGGACTGCTATAATTGTCCTCATGTAACAGCTGACCGAAGGAAGTACTGCCTGCCCCACACTGCCGGAATACCACCGCTGGTGGACGCCGGTACTACGGCCCATGGATCAGGCATTACCACCAGCAGGTGAGATCCTCTGTCAAAGATACAGGCTGTGAGGGGACACCTGCTGGTTTACACTAGTACTGCGATCCATAGGACCAACAGCGCCACCAGTGGGTGAAGCCTTCCCTGGCAGCATTTCTTCAAGTATTGATGCCAGGGATCCAAATCTTACAGTTGATCTGTTTGTGTATATTTTGCGGATTCTTACACCCAGTGCTAGAATTAAATGGGCGCACAGTGATGTATATGACCGTGCATGCATCTTGTGATAGGATTGCTTCCTTGCTGGCCTATTCTTCCATCACTGTCAAGTTTTAAGTTCAAGCAGAGAACAAGCTGACTTCTAGCCCACCTTTTCATTGCAACGTTATAATATAATTTGGTATAATGAGATGCCCACTCACAACGGTGATTGAATAGACAATGATGGTGTCTGATGTTAAAGTCTTCCATATATGTTAAATTATTCCATCACAGAGATTATGCTAATCAGTTTCAGATGAGTTGATAATTATGCATGTTTATTTGTGAAGCAAAGGTAAAAATTATGTAATCTGAAATGTCTTAGGCCTAGAATATACCCAGCGGGCTGAACGAAAAAAAAATTGACAGCTCAGGTCGGAGCCACTGTACTGACAATCTGATGTTAGTACAGCAATCTGCCCTGCTGTTCTATTATGTTCTGACAGGGGGATTGCCCCCCCACCAGAACACCCTGGTCAGCATTCTCAGCCATTGGCTGAGAGCGCTGAATGGGAGGTAGCAGGCAGATTTTTTGGAATGGCTGGCTTCTGTCTGATCTGCTGCAGTACACACGGGCCAAATGTCTGCCGGTTTTTATTGAATCGGCCAATGCCACCCGACATGCGGCCCGTGTGTACGGGGCTTAATATTAGTCACAGCAGAAAATGACATCCATCTTATTCAACAGTCTTATCAAAACAGGGCTGTCCAGGACAGTTTGGACCATTTATTAAGCAAAGACCACTGTTAGCCCTTTTCTATCCACTGATCTCCGCTGAGTAGGCAGATGGCTGCTCCGTGTCCACTTCGCTTATGCACAGACACAGCCCGCTTTCCTCAATGGTCGGTCAGATGTAAACAGATTGCCTGTCTAATCCGATCCCCCAGACGGATGGGGAACAGATCGGATTTTAACATACAGGTTTGGATCAGATGTCAGTGGATGTCAACAGACACATCCGCCGCTCCATAGACTAGGCCGGAGCATCCGATTGGGTCTGCCTGAAAAACAGACAGGCGGACCCAATTGATCCGCCCTTGTGAATCGGCCCTTCAAATTACAACAAACCATAGAATTCAAATAAAGTTAATATTTTAAAGTTCCAAATGCTGAAAACATCTAAGAGGTGGATTTTTATTGGTTTCCTTAGCGTATTACATAAATCCAAAAGGCCACATGATTTTCAAACATGTGGTTTATGAAATGAATATATTTTTTAAAGATCAGGAAAAAGAAATTCAAATACAAAGAATCAGATTTTTTTTTTTTTTTTTTTAATGGTCTAGAAATATTTGTACAGGTGTGGAGTTCTTAGCATGATTAAATGCATCAAACCAGAATGGAGATTGCAACATAAAGACAGCAAGCATCCTTAGATACCAGATATGCCATAATGATCCATAGCATTCTCTGTCCTTATTCATCTCTAGCAATGTATTTTGAAATCTTTGTGTTTTTTTTTTTTCCAGACAGCAGCAATGTATCAAACATATTAAGGGACCTGAAAGATTGGATGATCTCCTTCTGTATCCTTATTCATCAGTCTCATTGACTGATTATATTTGATAGATGTGTTTGTTTTATTGTAGGTGTTATGCCTATTCTTCTATCAAATTTATGCTACAATTTGTAGAAGAAAATATATACTTAGCTTCATTATTAATAAAATAGTGTAATACTTGTTGCATAGTAACTGATTGATTTTATTCTTCATAAAATCTAAAGTCATTGCATGTAAGGTTACAATCTTACACAGACATATAGAAACAATGTAAATTTGCCTCCATATAAATGAAAACGTCAACTTTGTGATTTCTTTTTTTAGCCAGCTTTAATAGTTCATTGATGATTGGCTATACATTTTTCTTGAAACTGTACATTAAAGTGCACCTGCCAAGTGTAAAACACTATTACTTTATTTTGATTGGTTTTAGGTAACTTTTAATATAAGTGTTAAAAACACTGTTGATGTTACATACCATATATACTCGAGTATAAGCCGACCCGAATATAAGCTGAGGCACCTAATTTTACCACAAAAAAATGGGAAAATTTATTGACTCGAGTATAAGCCTAGGGTGTCCATCTGCATGCCTCACTGTGCCTCACTTTGCCTCACTGTGTCCATGTGCATGCCTCACTGTGTCCATGTGCATGCCTCACTGTGTCCATGCCTCACTGTGCCCATGCCTCACTGTGCCCATGCCTCACTGTGTCCATGACTAGACTGACATTTAACATGGGAGTCTATGGAAGGGGTGCCCAGCTTTGAAAAATCGGTGCTCCCCGGCCGTAGGTCCCCTGGACAACAAACTTTGCACACTTGTAGAGAAAGAGTGGGGCTACAAGAGGGGACCTACGGCCGACTGGTACCAGGTCCCCAAAATCCAGGAAATCACGCGCAAAAAGGTGACTCGAGTATAAGCCGAGGGGGCATTTTCAGCTCAGATAAATGTGCCGAAAAACTCGGCTTATACTCGAGTATATACGGTACTTGGATTTTGCAAAAGCACCTGATGCTTACAATAGCTCAACCCTAAAATCCCCCCAGAGATCGTCCCCCTAACCTGTTAACTCACCCCCCACTGGCAGTATTTTATGCTTTTTACATTTTAATACTTTTTGAGGTTTCCAGGAATGTCATGTGATGCTGCTGGGTCATCCTCCTGGCCAGGCTGAGTGGTCCTCACTTATGCAATGACTTTGGTGCCGCTCCCTGCACCACTACACTATGGTGAAGTCCCTTCAAGGGGTGCTACACTCACAGTAGGACATCATTCAACCAAGAAGACTGAGGACTAAGGCAAATATTGCAGCCTCTCTTTTTTTTTTTATCACTGCCTTAGGGACCATATAAAGAAATCACAATTTAGCCCAGAGTTGGGCTTTAAGTAGCGGATATAAACTATCAATACCGAAATCAGTCGGAGAACTTTAAAATGGACTGAATGAATTCCTTAAAGTGGTTGTAAACCCTTTACTACCACTTTTACCTACAGTAAGCATATAATAGGCTTACCTGTAGGTACCGTGAATATCTCCTAAACCTGCACAGTTTAGGAGATATTCATTATATCCGCATGTGCCGACATCATCGGCAGATGCTGACTGAAGAAACGTGTAGCTCGTGCCAATTCTTCAGTAGCTGTGCCGTGACCGGCAGCACCCGCGTGCATGCGCGGGAGTGACATCATCGTGGCTCCGACCAATCACAGTGCCAAGAAATAACTCAGGGCACACAGCGGTGTGCGGGGACCGCTGCAACAGCTTCGTTTAATAAGATTAATAATTTAATAATAAGATTACTAGCTCATTATGTTTTTGTTTACAACCACTTTAAAGTGGAGCTACACCGCATCTAAGCACCACAAATCAAAAACACTATTTAATTCATTTTTAATATTCAAAGCAAACTCACCCATTCATGTCTCCATGCTTTATTTTGCTAAGAAATTACTTGGCCATGGCCATCTTGAGTAAAGCCTCGTACACACGGTCGGACTTCAAACAAACTTTTCCGTGAATTTTTGTCCGAAGGGAGTTGGCCAGGCACACCCATAGCATACACACGGCAGGACTTTTCTGCAAACTTTCCCCAAACTTTCCCAACATCACGTGGTTTTTCTGCTCTTTTCTGCTCTTTACCGCCACCCTTTGGTCAACTTCCGCTATTGTTGGTTGATTTTAACATTGGCTCTGGGCATGCGTATTTGTAATTCGGACAAAAGTCAGATGGATTTCTGTACATATGATAGGACTTTGCACCGTAGGACTTTTGTTGCCGAAAAGTCTGTCCGTTTGCAGAGCGAACTTTTGTCCGATGAAAACCAAAAAAGTTTGTCCGATGGAGCGTACACACGGTAGGAATTTTTGAAAACTTGCTCATTTTGAAGTTTGTTGTCAAAAAGTCCTACCGTGTGTATGGGGCTTTAGGGGAGATTATTAATGTAGCATTTACTTCCTGGAATCCATCTGCCTTTAGCTCATTCATGCAGGCAGGAGCGTGTATATCCCAGACTCCTGGGATGTATGACATAATTTACCTAGGCCAGAAACCAGGAAGTAACTGAAGATATGTTAAAAAAAAAAAAGTTTAAAACAAATAAATATAATATACATTCCTATCGTTTCACTAATGCTAGCAGCATCAGGATTAAAATTGTCAATGTTGATTGAGAGAGTGAAGTTCTGCTTAAAAGGTTAGTGAATTCACAGTTATAAATTTTAAAGGATAACATGGAAATCATTTAATCCAGGTAACTCTTTGTGAAGCAGAATTGGTCAAATTCATGCAATGAATGGATTTTGTTTTATTTTCCTCTGGACCAAAACCACTAAACGATGAACATAGACATTTGCTAACAGCGTTAACTATGTAACATGTACTATACATGTATGTCTGCGTATTTTTGTACCTATCATTACCAAGTTATGCCAGCTTGGTTTATATTTTCCAGTGATGGATTCACATTACAGTAAATCTGTTTTGGCTTTAATTATTAATTAATTAATTATGTATTTATTAGTTAAAGCTAAAGCTATAACAACTCAGCCTTAATGACTAACTTACATGTACATGTGTGCGCCTCTGGTAGAGGGATTAAACCCCCCACCCCCCCCCCCCCCCCCCACAACTACAGGCCTACTGAAATATGTGACCCTGCTCCTACCCCACAGGCTGGACAGGCTAGAGGTCATTAAGAGATTCTCTTTAAAGCTAATATTATATTTTAGTAGGGGGGGATCCTTTGAAATGGTAGTGAACCATTGTGTTACAGGTTAGTAAGAGGGCACTTCACTATTAATGCTTACCATTCTTTAACATAGAAATTTATGGGGTATTTGGTAATGATATGATTATTCAAGCAAAAGGGCAAAAAAAGTGTTATGAAAAATTGCAGTGCACATTTATCATTTTAATCAATGATATATGGTATTTTCCACACATATTCAGAAATATAATTTATATGCTGTGGAAGAAATGAATGCTAAATATTCAGTAGCAATACAAAGATTTTTTTTTTTTTTTAATTGGTACATTTATGTTCAAAGATTAAAAAAAGTGTATGTATTTTGCAACATATTGTGATATAAATAAAATTTATATATGTGTAACACAAACAATAAGTATAATTCATATTTAATATACCGTAATATAACCAAAAAAGGTATGTATTTTGCAACATATTGTGATATAAATAAGATTAAAATATGTGTAACACAAGCAATAAGTATAATTCATATTTAATATAATATAACCAAAGAGGGTATGTATTTTGCAACATATTGTGATATAAATAAGATTAACCACCTGCCGCCCGACCTATTGCAAAATGACGGCGGCAAAGTGGTTTCAATATCCTGACTGGGCGTCATATGACGTCTTCAGGATATTGAGCCGCTGCGCGCCCCCGGGGGCACGCATCGCGGCGATCGTTGTTGCGGGATGTCAGTCTGACACTCCGCAACACTGATCTAGGTAAAGAGTCTCCGACGGAGACTGATTGGCAGGCATTATTGTTTGGCACTGATTGGCATCCATTAGTACAACACATTACAGTACAGTGCCACCTATCTGTGCCCATCCATGCCGCCTATTTGTGCCCATCCGTGCCGCCAATCTGTGCCCATCCATGCCGCCTATCTGTGCCCATCCGTGCTGCCTATCAGTGCCTATCCGTGCCGCCTACCAGTGCCCATCCATGCCGCCTATCAGTGCCCATCTGTGCCGCCTATCGGTGCCCATCAGTGCCATCTCATCTGTGCCCATCAGTGCCGCCTCATTGGTGCCCATCAGTGCCGCCTTATCAGTGCCCGTCAGTACAGCCCCATCAGTGCCCATCAGTGAAGGAGAAAACTTACTTATTTACAAAGTTTTGTAACTGAAACAAAAAAAATAACTTTTTTTTTTCAAAATTTTCGGTCTTTTTTTTTTTTTTTTTTGCAGAAAATAAAAACCGCAGAGGTGATCAAATACCACCAAAAGAAAGCTCTATTTGTGGGGAAAAAATGCTAAAAATTTAGTTTGGATACAGTGTAGCACAACTGCGCAATTGTCATTTAAAATGCAACAGCGCAGAAAGCTGAAAATTGGTCTGGGCAGGAAGGTGTATAAGTGCCCAGTATGGAAGTGGTTAACACAAGCAATAAGTATAATTCATATTTAATATATTATAACCAAAAAAGGTATGTATTTTGCAACATATTGTGAAATAAATAAGATTTCTATATGTGTAACACAAACAATAAGTATAATTCATATTTAATATAATATAACCAACTTTGTAATATGGGATTCCAAATAGATCCGGAATAAATCTCCTCAGTCCAACGAATTTAAAGGTAGAACATCTATTTCACTGACAAATGGAATATCCACAAGTACTAAAAATATCAGCTAGGAAGAATGCACATGTTCAGATTGAGGTCACTGAGGCAGAGAAATTAGTAAGATCGATTAATATGGAGACAAATGACCTGCTGCTTTGTGCTGAGTTAGCACTAAAGGTCAGTGAGGGGCCACTTGGTACTTGCAGAAAAAACAATAACCAGAATAAATCACTATGATTTATTCTCAGTGTGACTAAATATAGAATATCATTGGGGTCATTTAAGAATGAGCAGTGCCGCAGTCTATCCACTGTTGTGACGCTGCTGCTTTTTACGACTTTGACTAATATGATGTCTATGGCCATCATGGCTAATTATGTTTCCTGGTGATTCGATTTTCGAGGCATTTTCCATGATTTACAGTATGATCAAATTTTTTTTT
Source organism: Rana muscosa (assembly GCA_029206835.1). Taxonomy (NCBI): domain Eukaryota; kingdom Metazoa; phylum Chordata; class Amphibia; order Anura; family Ranidae; genus Rana; species Rana muscosa. The sequence continues at coordinate 827,674,547 of CM055118.1, read as the reverse complement.
TTGCTGTGAAAAACAAGTGTTTTGCAACTTTGTGACACTTTCACAGGAAGGTACATCAAGACAAATCTCTATTACATTGGGTACTTACAGTATATGGGACTGAGGCTTATGTATGTGTAGCGGGTATGTACTTTTCCGGGTGTATTTTTGAATCCGGCGGTGACACCAGTGGTGTGTGTTCCCGGCGGTCCACCAGGTGGCGCAGTCACTGTGGGCTGAGGGACGAACATCACTGTGTGCCGAGCCTCCTTTTTTGTCCTCTCTCGGCAGCGGTATGGTGGGGCGGGGAGCTCGCCATGCTTTCTGGGAGAGGGTATAAAGGGACCGGCCATTTTTGTCACGGGGTTCGTAGTCCCAGGCACCTTCAGCTTGTGGACGGTGGTCCGTGTCGGTCCTCTAGGCAGCCTAGGCCTAGAGGACAATCGGAGATCGGGTTCCATCCCAGGCACCTTTGGCCTGGGGTGAGGTACTTGGACGGAGGTCCAGGGCTCAGTGCCCAACACTGAGTTCCGCGAGGGAAGGATCCTAAGGCACTCCGGGGATGGATGCCTGAATCTAAGGTGGGCGCAATGGACCGGGAAGAGCTCCTCACCTGAGGACCCGGTTCAGCATACTGCCGGTGACGGGTGAGTCTCTTGTCGGAAACCGTCCGGAAGGAAAATTTCCCTCGTGCGGAGACCATAGTTTACTCCCCAGGAGGAGAGTGGAGGATCGAATTGTGTCTGGGCCTATTCACACCCACACCTCCTTTTCTGTTCTGTCTTCAAGGGAGTCCATGTTATGTTCTACAATAAAGGAGTGTTGGACTTTAATGTCAATTCCTAGCAGACGAAGTTCACGGTGACTCTTGGAGGGAGGATCCCGATGCACAGCACAGACCCGAAGGTAAAGAAACAACAGAGACATTGCTAATACCACACGTACATCTGTGGTGGAAGCCAGGCGTAGCTCACCCTCTCGCTCCCCTATCAAATACCCCTAGACCAGAGACATTGTGAGCCGAACCCAAAAGGGGAGTGGAGAGAGGTGTCCACTACATATGGATGAGATTTTCATTTTGACTGTGCTAACCAGTCAAAATTCCTGTTTTATGTCTAGACCTGGGCTACAAAAGAATTACCGTATATACTTGAGTATAAGCCGACCCAAATATAAGCCGAGGCACCTAATTTTACCACAAAAAAATGGGAAAACTCATTGACTCGAGTATAAGCCTAGGGTGTCCATCTGCATGCTTCACTGTGCCTCACTGTGTCCATGTGCATGCCTTACTGTGCCCATGCCACACTGGGCCCATGCCAAACTGTGCCCATGCCTCACTGTGCCCATGACTAGACTGACGTTTAACATGGGAGTCTATAGAAGGGGTGCCCGGCTTTGAAAAATCGGTGCTCCCCGGCCGTAGGTCCCCATGGCAACAAACTTTGTACACTTATATAGGAGGAATGGGGCTACATGTGTGCTAAGTTTGGGGTACAGGGGACCTATGGCCGGCCGGTAATAGTTCCCCAAAGTCCGGGAGATCAGGCGCAAAAAAGGTGACTCGAGCATAAGCTGAGGGGGGCATTTTCAGCACAAAAAACTGGGCTGAAAAACTGGGCTTATACTTGAGTATATACGGTAGTTAGATTTTTATTGGCTTTTCTCTTATAAAATGTATAATTGCTATGAAAAGATAGTACAACCAGCTAACCAAAGTATCTTAATCATCAAAAGTACAATCCATGGAGAGCGAAGGGCAATTTCCATAATTAAAGGGCATCAAGCCACTAACAACGTAAAGTACAGCATCCTTAAAGTGTTTGTCTGTCTCCTTGTAAAGTCCTCATTAAAGCGGTACTGCAGTTATTTTTTCATCTTTCCATCTATTAAATCTTCTGCCCTTGTTGTTTTAACTTTGGATAGTAAAACATTGTTTTTCTGTCAGTAAATACCTTATACAGCCTACTTCCTGTTTCTTGTCTGGTAAAAAAGCCTAGGCTTATGACATCATGCACAGCACTTTCTCTCTCATGAGAGTTTGCCAGGAAGAGGGCCAATGAGAGCTGCAGAGCTAGAGGTGTGCCCCTGTGTGTCTGTGTAAATCCAGAAAATAAACAGGCAGCTGCTTCAGCTGCCCACAGTTAAAATGGATCCAGACTTAGTGGGGGAAGATTTCTGCAGCATATTTGGCAAGTACAGAATCACATTATATATAAAATAATATGCAAAGTGGTTGGAGGGAAGCTTCAGAAATGGCAAAGATGATTTTAATACAAATTATGTGAGCCGACTGCAGTTCCTCTTTAAGGTCCCAACTTTCTTTTTTTCCCCCTCACATCTGTTTGGTTGAAACAAGTAGTACATATTAGTTGCAGTCATGTGAACTGCTCTGTGCATACTACAAATCCCATAGTCCATAGTCCCCAGTCCATCTCAGGAGTAAGAAGGAAAGGGCGGCTGCATTCCTACATACAGTGGTACAATGGAGAAAGAACATTGCCATCCTCTTATGCCTTGTACACACGACCAGATTTTCCGATGGAAAATGTCTGACGGGCTCTTTTCATTGGATATTCCAACCGTGTGTATGCCCCATCAGACTATTTCTTCGGAAATTCCGACGGACTTAGATAGAGAACATGTTTTCCTATTTTTCCGACGGACAAAAATTCCTATCGGAAAATCCGTTTATCTGGATGCAATTCCGACGGACTAAAAACCACGCATGCTCAGAATCAAGTCGACGCATGCTCGGAAGCATTGAACTTCATTTTCTCGGCTCGTCATAGTGTTGTACGTCACCGCGTTTTTGACGGTCGGATTTTAGTGTGACCGTGTGTATGCAAGACAGCTTGAGCAGAATTCTGTCGGACAAACCATCGGACTTTATTCCGACGGACAATCCGGTCGTGTGTACAGGGCATAATAGGAACGTGGATCACAGCAGCAAAAAAATAAATAAAAAATATTTGGAAATTTGGAGAAGGCTGACAGAAATAGAAAAGTACTTTTTGAGTTAAAGTTATTGTAAATGATCACCTTGTAAAACAACCCATTCAGTTTAAAATAGAAATGAAAGGTAAAACATTTGTGTATAGATATATAAAAAAAACATTATAAATACCTTTTTTTCTCTTTTTTATAGGTGATCACATTCCCCCTGTTCTCAGCCACATAATAGCTGGGGGAGGAGAAACAACAGTACACGGAGCTTCTCAGTGAAAGGCTGTGTGTGTGGGGGGAGGAGGGTCAGGACAAGTCTGATCATTGGAGGAGAGCAGGTAAAGTTCCCAGCACAGCTAGAGAACTGACCACGATGTGTTCTCCTGCTTAGTGCGGTCAGTTTTTAATAGGAAAGCAGAGGAACTGGCAGGAACACCAGGGATTTCACACAAAGAAACAATGCAAAGAGAACAGAATATTTCTTGTTACAAGTACATGGTTCAGCAGGTACGTATTAGGAATATGAAATGTTGGGTTTACATACTTGAATAAAATATTATTATTATTATTATTATTTAAACCAGAGTTTAAGGTCACTACAAAGTTGGATTTTTTGACTTAAAGGGTAACTCCACTTTTTTTAGGAAAAATATCTCCACTGAGTGATCAATGTGCATTGCAGAGATTTTACCAAACTTTTTAGTAGAATGCTACTTTTTGTTGGTATGAAGTTTGTTTCATCATGTCCTTTGGATAATGACAGGTTCATTATAATCACCAGGTAAATTTTCAATTTTCTGATGAGAAAAGCTGCAGTGCCTGCATCATTTTGGAAGTAAGTATTTAACCCTTTGGGAGTATGTCACCAGACTTAAATTCACATTGCAGGGGTGCCTACAATTAGATTTGTGCATTATATTACCAAAAGTATTGGGATGCCTGCCTATACACACATATGAACTTTAATGGCATCCCAGTCTTAGTCCGTAGGGTTCAATATTGAGTTGGCCCACCCTTTGCAGCTATAACAGCTTCAACACTTCAGGGAAAGCTGTCCACAAGGTTTAGGAGTGTGTCTATGGGAAGATTTCACCATTCTTCCAAAAGTTAATTTGTGAGACCAGGCACTGATGTGGACGAGAAGGCCTGGCTCACAGTCTCTCCGCTCTAATTCATTCCAAAGGTGTTCTATCGGGCTAAGGTCAGGACTCTGTGCAGAGCAGTCAAGTTCCTCCACCCCAAACTCACTCATCCATAGACCTTTATGGACCTTGTTTGTGCACTGGTGCGCAGTCATGTTGATACAGGAAGGGGCCATCCCCAAACTGTTCCTACAAAGTTGGGAGCATGAAATTGTCCAAAATGTCTTAGTATGCTGACACCTTAAGAGTTCCCTTAACTGGAACTAAGAGGCCAAGCCCAACCCCTGAAAAACAAATCCACACCATAATCCCCCCTCCACCAAATGATTTGGACCAGTGCACAAAGCAAGGTGCATAAAGACACGGATGAGCAAATTTGGGGTGGAGGAACTTGACTGGAACTTGAACACCTTTGAGATGAATTTGAGTGGAGATTGCGAGGCCTTCTCATCCACATCAGTGACCTCACAAATGCGCTTCTGGAAGAATGGTCAAACATTTCCATAGGCACACTCCTAAACCTTGTGGACAGCCTTCCCAGAAGAGTTGAAGCTGTTATAGCTGCAAAGGGTGTGCCAACTCAATATTGAACCCTACAGACTAATGCCGCATACACACAACCGTTTTTAATGACGAGAAAAATGCCATTTTTTAAAATGATCGTGTGTGGGCTTCAGAGCATTTTTCACAACGTGAAAAATGGGCATGAAAAAATTGGAACATGCTCTAATTTTTCTCGTCGTTTTTCACATCGTCGTTTTTCTCGTCATGAAAAACGACCGTGTGTGCCCTTTAACGACGTGAAAAAAAAATGCGCATGCTCAGAATCAAGTATGAGACGGGAGCGCTCGTTCTGGTAAAACTAGTGTAGCGCTACCCCCAGTTAAGAGAGCCGCTGGGTTTGATTTCGGGCCCTGCATACAGCACCACCAACCCCTGGCAATCTTACTCGACCCACTCTGGCACAGTTAGTCTAGGGTTAAACTTATATCACATTCAGTACTATTGTAAGGGGCAATCTCTTTTACAGTAAGACAACACACTGAGGCAAAAGATTAAATGCAACGGCTTTACTTTTTTATATCAAAAGCATAGGCAGAACAGAACACATGCAACTTGCTTACAGAGCAGGGTTAGGGTTAGGGGTTAGGGTTAGGGGTTATGGGTCTCCCAATGGAACAACAAACAACGATAGGTGGGCCAAGGCAGTCTATAGGCCTAAACATGGTACAGTCTATTGGTTTGAGCAAGTGCTCGCTCACCACTCCGGACGCGATCCCAGTCCGGGACTTCCACCTGCTGTGTCTCCGCACACAGCGTCTGCAACGATCGGGTCCCCGATCTAACTGATGTCCTCACTCGACAAGTCTGGTGTCACCCAGGTTCCGCAGTGGGGTGGAAGGCTCTTTGGAAGTTGCGCAAGGCCCAGGCTCCAGGCCTTGCACTGCAGCAGATCCGCACAGGAAGAAACTCTTGCTTGCAGCGCGGTGTCCAAAGAGACCGAGCTCCACCTCACCTCCTCCTTAAATAACCCCTCCCATGAGTCTCTGCGGTGGCCAACTGGGGTTCTGGGTAACTTAGTCCCGAGGCCTTAAAAGGAGACCCCACTACACACTCCCCCCACTTAAACTCTTTGGTCCCCAAAGATAACATAAACGTACAACATCAATCAAAGTTTCGTATGATGTTGGCAGAGGAAATTCCCACCAAAAACGAGGCGGTGAACTTCCCTGCCCACAGGTCACACTATCATCAGTGTCCTGCCTAACTGTGCCAGAGAGTGAGTTGGGGTTGCCCCCCACTAAATGAACAGTGGGAGGATCAGGGACTTCCACACTCCTCCTAGCAGTAACCACAGTGTCCTCCGCACTCTGCCCCATCTGTGGGTAAGTTAATCTTCTGGGAGGTTTTATGGCTCTTCGCTTCCTCTGTCCTCTTGGGCTTTCTTTTAGAACGGGCTCTTCCTCTGGAACTGACCTAGGGATTTCCTCTGGTTCAGAAGTACTGGGCTCTGGAGCAGGGAGGTACAGAGACTACCTTGGATCTTCTTCTGGGAATAAGTCACAGGCACTCTCCCAAGAATCTGACCAAGGACTAGACGGAATGAACTCAGTAGCTTCTGCATTCAGCGTCTGATCTATGGTGTCTTCTTCAGGTGAAAGATCAATAGCAGAGGTTCCTGGGGCCTGTGAAGGCCAAAGCCAGTCAAGTTCTTCTCTCTCATCTTCACTTATCTCCGAGGTCTCTGCATCCCCAATCTGAGGGATCTGGGACCGAGTGTTCGGTCTGGGAGTATCCAGGATGGAAGTTGGCTCAGGGGAATCCGTCACAGGGGGTATCCGAACTGCCTCCGCCAGTGGGAGTAGGTGGTTCAGATGCCAGGTCTTCAAAGGTCCCACCTTCCCTTCTGGTTTAAGTCTGTAAACGGGCAGGCCCGGTAGCCTTTTGCAAAAAACATAAGGTTCAGGTCTCCATCTGTCTGCAAGCTTGTGTTTTCCAGGGACCCCCAAGTTCCGTAGCAACACTCTGTCTTCTGGTTGCAAATCCTGAATCCTAACTTTTAGGTCAAAAATGTTCTTGTTGCGGGCCCCCCTTTGCTCCGAGGCCACCTGGGCCTGTTCATAGGCCAATTTCAAATTGCGTCTGAGTCTATCGACATATCCCTTGTGGGAAGCAGCAGAACAATGGTCTATGGAAGTGCCAAAGGCCAGATCTACGGGTAGTCTTGCTTCTCTCCCGAACATAAGTCAATAGGGTGAGTACCCTGTAGGGTCACTGGTGGTGCTGTTGTATACATGCACAACTGCCGCTATGTGGTTGCTCCAATGTTGCTTCTTTTCACTGCTTAGGTCCCCAGCATGTTGAGCAGGGTTCGGTTGAACCTGTCCGGCTGAGCATCACCTTGTGGATGGTAGGGGGTAGTTCTTGTCTTCTTGATAGTGTACGAAGTATTTCTCCATCAGCACTTTGGCCACTGTGGAAGCCTTCTGGTCCTTGGTTGGAAAGGCCTGGGCATACCGGGTGAAATGGTCGGTTACTACCAGAACATTTCCTAGTCCACTCAGGTCGGGTTCGAGGCAGAGAAAATCAATGCATACCAGATCAAGTGGGCTTTGACTTTGCAGATGGCCCATTGGGGCAGCTTGATGAGGTAAAGTCTTTCTCTGGATGCATCGTGCACATGAGTGGCAGTATTCTTCAACTTCAGCCCTCATGCAGGGCCAATAGAAACTGTCCCTAACGAGTTGGATGGTCCTTTCCGCCCCTAGGTGGCCATGGTTGTCGTGCAGAGCAACCAGGACTGTCTCTCGGTACTTCTCAGGCAAGAACAATTGCCATTTGTCTTCTAGGTCATCAGAGGGGCCCCTTCGGTAGACCACTCCCTGATGCACCTGCAACCTGTCCCACTCCTTCCTCAATAGGCGAGCCTCCTTTGAAGGGTGGCGTAAGAGTCTATTTGGATCCTGATTCTCTAGGGCCTCCAAGACCAATCTCCCCATGGGGTCTTCCAATTGGTCAGATCTCAACTCTTTTTTTGACAATTTTGGCAAGTTATCTTCCCCCAGTTAGGTTACTCCACAGTATTGCTTGGGAACTCCTACTATGGTAACCCCTATCTCTTCTGCTCTTGAGCCGCCACTGGTTTGGAGTTCAGCCCCTTGACAGAGGGGCCGCACCCCGTCGGGTGCCACTTGGGTCCAGTCTTCTGTACTGCAAGTGGGGACGTGAGATCTTCTAGACAAAGTGTCTGCATCTCGGTTTCCAGCCCCAGGTCTGTATTTCAGGCTGAAATTGAAGGCAGACAGTGCCGCCAGCCATCTATGTCCTGTGGCATCCAACTTTGCTGTGGTGAAAAGATAAGTGAGGGGGTTGTTGTCGGTTTTCACTGTGAATTCCGCCCCATACAAATAGTCTCTGAGTTTGTCAACTACCGCCCACTTAAGGGCCAGGAACTCCAACTTATGGGTGGGGTAGTTCTTCTCGGAGGGAGTCAGACTTCTGCTCACATACGCAACAGGCCTCAGTTGCTTTTCATGCTCCTGGTACAGCACTCCTCCCAAACCATCATGACTGGCATCTACATGAAGTTCATAAGGCTTCTTAGGGTCTGTGTAGGCCAGGACAGGGGCAGTGGTTAATGTCTTCTTTAACATCTGGAAGGCATTCTCACACTTCTCGTTCCACTGGTCCTTGACTGACTCCCCTGGCTTTCTGGGGCCTGTGTCGTCCTCTTCCCCCTCCGTCTTAAGCAGCTCATTCAAAGGCCTGGCTATCCGAGCAAACCCCTCCACAAACCTCCTGTAATAGGAACATAATCCCAGAAAGGATCTGAGCTCTGTCACAGTGGTGGGCCTGGGCCAGGAGGTGACTGCCTCCAATTTTTCGGGGTCTGTGGCTACCCCATCTTCAGACACTATGTGCCCCAGATAGTTGACTGATGACTGATAGAATTGGCATTTTTCAGGTGAGAGCTTGAGTCCTTCCTCACTCAGTCTCTTCAAAACTTTCTCCAGCCTCTCTTCATGTTCTTCCAAAGTTCTTCCGAAGACAATGATGTCATCCAAGTACACTAAGACTTTGATGAGGTTCATGTCTCCTACAGTCTTCTCCATAAGACGTTGGAAGGTAGCTGGGGCTCCAGACAGACCTTGAGGCATCCGATCAAATTAAAAGAACCCTACTGGGGTTATGAAAGCCGTCTTCTCTTTGTCTTCTGGATGCATCAGGATCTGATAGTACCCGCTCTTGAGGTTCATAACACTGAACCACTTGGCTCCAGACAAGCTCTGTAGGGCATCCTCTATCCTCGGAGTGGTATACTGGTCCGGTATGGTTCTCCTGTTGAGGGTCCTATAGTCTATGCACAGCCTCAGTGACCCATTCTTCTTCCGGACCGCCACTATAGGGGAGGCATAGGGACTTCTAGATTCTTGAATCACCCCTGTTCACTTGAGCTCGGCGAGCTGCTCCCTCAAGTCTTCGAGGTCTGCTAACAGAACCCGCCTAACCCTCTCCCTGAAGGGCTTGTCTTCCTGGAGGCGGATTCGATGGGTGGCACTCCTAGCACACCCCACATCGAATTCATCTTGGGAAAAGATCCTTTCCCACCTAGTCAACTGGGCCTTGGCTCTCTCTTTCCAAGCCCTGGCCAGGTTTGGATTCTCCATGGAAAGTTTCTCCCACACAGTACTTTCTCCATCTGTCTTCTCCACATCTGATGAAGCAACTGGGGTAGCTGGGCTCACCCGGCCCAGTAACAGCCTGGCTGGGATTTCCATGGGGCCATCCGTGGTATTTCTGACGCTCACCGGCACTTTACAATGAGCCTTCTTCAGGGCCCTCACCGGGACCACTTCTGGGACTACTTCTAAGCCCGAATGTTCTTCCCTTGGGTCGGGTTCCAACATGACAAAAGGGCCAGGCTGCTCCCAAGTGAGTTTCACTGTGGCTTTCAAGCAGGTTACTTCACCGGGCTGCAGCACTATTCCCCTTCTCCCCAGCCTCCAGACCTTCCCTACCCCCTCTTCCGGGGCCTTCTGTTCCAAGATCAGCCGTTGGTAGGCTGTCTTCAACATTGGGTGGATCTCAGTGACTGTGAGGTCTTTCCTTCTTGTCAGAGGGGCCAGAAGTCTTCGGACCAGATCCGTGTTGGTCCCTATTATTAAGGAACTCTTGTTAGCTCCAGGCGGTCGGGGCCATACCACAGCTAAGGTATCAAACACTTCAGCCTTCCCTTTTATGGACGGGTCAAAAGTCAGTTTTATAGGCAGATAGCCATCATAAGGGAAACTCTCTGTCCCAATTCCCCATATCTCCAGCTCTTCAATCATCTGGATGGGTAGGTGACTTAAATGCTTGTCATAAAAGTCCCGGTACAACAGGGTCACTTGCGCCCCAGTATCCAATATGGCTCTTGTGTAGACTCCCTCCACTTGAACTGGTACTATCCGGGAGGGACCCACCAGCTTCTCTGGATATCGCTTCAAGGGGGTCTCTTTCTTTTGATCTTTGCATTTTCCCTTTTGACTTTCTTTCTTCCATTTCTCTTTGGACTTAAGTCTCTCTTGGGCCTGGTATGCATTGATCTCCCTCCTTTTGATGGGTGTAACTACCCGCTGAGGGACACTACTCTCTTTCTTTGGGGTGCGTTCCTTCTGAGGAACCTTGCGTTTCTTCTGAGGGGTCTTCTCCATTCTTTTCATGTGCTTCTCATTCAGTTTGGAGCTCACTGGAGATGATGGGCACCCGGTTGACTCCTTCACTTCCTGAAGTTTTCCGGCGGCTTGCGGTTATTCATCTTTTTTTTCTTTGGACTGGCACACACGTTGGCGAAATGGCCAGCTCCTCCACAATTGAAACAAATCACATCCCCCCAATCTTCCAGGGATGCGGGCGCTGAGGTGTTGGGAAACAGCTCCTTTCTCTGACTTTCCCTCTCTGGTTCCCTTGACTTCTTTTCCATCAGGGAGGTCAGCATCCCCAATACTTGGGACATCTGCGACTTCAAGGTATCCACCTGAGTCTCTTTCCAGGGTCATGGCCGTCCTGACCATCACTGGAGGAGGATTTACTGACTCAACTGGTAGGCTCCTCTTCTTCTCCTCCAGCATAGCTTCTTCCTCTCTGACCACTCGAATCAAGTCAGGGTACTCCAGGCTCTTCCCGTCTGGTCTTGTACTTAGCGTCAATGCGATGGGGTCCAAGGGCTGAGATCCTCTCATCACCTGTTGAACACGGGCCTCATCCACCTTCCGTGGGTCAATCCCCTTCTTAAGAATCATCTTATGCAGGATCTTATCCAGGCACCTCATGAACTCTGACAGTTTCTCTCCTGTCTTCTGGTAGCAGTGCTCCAGCTGATAGGTGAGCTCAGTGATTTTCTCTGTTCCACCGAACACATTCTGCAGAATGTCCAGACAGTCCTGAGCATCACAGTCTGTCTTACTCATCTTGAGGTTGCGTATGGCCTCTAGGGCAGGCCCCTTCAAGCTCTCGGGAATTCTCTGCTTCTTTCTGTGGTCTGGGACTTCCCATTCTTCTAGGGCCTGAGTGGCACCGTCTAACCACTCCTCAAACCCCTCTGCACCCGAAGGTACAGGTTTCCTTCATGAGAATATTCTAAGTTTTCTGTATCCTGACATTTGGTAATCTGTAGGATCCTTCTTACACTGGGCTACAAGATCCCCTAGGACCGCGCACAACTCTGCGCTGAGGGTGGCAGATGGCGACCCGGGACTTTCCCTTTTTTTCTGTTTTTCTGCTTTTGGGGTGGGTGATGGAGATAGTTTCGGTGTCTGAAACCGTCCTCCTGGCTTGAGCGGCAGCGCGTGCATTAGGCTATAAGTCTGATCATCTATAGCTTCTACACTTGGGTTCTTGAAATGTTCTGGGACTCCGTCCTTCCACTCTATTAATGCGTGAGTCAGTGAGGAATTCGTCCTGACATCCACCACCCATGCTTTCTGATACGGTGACAGTGACATCACTAGCTGCTTCACCGCTTCTTCTTGCCAGATCCCTGGGAGTTCTATGACTACTACCCCGGCTGGATCTGTGCCGACCGCTTTACACCACTGTCCTACTTCTAGTGGGTCAATGCTGGTACTTTTGGCGCGCTACTTGCTCTAACAGGATCCCGGACTCGAGAGCCCCCACGTGTAGCGCTGAAAATGGCCATGAAAAAATTGGAACATGCTCTAATTTTTCTCGTCGTTTTTCACATCGTCGTTTTTCTCGTCATGAAAAACGGGCGTGTGTGCCCTTTAACGACGTGAAAAAAAATGTGCATGCTCAGAATCAAGTATGAGACGGGAGCGCTCATTCTGGTAAAACTAGTGTAGCGCTACCCCCAGTTAAGAGAGCCGCTGGTTTGATTTTGGGCCCTGCATACAGCACCACCAACCCCCGGCAATCTTACTCGACCCACTCTGGCACAGTTAGTCTAGGGTTAAACTTATATCACATTCAGTACTATTGTAAGGGGCAATCTCTTTTACAGTAAGACAACACACTGAGGCGAAAGATTAAATGCAACGGCTTTACTTTTTTATATCAAAAGCATAGGCAGAACAGAACACATGCAACTTGCTTACAGAGCCCTGTAGCAATAGGTGTAGCACACAATAATGGCCCAGCGCGGTAACACACCGCGCGCAGCTATTATGGTGTGCACGCCCTGTGGCATACTAAACAATATTCTATCTCCCCCCCAAGTCAGGCCTGACATAGAATATTTCTCAGTCTTTTACCCTATGATTTCTTCGCATGCAAACTTTCGGTGGTGCACTTGATGAGATAATATTTGTAATCCACAAGTAAGCAGTCTCAAGGAACACTAAACTGGAGACCCTTCAACTCTGTCCTGCTACGGGTCTTCCAATGGAACAACAAACAACGATAGGTGGGCCAAGGCAGTCTATAGGCCTAAACATGGTACAGTCTATTGGTTTGAGCAAGTGCTCGCTCACCACTCCGGACGCGATCCCAGTCCGGGACTTCCACCTGCTGTGTCTCCGCACACAGCGTCTGCAACGATCGTGTCCCCGATCTAACTGATGTCCTCACTCGACAAGTCCGGTGCCACCCAGGCTCCGCAGTGGGGTGGAAGGCTCTTTGGAAGTTGCGCAAGGCCCAGGCTCCAGGCCTTGCACTGCAGCAGATCCGCACAGGAAGAAACTCTTGCTTGCAGCGCGGTGTCCTAAGAGACCGAGCTCCGCCTCGCCTCCTCCTTAAATAACCCCTCCCATGAGTCTCTGCGGTGGCCAACTGGGGTTCTGGGTAACGTAGTCCCGGAGCCTTAAAGGAGACCCCGCTATACAAGCGTTCGTAATGGAGATAGCACATTCATCACGCTGAAATGGACTGAAAAGCACAAGGCTGAAAAGCACGAATCGTCGCTCAACAAACTTTACTAACATGAAGTGTGGCGCCATCCAAATGGAACTTCCCCTTTATAGTGCCGTCGTACGTATTGTACGTCACCGCGCTTTACTCAAGCATTTTTTTCCACGATAGTGTGTAGGCAAGGCAGGCTTGAGAAGAATCACGTCGAGAAAAATGCCGGTTTTTTCATTGACATTAAAAACGGTCGTGTGTAAGCGGCATAAGACTGGTATGCCATTAAAGTTGATTTGCATATAAAGGCAGACGTCCCAATACTTTTGGTAATTTAGTGTATCTTAGTGCAGACTTATGGGAAAATCAGGGAGCCAATCACACAAGCAGGAAATGACATTTCTTGGGGCATTCTGTACACCATGATTTTTACCATGTAGCTTATCTGTAGTGGGCATGGCTCAAAAGGATTGATTAAGCCAGTGAGAGTTGGTTGTGATAGTCATGGTAACATAGCTACAGTAGGTTTACATAAACATAATATTTTTTTTATTTTTATTTTTTACCTAGGAACTATATAACCTTATTCTTTAGTCTTCTCTTGCAAATTTTATTCTGCGATTTGTCTATTTTTTTCGTCTCTTTTAAAGGCACAAAATAATATTTCTAAGATAAAACATGGTTTTTGCTTTCACGTGTTTTTTTTTTTTTTAAATCTGTATATTTTTTTATGCAGTGCTTTTATAACTAACAAACAAAATCAGAAAAAAAAGATTAAATAAGGGACGGAAGGAAGGTGTTAAATAGAAGAACCAATTCCATTATTTTAGAGTTAATATAGAAGGTAAGTTAGAAAAATTAGGAGCAATATATCTTTAATCACATACCACATGATGGCACTAAAACTAAGTATTCCAAATTACACCACTCCACATATACCCAGAGGTGTTAACTTTGAACAGCCATCAAAAGCTGTTGAAACCATATGTATATGAACCATATACTGTATAGAAACCCCCCCCCCATCCCCCCAAAAAAGCATGATTTTGATACTTTTTTTTGAGGGGGTGGCAACGGCGGTATTTGAGGGGGAGTGGCAGCAGTGGTACTTGAGGGGGTGGCAGCGGTGATCTTGAGGGGGGTGGCAGCAGTGGTACTTGAGGGGTGTGGCAGCGGTGATGTTGAGGGGGTGGCAGCGGTGTTTCTTGAGGGGGGGCGGCAGTGGTGGTGTTGAGGGGGGTGGCAGCGGTGTTACTTGAGGGGGGGTGGCAGTGGTGGTGTTGAGGGGGTGGCAGCGGTGTTACTTGAGGGGGATGGCAGTGGTGGTGTTGAGGGGGGTGGCAGCGGTGGTAATTGAGGGGGGTGGCAGCAGTGGTACTTGAGGGGGGTGGCAACGGTGATGTTGAGGGGGGGTGGCAGCGGTGGTAATTGAGGGGGGTAGGCAGCGGAGGTACTTGAGGGGGTGGCAGCGGTGGTACTTGAGGGGAGGTGGCTGCGGTGGTACTTGAGGGGGGTGGCTGCGGTGGTACTTGAGGGCAGGTGGCTGCGGTGGTACTTGAGGGGGGTGGCTGCGGTGGTACTTGAATGGGGGTAGCAGCGGAGGTACTTGAGGGGGGGGTAGCAGCGGAGGTACTTGAGGAGGGGTGGCTGCGGTGGTACTTGAGGGGGGTTGGCTGCGGTGGTACTTGAGGGGGTGGCTGCGGTGGTACATGAGGGGGGTGGCTACGGTGGTACTTGAGGGGGGTGGCTGCTGTGGTACTTGAGGGGGGGTGGCAGCAGTGGTACTTGAGAGGGGTGGCAACGGTGATGTTGAGGGGGGGTGGCAGCTGTGGTACTTGAGGGGGGTGGCTGCGGTGGTATTTGAGGGAGGTAGCAGCGGAGGTACTTGAGGGGGGTGGCTGCGGTGGTACTTGAATGGGGGTAGCAGCGGAGGTACTTGAGGGGGGTAGCAGCGGAGGTACTTGAGGAGGGGTGGCTGCGGTGGTACTTGAGGGGGGTTGGCTGCGGTGGTACTTGAGGGGGTGGCTGCGGTGGTACATGAGGGGGGTGGCTGCGGTGGTACTTGAGGGGGGTGGCTGCTGTGGTACTTGAGGGGGGGTGGCTGCGGTGGTACTTGAATGGGGGTAGCAGCGGAGGTACTTGAGGGGGGGTAGCAGCGGAGGTACTTGAGGAGGGGTGGCTGCGGTGGTACTTGAGGGGGGTTGGCTGCGGTGGTACTTGAGGGGGTGGCCACAGTGGTACTTGAGGGGGTGGCAGCGGTGGTAATTGAGGGAGGGTGGCTGCAGTGGTAATTGAGGGTGGTGGCTGCGGTGGTACTTGAGGGGGGTGGCAGTGGTGGTGCCATCCTCTCCCACCACCACCTGTGCCTCTTACTGATCCCATCCTCCCACCACTGATCTCATCCCTACCCCCCCCCCCCCCCATCGCTTCTGTTGTAGAAGTAATGGGGGGGGATAAGGATGAGATCAGTGGTGGGAGGATGGGATCAGTAAGAGGCACAGGTGGTGGAGGTTGGCATTGATTGCTCAGCTCTGCAATATGTCACTTACCGTCGATCAATCGATTCCCTGGGAATTCCGTTCAATCGGTCACGGTCACCGTCACTGTGCCTTCTCCCGCCAGGATGCCTTCTAGACGCCGGGTACAGGTACTCCATGCAGAGAAGAAAGCTCCTCCCCCGCCTTCTCTCATTGGTGTCAGCAGGTCTGATGACTTAATTTTTCAGTGTCCGCCCCAGTCTCAGCGGCGGAACGGCCCCCCACACTGGCGGGCGGGGGATGGGCCCCTCACACGAGCGGCGAGCGGGCCCCCCGGACTTGGCGGAACTACAGGGCCCAGTCACAATGGCCTCCCCCTCCACCTAATTAGTGGCCCACATGCACATGTCCCCATATAAAGGATAGGTAGAGGTCTCAGCACTGCGTGGCTTTGATAAAGAAGTTTTATACTTCGAAACGCGTCAGCCGATAGTGCGCCCCATCGCGGTCTCCTTGATCGGTCGAAGTGTGGTTTGGGTTCACATGCTGCAGCTTCCAAGGCACTGTTTGTACAATGCGAACTTTTGTACTAGTTTTGTGAGTACCTTTTCATTGCTTTCATTTTAAATAAATTTTCCTAAACAATATCACACCAGGCTGGTGCGCCCTTGTTTTTTCCCTTTTTTTCATTTGCTACTAGGACACCCCTATCCACGAAGGGCAGCAAGGCCAGTGCTTTCGTTGTAGACTATTGAATGGTTGATGGTCATCTCGTGCGCAGGATTGTTTGTTGTTTTTCTGCCATTTTTATACAATGGCAACTGTTGCGACCCTGATAATTCCGCCACTGCTATATATGAAACTATTTAGAAGTAGTGTATTTTTACATGGTGTCATATTAATACCACTTTTATTGGTTGTAATGAACTATAATGAATCAGCTATGGTAGTTAAAGTGTTACTAAACCCAGGACCCTGCATTCACTATATCTAGTCTCCCACAGTACACAGAACATGGAAAGGCAGTTGTTTTAGTAAATATAAACTGCTAATACCTCTTCTCATCAGCAGTATGTAGCAGTCTTATGACTTCTATCAGTGTCTGGTTAAAGCTTGCAGGAGTTTTCATTCTCCTCTGACAGTCCTATGAGGCTGCAGAACCCCTGACCCTCTGTCTGGACAGTGCTGGTTGGCCCTGTGCTTATCACATGCACTCTCCCAATAAAAATAAAAACTTTCTAGCAATACAGACCAAACTGGGCATGTGCAGAGTGCCAGAGGCTATGTTTTATCAGTAGATGCATTAGGGACTATGGAAGAAGGGGAGGATCAGAGGAGACAGAATCAAACAGTCTTTTAACACAATGCAGAGGATTAACCCCTTAGGTTCCACAGTGAGTATAACAAGTATGCTTTACTGCATATACAGTAAAGGGTTTGTCCTACCTAAACACATTGACACTAAAGCCTCATACACACGATCGGACTTCCATCGGACAAATATGTGGATTTTTGTCCGAAGGGCGTTGTCCGTGAACTTTTTCTGCATACAAACGGCAGAACATTTTCAGCCAACATACACCAAACTATGTGTTTTTTCTGCTCTTTAGCGCCACCCTTTGGCAAACTTCTGCTAATGTTGTCTGATGGTTAGCATTGGTTCAGAGCATGCGTGTTTTTTACTTTGGGTTTTAGTCCGACGGATTTGTGTACACACGATCGGATGATCCGACGGAACACATTTGTTGTCGGACAATTGTCCGATGGAGCATACAGACGGTCGGATCGTCTGACAAAACACGTCCATCGGACACAGAGCCGATCCGCCCTATACGCTCACTACGCAAGCTGCGTAGGGCCCCACAAATTACTTGAGGCCCCGCCTCCCCCTCGTGTCCCTGCCTCCCCCTCGTGTCATAGCACGTCAATTAATGTTTACAACATCCATGACAAAATGAAGCGAAACTATCCTTCTGGTCACGAAAAGAGGAAAAAAAACACCATGAGAGTGAATTTGCGGGAACAACAATCAGGTATACTTGTGTTCTCTCCTCTTTGATGTCAGAAAAGTAGAGTTATGTTCATGTGCATTTCTATTGTGTTTTTTCGGTCTTGCTAACCTAGCTGGGCAGGCAGGCAGTGCATCTCTTGGTCTGTGTCTAGCTGCTAATGCCAGTCACTTCCAGGGCTGTGTTTTGTGACTTTGTGCCTGACAAAAGTGAGAGTAAAACACAATTATTTATTAAGTTTGATAAACGACAAAGTGCAACGGTGTTTGTTTACTGCAGCTCGGAAAAGATAACCGCGTCGGGTGTGTTATCATGCGTTAGGCGCGTGCACGAAATGAAGCGCGCATTTTTCAAGCAGAAATATATGTGAAGACCAGACAGACTGTAGGCTACAATATATGGGATTGTATTGGGAGCACTGAAGTGTCAGGTGTGACTGTGTGGCAATGGCAAATGGTTTACATAGCTCACGGCATCACGGGTCAGGTAGAGGGCCCCTTAGCAGAATTTTGCTTAGGGCCCCAGGGAGGTCAGGATTGGCACTGATCGGACAATTGTTGTCGGAATATCCGATTGTGTGTACGGGCCTTAAAGGGGTTGTAAAGGTTAGTTTTTTATTTTCTAAATAGGTTCCTTTAAGCTAGTGCATTGTTGGTTCACTTACCTTTTCCTTTGATTTACCTTCTAAATGGGTTTTTTCTTTGTCTGAATTTCTCACTTCCTGTTTCTCCTCAGTAAACTTCACCCCATCATCCGAGTGGTGTGGAGTCATCCAGAACAGCTTACTGAACAGCTTACTGAGGAGGAACAGGAAGTGAGAAATTCAGACAAAGAAAACAAAGAAAAAAAATATTTAGAAGGGAAATCAAAGGAAAAGGTAAGTGAACCAACAATGCACTAGCTTAAAGGAACCTATTTAGAAAATAAAAAACGAACCTTTACAAACTCTTTAACACTTGCACTGACACTAAATACAAATCCTTTTTTCTTCTTACCAAAAAAATACACTGATCTTGAAGCGGACCTTCAGTCATTTTTTCATCTTTCCCTCTATTAAATCTTTTGCCCTTTAACTTTTATCTTTTTTTTCTGCCAGTAAATACCTTATACAGCCCACTTCCTGTTTCTTGTCTGGTAAAAAGCCTAGGATTATGACATCATGTGAAAAAATATATAAGTGTAGGAGGGGTGAGTGGCGCTGCCCGTCACCTGAAGAGTGAACCTCCTAGGTGAGTAAGGCCCCATGCACACGAGACGCTGTTATTTGCTGTTGAACGCGCGTTCAGAGGCAGTTGGACGCTTTTTTCAACTGCTCCTGAACCCATTCAATGTTATCCTATGTGTCCATGCACACACTCTCGTTTTTTGGCGTTTACAAGCAGTTGCGTTTAACCTCGTTTTTCCAGAAGCAAAAAAATGGGTTCAGACGCAAAAGTTTTCCACGTTTCAGACGCTAAACGCGGCTAAACGCGGCTAAACGCGGTACCGGCGTTTTGCCGCGTTTGCGTTTATAAGCGTTTTTAAAGGTGACCTATTTTTTAACATTAGAAATCTCAAAAATGATGGCAAATGATGAAAAACTATTAAAAAATATAAAAGAAAACTGTAATTGCTTGCATTGCATTGTGGACAATCCACAACTTGTGGCAGGTAACGTGGCAAGTGGACAATCAACAACTTGTGTCAGGTGATGTGGCCAGGTGACGTGGCCAGGTGACGTGGCAAGTGGACAATCCACAGCTTGTGGCAGGTGACGTGGCCAGGTGACGTGGCAGGTGACGTGGCCAGGTGACGTGGCAGGTAACGTGGCCAGGTGACGTGGCAGGTGATGTGGCAAGTGGACAATTCACAACTTGTGGCAGGTGACGTGGCACGTGAT
Organism: Rana muscosa; assembly: GCA_029206835.1. Taxonomy (NCBI): domain Eukaryota; kingdom Metazoa; phylum Chordata; class Amphibia; order Anura; family Ranidae; genus Rana; species Rana muscosa. The sequence goes on along the minus strand of CM055118.1, from coordinate 827,655,280 downwards.
GTGGCCAGGTGACGTGGAAAGTGGACAATCCACAACTTGTGGCAGGTGACGTGGCTAGATGACGTGGCAGGTAATGTGGGCAGGTAACATGGCTAGGTGACGTGGCAGGTGACGTGGCAAGTGGACAATTCACAACTTGTAGCAGGTGACGTGGCTAGATGACGTGGCAGGTAATGTGGGCAGGTAACATGGCTAGGTGACGTGGCAGGTGACGTGGCAAGTGGACAATTCACAACTTGTGGCAGGTGACGTGGCTAGATGACGTGGCAGGTAATGTGGGCAGGTAACATGGCTAGGTGACGTGGCAGGTGACGTGGCAAGTGGACAATTCACAACTTGTGGCAGGTGACGTGGCATGTGATGTGGCCAGGTGACATGGCAAGTGGACAATCCACAACTTGTGGCAGGTGACGTGGCCAGGTGACGTGGCAGGTGACGTGGCAAGTGGACAATCCACAACTTGTGGCAGGTGACGTGGCCAGCTGACGTGGCAGGTAACGTGGCCAGGTGACGTGGCAGGTAACATGGCCAGGTGACGTGGCCAGGTAACGTGGCAAGTGGACAATCCACAACTTGTGGCAGGTGACGTGGCAAGTGGACAATTCACAACTTGTGGCAGGTGACGTGGCTAGATGACGTGGCAGGTAATGTGGGCTAGGTGACGTGGCAGGTGACGTGGCAAGTGGACAATTCACAACTTGTGGCAGGTGACGTGGCATGTGATGTGGCCAGGTGACATGGCAAGTGGACAATCCACAACTTGTGGCAGGTGACGTGGCCAGGTGACGTGGCAGGTGACGTGGCAAGTGGACAATCCACAACTTGTGGCAGGTGACGTGGCCAGCTGACGTGGCAGGTAACGTGGCCAGGTGACGTGGCAGGTAACATGGCCAGGTGACGTGGCCAGGTAACGTGGCAAGTGGACAATCCACAACTTGTGGCAGGTGACGTGGCACGTGATGTGGCCAGGTGACGTGGCAAGTGGACAATCCACAACTTGTGGCAGGTGACGTGGCCAGGTGACGTGGCCAGGTGACGTGGCAAGTGGACAATCCCCAACTTGTGGCAGGTGATGTGGCAAGTGATACGCTAGATACAAGTACACTGCTGCTCTCTCAGCTGCTGCTACTCACTCTGGTCTCACAAACTGGCTGAAATGGTTAAAATTTACTCTTTTTTGAGCTTAGGGAGGGTCTATGATGAAACGCTTATAAACGCAAACGCGGTTAAACGCCGCTAAACGCTGCCGCAAACGCGGCAATACGCGCGTTTATAAACGCTGGTTTCAGCGTTTAAAAACGTGTGTTCAGCAGAGTTTGCACCTGCGTCTCGTGTGCATGGGGCCTTACTCTCCTCAAGTGAGAGTGCAATTAACCAAGTGACAAGCAGTGTAATATGTCAATGTTTAAATTTGATGTATTTAAAGGGGTTCTCACAATATATCCTATACCAAAAAGGTGCATATATGCTGTGCTCTATTACTTGTTTGCTTACAAAATTGTGCATAGGTTCCAACTAGAACCGTGAAAATAAAGAATATCGAAATCAATGTACAAAACACAATATGAGAAAAAAGCATCCAGAAATTCATCAAAATTCATAAGAAAAAATTCCTCCTAATTGATCCTCACAAAAAGAAATATAATAAATGAATGTGCGAATGAATATATATATATATAAACAGTATATATAAAATCTATGTGCAAGAAAAAGATATAAAAAAAAAAGAAAAATAAAAATAAAGTCCAGTCTTTGTGGTGCAGATAACAAAATTCCAAGTGACTTGTGCTGGTATCCAAAGTGACTCGTGCATAGAATATCTCATTACATGGGAGAAATGTGCTAGCTGCAGATTCCACTGCTGTTTTTTAGCAGTGGAATCTGCAGCTAGCACATTTCTCCCATGTAATGAGATATTCTATCGGAGCCACGGAGGAGGTGATTAGAGGACCTTACCTACTGCAAACGCTTCATTCTCATAGGGATATAAGGATCTGAATACCCCAAGGTTGGATGCCAAAGAGGAGGTGATCACTCTGGAAACTGCCATACACTCCCTAGGTTAATTGCAGTCTCACTTGAGAAGAGTTACTTACCTAGGAGGTTCACTCTTCAGGTGACGGGCAGTGCCACTCACCTCTACACTTATATATTTTTTCACATTGTTGGTGCTCTGACTTTGGAGCCCCCAAGGGGAGGCAGCAGCCCAGTCTACACCTAAGCGCAATTTATTAATTTATATATCTTATGACATCATGCACAGCTCTCTCTCTCACTCCCGTGAGAGTTTGCCAGGAAGGGAGGGGGGATGAGTCATAAGAGGGCCAATGAGAGCTGCAGAGCTCAAGGTGTGCCTCTGTGTGTCTGTGTAAATCCAGGAAGTGAAAGGGCAGCTGCTTCAGCCACCCACAGTTGAAATGGATGCAGCCAGACTCAGTGGAGGGAGATTTCTGCTGCATATTTGGCAAGTACAGAATCACAGTATATATAAAATAATATGCAAAGCGATTGGAGGGACGCTTCAGAATGGCAAAGATGTTTTTATTACAATTTATGTGAGAAGACTGCAGTTCCTCTTTAACACTGCCAATAACTGCCACTTACACTGACACTAGCACTAACAGTTACTAACACTCTGACACTAACACCTACACTGACACCATTAACACTCACTAAACTAGATCAAGCCCATAACTAGTTCATCCTTATTTTATTTGTTTTTCATACAGAGTTCTCCTCTAGATGAGGGAAAAATGCATTGTATCTTTTCCTCCTGCTAGAGGAGAAGTCTGTTGTTTCTATTTTTCACAGAGGAGAAACAACACAGGGATGGGCTATAGAGTTAATTATCACAGTAATAGCCAATCAGAGGCTATCACAGTGATCATATGATTGGGATTCCATTACCCCGTGTCCCAATCATGAGTAGAGACCCAAAACTGTGCTATAAAAAGATTGCCAAGACCCTGAAACTGAGCTGCAACACTGTGGCCAAGACCATAGAGCAGTTTAACAGGACAGGTTCCAAACAGAACAGGCCTCGCCATGGTCGACCAAAGAAGTTGAGTGCACGTGCTCAGCGTCATATCCAGAGGTTGTCTTTGGGAAATAGACATATGAGTGCTGCCAGCATTGCTGCAGAGGTTGAAGGGGTGGGGGGTCAGCCTGTCAGTGCTCAGACCATACGCTGCACACTGCATCAAATTGGTCTGTATGGCTGTCATCCCAGGAGGAAGCCTCTTCTAAAGATGATGCACAAGAAAGCCCACAAACAGTTTTCTGAAGACAAGCAGACTAAGGACATGGATTACTAGCACCATGTCCTGTGGTCTGATGAGACCAAGATAGAGTTATTTGGTTCAGATGGTGTCAAGCATGTGTGGCGGCAATCAGGTGAGGAGTACAAAGACAAGTGTGTCTTGCCTGGGGCTGCATGGGTGTTGCCGGCACTGGGGAGCTACAGTTCATTGAGGGGACCACGAATGCCAACATGTACTGTGACATACTGAAGCAGAGCATGATCCCCTCCCTTCAGAGACTGGGCCGCAGGGCAGTATTCCAACATGATAACGATCCCAAACACACCTCCAAGACGACCACTGCCTTGCTAGAGAAGCTGAGGGTAAAGGTGATGGACAGGCCAAGCATGTCTCCAGACTTAAACCCTATTGAGTGTCTGTGGGGCATTATCAAATGGAAGATGGAGGGGTGCAAGGTCTCTAACATCCACCAGCTCCGTGATGTCGTCATGGAGGACTCCAGTGGCAACCTGTGAAGCTTTGGTGAACGCCATGCCCAAGAGGGTTAAGGCAGTGCTGGAAAATAATGGTGGCCACACAAAATATTGACACTTTGGGTCCAATTTAGACATTATCACTTAGGGGTGTACTCACTTTTGTTGCCAGCGGTTTAGACATTAATGGCTGTGTGTTGAGTTATTTTGAGGGGACAGCAAATATACACTGTTTTACAAGCTGTACACTCACTACTTGACATTGTCATTTCGTCAGTGTTGTCACATGAAAAAATATAATAAAATATTTCCAAAAATGTGAGGAGTATACTCACTATTGTGATGATACTGTATATGCGGCAGCTAGGATTATGCAGCCATGCATAAAGAAGCAGATTTAGGGCCTGCGTCAACAGGCTTCTGCTCCTATTAGAGCAACTTCTCTCCCCATACAAATGAAAGAGAATTCAAAAGCAGCTTAAAACAGGCTGATGCAGCTTAGAAGGAGGTCAAATGCAAGTCACATGCACCTGTCAATTAAATCTGAATGTTTTTAAAAAGCATCTGAAACCGATCTAAAATGCAAGCAGAATCCACCTGAGAGCGGGTTGCATTTGCCCATGGACATAAGTCCTTACTATTTTACCTGTAACTCTGTAGTGATATAATGGCTTTATAGGACTTGTTCAGATAACTGGTGAGCTATCTGTGCAAGGTTCAGATCATAACTTACCTAGGTAAGCTTTGCAGGACCAGTTTGTAAAAACTGCACTAGAGCACCATTATTGCTTGGACACTCATCTAGGTTCTTGGCAAATCAGTCAAGGGATAAATAGAGAGCAGAGTAGGCCAGAATGGAAAGCTTTTGTTCCCCATGCAATACTGTGTGCACACTTTTTGGTACGGCTTGTTTAAGGAAGTGTATTCACTTTAATGGGCAGCCCTATGTTTTGAAAGCACACAAAAAAGTGTGAGCATCCTTCTTTTTTTTTAATTGCAACTCACCAAAACACGTGGCACTTTGTTTCCATGTGTTTTGGCTTGTGATCTATCATGCATGTTAACAAGGTGCGTTGGGATGCCTTTAAGAATTAAAGTGTGTATACAAAAAGGATACATGTTTTTGTGTACAGTGGACATTCACACAACCTTGCTTAGTTTATATCTGTGCATTGCACAGATGTAAACAGAGCATCAGAATACCATTTACAGGCAGAAAAGTGTGAGATAAAAATGGAGCATGTAACGCTCAGAATGTCTGTTTATATCAGGCTCATTATTAGTTGTCTGTTGTTTTGTTTGCTCTTTACAGGCAGAACAAATCATGTTCTATGCCAGTGATGGCGAACCTTGGCACCCCAGATGTTTTGGAACTACATTTCCCATGATGCTCATGCACTCTGCAGTGTGGTTGAGCATCATGGGAAATGTAGTTCCAAACCATCTGGGGTGCCAGGGTTCGCCATCACTGTTCTATGCTGTCTATTCTGCTGTCTGGAATTCGGATGCCTTTCACCTGTTTTGGACCAAATTTTGAAGATAGAGGCATGAATCATGTACACCTTGCCTGATAACCTAATTTATCCTGTGTAAAAATAGAATACTGTGTTTGAACATTAGAAAATAGAAAAATGCAGATACAAACAAATAGCTCAGATCAAAGGCAAATTTTACTTACATGTAAAGGGAGACTAAAGGTTTTATTTAACATGTTTATCAATGTCTATATACATATATACAGATTCCCCTATAGTACATTGATATTAAATATCTAGTACCTATATTTGCAATTCATATTACATAGATTGAACTACAAGAACTGATGCCCATAATATTATGTGCAATATATACTTCTTATTACAATTTATATACCATAAAGTGCTTAGTGATCCAAAAATAAATAAACCTGTTATAACTCATTAACAGTGCCTCATGCTGAAAACACACTTTTCGATGCTACATTTCTTTAAAATGCTAAGTATTTTTCTTTCACAATATTTTTATTGAGTAAAAACAAACTCACAAAAACAGTGAACAGACGCCAATAAAGTGTTAAGTATTTTTAACCAGTCCAAAAGTATTTTCGCAACGTGCTCCACAAATTTCCTTACATATTTCCAAAATGTGCTGCACAGCTTATTATGCCTCTGCTCAACGTGTGACCCCATTCCTTCTATCACCTCCACCCCAGCAAGAACTCACCAGACCGTATGACCCCTTATATTTCAAATGGGTTAGCTTTTCCCAACAGGGACCAATCCTCAAAGGTCTTTCACAATTGTATTTATTTAGTTTATTTCAATGCCCATTCACTGCAGGAAAACATAGACTATAAAAACATAGAGTATAATTTTAACTGCATAAAAACAATAAGAAATAAACTCAGATTCAGCAATCCCTTAAGATGTTGTAGGAATAAATGTGTGGGGGCAAAGCTACAGATTCTGATGTAATCGTGCACGGATGGGGGGTCACACTTGCAACAAGCAAACAGGTGGAGCCGTCTACTATACAGCACATGCAATACATATCCAAGTGCTGGATTTACTGTGTTTCCCCGAAAAGAAGCCCGGGTCTTATATTAATTTTGGCAACAAAAGACACAGTAGGGCTTATTTTTGGGGTAGGTCTTACCATGTAATGTGCTGTCTTCTCTCCCCCTCTCTTTCCCTGCCTAACAGGAATCCCCAGTGTGAAGTGACTTAAAATGCTTGTAAAATCCTATAATCCACTCTATTACAATAGTATATAGTGTCCACCATGCAGCCTTGTGCCCACCAATGCAGGCTGCCTGTGCCCACCAATACAGCCTGTGTCCACCAATGCAGCCTGTGTCCACCAATGCAGCCTTGTGCCTACCGATGCAGCCTTGTGCCCACCAATGCAGGCTGCCTGTGTCCACCACTGCAGCCTGTGTCCACCAATGCAGCCGTGTGCCCACCATGCTGCCTTGTGCCCACCATGCAGCCTTGTGTGCCCACCATGCAGCCTTGCGTCCACCATGCAGCCTGTGCCCACCATGCAGCCTGTGCCCACCATGCATCCTGTGCCCACCATTAAGCCTGTTACCACAATGCAGCCTTATGACCACCATGCAGCTTTGTGTCCACCATGCAGCTTTGTGTCCACCATGCAGCCTTGTGCCCACCATTCAGCCTGTGTCCACCATGCAGCCTTGTGCCCACCATTCAGCTTGTGTCCACCATGCAGCTTTGTGCCCACCATTCAGCCTGTGCCCTTCATGCAGCCTGTGTCCACTATGCAGCCTACCTGTGCAGGGTAGGAGAGTAACAGGAGAGCTGCCCAGGTGATCAGAGCGGAGCGCAGGGAACACAGCGATAACAGCTTTAATTTCAATTGCCGTGTTCCCGCCGCTCAACGTCATATACAGCCCCCTCCCCTGGCCGGTTGACCCGTCACCGGGATTGGATGGGTGATCTGTTTATCAAAGTCCCAGGACCAGGAGGAGGGGCTTCATCAGACAGCGAGAGGCGGGGAACGCGGCAATTGAAATTAAACCTGTTATCGTTGTGTTCCCTGCCCTGCACTCTGATCACCTGGGCGGCTCTCTCTCTCTCTTCCCCTCCACGATCGCTGGGAGAAGGACTCCCATTCCACCCAGGCTGCCGGCGGTGCTCGCCCCCCCCCTCCCGTTCCCAGGCAGCCATATAGCTCGCCATCCCTCAAAATCCACTCTCAAAATGCGAGCAGGTGAGTGGAATTTGTGAGGGCTGTATATATATATATATACAGGCAGTCCCCGAGGTACAAACAAGATAGGGTCTGTAGGTTTATTCTTAAGTTAAATCTGTTTGTAAGTCAAAACAGGTCCATTTTTTAAGCGTAGCTCCAGCCAAAATAAAAAATTTTAAGCTCTTTGGATAGCCTAGGGAAGGGTTAACACCCCTGTAACATTTGTTTTGCTGTCTGTGCCCCTGTTCAGAAGATTTCACCTCACTTTCTGTCCCAATGACAATTGGATTTTGAACATTTTGGGTTGTTGTAGAAACAAGCCTTGGTTATAAAGCATCAGTGGAGACACCTTTTTCCCATAATAACTCTTACAGGAGTGAATTTCCCTTCCTAGGGGTAGATTTCCTCTCACTTCCTGTTGTCTCCTTCCATTTGTAAGTAGGAGTCATTTGTAAGTCAGATGTTTGTAGCTAGCCTTTATATATATTATATATATTGTGAGGGGGTTAACTCGGTAGCGGGTGTGTGTGAACCCCTGGATGGGCTCCCCACACAAAAACAGGCCCAGCAGACGGAGGTTGTGGTTTTCAAGATCAAAAGGTGCGGTTTATTTCTCTATTTACAGTGACAAAAACACAGCAAAGCAAAAAGAAACATAAACAAAATAAATCCTGGTCAGCTTGACCTCTGACTAAACATGCAGGTTTCCCTAACTAAAAACTGGGATCAGCCTGGTGCTGTCCTAGTCCCTAAGTCCCTGGTTTAGTAAATGTCCAAACAAATAGCCACACAGGCTTTGTCTCACCGCACAGGGGTTCACTCTCCCTAGACAGTCCACACAGGTCTGGTTCCAGGCATGAGCAAACACCTAATGAAGCTGGGAGTTTTTATAGAGGCCTTAAACGAGCTGACAAGCTTCAGCTGGTCTCATCAACTCCCTGCCTGCACGACGCCCAGCACTCTCCCTAGAGGTATGAATCATCCATGAGCCCACTAGCCTCAGCTGGGCTTCATCAACTCTCTCCCTAGTTGTATAAGTCGGCATAAAGCCTGAATCTGGGAGAAATATACCTACCCCCCTGGATGCAACCAGGTGACTTTACCTTCCTGCTGTCACATACCCCCCCCTCTTGTTTTAACCTTGGGGTTGGAACACCAGCAATCAGGCATTCATGTACTCGAGACAAAGCATCCACATTCCCCATTTGAACGCCAGGGCGATGCTTTACTGTGAAGTCGAATTCCTGTAGGGCCAGGAACCACCTATTTACTCTTCTATTTGTCTCCTTGTTTTGAGCCATCCACTTTAACGGAGCGTGATCCGTAACCATGTCAAAGTGCCTACCTAGCAGATAGTACCGAAGGGAATCTAGAGCCCACTTCACCGCTAAACACTCCTTTTCAACCGTGGCGTAATTTACCTCATGGGACTTCAACTTCCTGCTGAGGTAAATGACTGGGTGCTCTTCCCCGTTCCAGACCTGGGACAATACTGCTCCTAACCCCACATCTGACGCATCACTTTGTACGACAAAGTCTTTAGAGAAGTCGGGTGAGTACAACACTGGCTGGCTACATAAGGCTTGTTTCAAGAATTGGAATGCTGCCTCAGCCTCGGGGGTCCATTTAATCATGACCGACCCTTTCCCTTTCGTCAGGTTGGTTAGGGGCACAGCCTTAGAAGCAAAGTGGGGAATGAAGCGCCGATAATAACCCGCGATTCCCAGAAAGGCTCGTACCTGCTTCTTGCTGTTGGGACGTGGCCAACTCTGGATGGCCTCGACTTTGTTGAGTTGGGGTTTTATTACTCCCCTGCCAATGGTGTACCCAAGATATTTGGCCTCCTCCTGCCCAATGGTACACTTCTTGGGGTTAGCCGTAAACCCCGCTTCCCGGATAGAGTCTAGGACTGCTTGCACTTTTGGCAGATGTGAGGCCCAATCTGTGCTATGGACAATTACGTCATCCAGGTAAGCCGCAGCATACTTCCGATGGGGCCTCAGTATCTGGTCCATTTTCCGCTGGAATGTGGCCGGCGCATTCTGTAACCCGAACGGCATTCTCTTATATTGGAACGCCCCGTCTGGGGTTACAAATGCGGTTTTCTCTTTGGCCGACTTGGCCAGGGGAATTTGCCAATACCCTTTTGTGAGGTCAAGAGTCGTCATGTATCGGGCTGTTCCCAGCCGGTCGATCAACTCATCTATACGTGGCATGGGGTAGGTGTCAAATTTTGTAACTTTGTTCAACTGACGAAAATCGTTACAAAATCGCCAGCTCCCATCCGGTTTAGGCACCAACACAATGGGACTAGACCAATCACTTTGGGACTCCTCTATCACCCCTAAGTTCAGCATTTTCTGTACTTCCTCCCGTATTGCCTCCCGTCGGGCCTCTGGGATCCGATAGGGTTTTAACTTCACCCTTTCACCGGGCGGGGTAATAATATCATGCTCTACCCCAGATGTTTGTCCCGGCAGCTCAGAGAACACCTCCTTGTTGCGAAGCACAAACTCCTTAACCTCCTGTTGTTGGGGTTGTGACAAGGTGGCTGCTATTCCAACCTCCGGAATCACGCAACCAGTTTGAGCTGGTGACCAAGTTTCTGCGACTAGGGACTCTCTATCCCTCCAGGCTTTCAACAGATTAACGTGATAGATCTGTTCGGGCTTTCGCCTTCCTGGTTGTCTGACCTTGTAATTCACTTCGCTCACTTTTTCCATTATCTCGTAGGGGCCTTGCCATTTGGCAAGGAATTTACTTTCAACCGTAGGGACAAGTACCAATATCCTATCCCCCGGGGAAAAGGTACGGGTCTTGGCTCCACGGTTGTACACTCTCTGCTGTGCCAACTGCGCTTGGGCCAAATGTTCCTTCACGATGGGCATTACCTGTGCAATTCGATCTTGCATCAGGGCGACATGCTCAATCACACTCCTGTGGGGAGAACTCTCACTTTCCCAAGTTTCCTTGGCAATATCCAACAGCCCTCTTGGGTGTCTCCCATACAGTAACTCAAAGGGGGAGAATCCCGTAGAGGATTGGGGCACCTCCCTAATAGCAAACATCAAATAAGGAAGTAGACAGTCCCAATCCTTTCCATCTCTATCCACCACTTTCTTCAACATTTGTTTTAGGGTTTTGTTGAATCTTTCAACCAGCCCATCGGTTTGGGGGTGATACACAGACGTACGCAATTGCGTCACTTTGAACAATTTACACAGCTCTTTCATAACCCGGGACATAAAGGGTGTACCTTGGTCCGTAAGCAGTTCTTTACAAATACCCACCCGGCTAAAAACAAGAGATAGCTCTTTGGCTATGGTTTTGGCCGAGGTATTTCGGAGAGGGATCGCTTCTGGATAACGGGTGGCATAGTCCATTATAACTAATATGTACTGGTGCCCCCTAGCGGACTTGATTATAGGACCTACCAAATCCATTGCGATCCTCTCAAACGGGACCTCAATGATGGGTAGAGGGACAAGCGGGCTACGGAAATGTGGCATCGGGGCCGACCTCTGACACACAGGGCAGGAGGAACAATAATTTTCTATGTCCTTCATCACCCCAGGCCAATAGAATCTCTGTAATACCCTCTCTCGGGTTTTCTCTGTCCCCAGATGACCTCCAAGAATGTGCCCATGGGCCAACTCCAACACCAACTTCCTGTAAGGTTTGGGCACCACAAGCTGCTCAACGGTTTCTTCTGCCCTTTTTGCCACCCGATACAGTAGGTCCTTCTCTACGCTGAAGTATGGGTAAGTGCAGGTATTATCTGGGTTCACTAACTCGCCATCTATTTCCACTACGTTTTCCCGTGCCTTTATTAGGGCGGGGTCTTTTAACTGTTCTGTGGCAAAATTTTCCCTGTGAACCTCAAGATCAGAAAACTCCACAGACGGTAGGTTTTCGTCTGAGGAGGTGGGCTCCTCTCCAGTTTCTTGAGTCTCGCCTGCCAATACTGACAAGGGAAATTCTGGAGAGTCCTCACCACTCTCAGAGGAGTTCTGGCTATCACCTTCCTGGTACATAGGGGCACCAGTGGGGGGCTCAGGATCATCCCACAGTTCCCAGAACTTCGGAAAATCCCTTCCCACAATGGCATCATGCGGTAATTGAGATACTAACCCCACTGGATGAGAGAGGGTACCTTTGGGGGTCTTGAAACACACTGTAGTCACTGGACACTCTCGGGTGTCCCCATGCACACAAATAACAGCTACCTTGCTATTCCCAGAGACCTCTGTTTTAACAAATTCAGCCTTTATCAGGGTCACAAGGCTACCTGAATCCAGTAATACCACAACATTTCTACCATTAATACACATTTTGCATAAATGTTTCTCAGTTCCCCGAACGGCAGTGCATGCGACTGTCGCACACAGCGACTGACGTCTGTCCGTCAGAAAGTCACATTGCATGGGTTCCTCCACAACCGGGCAATTTGCTGCAATATGTCCCGTTTGCCGGCAGCGGTAGCAAACAATCCTTTTGGCTGCCTCTTGAGCCCCCGACTTCCCAGGCTGTTCTCGCCAAACCCTGGGCAGAGCTCCCACTCTCTCACTCTCTCCACCCTCACCCCTTGGAATCATCTTATCCGCCCCTGGGGATGGTCTGGTCTTAGGGTGGAAAGTCCGAGAGTCTCTGGAAGAGGCCGTCAGGTTCTCTGCAGCCAAGTATCTCTCTACACGATCCACAAGTTTACCGGCCGTTTCTGGGTCTCCATGGCTTACCCACTTTTGAATGGTGGTAGGAAGAGCTCTCAAGAAACGATCCATCACAACACGTTCCACAATCTCCGGTGCGGACAAAGTCTCTGGCTGTAGCCACTTCCTGCTCAGGTGAATGAGATCATACATTTGAGACCTGGGGGGTTTTCCAAGCTGGAAAGTCCAGTTATGCACACGCTGAGCCCGGACAGCCAGGGTGACACCCAGCCTTGCCAATATTTCAGCTTTTAGCATCCCATAGTCTTTTGCTTGGTCAGGCTCTAGGTCATAGTAAGCTTTCTGCGATTCACCAGTTAACAGAGGAGCCACCAGTCCAGCCCACTGCTCCTCAGGCCACTTTTCTCTTTCAGCAGTCCTTTCAAATGTGGTCAAAAATACCTCTGGATCATCCTCTCCAGTCATTTTTGTCAATAAACGACTCACCCCAAAGGACGCGGTATTAGTGGGACGGCTTTCCTCACTGGTCTGCGGACGTTGCTGCATTACTGCTTCCATCTGTTGTTGTAGTCTCTGCTCTTGCTTCTGCAACAGGTCTATGAAGCGGGCCTCAGATTGCTGCTGGGCTTGTTGCTGGGCTGCGAAGCTCTTTTGCAAACCTGCATTTGTCTGCTGTTGATTGGCATTTGCTAGAGCCAGCTGTTTCAGTATCTCCTCCATGCTGGCTTAAAAAAAAACTGCCACTGGTTCTCCACCAACTGTGAGGGGGTTAACTCGGTAGCGGGTGTGTGTGACCCCCTGGTTGGGCTCCCCACACAAAAACAGGCCCAGCAGACGGAGGTTGTGGTTTTCAAGATCAAAAGGTGCGGTTTATTTCTCTATTTACAGTGACAAAAACACAGCAAAGCAAAAAGAAACATAAACAAAATAAATCCTGGTCAGCTTGACCTCTGACTAAACATGCAGGTTTCCCTAACTAACAACTGGGATCAGCCTGGTGCTGTCCTAGTCCCTAAGTCCCTGGTTTAGTAAATGTCCAAACAAATAGCCACACAGGCTTTGTCTCACCGCACAGGGGTTCACTCTCCCTAGACAGTCCACACAGGTCTGGTTCCAGGCATGAGCAAACACCTAATGAAGCTGGGAGTTTTTATAGAGGCCTTAAACGAGCTGACAAGCTTCAGCTGGTCTCATCAACTCCCTGCCTGCACGACGCCCAGCACTCTCCCTAGAGGTATGAATCATCCATGAGCCCACTAGCCTCAGCTGGGCTTCATCAACTCTCTCCCTAGTTGTATAAGTCGGCACAAAGCCTGAATCTGGGAGAAATATACCTACCCCCCTGGATGCAACCAGGTGACTTTACCTTCCTGCTGTCACAATATATATACATACATACACACTGTATATACATCTCTGTACAGATCCATGGTCGCTCCACAACTAAATGTCATGTACACATCTTTTCCATGTTTTTTGCTGTATCCTAGAAAAAAATCCATATAAAAACTATTGAACTATTGTGGAAAAACATAATGCAATTGTCTTTTATTTGATATTCAGCATTACTGTTTACATTCTGCAGTTTACAATACACTGATAATTTACATGACCAATGATTGTGAGAAAGTATCCCTTTGGCTCAAAACAACCACCTTTAAATACATGTATTCCTATATACCATACCCATGTACTTAGTATATCAATTAAACGCCACTCATTTCATTAATGTCTTGAGCACACAATAAGTGGCTGTATTCTCAACATGTTTTATTATCCACTTCTTTAGGAGATCAAGGCAATCTAGGTAACAATATATAACATATAGATATACACTCACTTAACAGACTTCAATGCAATACACACATGCAGTAATAATCAATTATTTTCAGCACTTACAAATACACAAAAAGTAGTATAGCCTAATAGGACCTAGATTCCACCTTCATGTACCTGTATAGCCTCCCCAGTGGGTGACCTTGCTGGGGAGAGTTCACAAACCAGGTTTAAAATTTCCTTGTCTAAACATACCCAGGAAATAGCATATGATAAAGGCCCCACCTTAGCCATCACATATTTGTATTAACAAAAATATACCTACCAGAGTAACCCTCAAAAATATCTCTAACTTTAAGCTCCCAGCTTGCAGAGGGGTACCCATATCTTATAACTAGTATATTAATCCCAAGTCCCCAAGATGTCACAGTACTCCCTATTTGCCCTGCCTATCAGTGGTATCATTTCCCATAGCTCCAATAGGTGTCTCATCTACACAAATAGAGACAAGAAATGCATTAATATGCCATCAATAATCTTCAACATAAAAGTAAACAATACATACGGAGGTGTAAGGAGATAGTCCAGTTTATGGTAAAGATGGCTGCAGCTTTTATGTATTTCTCATATGTCTTAACATGGCATATGATGTCATTCCTAATGGAAGCTAGTCCCCACATGCAGTGGAGCAAAAGGGAGAGCTGAAAAGGGGGACATCGAGCATGGAGGAGAATTACATTTCCACCACACGTATTGGGTTGTGCACCCACCAAATAGCACCCCCTATGACTGAGTAACCCATCTTGCACATGTAGAAGTCACTCCCTCGCATGTCCAGACAGTCCTCATAGAAACAAAATTGGCTGAGGGGAGGCAACACACACATATCAATGACCACCATTCCCCCAGGGCTTAACATATCACTACAGTATAAATCAAATCAAAATAGTATACAACTCCAAGGAAATAAATTCATAAAACATAAAAACATGAAAATAGGACATCATGTTTGCACATATTACTCTACCTAACGAGTTATCAATAATAAAAGTCACAAGCGCTCTAAAACTCCAAGATAACAAGTTCAAAAATGTCTCTGTATACTCAAAGACCAGGCGTCATATGTCCATCAACTTCTTCCTGTTATTCCTCTCTTTATCCTGCCTCTGAATTCAATATTCCTTTACAGTGATCTAAAAAAAAAGAAAGAAAGAGAAATATAATAAAGTGCAGTATGTTCAACCAACCATCTTATCTTATGTGCTCACTTTATCAATAACATTTTGTGTCAATAAATAACCATATGTGTATTTGTTCTCCAGTGTACTTCCTTATGTAGCAGGTATGTACTATTTAGGGGCAGCATCTGAGTGGTAGTATGACCCAGATGCACGAATTGGTAGAGTAGGGCTGTTTTCATTCGTGTGAAGACATCATGGGTGTTCAGTTCCCTGCGGCTCAGTAGGTGGCGCTGTCGCTTTGAGCTGGGGTTGAACCACCACTGCAGTGCCGTACCTTTTTTTGACCTCTCGCAGCAGCTGTACAGCGGGGCAGGGAACCTGCTGTGCTTGCTGGGAGAGGGGATAAAAGGGGGCGGACATCTTCACCACAAGGTCCGAGTCCCAGGCACCTTCAGCCTGAGGGCTGCTGTCCGTGATCGGTGTCTAGGCTCCTTTGGCCTGGACACGGGGAGTTCGTGTTCCATCCCAGACACCTTCAGTCTGGGGTGAGGTACTTAACCGAAGGCCTGGGGCCCAATACCTTCCACTGGGTCCCGCAAGGGAGGGATCGTCCTAAGGTGCCCCTGGCGTCGGGTGCCTGAATCCAGGGTGTAAGGGACCGGAGAAGGTGACCTTCCCGTAGAGCTGGTGCAGCATATTGCCGGTGCCGGGAGGGTCTCCGGAGACCGTCCGGATGGATGTCTTTCCCAAACAAGGGCCAACTATGAAACGGAAGGTAGTTCATGTTTCACAGCCGGTGGCAGCGGTCCACTTCATCAACCACGGTCGGTGGAAGAGTCCTGCTCCCAGGCCCGTGGCAGGGGGCCTCAACAGTTCACCCGGTCGGTGGCAGTGGCCAACCTCACGGTCGGTGGCAGAGACCGTGCGCCAAGCCTATTTGCACTAGAAGGAATAGGAGAGTTCACTGTGCCTGGGCCTGCTCGTATCCACACCCCTGTCTGTTCATTTAAAAGTTCAACTGATGCTGTTCACTTGTTAAGAAGAATAAAGGAGTGTTGGACTTTTTATGGTGTGGGGTTTTATTACTGGCATTCAAACCTCCACAGGAGAAGCAGAGGCTCCATCCAGAACACAGGCCCGAAGGTAAAACAAGTGTTGGCTTTCACCTCTGCACATTAGAGGACATAGGCCATAGTGAACCTCACCCCACATACCCCTGGACAAGCCAGCCGTTACACTGACAAGGGACAAGGGGGTGAGGCCGCTACACTTATATACCCTTACCCTTCATATACAGTATCTCACAAAAGTGAGTACACCCCTCACATTTTTGTAAATATTTTATTATATGTTTTCATGTGACAACACTGAAGAAATGACACTTTGCTACAATGTAAATTTGCTGTCCCCTAAAAATAACTCAACATACAGCCATTAATGTCTAAACCGCTGGCAACAAAAGTGAGAACAGTCCTAAACGAAAATGTCCAAATTGGGCCCAAAGTGTCAATATTTTGTGTGGCCACCATTATTTTCCAGCACTGCCTTAACCCTCTTGGGCATGGAGTTCACCAGAGCTTCACAGGTTGGCACTGGAGTCCTCCATGACGACATCACGGAGCTGGTGGATGTTAGAGACCTTGCGCTCCCCCACCTACCGTTTGAGGATGCCCTACAGATGCTCAATAGGGTTTAGGTCTGGAGACATGCTTGGCCAGTCCAGTACCTTTACCCTCAGCTTCTTTAGCAAGGCAGTGGTCTTCTTGGAGGTGTGTTTGGGGTCGTTATCATGTTGGAATACTGCCCTGAAACTCCTACCACCATGCTTGACTATAGGCAAGACACGCTTGTCTTTGTACTCCTCACCTGATTGCCGCCACACACGCTTGACACCATCTGAACCAAATAAGTTTATCTTGGTCTCATCAGACCACAGGACATGGTTCCAGTAATCCATGTCTTTAGTCTGCTTGTCTTCAGCAAACTGTTTGCGGGTTTTCTTGTGCATCATCTTTAGAAGAGGCTTCCTTCTGGGATGACAGCCATGCAGACCAATTTGATGCAGTGTGATGCGTATGGTCTGAGCACTAACAGGCTGACCCCCCACCCCTTCAACCTCTGCAGCAATGCTGGCAGCACTCATACGTCTATTTCCCAAAGACAACCTCTGGATATGACGCTGAGAACATGCATTCAACTTCTTTGGTCGACCATGGCAAGGCCTGTTCTGAGTGGAACCTGTGCTGTTAAACCGCTGTATGGTCTTGGCCACCGTGCTGCAGCTCAGTTTCAGAGTCTTGGCATCCTTCTTATAGCCTAGCCCATCTTTATGTAAAACAGCAATTTTTTTTTTCAGATCCTCAGAAAGTTCTTTACCATGAGGTGCCATGTTGAACTTCCGGTGACCAGTATGAGAGAGTGAGAGCGATAACACCAAATTTAACACACCTGCTCCCCATTCACACCTGAGACCTTGTAACACTAACAAGTCACATGTCACTGGGGCGGGAAAATGGCTAATTGAGCCCAAATTGGATATTTCCACTTAGGGGTGTACTCACTTTTGTTTCCAGTTGTTTAGACATTAATGGCTGTGTGTTGAATTATTTTGAGGGGACAGCAAATGTACACCGTTATACAAGCTGTACACTCACTACTTTACATTGTAGCAAAGTGTAATTTCTCTAGTGTTGTCACATGCAAATATAATAAAACATTTACAAAAATGTGAGGGGTGTACTCACTTTTGTGAGATACTGTATGTTAGGCATCATATGACGGCCTCCCAGAACTAGCCTTCTGCGCTGTAGCCGTCATTCGGTTATAGCACGGTTGGCAAGTGGTTAAAGTGGCTAAATAAACCGTTATTCCTTCTTTTTGTTACTCTTCAGCGTGACTTGTGCAGGTAATTCTGGGGATTACTTGCACAAGTAACACTGAAGAGTAGTGATGAGCCGAACACCCCCGGGTTCGGTTCGCACCAGAACCCGCGAACGGACCGAAAGTTCGAACGAACATTAGAACCCTATTAAATACAATGGATGCGAACGTTCGAATTCTAAAGTGCTAATTATAACAACTATTATGCATGTTATTGTCATAAATAGGGTTTGGGAACCCGGGTTGTGCACCAGGGGACATGTATCAATGCAAAAAGAAGTTTTAAAAACGGTCGTTTTTCGGGAGCAGTCATTTTAATGATGCATAAAGTGAAAAAAAATAAGTCAAATATTCCTTTAAATATCGTACCTGGGGGGTGTCTAAAGTATGCCTGTGAAGTGCCACGTGTTTCCCGTGTTTAGAACTGTCCCTGCAGAAAATGACACTTCTAAAGGAAAAAAAAGCCATTTAAAACTGCTTGCGGCTTTAATGTAATGTCTGGTCCCGGTAATATGGATGAAATTCTTTAAGAAAAATGGCATAGCTACCCCATGACCCCCCCCCTACCCCAGCCCATTACCAGCCCCTTTGGGTCTTGTATGGATATTAAGGGGAACCCCGCACATAAAATAAAAAAGGCCCTATATACTCTGAACAGCCGTATACAGGCGGTGCATACAAGACAGGGACTGTAGGTTTGTTCTTATGTAGAATCTGTTTGTAATTTTGAACAGGTACATTGTTGAAGTGTAGCTCCAGCCCAAAAATCTATTTTTAAACTTTTTGGGAAACATAGGTAAGGGTTATCACCCCTGTAACATTTGTTTTGCTGTCTGTGCCCCTGTTCAGAACATTTCACCTCACTTTCCGTCCCAATGACAACTGTTTTTGAAATGTGGTGTTTTTCTTGAAACAAGGATTGCTGATAAAGCATCAGTACAGATGAGACCCCTTTCTCCCATATTTATTCTTACAGGAGAGAATTTTCCTTTCTAGGGGTAGATTTCCTCTCACTTCCTGTTGTCTTCTTTCGTTTGCAAGTAGGAGTCGTTTGTAAGTTGGATGTTTGAAAGTAGGGACCTGCCGTATATACTCTGCAGAAATAGGCCCCTTAGTTGTTGGTGTTGGCACAACACTGTAAGCACTCAGTTACTCTTGGTTGGTGCTGGAACGCCCTGCTGTCAACTATTATATCAGGAATTTTAATTACATATAATTGTTGAACAGTGGTAGTAAAAATTGGGGCTTTGATGGTGGTGCTGGTGCCACAACACTGTAAGCCCTGACAGTTACTCTTGGTGGGTGCAGCAATGGGCCCTGCTGTGAATTATTAGATCAAGAATTGTAATTACATGCCCCTTTTGAACAGGGGCTGAAAAATTGGGCCTTTCGTGGTGGTGGTGGTGGTGGCGTTGCCACAAGACTGTAAGCCCTCAGAGTTACTCTTGGTGGGTGCAGCAATGGACCCTGCTGTGAATTATTAGATCAAGAATTGTAATTGCATGCCCCTGTTGAACAGGGGCTGAAAAATTGGGCCTTAGGCACTGGTGGCACAACACTACAACCCCTCACAGATACTGTACTTGGAGCACAGCAATGAGCCCTGTTGCAAAGTATTGCTTCAAAAATTGTAATGACACGCCCCTGTTAAACAGGGGCTGAAAAATTGGGCCTTAGGCACTGGTGCCACAACACTCCAACCCCTCACAGATACTGTACTTGGAGCACAGCAATGAGCCCTATGGCAAATTATTGCTAAAAAAATTGTAATTACACGCCCCTGTAAAACAGGGGCTGAAAAATTGGGCCTTAGCCACTGGTGGCGGCACCCATAAACAAAAATGATCTTCCAAGCTATCATCATCAATCGTATCATTGAGGACTCGGAGGAGGAGGATAGCCAGTCAACATAACAGCACAGGCACTCAGCATCAGCATCAGTCTTGAAGGGATGTGACATGTTAAAATCAATTAGTCTGTTATATCAGCATCAGGTGTGTGGTAGCTGGTGGTGATCCAAGACTGGTTCATCTTGATGAAAGTCAGTCGATCAACCGAGTCGGTGGACAGGCGCACCCTGTGATCCGTGACAAATCCTCCAGCAGCACTGAATGTGCGTTCCGAAAGAACGCTGGATGCAGGACAGGCCAGTAGCTCAATTGCATACTGTGCAAGCTCTGGCCAGTGATCCATCCTCAAGACCCAGTAAGCCAGAGGATTTTCGGTGGGGAAGGTGTCCAAGTCTGACCTTGCCCCTAGATATTCCTGCACCATGTTTATCAGACGCTGGCGATGGTTGCTGGAACCGATCATACTTTGGGGCTGCGGACTAAAGAATTGTCTGAACGCATCGGTCAGACGGCCACCTTCCCCACCGCTCCTTCTTTGACTGGCCGAAGCCTCAGCAACTCGTTGTCCAGGACCAGGAGTTTGTAACCTCCCAGTCTCTGGGAACGCGTTGCACAGACCTTTCTGCAAGGCCTCCCGGAGTTGTCTCATCCTCTGCTCCCTCTGCGACGGTAACATAAGGTCCGCAACCTTACCCTTGTACCGTGGATCAAGGAGAGTGGCCAGCCAGTAATGGTCCCTCTCCTTGATCCGAAGAATACGAGGATCCTTCCGCAGACTTTGCAGGATCAGGGAGGCCATGCAGCGTAGGTTTGCTGAGGCATTCGCTCCGGAGTCCTCTGGGTCACTAAGGACGACATGATCCGCAGCCACCTCCTCCCAGCCACGTACAAGTCCACTGGTTTCTTGGGACTGTAAATCATCCCTAAAAGACTGCTGCTGATGATGCTGAGTGCCAGCCTCCACCTCCATGCTGACACAATCCTCCTCCTCCTCCTCCTCCTCCTCCTCCTCCTCTTCCTGTGCGATGGGTGGGACAGAAGGAACACTGTCTGGGTAAAGGGGGCCTTGAGAGGCAAGGAAGTCCTCCTCTTCCTGCCTCTGTTCTGCCTCAAGTGCCCTGTCCATTATTCCACGCAGCGTGTGCTCCAACAGGTGGACAAGAGGTACAGTGTCACTGATGCATGCACTGTCACTGCTCACCATCCTCGTGGCCTCCTCAAATGGTGCCAGGACAGTGCATGCATCCCTGATCATGCCCCACTGGCGTGGAGAAAAAAAACCAAGCTCCCCTAACCCTGTCCTGGTGCCGTAGTCGCACAGGTACTCATTGATGGCCCTCTGCTGCGTGTGCAGCCGCTGCAGCATGGCCAACGTTGAGTTCCACCTGGTGGGCATGTCACATATAAGGCGGTTCTTGGGCAGGTTCAACTCCTTTTGCAGCTCAGCCAGGCGAGCACTGGCATTATAAGATCTGCGGAAATGCACACAGACTTTCCTGGCCTGCCTCAGGACATCCTGTAAGCCCGGGTACCTGCCCAAGAACCGCTGCACCACCAGGTTAAGGACGTGAGCCACACAGGGCACATGGGTCAGTTGTCCCTGTCGGAGGGCGGAGAGGAGGTTGGTGCCATTGTCGCAAACCACCATTCCTGGCTTAAGCTGGCGTGGCGTCAACCACCTCTCGGCCTGGCCCTGCAGAGCAGACAGGACCTCTGCCCCAGTGTGGCTTCTGTCCCCCAAACACACCAGCGCAAGCACGGCATGGCATCTTTTTGCCTGCGTACTTGCGTAGCCCCGTGAACGGCTACGGAGCACCGCTGGTTCATAGGACAAACCACAGGAAGAGGCCATGGAGGAAGAAGAAGAGGAGGGGGTGGAGGAGAGAGGTGTGTCACAACCAGTAGTAGCATTTTGGAGGCGTGGCGGTGGGACAACCTCCAACACTACTGCACCTTGTCCTGCATCCTTCCCAGCTGCCAAAAGAGTGACCCAATGGGCCGTGAAAGAAAGGTAACGTCCCTGTCCATGCCTGCTGGACCATGAGTCAGCGGTAATATGCACCTTACCGCTGACCGCCCTGTCCAGCGAGGCCAAGACATTGCCTTCCACATGCCGGTAGAGAGCCGGAATAGCCTTCCGTGAGAAAAAGTGGCGTTTGGGAACCTGCCACTGAGGAACCGCACATTGCACAAACTCACGGAAGGGGGCCGAGTCTACCAACTGAAAAGGCAGCAGTTGAAGCGCTAGCAATTTAGCCAAGCTAGCATTCAACCGCTGGGCATGTGGATGGCTGGGAGTGAACTTCTTTCGACGGTCCAGCAGCTGGGGCAGGGAAATTTGCCTGCTAGAATCGGACGTCGGTGTACTGCTAGCAGAGTGGCCGCAAGTACTTGGCTGTGACACACCTAATTCTACACCTTCATTCCTCTCAGTGCATGTTTCAGAGAGGACTGAAGTTATAGTGGGGTTGGAGATCCCAGCTGATGCGGTGCAAGGAGAGGTCCGCTTTGTTCTTTGGTGTGGGTCTTTGAGGTAGGCT
Source organism: Rana muscosa (assembly GCA_029206835.1). NCBI lineage: Eukaryota > Metazoa > Chordata > Amphibia > Anura > Ranidae > Rana > Rana muscosa. Next base: position 827,632,957 of record CM055118.1, on the reverse strand, counting down.
TGCCAACGAGCTGCATGGCAGGTCAACATATGTCTGGTCAGGCATGTGGTACCCAAGCGGCTGATGTTTTGGCCACGCGATATACGCTTGAGACATATGTTGCAAACAGCAGCTGTGCGATCTGATGCACTAGCCTCAAAAAAGGCCCACACCAAAGAACTTTTTGAATGACGGGCAGAGGCAGCGCCCTGCACAGGCGGAGCTCTGCGGTGTGATTCCGTCGGTGTACTGCCCTTACGCTGGCCACCAAAGGGCATCCTGCCTCGTTGGAGATGTGCCTCCTCCTCATCCTCCTCCTCCTCCTCTCTCCTATTAGGCACCCACGTGGAGTCAGTGACCTCATCATCACCTCCCTCCTCATCACTGGAGGCAATCTGGCAGTATGCTGCAGCTGCTGGAACATGACTGCCAGATTGGTGTCCTTCTTGAGCATCCCCTCTGTCTGCTCTCACGCTACTGCCTTCCTCTAGCTGGGTTTCATCATCAGACCCTTCGAAACGCTGGGCATCCTCCTGGAGCATGTACCCAACACTGTGCTGAAACAGTTCGGGGGACTCCTCAGGAGGAGGACATGGTGGGTCTAGGGAAGGAGTGACTGATGATGAGTCTGACATTGATACCAGGGAAGAGGACGCTTTGGCAGCTGCTTTTCCAGTACCCTGAGCCTGGGTGAGAGAGGATGAGGAGGAGGAGGAGGGCTTGGTCATCCACTCTACCAAGTCTTCGGCATGATGTGGCTCAACATGTCCAGCTGCCGAAAAGAAGGACAAGCGTGTCCCATGGCCATGTGCTGATGACAATGCACCGCGTCCACGACCAGCACTGTTGCCCCCAGACACAGAGCCTGCTTGCCCTCTTTTATTGCCTCCTGACTGTCTGCCTCTCCTTGTTTGCCTTCCAGACATTCTAATAGATGGCCTGCAGGGAGATGGGAAAAAAGCAATAAGGGCTACCTTCAGGTGTCCTTCTCTGTCCCTTGAAACAAGGACTTTGACAGTGAAAGAAACTGACACACTCTCCCTACCTACAGTTTTCTGTCCCTAGAAAAAAATTTTTTTTAAAGCACAATTTAGCACAAGGAGAATTCACTCACTGTCCTTCCAGGTCCCTGGAAACAAGGACTTTGACAGTGAAAGAAACTGACACACTCTCCCTACCTACAGTTTTCTGTCCCTAGAAAAAATGTTTTTTTTTAAGCACAATTTAGCACAAGGAGAATTACCTCACTGTCCTTCCAGGTCCCTGGAAACAAGGACTTTGACAGTGAAAGAAACTGACACACTCTCCCTACCTACAGTTTTCTGTCCCTAGAAAAAATGTTTTTTTTAAGCACAATTTAGCACAAGGAGAATTACCTCACTGTCCTTCCAGGTCCCTGGAAACAAGGACTTTGACAGTGAAAGAAACTGACACACTCTCCCTACCTACAGTTTTCTGTCCCTAGAAAAAATGTTTTTTTTAAGCACAATTTAGCACAAGGAGAATTACCTCACTGTCCTTCCAGGTCCCTGGAAACAAGGACTTTGACAGTGAAAGAAACTGACACACTCTCCCTACCTACAGTTTTCTGTCCCTAGAAAAAATGTTTTTTTTAAGCACAATTTAGCACAAGGAGAATTACCTCACTGTCCTTCCAGGTCCCTGGAAACAAGGACTTTGACAGTGAAAGAAACTGACACACTCTCCCTACCTACAGTTTTCTGTCCCTAGAAAAAATGTTTTTTTTAAGCACAATTTAGCACAAGGAGAATTACCTCACTGTCCTTCCAGGTCCCTGGAAACAAGGACTTTGACAGTGAAAGAAACTGACACACTCTCCCTACCTACAGTTTTCTGTCCCTAGAAAAAAATTTTTTTTAAAGCACAATTTAGCACAAGGAGAATTCACTCACTGTCCTTCCAGGTCCCTGGAAACAAGGACTTTGACAGTGAAAGAAACTGACACACTCTCCCTACCTACAGTTTTCTGTCCCTAGAAAAAATGTTTTTTTTTAAGCACAATTTAGCACAAGGAGAATTACCTCACTGTCCTTCCAGGTCCCTGGAAACAAGGACTTTGACAGTGAAAGAAACTGACACACTCTCCCTACCTACAGTTTTCTGTCCCTAGAAAAAATGTTTTTTTTAAGCACAATTTAGCACAAGGAGAATTACCTCACTGTCCTTCCAGGTCCCTGGAAACAAGGACTTTGACAGTGAAAGAAACTGACACACTCTCCCTACCTACAGTTTTCTGTCCCTAGAAAAAATGTTTTTTTTAAGCACAATTTAGCACAAGGAGAATTACCTCACTGTCCTTCCAGGTCCCTGGAAACAAGGACTTTGACAGTGAAAGAAACTGACACACTCTCCCTACCTACAGTTTTCTGTCCCTAGAAAAAATGTTTTTTTTAAGCACAATTTAGCACAAGGAGAATTACCTCACTGTCCTTCCAGGTCCCTGGAAACAAGGACTTTGACAGTGAAAGAAACTGACACACTCTCCCTACCTACAGTTTTCTGTCCCTAGAAAAAATGTTTTTTTTAAGCACAATTTAGCACAAGGAGAATTACCTCACTGTCCTTCCAGGTCCCTGGAAACAAGGACTTTGACAGTGAAAGAAACTGACACACTCTCCCTACCTACAGTTTTCTGTCCCTAGAAAAAATGTTTTTTTTAAGCACAATTTAGCACAAGGAGAATTACCTCACTGTCCTTCCAGGTCCCTGGAAACAAGGACTTTGACAGTGAAAGAAACTGACACACTCTCCCTACCTACAGTTTTCTGTCCCTAGAAAAAATGTTTTTTTTAAGCACAATTTAGCACAAGGAGAATTACCTCACTGTCCTTCCAGGTCCCTGGAAACAAGGACTTTGACAGTGAAAGAAACTGACACACTCTCCCTACCTACAGTTTTCTGTCCCTAGAAAAAATGTTTTTTTTAAGCACAATTTAGCACAAGGAGAATTACCTCACTGTCCTTCCAGGTCCCTGGAAACAAGGACTTTGACAGTGAAAGAAACTGACACACTCTCCCTACCTACAGTTTTCTGTCCCTAGAAAAAATGTTTTTTTTAAGCACAATTTAGCACAAGGAGAATTACCTCACTGTCCTTCCAGGTCCCTGGAAACAAGGACTTTGACAGTGAAAGAAACTGACACACTCTCCCTACCTACAGTTTTCTGTCCCTAGAAAAAATGTTTTTTTTTAAGCACAATTTAGCACAAGGAGAATTACCTCACTGTCCTTCCAGGTCCCTGGAAACAAGGACTTTGACAGTGAAAGAAACTGACACACTCTCCCTACCTACAGTTTTCTGTCCCTAGAAAAAATGTTTTTTTTAAGCACAATTTAGCACAAGGAGAATTCACTCACTGTCCTTCCAGGTCCCTGGAAACAAGGACTTTGACAGTGAAAGAAACTGACACACTCTCCCTACCTACAGTTTTCTGTCCCTAGAAAAAATGTTTTTTTTTAAGCACAATTTAGCACAAGGAGAATTACCTCACTGTCCTTCCAGGTCCCTGGAAACAAGGACTTTGACAGTGAAAGAAACTGACACACTCTCCCTACCTACAGTTTTCTGTCCCTAGAAAAAATGTTTTTTTTAAGCACAATATAGCACAAGCACAAAACACACTGACACTCTCCCTACCTATCCTTCTCTTTCCCTAAACTAAAGGAATCCAGGTTAAGCAAGAAAGAAATAAAAGTCACTGTCCCTGCCTATGCTGCTCTATCCCTGCTCCGGAACACACTACACTAGGCCGCCGTGCTGGCGGCCTTTTATAGTGTGGGGCGTGTACTAAACCCCCTCAGCAATAATTGGCCACAGGCATCCTGCCTGTGGCCAATCATTGCTCTCCTCGCTGCCGGCGCTGTGATTGGCCAAGCATGCGGGGTCACAGTGCATGCTTGGCCAATCACAGCGCCTGGATGACACTGCGATGGCGTAGTGCATTGTGGGCCGTTCGCGTCACTCGAATTTGGCGCGAACGGCCCAAATCGTTCGATCTTCGTCGAACGATCGAACAGCCGATGTTCGAGTCGAACGTATGTTCGACTCGAACACGAAGCTCATCCCTACTGAAGAGCAGCAAAAAGAAGGAACAACAGTTTATTAATTTTTGGATTTCTGGAAGTCCGGTAAGAAGTTTGGAGTGTTGATGGACATATGACGCCTGATCTTTGGTTGTACAGAGACATTTTTGAACTTGTTATCTTGGAGTTTGATAACATTGGTCACTTGTATTATTGCTATCTCTTTCTGTAAGGGGAACAGATTGATTCCAGCTGCTAAGGGAAGAAATATTGATTATTACACTTTGTTTACGTTAGAGGTGAGGTTCCAGTTCCCTGTTTAGGAATACTCATTTCATAACTACTGCAGGAAAAAAAATCAAATAATTATATAAAAATATATTGTTCAAAGACTTAGAAGACTTCATTAAATGTAACTTTTAAGGTTAGAAACACTGTAACGTATGGTTTCATAACTGCATTTGCTCATTCCTTTTGTTTTCTTTCAATTTCTAAAGACTACAAATCCTACCTTGCTGCCTTCAAGCTGTGATTCATCTGCTGACTCTGCGTCATGAAACTCCTCTTCTCAGCACCTCTGTGATTCCGAAGGCAGGCTCTGTGAATTGTGTGACACAGCATTACCTACCCACAGGGCATAGTGAATACGTGTCACACAATTCAATTAAATAATGTGTGGGGATATTCACAAAGCAAGTTTACAAACTTCAAAATCATATAATGTACCACGGTAGACTAATAATAACTGAGTACAATGTGGAAATAAATACCGTATTTATCGGCGTATAACACACACTTTTCCCCCCTGAAAACGGGTGCGTGTTATACGCCGATAGTGTACCTCAGAGGGGAAGGAGGGGGATGAGCGCCACCGGAATTCACAGAGCCGTCATCTCCTGTTTACTCGGCTCTGACGTCACACACACAGTCCCGCCTCCGCCAGTGCTCTGTCAATCACAGGAGCTGGTCCAATGCCGATGGCGGAGGCGGGACTGTGTATGTGACTGCCGACAGAGAGCCGAGTAAACAGGAGATGATGGCTCAGGGATTTCCTGCACTGCATGAGAGATGGTGAAGCTGCAGATGGGCATCAGGCTGCATTGATGGGAGATGGGCTGCAGATGGGCACAGATCAGGCTGCAGATGGGCGCAGATCAGGCTGCAGATGAGTGCATATCAGGCTGCAGATGGGCACAGATCAGACTGCATTGAGGCTGCAGATGGGCACAGATCAGGCTGCAGATGGGCACAGATCAGGCTGCATTGAGGCTGCAGATGGGCACAGATCAGGCTGCATTGAGGCTGCAGTTGGGCACTAATCAGGCTGCATTGATGGGCACTGATCATTATTCTGCTTCAAAGTGGTTTATTTAAAAAAAAAAAAAAATTCCTGAAACTTCCCTCTTAAATTGAAGGTGTGTGTTATACACCTGTGCGTTCTTATACGCCAATAAATACGGTATATGATTTTACATTTTGACCATAGATGTGCTTTAATAATGTGATAATGGATATAGACCTACATTAATGTTTCTTTTATTTCTCCAGAGATTTCTTGCATCAAATTGTACCATTCTTAGTTGTTTTGTGCATGCTTTTCTATTACATTAACTCCACTGTCCTGAACTATCCATCCAAGGAATACTTTAACTGGTGGAGAAACAAAATGCAGAAAGCATACTAGCACCTAGAAGCAATCCTAACTCAATGCAGGGTTATTCAGACTGTGAAGAAAAGGAATAAAAGTAAAATATTTGAATATACAGTGGTGATGGTTTGGAGCAGAATTTGGTAATCCTGCCTATTCTGTATGTGCTTTTCTATGTTCGGGAGTCTGGAATAGTTTAGACAGAACAGGATGGCCATGCTTCCTCAACTATACACTACTGCACCTGGCTTGGTCAACAATAGCCAGATGTCACATGACCAGGGTCATCGCTAGATCCTAGCACCTGTTGCAAATGTAGTGGGTTTTCTGCTTGGTGCCCCAAGTCAGTAATGCCTAGCTTGCTGCAGGTATTATTGGGTAGATTCATATTTTGCCCCACAGTGCCTGAAAAGCTTTAGGACTAACATAATTCAGCAGACACTTATCCCTGTTTTTCAGGGGTGAGTGACCATTGTGCCAGGACATTCTTATTTCCACTGACTAAGCTGAAGTCTTCATCACACTGAGTAAGGGGCTGCTTTTCTCCCACTGACACCAGTGTAAGTGGCTGTCTTTCTCCCACTGTTACCAGTGTAACAAGCCATATCTCACCACTGACAGCGGGTTAGAAGGGCATTTTCATCAAGCTGGCATTAGTGTAAACTGGGTCAGATTTCTACATAGCCAGGAAAGGCTGTGACCTAAGGGTCACCATAAACATTACAATCTGGGCATACAATCTTTTTTTTTTTTTTCATTTGGATAAAGCAAGGGAGGGTTATAACCCTTGTAAGGTTTTTTTTTTCCATCTTTGTCCCATTGGAGGGTACTATCTTCATGTCCTGTCCCATAGCCAAAACAGGAAGTGAGAGGAAATCCCTCTTGGGGGCCCCAGTTCATTAGAACTAGTGTCCCCATTGGAAGATTTCCCCTCTATTGCCTTTCTGGGGACAACCCAAACTTGTGTTTTTCTTTTACTTTCAATTTTACTTTACAGTGGAACCTTGGATTACGAGCATAATCCGTTCCAGGAGAATGCTCGTAATCCAAAGCACTCGCATATCAAAGCGAGTTTCTCCATATAAGTCAATGGAAACGAAAATAATTTGTTCCGCATTGACTTCTATGGCATGTAATACCGCATGTGGCCAAAGGTGGGGGGTGCCGGAGAGCCTTCAGAAATACTCGGAAAGGCTCAGCGACAGCTTGGCTGAACTCAGAAAACCTCAGAAAGGCTCGGGAACTGAGTATTTCCGAGTTTTTCCAAGTATTTCAGAACGGTTCTGAACGGCTCCGATTTGCTCAGCTCGGCTCTGGCGGCCCCCCACCTCTGGCCAAATGCGGTACTGCACATTGTTATGGCTTGAATCCTGCTCGTTTTGCGAGACGACACTCGCAAAAAGAGTCAGGATTCTCAAAAAAAAAATGCTTGTATTGCGAAACACTCGTTAACCGCGTTACTCGCAATGCGAGGTTTCACTGAACTTTACTTTAACTTGACATTTAATGATAATAGTAAACAGGACAAATAGAGAGGGGGAATCTCACTAACAGGGTCCTAGACAGCAATAAAATCTAACAGGTGTTCTAATCCCTCTCCACTCCATCCAAAACTAAAAAAGTTTTGCCTTTAGTTATACTTGAACATATCCAGGCAATTTTTACCCAATCAGACAGGCCATTGCACTGCATGCAATTTCGTTTTTGGTAAATTTAAAGGGGATTGTAGTTACAGATTGTAACATATATAGATGTAAGGAAATCTGAATTTTCCTGAAATTTTATTTTTTTGCGTGCTTACTCTGGCAGGACTGTGTTTCAAAAGAATCAAAGGCAGACACAGCCAGGCTAGTGAGATTTTCAAAAGAAGACAAGCAATTGCAGCTTCCATATTTCTTTAATGACAATATAATTTAATTAACAAGCACTCTAAATTACAGTATCTCACAAAAGTGAGTACACCCCTCACATTTTTGTAAATATTTTATTACCTTTTCATGTGACAACACTGAAGAAATGACACTTTGCTACAATGTAAAGTAGAGTGTACAGCTTGTAGAACAGTGTAAATTTGCTGTCCCCTTTAAAATAACTCAACACACAGCCATTAATGTCTAAACCGTTGGCAACAAAGGTGAGTACACCCCTAAGTGAAAATGTCCTAATTGGGCCCAAAGTGTCAATATTTTGTGTGGCCATAATTATTTTCCAGCACTGCCCTAACTCTCTTGGGCATGGAGCTTCAAAGGTTGCCACTGGAGTCCTCTTCCAGTCCTCCATGACGACATCACAGAGTTGGTGGATGTTAAAGACCTTGCGCTCCTCCACCTTCCGTTTGAGGATGCCCCACAGATGCTCAATAGGGTTTAGGTCTAAATACATTCTTGGCCAGTCTATCATTTTTACCCTCAGCTTCTTTAGCAAGGCGATGGTTGTCTTGGAGGTGGAGGGGAGGGGATCATGCTCTACTTCAGTATGTCACAGTACATGTTGACTTTCATGGTTCCCTCAGTGAACTGTAGCTCCCCAGTGCCGGAAGCACTCATGCAGCCCCAGACCATGGCACTCTCACCACCATGCTTGACTGTAGGCAAGACACACTTGTCTTTGTACTCCTCACCTGATTGCCACCATCTGAACCAAATAAGTTTATCTTGGTCTCTTCAGACCACAGGACATGGTTCCAGTAATCCATGTCCTTAGTCTGCTTGTCTTCAGAAAACTGTTTGCGGGCTTTCTTGTGCATCATCTTTAGAAGAGGCTTCCGTCTGGGACCCCCCCCCCCCACCCCTTCAACCTCTGCAGCAATGCTGGCAGCACTCATACGTCTATTTCCAAAAGACAACCTCTGGATATGATGCTGAGCACTAGCACTCAACTTCTTTGGTTGACCATGGCGAGGCCTGTTCTGAGTGGAACCTGTTCTGTTAAACCGCTATATGGTCTTGGCCACCATGCTGCAGCTCAGTTTCAGGGTCTTGGCAATCTTTATAGCCTTGGCCATCTTCATGTAGAGCAACAATTCTTTTTTTCAGATCCTCAGAGAGTTCTTTGCCATGAGGTGCCATGCTGAACTTCCAGTGACCAGTATGAGAGAGTGAGAGCGATAACACCAAATTTAACACACCTGCTCCCCATTCACACCTGAGACCTTGCAACACTAACGAGTCACAAGACATCGGGAAGGGAAAATGGCTAATTTGGCCCAATTTGGACATTTTTACTTAGACCCCTTTCACACTGGGTCGCTTTGCAGGCGCTATAACGCTAAAAATAGCGCCTGCAAAGTGACCTGAAACAGCCGCTGCTGACTCTCCAGTGTGAAAGCCCGGAAGGTAAAAAAGAGTCCTGCTAGCAGCATCTTTAGAGTGGTGAAGGAGCTGTGTGTATACCGCTCCTCCACTGCTTCCGCCCATTGAAATGAATGGGACAAAGCACCTCTGCCTCTGTCGTCCGATAGCGGGGGGGGTAAAAGCACCCCGCTAGCGGCCGAATAGCATCTCAAAATTGACGCTAAAGCGCCGCTAAAATTAGCAGTGCTTTACCACCAATGCCGCCCCGCCACACTGTGAAAGGGGCCTAAGGGGTGTACTCACTTTTGTTGCCAGCGGTTTAGACATTAATGGCTGTGTGTCGAGTTATTTTGAGGGGACAGCAAATTGACACTGTTATACAAGCTGTACACTCACTACTTTACATTGTAGCAAAGTGTAATTTTTTCACTGTTGTCACATGAAAACATATAATAAAATATTTGCAAAAATGTGAGGGGTGTACTCACTTTTGAGAGATACTGTACTGTATGTGTAAATTTACATCCACTGCACTTTTTAGTATGTCACTGTGTATCCTTTTCATGTGTAATAAAAGCAAAATGCTTGATATATTCTGGTGGGTTTCAAATACATTAAAAGCTTATGGGGTGAATCTGCAGAATTTTTTTTGAAACTTGCAAATAGTGAAAATGTTTATGACTTTCACAATAAAAGGGAAAGGGAAGTAAAACAAAGCTATTTTCTGAGAAAAAAACTTCACTCCATTTCCTATCATCTTTTGGCATGTTTCCTTTTACACGTGAAACTATGTGTGCAGATTGGAGTCGGAAGCATTGTTTCCCTCAAATCCTGTTTGTCTTACTGCAGTATATCACTTTGTGACTCGCAGGTCATCTGTGTCAGGATCAATATGTTTCTGTCACTGTTTTCATGATTGTGTAAAACATATATACACTGACAGTATGTGGCTATAGCACAAGTAAACTGGCACAATCTAAAACTAATGCTATAAGTTGAGCAGACAAGCTTAGCTAATGTTCAAGGAAATAAAGGAAGCAAAAAAAAAAAAGCTTAAAGTGGTTGTAAACCCACTTTTTCAACTTGCACCTACAGGTAAGCCTAGATTAAGGCTTACCTGTAGGTGCAAGAAATATCTCCTAAACTAAGGTGACCAGATTTTTAAAATGAAATCCGGGGACATATTTTTTTATTTATTTTTTATTGGCTAATGGTAAACTATTTTATAAGCATATTTTCCTCAAATGATATATGCAGTGTATGTGGTGTTTATGGAATGGATGTATGATATATACGTTCTTTCCCACATTTCATCCATGAGATAAAAAAAAAATACTTAGAATTTTTTGGGATAGGACTACCAAATGTTATGAAGGTAAGATAGAGAAAAACTTGGGAGGGATGGGGTCGCAAAATTCAAATCCAATCCAGGCAGGGGTGGCTTCAGACAATGTTTTTTTGGGGTGCTATAGTGGTGCTTGAAGTGCTAATGCGGCGCGCTACCACACACCTGTGGGAGTGGCCAGCAAGTGGCGGTTTCATCATGGCGTCCAATGATGATCAGTATGTCCTGGCCTCTGTATACCAATAAAAAAGCCAAAAAATGCAGCACAACCCTACACTTCATTTATACATTTCTACAAATGGACTTATAAGTGAAATGGTAAAACCTATAAATGAATATCCAATGCAAATCAACCAATGTATTGCAATTTAGTAGTGTTGATGTCACCTCCTCTGCAAAAATATTTTGAGAATTTGCAGAGCAAATAATGGTGAAACCCCCTGCATACAAAAATAATAACAGAGACGCAAATCAACCCATGTATTAGAATATAGTAGTGATGGTGTCACCCTCTCTGCAAAAGGTAAGAAATATTGCAGAGCTGCAATGTGCAAATAGTGGTAAAACCCCCGATATATAATCATAATAATGATAATAATAAAATGTACGCTTGATGTATATATTTTACATTTTATTATTATGATTATATATAGGGGGTTTCACCACTATTTGCACATTGCAGCTCTGAAAAATGTATTACCTCTTGCAGAGAGGGTGACACCATCACTACTATATTCTAATACATGGGTTGATTTGTGTCTTTGTTATTATTATTATTGTATGTAGGGGGTGTCACCGCTATTTGCACATTGAAGCTCTGCAATTTCTCAAAATATTTTTGCAGAGGGGGTGACACCATCACTACTATATTGCAATACATTGGTTGATGTGCACTGTATATTCATTTATAGGTGTTACTATCGCACTTATAAGTCCATTTGTACAATTTTTTAGATGAAGTATAGGGCAGCGCGGCATTTTTTGCTTTTTATTGATTCGCATTAGATGAGGGAACCAGCTAAAAAGATTCTCTTATTGCTTTTGAGATATTTTTAGTTGCATGGTAATTGATTTACCTGATTTGTTATGTCCTCTGTATACTGGTAACCACTGGCCATGCATATTGGTGGTCAGTGTGCCCCTGTATGCTGGTGCTACATGAAGAGTGCAGGTGGGTGCTGGATGCAGGGCTCAAGAGGATGCTATGTAGAGAGTGCAAGGTTCAGGAGTGCGTTTTGGAAAGAGTGATGGTCAGAGACTGCAGACATACTACAGGAGAGAGACTGCAGACATTATACAAGAGAGAGACTGCAGACATTATACAAGAGAGAGACTGCAGACATTATATAGGAGAGAGACTGCGGATATTATACAAGAGAGAGACTGCAGACATTATACAAGAGAGAGACTGCAGACATTATACAAGAGAGAGACTGCAGACATTATATAGGAGAGAGACTGCGGATATTATACAGGAGAGAGACTGCGGATATTATACTGGAGAGAGACTGCGGATATTATACAGGAGAGAGACTGCAGACATTATACATGAGAGAGACTGCAGACATTATACTGGAGAGAGACTGCGGATATTATACTGGAGAGAGACTGCGGATATTATACTGGAGAGAGACTGCAGATATTATACAGGAGAGAGACTGCGGACATTATACAGGAGAGAGACTGCGGATATTATACGGGAGAGAGACTGCGGATGTTATACAGGAGAGAGACTGCGGATATTATACTGGAGAGAGACTGCAGATATTATACAGGAGAGAGACTGCGGATATTATACTGGAGAGAGACTGCGGATATTATACTGGAGAGAGACTGCGGATATTATACAGGAGAGAGACTGCGGATATTATACAGGAGAGAGACTGCGGATATTATACTGGAGAGAGACTGCGGATATTATACTGGAGAGAGACTGCGGATATTATACTGGAGAGAGACTGCGGATATTATACAGGAGAGAGACTGCGGATATTATACAGGAGAGAGACTGCGGATATTATACAGGAGAGAGACTGCGGATATTATACAGGAGAGAGACTGCAGATATTATACTGGAGAGAGACTGCGGATATTATACTGGAGAGAGACTGCGGATATTATACAGGAGAGAGACTGCAGATATTATACAGGAGAGAGACTGCGGATATTATACAGGAGAGAGACTGCGGATATTATACAGGAGAGAGACTGCGGACATTATACAGGAGAGAGACTGCGGACATTATACTGGAGAGAGACTGCGGACATTATACTGGAGAGAGACTGCGGACATTATACTGGAGAGAGACTGCGGATATTATACTGGAGAGAGACTGCGGATATTATACTGGAGAGAGACTGCGGATATTATACTGGAGAGAGACTGCGGATATTATACTGGAGAGAGACTGCGGATATTATACTGGAGAGAGACTGCGGATATTATACTGAAGAGAGACTGCGGATATTATACTGGAGAGAGACTGCGGATATTATACTGGAGAGAGACTGCGGATATTATACTGGAGAGAGACTGCGGATATTATACTGGAGAGAGACTGCGGATATTATACTGAAGAGAGACTGCGGATATTATACTGGAGAGAGACTGCCGATATTATACTGGAGAGAGACTGCCGATATTATACTGGAGAGAGACTGCCGATATTATACTGAAGAGAGACTGCGGATATTATACTGGAGAGAGACTGCGGATATTATACTGGAGAGAGACTGCGGATATTATACTGGAGAGAGACTGCGGATATTATACTGGAGAGAGACTGCGGATATTATACAGGAGAGAGACTGCCGATATTATACTGGAGAGAGACTGCGGATATTATACAGGAGAGAGACTGCGGACATTATACTGGAGAGAGACTGCGGATATTATACTGAAGAGAGACTGCGGATATTATACTGGAGAGAGACTGCGGATATTATACTGGAGAGAGACTGCGGATATTATACTGGAGAGAGACTGCGGATATTATACTGGAGAGAGACTGCGGATATTATACTGGAGAGAGACTGCGGATATTATACTGGAGAGAGACTGCGGATATTATACTGGAGAGAGACTGCGGATATTATACTGAAGAGAGACTGCGGATATTATACTGAAGAGAGACTGCGGATATTATACTGGAGAGAGACTGCGGATATTATACTGAAGAGAGACTGCGGATATTATACTGGAGAGAGACTGCGGACATTATACAGGAGAGAGACTGCGGATATTATACTGGAGAGAGACTGCGGATATTATACTGGAGAGAGACTGCCGATATTATACTGGAGAGAGACTGCGGATATTATACTGAAGAGAGACTGCGGATATTATACTGGAGAGAGACTGCGGATATTATACTGGAGAGAGACTGCGGATATTATACTGGAGAGAGACTGCGGATATTATACTGGAGAGAGACTGCGGATATTATACAGGAGAGAGACTGCCGATATTATACTGGAGAGAGACTGCGGATATTATACAGGAGAGAGACTGCGGACATTATACTGGAGAGAGACTGCGGATATTATACTGAAGAGAGACTGCGGATATTATACTGGAGAGAGACTGCGGTTATTATACTGGAGAGAGACTGCGGATATTATACTGGAGAGAGACTGCGGATATTATACTGAAGAGAGACTGCGGATATTATACTGAAGAGAGACTGCGGATATTATACTGGAGAGAGACTGCGGATATTATACTGAAGAGAGACTGCGGATATTATACAGGAGAGAGACTGCGGATATTATACTGGAGAGAGACTGCGGATATTATACTGAAGAGAGACTGCGGATATTATACTGGAGAGAGACTGCGGATATTATACTGGAGAGAGACTGCGGACATTATACAGGAGAGAGACTGCGGACATTATACAGGAGATGGTTAGAAAATACTCAGCTGAAAAGCGCGCCGTGCCTAGGTCACTTTTTAGAGGAATGTTACATGCAGTGAGGAGGTGATATTTCCTTACTGCCTGTTTAACCCCCTAAATCCCACTTGAAAGCACAGAGGACAAAGTACTGTTATAGGCTGAAAAAACAAAACTCTTTGGCTGCAGTTGAGGAAAGGGGGGGGGGGGGGAGGGAGAGGGAAGGAAGGAGAAGGGGGAGAGTTCGGTCACAGCTCACTCACTTCAGTCACCGGCTTCAGGTGTACAATGTGGCTGTCGGCTGCTCCATAAACTTCACATCCTTCACTTCGCACACAGCACAGGGGCTGCCGGAGTGTGGGCGGACACAGGGAGGGAGGGGCGGGAAGAAGCAGAGCCAATCCGCCTCTACCATTCATGTGGAAGGGGAGCTGTGCTGTCTGTGCTCGTAGAACGGAACACAGACACTTCGACCTGTGACAGTTGCAGCCATCTCTGTATTCACACAGAAGGTTGGCAACACTGATGGGACATCCTACGCGGCGGCACTGTCCTGACACCCCGCAATGTGTGGCACCCGGGGAAGACCTCTCCTTGTTGATGTGCCGCTGACCTTGAATCCGGGGACAAAAGCAGGGACAAATTCAGAGCGGGGACAGCCGGCTCAATCCGGGGATTGTCCCCGGAAATCGGGGACGTCTGGTCAGCCTATCCTAAACCTACACGGTTTAGGAGATATTTAGTAAAAATTACATTGCTCCGTGTCTACGGCGCATGCGCGCCGTAGAGAACGGCGCATTCATGGGGTTAATCCCATTCACAAAATCGGCTACTTCCCAGCAATAGCTGGGCGTAGCCGATTGTGACGGCTCTTGCGCGCATGCGCAGAGTGACGTCACCGCCGCTCCGGCCAATCACAGCGCCGGAGCGGCGCTGTGATTGGCTGCAGCGGCGATACCCGGAAGTATCCTTCCGGCTATCGCCGCAGCGATGGATGCGGCTAGATGGAGGGACGCGGACGGCTTTGGGGGCCCGGATCTAAGGTAAGTGGTACATAATGAGCTAATATGCTAGTCATACTAGCTCATTATGCCTTTCTCTTACAGGTGGGGGGGGGGGGGGGGAAAACTAAATGTGGGTTTACAACCACTTTAAAGGGGTTGTAAAGGTTTGTTTTGTATTTTCTAAATAGGTTCCTTTAAACTAGTGCATTGTTGGTTCACTTACCTTTTCCTTTGATTTACCTTCTAAATGTTTGTTTTCTTTGTCTGAATTTCTCACTTTCTGTTTCTCCTCAGTAAGCTGTTCAGTAAGCTGTTCTGGCTGACTCCACACCACTCGGATGATGGTGTGAAGTTTACTGAGGAGAAACAGGAAGTGAGAAATTCAGACAAAGAAAAAAAACATTTAGAAGGGAAATCGAAGGAAAAGGTAAGTGAACCAACAATGCACTAGCTTAAAGGAACATATTTAGAAAATAAAAACGAACCTTTACAACCCCTTTAAATTCTAATCAAATGATGTATGACGTATTCTTTACCTTCATCTCCTGCAAATCCTACATCGTCTTGGTTATATGCTCTACTTTTTTTTCATAAATTCTTTATTTTTCCATAGATTTCCCATTAAAGTTTTCACGTTTTATACCATCTGCTTATATCAATCAAGAATCAAACACAAAAAAAAAGAGACTACAATCTTGTATTCTCCCACCTACTTTATGCTTCATTAATTCAATGTGACTTCTCTTTTCCTCTTTAACCTCTGCCTTTCTTTTCCGTGAAGCCCCCCCCTCCCTCCCCCAATCAAACACAAAAAAAAAGGAAAAAAGAGGGCGGGAGAGATTACACTCTCCCACCCTCACACCTCCTCTCTCTCCTCCTCTCCCCAAACCCCTCCCCACTCCTCCCTATATTTCAAGTAGGGTGCCCATATCGTCCAGTATCTCCCATCTTGATCTTTCATTGCCATTGTGAGGTTCTCCATCTGTTGAATCTCTGCGATTCTAGCGAACCATTGTGCTCTAGTTGGTGGACTCTCCTTTTTCCACAGGAGAGGGACACACACCCTCGCGGCTATAATAAGATGTCTTAGTAGTGAATTTTTGTATTTTTCCACTGACATAGGTATATCTAGTATTAGAATGGCTGCTGGTCTGTCTTCTTTTTTTTTTTTTTTTTAACAAAATTTTATTAGGATGTATGAAAAATAACAGCAGTTACAAGACATGTTATAAAGTAATTTTCAATTTTTTCAAATAGAGAAAAAGAGAAGGAGAGAGAGCGGGAAAAAAAAAGAAAAGAAAAACATACCAAAGGGAGGCATGTTAAGGGCAAGACTAAGCGTACTGTATGCGCAGCTTAATCTCGGACTCTTATAGGATAGAATCAGCGTGGTATAACATTGAAAAACATATAGTGAAAGCAGAGGAACAAAAGACCTACGTACTTTATCTGTTATCTACTAGAGGGTAACTGGATGGATCAAATAGAGTATCTACCTAGAGTCTCAAGTATTACAGCAGAATAACCAACCAGAAAAATAAAAATAAAAAATGTCTGGGAACAGCCAGGGGAGGAGGGAGGGAGGAGAAAGGGAGGGAGGGGGGGAGGGCCTTAGCCAAGTCCAGAGAGAAGTAAGTATGAGTAAGCTTATTTCGGGTAACAGTTAGAGATCGTTGGTGGCGGATTGACCGTCTGGGGAGATTTCCTCTTCTGGGCTTGAAGAATGGGGGGTAGATTTGAGGTAAGAGAAAGAGTACTGGTCAAAGCTGGCTATATCCTCCGGAGATAAAGCTGAGCGCATGAAGGGTTCCCAAATGGAGTAGAAACGGCTCTTAGAGACTGCAGATGTGAAGTCTGCATTAGCTCTTTCTTTAAATAGGAGAAGAAGGAGGTCCCGTTTGATTTGAGTGGTAGCAGGGCAGTGGGAAGAAATCCATTGCTTTAGTATGGTTCTCCGTGCGATCAGGAGGCAGATCAAGGACCAATCTTTGTGATTGTGACCAAGGTTTGGGTGAACAGTGTTCGTTGAGCTCGTCACTCGGGACCAAGGCAGTAGTTGGGGGTCCCAGTAACCAAAGATGAGGAGGAGCGGATCCTTCGGAAGCTTCAGTAGAGTTATTTCGAAAATGTAGTTTAGAACCTGATCCCAAAAGGAGGAGATGAAAGAGCACGCCCAAAAACGGTGGGTTAGGGAGGGTCTCATCTGGTGGCAGAGGGGGCATTTAGCACTGTATTGATCCGTATCGGAGTAAATGAAGGGTATATGTGCACGGTGGACTATTTTCAGTTGAGATTCTCTCCAAATTTCATTGGGTGTTAGTCGTTGCACTTTGTTGAGTCCGATTAGAATTTTGTCTATCAGGTCATCATCTGGGAAGTCTTTTCCCCAATTGGCTGCAGATGAGAATGCCAGCGGAGGGATGGACTCTTGAAGTAATGGTTTGTATATGTCCGATATCGTATATGATCTTTCCATGAGTAGCAGGTCTGTGAAACTTGGTGTGAACCGCTTATAGTCCTCTTTGCATGCAGATCTTAAGTAGCTGGTACATTGCCAAAAGTGAAAGGCATGTGATCGTGGGAGTGAATAAATTTCAGCAACGGTTGAAAAGGATAAAGGACGACCCGTTTTAGTGTCGCATAAAGATGCAAATTTTGTGAGACCGTTTTCTTGCCAAATCTTGAAAGGTTGATGTTCCAAGCCAGGTGGAAAGTTTGGGTTTCCTTGTATTGGCAGATGGCTTGACATGAAAGGGGAGAGCTTGAGGCTCTTTCTGGTTTCTCTCCAGGCGATGGCCGTGTCTCTCAGTAGTAAGTTGTGTTGATACAAAGGTGGGACCGATTTCCACTTGCAGTGAAGAAGAGCTGGTAGCGAGAAGGGATGTGCCATTGCGGATTCCAAGGAGTAGTTGGAATACCTCGAGGACTGTGAAATCCAGTCTAGACTAGTTCTTAATAAACATGCTAGGTTATAGGTTCTGACATTCGGGAGACTTATACCCCCTTCGCTTCTGGGAAGATATAGTTTCTTTAAAGCTATGCGTGGTCTTTTGCCATGCCATAGAAATTTTGAGATGGCCGTATTGATGAGTTTAACATCTTTGTGGTGAAGTAGCAAGGGGATAGTTTGCAGTGGATATAGTAGTCTGGCAAAACTGACCATTTTTATCAAGTGGCATCTTCCCAGGAGCGAGAGGGGCAGATCCATCCAGTTAACCATTTCCTGAGAGAGCCTAGAGAGCAAGGGAGGATAATTGAGGTGGTACAGGGAGGAAGGCAGTTTGCCTATTTTGATGCCAAGATAGGTGATATGGGATCTAGCAACAGAAAAAATGGAGTGTTGGACCCAGGTAGGGTTGGATAGAGTACCTATGGGGAGGATTTCGCTTTTGCCGTAATTTATGCGGAGGCCAGAACAGGATCTAAAATCATCAAATACCTCTTTGATGGTGAACATGTCTGAGGAGGGGTTCGCTGAAAAGATAAGTACATCATCGGCAAAGAGGGATGAGCGGAGATCGTGATTTCCTATTTTTATGCCATGCAAGGGGGCTTTTTGGGTAAGGTGTCTGGATAAGGGTTCTAGTGCAATGTTGAAGAGGAGGGGGGATAGGGGGCAGCCTTGTCGTGTACCTTTGTGGAGGCGGAAGTCATCTGAGAGTAGGCCCGCTGCCACCAGCTTAGCTGAGGGGGTTGTGTACATGGCGTTTATTAGATGGCAGAAGGGGCCTGTAAAGCCCATCTTTGTCATGGTCATGGAGAGCCAATCGAAGCTGACATTATCGAAGGCTTTCTCCGCATCTAACGTAATGATGGCAAAGTCGCCGCTGGGATTTTGTTTGGCGTGTTCCAAGGCCAACATGACCTTACGAATGTTTAGGGTGGCCGTTCTGCCTTTCACAAAACCAGATTGCGCTGGATGTATCAGAGATGGGATGATGACAGCAAGCCTAGAGGCGACAATCTTGGATAGGATTTTGACATCCAGGTTTAAAAGGGAGATGGGCCTATAAGATCCTGGTTCCTGGGGGTCCTTGCCTTTTTTTGCGAGTAATTTAATAGTGGCCTGGTTTCCCGAGGGCAGGTAGGGGCCGCCCGTCCATATGCCGTTATAGACCTTGTGGAGGGTGGGTTGTATTATGTTTTGGAGGGTCTTGTAGAATTCGCTAGTGAGTCCGTCTGGGCCCGGGGCCTTAGAGGGGGTCAACTTTCGTATGGTGTTTGAGACTTCGGAAAGGGAGATGGGAGCATTAAGGTACTCAAGTTGTGAGGGAGTGACTTTGGGAATGGCTAAGTTCTCTAGGAAAAAGCCGGCTGCCTGTTTGTTTATAGGGTCTGGGGCATAAAGCGTAGCGTAGTATTGAAGCATAGCTTTATTTATCGTTTGCGGTGTGGTGTTCACTTTGCCTTTAGCATCTTTTAGAGATGTAATGTGAGTTGGGCGAAAGGGCCCCTTGCAGAGCCTGGCTAGTAATTTGCCTGATTTATTTCCGAATTTATGGAAGGTGGCATCTGAGTGTGCTTTCCTAGTTAGTTCAAGTGTGTCTGCCCAAGTATCAAAAGATCTCTTGGCTGCATGCCATTCGTTTCTATTATCAGTGGAGTCCATGGTGTATAAAGATCTTTGCGCCTGGTGGAGCCGGGAGCTAGCCAACTTGTACTTTGATAAGGTATTTCTCTTGAAAGAGGTCGCATAAGAGATGATCCGACCCCTGAGGAACGCTTTACCGGCGTCCCAGAAGAGGTTCGGGACATCAGAGTGTGGAGCATTGGCCGTGGAATATTCTGTCCATGACTTTGCCATGAATTGCTGAAAATCAGAGTTGTTGTAGAGGTATGAGGGAAAGCGCCAAATCTTGGGATGTGGAGGTAGGTCGAGGTTGTCAAATTGGGCCGAGATTGGTGCGTGGTCAGATATGGCAATGTCGAGGATGTCTACATCAGTTAACATGGGTACTAGGTTGTCAGAGCCAAAAAAATAATCTATTCTGGTGAATACGTTATGTGGGTTGGAGTAGAAGGTAAATTCCCTGTCCGCTGGATGTTTTAAACGCCAGAGGTCCTGAAAGTGAAGGGATTCCATGGTGGATGCAAAGAGTGTGGGGGAGACAGGGTCAAGGCCTGGCGAGGGGCGTCTAGGGGATGATCTGTTATCAGTTTGGTGTATAACGTCGTTGAAATCACCTCCTATTAAGTGGGGGAGGTGGGTGTTATGAAGCAACCATGCCGAAAGTTCACTATAAAAGGTCGTGCCAGGGCTGTTGGGGGAGTAAATGTTGGAAATTACCAATTCCGTGGAACCTAGTTGGACATGAGCTGTGACAAGCCGTCCGTGATCGTCTGAATTTACCGATAGGACCGTGCAGGGAAGGTTCTTATGAATCAGGAGAAGGACTCCAGCTTTACGGCCGTAGGCCCCCGAGCCTAGGACCGTGCCTACCCAGAGTTTTTTCATGCGATGAAAATCAGGAGCTGATAAGTGGGTTTCCTGGAGTAGGGCGATATCAGTGTTGAGTCGTTTTAGATGACGGAGGATCTTCATTCTTTTATTGGGGGACCTAAGCCCTTTCACGTTCCAAGAAACTATTTTCATGTTGGGGATATTGGGAAATGGAATTTTGAGGAAGTTATAGCTAATCTACCGTGTAAGCGGCGTTTTAAGGTAAATACCGGATGAAGAGGAAAGGTGTTATATCCGTCTTGGGAGACAGGTGACAGGAGGACTGTTACCACGGATGTTCCTAGGCTAAAGGGGGGAAGGGAGGGGGAGGAGATAGGAGGTGGGACCTGAAAGAAAAGCAAAAATAACATAAACAACATAAGCAAGCGCAAGAACTTCGCTTTTTTCCGCAAGGAGTCACTGTGTAAGTCGGTTCCCAAAAGCACGGCTCTGATGTAGGGCGGCCGAGGGCCCGCGTTAGGAGAGGGGTTTTTCATGCGAGCGGCGAGGGACTCAAACGGAGGGGGGGATGTTGCGGCTATACACAGTGAGGCCGGGAAGGGTACACATAAAAATAATGAACACCGTTAGGATCTGCTTTTTTTTGGATGCTCTCCAATCTGGGCAAGGATATCATAGAAAGCATAACTAGTTGAGCAGTCACCTGTAGGGTACAAATATATATAACTGTGTAGCTATGTAAAACTGCCACTGCGTTGTAAGCAGCATCGAGGATTTGAGGAATAAGTGCAAGAGTCACTTCCACCATTTTAACGCTGGGTTAGCTGTAATTGGACTGGGGCAGAAGCTCTGAAGCGTTTGGGGGAGTCCTTTCGTGGGCTTCTTTGGTCCAGAGGACGGATGAGTGGTGCGGCTTTCGATGGAGTGTGAGGGTGCGAGTCGTGCCGGGAGGCCCGCAGGAAGGCTTCCGCCTCGGAGGGGTCATGGAAAGTCAGTTGTTCGCCAGTAGAGGCTTTGAGGCGGAGAACTGCTGGAAAAGCCAGAGTGAATTTGATTTGCTGATTATAGAGTTCCG
The DNA here is from genome assembly GCA_029206835.1 of Rana muscosa. Classification (NCBI taxonomy): domain Eukaryota; kingdom Metazoa; phylum Chordata; class Amphibia; order Anura; family Ranidae; genus Rana; species Rana muscosa. Next base: position 827,611,275 of record CM055118.1, on the reverse strand, counting down.
TGCAGACCTGCTGAAAAGCTTTCCTCTTTTTTGAGACCTCTATGGAGTAATCAGCAAATATGAGGACTCTTATTCCGTCAATTTGAAGTGAGCGGGTTTGTCTGAACTTTTGTAGTATGAGGGCCTTGTCAGAGTAGTTAAGGTATTTGGCAATTATTCGCCGGGGATTTTTGCGGTCAGAATTGAAAGCTCCCATGCGATGTGCCCTTTCCACTGTGCAGGGGCCCGAGAGGCCTAGGGCTTCCGGGATGCGCACAGCGCAGAAATCTGAAATGGCAGAGGCCTGCAGCGATTCCGGGATACCTACGAATCGCAGGTTACTCCTCCTGGCCCTGTTCTCTAAATCATCCAACTTTTGGATGATGTATTGATTAGTCTTATCCTGGGCTTGCTCTGTGGCCTGTGCCTGGTATAACTCCTCTTCCACGCTGGATAGGCGGTGCTCCAGCTCATTGAGTCTGGTGCTGTGTTCCCCTAACTGGGACTTGATCTGGGCCATCCCTGCATTCACTGCCTTCTCCACAGATGCTGCTATCATGGGGGACAAGAGAGCAGCCACAGCCTGTGCTATGCGGTCTGTTGTGTTGTCACAAGGTGGCTGGGATGCTGAGGCATGAGGGGAGGTAGGAGGACTAGGGCAGCTGCTTACCTCCATCCCTGTCGGCGGTGGTGGTGGAGAAGGAGCCGTGTAGGCCAAGACCGGGGCCTCGATTTGCGGCTGGGCCGTCGGCGCCGTCAGGGCCGTTTGCGACCGCGCCCCGGATTTTTCCACGAATCGGTCCATATAGAAGGCGGGGAGTGCCCTGAGGTGTAGGGGTGACCGTCGGGCGTCTCAGGCCGGTTTTATAGGCCGTTTTGTTGCCGTGATGCGGGAGCCGAGGAGAGAAGCAGTCACTCCATGCGGCGCCGGAACCGGAAGTCCCTGGTCTGTCTTCTAAAGACACTCCTGTAATTTTTTTGATATTTTCTATTACCGTTTTCCAAAACTCCTGTATTTTCACACATTCCCAGAAAATATGTAATAGAGTCCCTTCTGCCATGTGACATCTCCAGCGGGCATCTGACGTCTGAGGATATATTCGATGCAGTACTGTTGGTGTTCTATACCATCTAGTTAAAATTTTGTATCATCCCTCCTGGTATCTGCTCGCTACTGAGGCCTTGTGTGTAAATAACAAGATCCTGTCTCTCTGTTCTTGGGAGAATGTTAACCCTAAGTCCCTCTCCCAAGCCTGAAGGAACGTAAGTTCTTGTGGTATGTCTAGATTAATTAGTATTGCATAGAAATAAGACAGTGAGTGTCTCAGGGGGCTCCCCTTCAGGCATATCTGCTCAAATTTTGACAATGTTCTGACTTCTGTATATATCTTTGCCTTTGTCCGTAAGAACGCTTCTAATTGCAGCATCCGAAAAAAATCGAATTCTGGTGCTACCTCTCTTTCAATCTCTCTCTTTGCCATTAGTCGATTATCTTATGAAAAGTGAGTAATTCTACTAATAACTCTTTGTCGTAGAGCATTGACTCTTTGATCTATCAAACCTGGCTGAAATGCCCTGGTGCCCAGGATCGGAGTCATTGGACTCGGGTATTTAGACATATTTGTTTTTTCAAAAACCTTTTTAATTGTTCATATAGTGGCCCCTATCGTCGTTATATGCTCTACTTCAGTAACTTTACTACTTCACTTTCACACTGCAGTTTAATGCTTGAGGTATAAATTAAGTATTTGGTTCCAGTAAAGTCCTTAGGCATCATATGCAATTTATTGATTACAGTGAATACTAAATGGTCATGCCAAGACAAAGTGAGCAGACAAAATCCAAAACATGAATCAATGTCAGTAAAACACCACGGGTGTGTTCTATAAAACTAGTATACTAGTTGTTAAATGCACTAGCTAATGGAAACTAATCTGAATCCATATTGTACTGCTCTGCCTTCAGCAGAGTAAATGCTTATTGGTTGCTCTCAAAAATGTGTTCTTTAAATCAGCTCTTTTTAATAAAAAGTTTACATGATATACCTGTTTTTTTTACAGGAAGAGTAGTAACTTCCAACCCTATACTTTTTACTTTTCTATAGTGCTTTTAACCCTGGGGACTCAAAGTATTTAGGAGGTGAGGTAGCCATCCTGGGCACATTCATTTGAGCCAATTAACCTAACAGTATACCTTTGAAGTGTGGCAGAAAAGCCATGCAAGCACAAGAAAAACATGAAAACGCCATGCAGGTAGTGTCCTGGTCAGCATTTGATTCAAGGACCCCAGTGCTGCAAAGTGCAAACCACTAAGTCACTGCTGTTTACAGGTCTCAGCAGTTCCCTATCAATCTTCTTTTAAATAAGTAGACCATATACATTGTCCAATAAAAAAACAAATTCCAGGCTGATGGTCCAACTGATGCATGCACTGGTCACCTTATGTGACACACCTTATGTGACACACACTTTTGGCCTACACAAGGGTTATTGCCTTCTCGTCGGAGATCTGCATTCAATTGTTTTTTTTATCTGTTGCAGCTTATAGAAAAAAATTGTGTAGTTTCAGAAAATGGAATGGCAGTAAAACTTGCTGAAAACTATTTGGTAAGGCTTTGGCACATATCCAGGTAAATTTGTGTAAATAATAGTGATGAGCCGAACACCCCCGGGTTCGGTTCGCACCAGAACCCGCGAATGGACCGAAAGTTCGCACGAACATTAGAACCCTATTAAATACAATGGATGCGAACGTTCGGATTCTAAAGTGCTAATTATAACGACTATTATCCATGTTATTGTCCGAAACAGAGTTTGGGAACCCGGGTTCTGCACCAGGGGACATGTATCAATGCAAAAAGAAGTTTTAAAAACAGACGTTTTCCGGGAGCAGTCATTTTAATGATGCATAAAGTGAAAAAAAAAAGTCAAATATTCCTTTAAATATTGTACCTGGGGGGTGTCTAAAGTATGCCTGTGAAGTGCCACGTGTTTCCCGTGTTTAGAAATGTCCCTGCACAAAATAACATTTCTAAAGGAAAAAAAGCCATTTAAAACTGCTTGCGGCTTTAATGCAATGTCTGGTCCCGGTAATATGGATGAAAATCTTTAGGAAAAATGGCATAGCTACCCCATCAACCCCCCCCCCCCCCCTACCCCAGCCCATTACCAGCCCCTTTGGGTCTTGTATGGATATTAAGGGGAACCCCGCACACAAAATAAAAAAGGACCTATATACTCTGAACAGCCGTATACAGGCGGTGCATACAAGACAGGGACTGTAGGTTTGTTCTTATGTAGAATCTGTTTGTAATTTTGAACAGCTACATTGTTTAAGTGTAGCTCCAGCCCAAATACCTATTTTTAAGCTTTTTGGAGAACATAGGGAAGGGTTATCACCCCTGTAACATTTGTTTTGCTGTCTGTGCCCCTGTTCAGAACATTTCACCTCACTTTGCGTCCCAATGACAACTGTTTTTGAAATGTGGTGTTTTTATTGAAACAAGGATTGGTGATAAAGCATCAGTAGAGAGGAGACACCTTTCTCCCATATTAATTCTTACAGGAGAGAATTTTCCTTCCAAGGGGTAGATTTCCTCTCACTTCCTGTTGTCTTCTTCCGTTTGCAAGTAGTAGTAGTTTGTAAGTTGGATGTTTGAAAGTAGGGACCTGCCGTATATACTCTGCAGAAATTGGCCCCTTAGGTGTTGGTGTTGGCACAACACTGAAAGCACTCACAGTTATTCTTGGTGGGTGCTGGAACGCCCTGCTGTCAACTATTATATCAGGAATTGTAATAACATATAATTGTTGATCAGTGGTAGTAAAAATTGGGCCTTTGATGGTGGTGCTGGTGCCACAACACTGTAAGGCCTGAGAGTTACTCTTTGGTGGGCGCAGCAATGGTCCCTGCTGTGAATTATTAGATCAATAATTATAATTGCATGCCCCTGTTGAACAGGGGCTGAAAAATTGGGCCTTTGGTGGTGGTGGTGGTGGTGATGGTGGTGCTGGTGCCACAACACTGTAAGGCCTGACAGTTACTCTTGGTGGGCGCAGCAATGGGCCCTGCTGTGAATTATTAGATCAATAATTATAATTGCATGCCCCTGTTGAACAGGGGCTGAAAAATTGGGCCTTTGGTGGTGGTGGTGATGGTGATGGTGGTGCTGGTGCCACAACACTGTAAGGCCTGACAGTTACTCTTGGTGGGCGCAGCAATGGGCCCTGCTGTGAATTATTAGATCAATAATTATAATTGCATGCCCCTGTTGAACAGGGGCTGAACAATTGGGCCTTTGGTGGTGGTGGTGGTGATGGTGGTGCTGGTGCCACAACACTGTAAGGCCTGACAGTTACTCTTGGTGGGCGCAGCAATGGGCCCTGCTGTGAATTATTAGATCAATAATTATAATTGCATGCCCCTGTTGAACAGGGGCTGAAAAATTGGGCCTTTGGTGGTGGTGGTGATGGTGGTGCTGGTGCCACAACACTGTAAGGCCTGACAGTTACTCTTGGTGGGCGCAGCAATGGGCCCTGCTGTGATTTATTAGATCAATAATTATAATTGCATGCCCCTGTTGAACAGGGGCTGAAAAATTGGGCCTTAGGCACTGGTGGCACAACACTGCAACCCCTCACAGATACTGTACTTGGAGCACAGCAATGAGGCCTGTTGCAAAGTATTGCATCAAAAATTTTAATTACACGCCCCTGTTAAACAGGGGCTGAAAAATTGGGCCTTAGCCACTGGTGGCGTCACCCATAAACCAAAATGATCTTCCAAGCTATCATCGTTAATCGTATCATTGAGGAGGAGGAGGAGGATAGCCAGTCAACATAACAGCACAGGCACTCAGCATCAGCATCAGTCTTGAAGGGATGTGACATTTTAAAATCAATTAGTCTGTTATATCAGCATCTGGTGTGTGGTAGCTGGTGGTGATCCAAGACTGGTTCATCTTGATGAAAGTCAGTCGATCAACCGAGTCGGTGGACAGGCGCACCCTGTGATCCGTGACAAATCCTCCAGCAGCACTGAATGTGCGTTCTGAAAGAACGCTGGATGCAGGACAGGCCAGTATCTCAATTGCATACTGTGCAAGCTCTGGCCAGTGATCCATCCTCAAGACCCAGTAAGCCAGAGGATTTTCGGTGGGGAAGGTGTCCAAGTCTGACCTTGCCCCTAGGTATTCCTGGACCATGTATATCAGACGCTGGCGATGGTTGCTGGAACCAATCATACTTTGGGGCTGCGGACTAAAGAATTGTCTGAACGCATCGGTCAGACGGCCACCTTCCCCACCGCTCCTTCTTTGACTGCCCGAAGCCTCAGCAACTCGTTGTCCAGGACCAGGAGTTTGTAACCTCCCAGTCTCTGGGAACGCGTTGCACAGACCTTTCTGCAAGGCCTCCCGGAGTTGTCTCATCCTCTGCTCCCTCTGCGACGGTACGATAAGGTCCGCAACCTTACCCTTGTATCGTGGATCAAGGAGAGTGGCCAGCCAGTAATGGTCCCTCTCCTTGATCCGAAGAATACGAGGATCCTTCCGCAGACTTTGTAGGATCAGGGAGGCCATGCAGCGTAGGTTAGCTGAGGCATTCAGTCCGGAGTCCTCTGGGTCACTAAGGACGACATGATCCGCAGCCACCTCCTCCCAGCCACGTACAAGTCCACTGGTTTCTTGGGACTGTAAATCCTCCCTAAAAGACTGCTGCTGATGATGCTGAGTGCCAGCCTCCACCTCCATGCTGACACAATCCTCCTCCTCCTCCTCCTCCTCCTCTTCCTGTGCGATGGGTGGGACAGAAGGAACACTGTCTGGGTAAAGGGGGCCTTGAGAGGCAAGGAAGTCCTCCTCTTCCTGCCTCTGTTCTGCCTCAAGTGCCCTGTCCATTATTCCACGCAGCGTGTGCTCCAACAGGTGGACAAGAGGTACAGTGTCACTGATGCATGCACTGTCACTGCTCACCATCCTCGTGGCCTCCTCAAATGGTGCCAGGACAGTGCATGCATCCCTGATCATGCCCCACTGGCGTGGTGAAAAAAACAGAGCTCCCCTGACCCTGTCCTGGTGCCGTAGTCGCACAGGTACTCATTGATGGCCCTCTGCTGCGTGTGCAGCCGCTGCAGCATGGCCAACGTTGAGTTCCACCTGGTGGGCATGTCACATATAAGGCGGTTCTTGGGCAGGTTCAACTCCTTTTGCAGCTCAGCCAGGCGAGCACTGGCATTATAAGATCTGCGGAAATGCACACAGACTTTCCTGGCCTGCCTCAGGACATCCTGTAAGCCCGGGTACCTGCCCAAGAACCGCTGCACCACCAGGTTAAGGACGTGAGCCATACAGGGCACATGGGTCAGTTGTCCCTGTCGGAGGGCGGAGAGGAGGTTGGTGCCATTGTCGCAAACCACCATTCCTGGCTTAAGCTGGCGTGGCGTCAACCACCTCTCGGCCTGCCCCTGCAGAGCAGACAGGACCTCTGCCCCAGTGTGGCTCCTGTCCCCCAAACACACCAGCGCAAGCACGGCATGGCATCTTTTTGCCTGCGTACTTGCGTAGCCCCTTGAACGCCTACGGAGCACCGCTGGTTCCGAGGACAAACCACAGGAAGAGGCCATGGAGGAAGAAGAAGAGGAGGGGGTGGAGGAGAAAGGTGTGTCACAACCAGTAGTAGCATTTTGGAGGCGTGGCGGTGGAACAACCTCCAACACTACTGCACCTTGTCCTGCATCCTTCCCAGCTGCCAAAAGAGTGACCCAATGGGCCGTGAAAGAAAGGTAACGTCTCTGTCCATGCCTGCTGGACCATGAGTCAGCGGTAATATGCACCTTACCGCTGACCGCCCTGTCCAGCGAGGCCAAGACATTGCCTTCCACATGCCTGTAGAGAGCCGGAATCGCCTTCCGTGCAAAAAAGTGGCGTTTGGGAACCTGCCACTGAGGAACCGCACATTGCACAAACTCACGGAAGGGGGCCGAGTCTACCAACTGAAAAGGCAGCAGTTTAGCCAAGCTAGCATTCAACCGCTGGGCATGTGGATGGCTGGGAGTGAACTTCTTTCGACGGTCCAGCAGCTGGGGCAGGGAAATTTGCCTGCTAGAATCGGACGTTGGTGTACTGCTAGCAGAGTGCCCGCAAGTACTTGCCTGTGACACACCTAATTCTACACCTTCATTCCTCTCAGAGCAGGTTTCAGAGAGGAGTGAAGGTATAGTGGGGTTGGAGATCCCAGCTGATGCGGTGCAAGAAGAGGTCAGCTTTGTTCTTTGGTGTGGGTCTTTAAGGTAGGCTTGCCAACGTGCTGCATGGCAGGTCAACATATGTCTGATCAAGCATGTGGTGCCCAAGCGGCTGATGTTTTGGCCACGCGATATATGCTTGAGACATATGTTGCAAACAGCAGCTGTGCGATCTGATGCACTCGCCTCAAAAAAGGCCCACACCAAAGAACTTTTTGAATGACGGGCAGAGGCAGCGCCCTGCACAGGCGGAGCTCTACGGTGTGATTCCGTCGGTGTGCTGCCCATACTCTGGCCACTCAAGGGCATCCTGCCTCGTTGGAGATGTGCCTCCTCCTCATCCTCCTCCTCCTCCTCCTCTCTCCTATTAGGCACCCACGTGGAGTCAGTGACCTCATCATCCCCTCCCTCCTCATCACTGGAGCCAATCTGGCAGTATGCTGCAGCTGCTGGAGCATGACTGCCAGATTGGTGTCCTTCTTGAGCATCCCCTCTCTCTACTCTCACGCTGCTGCCTTCCTTTAGCTGGGTATCATCATCAGATCCTTCCAAACGCTGGGCATCCTCCTGGAGCATGTACCCAACACTGTGCTCAAACAGTTCGGGGGACTCCTCAGGAGGAGGACATGGTGGGTCTAGGGAAGGATTGACTAATGAAGATAATGATACCAGAGAAGAGGACGCTTTGGCAGCTGCTTTGCCAGTACCCTGAGCCTGGGTGAGAGAGGATGAGGAGGATGAGGTGGGCTTGGTCATCCACTCTACCAAGTCTTCGGCATGATGTGGCTCAACATGTCCAGATGCCGAAAAGAAGGACAAGCGTGTCCCATGGCCATGTGCTGATGACAATGCACCACGTCCACGACCAGCACTGTTGCCCCCAGACACAGAGCCTGCTTGCCCTCTTTTTTTGCCTCCTGACTGTCTGCCTCTCCTTGTTTGCCTTCCAGACATTTTAATGGATGGCCTGCAGGGAGATGGGAAAAAGAGCAATAAGGGCTACCTTCAGGTGTATACTGTGCAGGAGGCTTAGCAACAATGACACTGACACTGTCCCCTGCCTATCCTTCTCTGTCCCTAAACACAAGGATTGAAAATATGGAACAGCAAAATTGGTTTAGAACAGAATAGCACACTGACACTTTCCCTCACTGTCCTACTCTGTCCCTCCCTATAAACAAGCTTTAGCACAGAATAGCACACTGCTAATTTCCACGAGTGTCCTTCTCTGTCCCTAAACTCAAGGATTGAAAATATGGAACAGCAAAATTGGTTTAGAACAGAATAGCACACTGTCAGTTTCACTCACTGTACCTCTCTGTCCCTAAACTCAAGGATTGAAAATATGGTTCAGCAAAATTGGTTTAGAACAGAATAGCACACTGACACTTTCCCTCACTGTCCTACTCTGTCCCTCCCTACAAACAAGATTTAGCACAGAATAGCACACTGATAATTTCCACGAGTGTCCTTCTCTGTCCCTAAACTCAAGGATTGAAAATATGGAACAGCAAAATTGGTTTAGAACAGAATAGCACACTGTCAGTTTCACTCACTGTCCTACTCTGTCCCTACCTACAAACAAGATTTAGCACAGAATAGCACACTGATAATTTCCACGAGTGTCCTTCTCTGTCCCTAAACTCAAGGATTGAAAATATGGAACAGCAAAATTGGTTTAGAACAGAATAGCACACTGTCAGTTTCACTCACTGTACCTCTCTGTCCCTAAACTCAAGGATTGAAAATATGGTTCAGCAAAATTGGTTTAGAACAGAATAGCACACTGACACTTTCCCTCACTGTCCTACTCTGTCCCTCCCTACAAACAAGATTTAGCACAGAATAGCACACTGATAATTTCCACGAGTGTCCTTCTCTGTCCCTAAACTGAAGGATTGAAAATATGGAACAGCAAAATTGGTTTAGAACAGAATAGCACACTGACACTTTCCCTCACTGTCCTACTCTGTCCCTCCCTACAAACAAGATTTAGCACAGAATAGCACACTGATAATTTCCACGAGTGTCCTTCTCTGTCCCTAAACTCAAGGATTGAAAATATGGAACAGCAAAATTGGTTTAGAACAGAATAGCACACTGTCAGTTTCACTCACTGTACCTCTCTGTCCCTAAACTCAAGGATTGAAAATATGGTTCAGCAAAATTGGTTTAGAACAGAATAGCACACTGACACTTTCCCTCACTGTCCTACTCTGTCCCTCCCTACAAACAAGATTTAGCACAGAATAGCACACTGATAATTTCCATGAGTGTCCTTCTCTGTCCCTAAACTCAAGGATTGAAAATATGGAACAGCAAAATTGGTTTAGAACAGAATAGCACACTGTCAGTTTCACTCACTGTACCTCTCTGTCCCTAAACTCAAGGATTGAAAATATGGTTCAGCAAAATTGGTTTAGAACAGAATAGCACACTGACACTTTCCCTCACTGTCCTAATCTGTCCCTCCCTACAAACAAGATTTAGCACAGAATAGCACACTGATAATTTCTACGAGTGTCCTTCTCTGTCCCTAAACTCAAGGATTGAAAATATGGAACAGCAAAATTGGTTTAGAACAGAATAGCACACTGTCAATTTCACTCACTGTACCTCTCTGTCCCTAAACTCAAGGATTGAAAATATGGTTCAGCAAAATTGGTTTAGAACAGAATAGCACACTGACCCTTTCCCTCACTGTCCTACTCTGTCCCTCCCTACAAACAAGATTTAGCACAGAATAGCACACTGATAATTTCCACGAGTGTCCTTCTCTGTCCCTAAACTCAAGGATTGAAAATATGGAACAGCAAAATTGGTTTAGAACAGAATAGCACACTGTCAGTTTCACTCACTGTACCTCTCTGCCCCTAAACTCAAGGATTGAAAATATGGTTCAGCAAAATTGGTTTAGAACAGAATAGCACACTGACACTTTCCCTCACTGTCCTACTCTGTCCCTCCCTACAAACAAGATTTAGCACAGAATAGCACACTGATAATTTCCACGAGTGTCCTTCTCTGTCCCTAAACTCAAGGATTGAAAATATGGAACAGCAAAATTGGTTTAGACCAGAATAGCACACTGACACTTTCCCTCACTGTCCTACTCTGTCCCTCCCTACAAACAAGATTTAGCACAGAATAGCTGTCACGTACCTGATGGAAGAGTCTGATTATGCAGAGGGAGGCCTCCCTTACACCTCTCACTCGCGGCCCCTGGTAGTGAAGACAGGGGGCGCAGGAGTGTAGAGTCGCACGAGAGCCTGGTAAAAGTCGCTGGTGGTGCGCTGGACCGGAACTGGGACGGAGACTGGAATAGATCCGGAAACAACTGACAGCCTAACAACTGGAGCTCAGGCGGGTGCGGTCAGATGGGCTGGAAGCGTGGGTACACCAGTCCCAAGCAGGTAGGTACTGGAGCGGGATCAGGTATGAGCAGGTTCAGGCAGCTGGCAGGTCTCAGGTTCAGGTAAGTACTGGAGCAGGATCAGGTATGAGCAGGTTCAGGCAGCTGGCAGGTCTCAGGTGCAGGTAAGTACTGGAGCAGGATCAGGTATGAGCGGGTTTAGGCAGCTGGCAGGTCTCAGGTACAGGCAGGTTCGGCAACGGGCAGGCAACAAGGTAGCAGAAGGAACAGGCAGGAACGTAGTCAACACAGGCCGGGGGTCAGGTAAAGGCAGATCAGCAAGGATGGTCAAACAAGCCAGGAAGGGTCAGCTGGAGCAGGATTCAGGTAAGCAGGGGTCAGAGGTCTCAGGTAACGCTGTAGACCGAACAGCACAGAGCCCAGCCATCAGCCCCTTCAAATAACCCCATCTGGCGCCATGAGCCGCCGCTGCGAGCTCCCGCGCTTGCCCGCGCGTGCACCGCTATCGCGCGTGCCCGCGCGCGCACCGCTATCGCGCATGCGCACATCAGCGTGCGCCGATGCGCCACTACCGCGCATGCGCGAAGAGGCGCGGATATAGTCAATGACATTTCTGGTTTGCCCTTCCTGACATTGCCCCCTCCCAATGGGCAGCCTCCGGATGCCCAACCGGGCGAGCTTCAAAGGATGGGATCTCTTGAATGCCTGGATAAGTCTTTCAGCATTGACATCATCCTCGGGTTCCCACGAATTCTCCTCTGGGCCATAACCTTTCCATTTGACGAGATACTGGATATGATTTCTCTTTTTCCTACAGTCCAGGATTGCTTCGACTTCGAATTCCTCTGTTCCGTTAACTAATATTGGTTCGGGTGGGCCTGTATCCCGGTCAGGGAATGGATCAGGGGTTACAGGTTTTAGTAAAGCCACATGAAAGACAGGATGTATTTTGAAGGAGTCTGGCAGTTCCAGCTCGTAAGACACGTCGTTGATCCTTCTTTTTATCGGGAAGGGTCCCATAAATTTAGGGCCCAACTTCTTAGAGGGGCACATTAGTTTTAGATTTGTAGTGGATAGCCAAACCCGATCACCAGGTTCCAGTATTAATTCTCCCCGCCTCTTCTTATCAAAGACCTGTTTGTTATATTCCTGAGCTTTAGTCATAGTTGTCTGTAGAAGTTTGTTGTTGGTGTCAAAGAAATTTATGGTTTCAAGAACGGCAGGTACAGAACTCTCCGGGAAGGTACTGGTCAGAAATGATGGGTTGAACCCGTAATTGGCAAAGAATGGAGACTGTTTTGTGGCAGAGTGGATGGAATTGTTATAAGCGAATTCCGCTAACGGAAGTAGTGCGGCCCAATCATCTTGTGAGTATGAGGTGAAGCACCGCAAGTATTGTTCCAGAGTTTGATTGGTTCTTTCCGTTTGCCCATTCGTTTGGGGGTGGTATGCGGAAGAAAATGATAACTCGATTCCCAAGGTTTCACATAAAGACCTCCAAAACCTTGAGGTGAATTGTACCCCCCGGTCTGACACGATGTTTGCTGGAACTCCGTGAAGCCTAACAACTTCTTTCACAAAGATTTGGGCTGTTTCCGGGGCCGATGGTGTGCCTTTCATGGGTAGGAAGTGGGCCATTTTGGATAATCGGTCTACCACCACAAAGATGGTGGAGAACCCGTCAGATGGAGGAAGTTCCACGATAAAATCGATCGAGATATTCTTCCAGGGTCTCTTCGGGACTGATAGCGGCTTCAACAAGCCCCATGCCTTGGTTTTGCTGTTCTTATTTCGTGTGCAAGTGGTACAGGACTCTACATAGCCCTTGCAGTCTTTTTCCACTTGAGGCCACCAGAATGTGCGTTGCACAAGTTCAGCAGTTTTACGGATACCGAAGTGTCCGGCTAATTTGTGGTCGTGACATAATCCCAAAACAGAGACACGTAGGTTTTCTGGTATGAATATTTTGTCCTTGTGCCAAAGTAGATCATCTCTGGCCTGCAACGTTATTCCCAGAGATGAAGGGGCATTTACAGAAGCCCGTTTAATTTGAGAAAGCAGGTCTCCCTGAAGTAGCAGGAAGTTCTCAGAGGACAGGATAGTGTCGGGCGGTGCGGATTCCCTGGTAACACAGAACATCCGAGAGAGTGCATCAGGTTTGGTGTTTTTAGATCCTGGCCTGTACGTGAGATGAAAAGAGAACCTGGAAAAGAAGAGTGCCCATCTAGCCTGACGTGGTTTGAGTCTCTTGGCAGTCCTCAGATACTCCAGGTTCTTATGATCCGTATAGATTAGGATCGGGTGCGCTGCTCCTTCTAAAAGGTACCTCCACTCTTCCAATGCATTTTTAATGGCCAGAAGTTCTCTATCTCCGACATCATAATTCCTTTCAGAGTTAGACAGTTTGCGGGAGAAAAAGGCGACTGGGTGTAACAAAGCCTTGGGTCCCCGCCTTTGGGATAGTACTGCTCCGACTGCCGTTTCTGACGCGTCTACTTCCAATACATAGGGCAATGTTGGGTCAGGGTGCTTCAGAACCGGTGCGGAAGTAAATAGTTTCTTAAGAGACTCGAAAGCATTTTGAGCTTCAGGAGACCACTGGAAACGGATGCCTTGTTTGGTCAGTTGTGTGATTGGTGATATGATGGCTGAAAATCCCCTGATGAATTTTCGGTAAAAGTTTGAGAACCCGACAAAGCGTTGGATGCCCTTTTTGTCCACTGGGGCTGGCCAGTCTAAGATGGCAGTGACCTTTTGTGGGTCCATCTTGACACCTTCGGTGAAGAGGATTAGTCCCAAAAAAGTAATGCTTTGTCGCTCGAACTCGCACTTCTCCGGCTTGGCGTATAGCCCGTGCTGTCGCAGTCTGCTCAATACATTTTTAACATGTCTGCGGTGGTCATCAAGGGAAGCAGAGAAAATTAAGATGTCGTCCAGATATGCTACAACGAACAGGTCTAGGAAATCGCGGAAGATATCGTTTATAAAGTGCTGGAATGTTGCTGGGGCATTGCATAGGCCGAACGGCATCACCAGATATTCAAAATGTCCGAATCGGGAGCGAAAAGCCGTCTTCCACTCGTCTCCCTCCCATATCCGTACCAGATTATATGCCCCTCGGAGATCCAGTTTTGTAAATATGGTTGCTGCTCCCAACCTCTGGAACAATTCGGGTACCAAGGGCAGGGGATAACGGTTCTTGACCGTAACCTTATTGAGTTCACGATAATCTATACATGGGCGAAGGGAACGATCCTTCTTCTCCACAAAGAAGATACCCGCTCCTGCTGGAGAAGTGGAGGGGCGGATGAAGCCCTTCTTTAGATTATCGTCTATATAATCTTTCAGGGCGACAAGCTCCAATTCTGACAGAGGAAAAATCCTTCCAAAAGGGACCTCAACACCCGGGATGAGATCAATCGGGCAGTCATATGGCCGATGTGGAGGGAGAGTTTCAGCTCCTTTCTTGCTAAAGACATCTAAAAAGTCATGGTATGCCACTGGTACAGATAAGCGAGTTTCAACATCAGAGTCCAAGCATAACAAGGATGGCGGATCAGAAGAGAATTTCCGCAAGCAGTGTTGGAGGCAGTAGGAAGAGTGAAACTTAACCTCCCCTCCGACCCAGTTGATAAGAGGGTTATGTGCTTGGAGCCATGGCATGCCAAGGATTATGGGGAACAGCGGGGATGCGATGGCATCCAGGCGTAACAATTCCTTGTGACTATCGGCAATAATGACAGGCAAGGGTATAGTCTGTTGAGTCACTAGTCCGGATTTGATAGCAGACCCGTCGGCCAGATGTACTGAAAGTCCCTGGGCCCTAGGTTGCAAAGGGATTTGATGTTTAGCAATAAAAGACAAGTCCATAAAGCAGCTACAGGCACCGGAGTCTATTATAGCGGAGACAGGAATACTTCTTCCCGGAAGCTGTAATACAATGGGGAGAGCCAGGTGGGTTGGCAGGATGGGCGTGCTGGCGGAGAAGATAATTCGACCCTTGCGGGTCTTGGCTGGACATGACCTCACGTAATGCCCGGGTCTCCCACAATACAGGCAGAGGTTTTCGTGTTGTCGGCGTTGACGTTCCTCAGGGGAAAGTGAGGGACGGGGCACTCCGAGTTGCCTGGGTTCAGGGACATCAGATGTGGGTGCAGCAGTGGTAGAAGATGTCAGGCTGCTGATGTTAGAGGCTCGGGCTAATTTCCAGGCTGGACAGGACGACCTCACAGGTCTCTCTGACTTCTGTCCTCGTAATCGGTGATCACCGGTGAATCTTTCAGGCGCAGGAACCCCGGTTTCTGGAGGTAACATTGCTATTGCTGAAGTAGCTCTTTGCGGGGCCGAGGTAGGTGAGGAAAGAGCCTGGATGCTTCCTTCCAGTCGGATATACGCATCTTGTGCGATTTCAACAGTCTGGGTGAGGTCTTTGAGGTGTAAGCGGAAACCCTCCATGGGAGAGGCTCCCTGCACAGACTCTGACTAGGCTGTTCGGTACTGTCACGTACTTGATGGAAGAGTCTGATTATGCAGAGGGAGGCCTCCCTTACACCTCTCACTCGCGGCCCCTGGTAGTGAAGACAGGGGGCGCAGGAGTGTAGAGTCGCACGAGAGCCTGGTAAAAGTCGCTGGTGGTGCGCTGGACCGGAACTGGGACGGAGACTGGAATAGATCCGGAAACAACTGACAGCCTAACAACTGGAGCTCAGGCGGGTGCGGTCAGATGGGCTGGAAGCGTGGGTACACCAGTCCCAAGCAGGTAGGTACTGGAGCAGGATCAGGTATGAGCAGGTTCAGGCAGCTGGCAGGTCTCAGGTTCAGGTAAGTACTGGAGCAGGATCAGGTATGAGCAGGTTCAGGCAGCTGGCAGGTCTCAGGTGCAGGTAAGTACTGGAGCAGGATCAGGTATGAGCGGGTTTAGGCAGCTGGCAGGTCTCAGGTACAGGCAGGTTCGGCAACGGGCCGGCAACAAGGTAGCAGAAGGAACAGGCAGGAACGTAGTCAACACAGGCCGGGGGTCAGGTCAGGTACAGGCAGATCAGCAAGGATGGTCAAACAAGCCAGGAAGGGTCAGCTGGAGCAGGATTCAGGTAAGCAGGGGTCAGAGGTCTCAGGTAACGCTGTAGACCGAACAGCACAGAGCCCAGCCATCAGCCCCTTCAAATAACCCCATCTGGCGCCATGAGCCGCCGCTGCGCGCTCCCGCGCGTGCCAGCGCGCGCACCGCTATTGCGCGTGCCCGCGCACGCACCGCTATTGCGCATGCGCGCATCAGCGTGCGCCGATGCGCCACTACCGCGCATGCGCGAAGAGGCGCCGATATCGTCAATGACATTTCTGGTTTGCCCTTCCTGACAATAGCACACTGATAATTTCTACGAGTGTCCTTCTCTGTCCCTAAACTCAAGGATTGAAAATATGGAACAGCAAAATTGGTTTAGAACAGAATAGCACACTGTCAGTTTCACTCACTGTACCTCTCTGTCCCTAAACTCAAGGATTGAAAATATGGTTCAGCAAAATTGGTTTAGAACAGAATAGCACACTGACACTTTCCCTCACTGTCCTACTCTGTCCCTCCCTACAAACAAGATCTAGCACAGAATAGCACACTGATAATTTCCACGAGTGTCCTTCTCTGTCCCTAAACTCAAGGATTGAAAATATGGAACAGCAAAATTGGTTTAGAACAGAATAGCACACTGTCAGTTTCACTCACTGTACCTCTCTGTCCCTAAACTCAAGGATTGAAAATATGGTTCAGCAAAATTGGTTTAGAACAGAATAGCACACTGACACTTTCCCTCACTGTCCTACTCTGTCCCTCCCTACAAACAAGATTTAGCACAGAATAGCACACTGATAATTTCCACGAGTGTCCTTCTCTGTCCCTAAACTCAAGGATTGAAAATATGGAACAGCAAAATTGGTTTAGAACAGAATAGCACACTGACACTTTCCCTCACTGTCCTACTCTGTCCCTCCCTACAAACAAGATTTAGCACAGAATAGCACACTGATAATTTCTACGAGTGTCCTTCTCTGTCCCTAAACTCAAGGATTGAAAATATGGAACAGCAAAATTGGTTTAGAACAGAATAGCACACTGTCAGTTTCACTCACTGTACCTCTCTGTCCCTAAACTCAAGGATTGAAAATATGGTTCAGAAAAATAGGTTTAGAACAGAATAGCACACTGACACTTTCCCTCACTGTCCTACTCTGTCCCTCCCTACAAACAAGATTTAGCACAGAATAGCACACTGATAATTTCCCTCACTGTACCTCTCTGTCCCTACAAACAAGGATTAGCACAGAATAGCACACTGACACTTTCCCTCACTGTACCTCTCTGTCCCTACAAACAAGGATTAGCACAGAATAGCACACTGACACTTTCCCTCACTGTACCTCTCTGTCCCTACAAACAAGGATTAGCACAGAATAGCACACTGACACTTTCCCTCACTGTACCTCTCTGTCCCTACAAACAAGGATTAGCACAGAATAGCACACTGACACTTTCCCTCACTGTACCTCTCTGTCCCTAAACTCAAGGATTGAAAATATGGTTCAGCAAGATTGGTTTAGAACAGAATAGCACACTGACACTTTCCCTCACTGTACCTCTTTGTCCCTACAAACAAGGATTAGCACAGAATAGCACACTGTCACTGACACTTTCCCTACCTATCCTTATTTGTCCCTAAACACAAGGAATCCAGGATTAGTAAAGGAAAAATAATGACACTGTCCCTGCCTATGCTTCTCTTTCCCTGCTCCGGAACACACTACACAAGGCCGCCGTGCTGGCGGCCTTTTATAGTGTGGGGCGTGTACTAAACCCCCATAGCAATAATTGGCCACAGGCATCCTGCCTGTGGTCAATCATTGCTCTCCTCGCTGCCGGCGCTGTGATTGGCCAAGCATGCGGGGTCACAGTGCATGCTTGGCCAATCACAGCGCCTGGATGACACTGCGATGGCGTAGTGCATTGTGGGCCGTTCGCGTCACTCGAATTTGGCGCGAACGGCCCAAATCGTTCGATCTTCGTCGAACGATCGAACAGCCGATGTTCGAGTCGAACGTATGTTCGACTCGAACACGAAGCTCATCCCTAGTAAATAATGCTATTCTGCATTTTATCCTGGAGGATTACTTCAAGATGAAACTATTGATGTCCTTTGGGTGTAGCTGAGAGCTGAAAGTTAAAATTATAGAGTAGAATTGGGTGGACATACTGCCTTTGATACTATGTCCACCCAGCTCTACTCTATAATTTTAACCTTCAGCTCACAGCTACATGTTTTACTGCCATTCCATTTTCTGAAAAAACACAATTTTGTTCTATAAGCTGCAACAGATAAAAAAAACAGTTGAATGCGGATCTCCGATGAGAAGGCATGAACCCTTGTGTAGGCCAAAAGTGTTCCACCTGCTGCCTTGAAGTAGAAGAATTTGGATTGTTGTGTGCAAAGTTACAAGTGGCATAATTAATTGTGCGATTTTCATGTGATTTATTATATTATCCCTGACTTTATTAATGCCCGTGTATAAATGAATATACTCAGGTTTCAATAGACTGGCCATGGGACTTTAAATGAGGCAAATCACAACCAAAGAATAAATAATTATTACATATAGTTAACAATACATATGGCTATCATTCCAGCAACAATTGATTATTAAACACGAATATAAATTTAATGGTCATTAGTAATCAATGGATGCAGGTCACATTCCATCAATAAATAATTAATAAACACATTTTAAACTCGTAAATTAGTAGTAATCCATAGATCACCATATACGGTAAAGTGAATGAAAAAAATGATAGGCTAGCACATCAACATTCTTAATAATAATAATACATGATTATCTAGAAAATGCATCCAAAGACTCAATGCACTTCTTGAATCTCTGTTCAGTTAATCAGAAGTAGATGCAAATACATATTTTGAAGATGCACTACAGGCTTCTTTTAGAAAATCAGAAGTAATGGAACAATATTTTTCTTTTGTTGTAATATGCTTCATTTAAAGTCCCATGGTCAGTCCGTGGAAACGTGTGTGTATATATTGATATAGGAATGGAGGCGTTTTCACTTAAAAAATAAGGGTGCCTCAGACCACAACAACAAACATTGTGTATGAATGTAGTCTGTCATTTTATTGAATATTATTGCAAAGTACATTAGGTTCACGAGATGTCTCATATACTGTACCTGCTATCGTTTAAAATCAATAAATGTTTTTTCTCCTCGCCTGGACCTTATTGCTCTCTTTGATAACAGTGATACATTTACTCCAACCATAGCTTTATCCTAAGCCAGGAGCTTGGGACACATGTGAACTTCCTGCATTATGATGCCACCCCTGTTAAGTATATTTTCTATAGAAATGTATGGAGAATCTACTGTAGATACTGTCCGAAAAAAGGCTCTTCCACCTTTGTTTTTGGTTATCAGGGCTCACAATGAGATTTACCAGTCATCAAAGTCATGCCACACCAATCGTTAAGTACACAGTTCATCTGAAATTATCCGAAGGGACAAACATGAAATTTTTTCTCGTATCTTATGATATAATACGATTTTTGTTTAAACAGTACAGTATTCGTCCGAAAAAAAATCGGAAGAGCAAGACCACTCATGCTCAGAAACAAAAGAATACATTACAATACAATACAATACAATACAACACATTAAATCATTTCCAAAGTTGTATTCTGTCATATGAGAATTTCTGTAAGTTGAGTGACCTCTTTATTTTCGGTACCAGACTAGCATGCAAAAAAAAGGTGGATCATTCGTCTGATATTCTGATTGAATGTACGAGGCTTAACCCTAAAGTTTACTACATCTATCACAATCTGATGTAATGCAAGTGCCTGGTTAATTAAATACAAACAGGATGGATGAATTAGATACTCATAATAGCTAAAGTTTATTGTATAAAGATGGCATATCAGTCTGTATGGTGTCCCTAATTGCGACGTATAATTAGTAATTGTGATTGTTAGGTTATCCATAAATAAAAGTCAACATTTCTCCTGATTCCAATCATTGCTTGCAATTCTTGAAGTGTTTCTAAGGTCTTATAAAGCAATAAGCACTTCAGACTTGCTTTTTTAATGCATATATTCTTTCCAGATTGCTGTGAGTGGGCCTAATCCAGGACCTGAGGCCTCAGAACAGAGCTCCTTCCAAAAGAGATCAAAGTACCAATCCTATACTGCTATCATGGTGAGGTGAGGATCGTGGTGGGTTTCTGTGCTCATGAGGCTCTCTCAAGGACAGATACATAACTCTAAAGCCCTGTACACACGATCGGATTTCCTATGGTTTTTTAACCGATGGATTTTTCCATCGGAAAACCGATGAAGCTGACTTTCATCAGTCTTGCCTACACACCATCAGTCAAAAAACCGACCGTTCCAAACGCCATGACGTAAAACACTTCGATGAGCCGAGAAAAATGAAGTTCAATGCTTCTGAGCATGCGTCGACTTGATTCTGAGCATGCATGGGTTTTTTATCCGATGGAGTTTCCCACAGACGATAGTAATTTGCTATCGGTTTTTTAACCATCGGATAAATTTAAAACATGTTCTATTTTTAAACACCGATGGAAAAAAGACCGATGGGGCCCATACACGATCGGTTTGTCCGATGAAAATAGTCCATCGGACTGTTTTCACCAGTTAAACCTATCGTGTGTACAGGGCTTTAGAGACTATATCTGCCCACCTGTGGGAAAACATGTACTTTTAATGCTTTAGGTCAGACTCCACTGTTACTGAAGCTACTGGAGCACATATTGTTGGAAAACAGAATTGTATTGTGTGCAATAACTACTGTACATCAGTATTTAGTAGAGATATATTCTTCAACCAGTCAATCTTTATAAGTTTGTAGTTACATCTATGGTAACTCTATGTCTTTTCCCGGAATAAAGTTCATGTTTCCTGCCTGCAGTTAAGCAGCAATGTACATGTGGACTGTGCACCGTCTGTTCTGTAGGGGCTTTATACAGAATTTCTAACATATATGTTTATACATGTTTATTACTTTTGTAGCTGTTTCTTTGCCTTTTCCTTCTGAATATTTTGAATCCAATTCGACCTGATTACACAGTGTACCAGGGACTGTGTAAAGGGGTATACATACACACCTGCCTTATCCACTTCATAGAGGCATTTTTATGGTCGCTAAAAAAGACAACGCCTACCTTGGGATGCTGTGTTTTCATGGGATACATTTCAAGAACCATTAAAGCTCTTTAATTTTATTTGGATACTGGCACCTCCTTTTTGGCGATATCTTTCTGGGAAGGTATACCACTGTCCATAATGGAACTCTAACAACCAAGTCTGATCTCTAATGTAGGGAGTTTTTTTCCTTTTCTACTGTTTTGGGCTTTGCTGTCAAAAATAATATAGGATTCAATGAACTTTTTAATTGATTGGCACTTTGTTCCTTCTGTTCCCGCAAAACTCCTCAAGCTGTGGGACCATCTTACCACATTGTGTTCTCTGAGCAGCTGAGATCCATTTGAGAAGAACCACTACCAATCTGCTGGCGAAGATAGACAAGCTTCAAGCACCTCTAGTGTATTTTATTACATTTTAAAAAGGCACTCTTTAATTTACAGCATTCAACATGCTTGACACTGAGAAGAATATGCTAGAATACACAAGGGCCTGTGGAGGTTGAGTGAATAAAGTTTAAATAAAGCTCTTGTGACTGAATTTTGAGCTAGGAAGGAAACACCAGAGCTATATTGCTTTGCAGTCATTGTTATCAGTGCTCACGTGGCATTGCTTGTTTTGTATGAGTGTTGGCAGCTCTCCCCATGATACTGTAGCAGGGTTCATCTTGGTTAAACAGAAAGGAAGTACAGATTAGATGCAATTGAGGTCCTGATTTAATCACCTGCACCAAATGCTGATTAGTACCACAGTTTGCCAAGTTTGTAATAAACTTTTCTTTGATAATATTTGAAATATCACAGAGTTGTTGCTACAAATATCTATCAGTTAAAGCAAATTATCCTGTGTCCCATATCTTCTGAAGCATTGATAACGTTCTGTCTACACACAGTTATTAAAAATGAACTGCAGCCATCCATAACATGCCACGGGAGGGGGGAAGACATATTGTACTGGGAAAATATAGTGGCTTATGCCATTGTTAACTTGTCTTAAAAACCTTTGTTTTAGATTTCATATTTTCATTTTGGTACAGAGAGCCTGATTTGCTAAAGGACTTTAGTGCCAGCACATTGATCTTGTGCAGATGACAAAACCCCATACCTCCCAACTTTTTAGGATGGGAAGGAGGGACACTTATTAGCAAAAGTATGTAGGCATAGGACACACACCCGCCACTCCCCCTTAAAGGAAAATTATACCAAAAAAATAATTAGTTAAACCTACAAGTGCTTTTTTTTTTACCACTACTATACCTTTAAACTTGCTTTGGAAATGTACAAATGCAGCAATTTAGAAATTGGATGAAAGGTTTAGCACTGGGAAACACGTTTTAAAAGATAAAAAGTGCATTTTATATACAACTATAGAGATCAGATCAAAATGAGGGACAAATGAGGAGGAAAGAGGGAAAGATGGACTTTGTTCCAAATCAGGGACAGTCCCTCAAAATCAGGGACAGTTGGGAGCTATAAAACCCTATCCTCACAGTATTTACTATACACGTGTAGCCACGTGCACAGGCTACACCATATGTATACTGACTTTGCTAACAGATGTGGTTTATTTTCCAAATGTATGCTGGCTAAGCGGTGGTATGTCTAAAATAAAAATGTTGTTTTCTTTACTTATTGTTTCCTACCTGACTGCTGTTTTTTACATGGACAAACCAGGAACAAAACTCAATACATACTGGTATAGTTAAAGGCTGTCATAAAAACAGTACAAAAAGCCATAGTACGTTCTGTTGCAGATATGCCTAATTTGAACCATAATCAGTCATAGTGTACAATTAGTTACACGGGTGTAGGAGTCACGTTTATTGTGCATACCTACATTTGCATGGTCATTAAAGCCTGCAATAACCGGAACACGCCATAAGGATTTATTCTTTATTCTTTATTTGCTGCCTATTGTATTCAATATTGATTAAGCTGCTGGTTAAAATAGAAATGTAGATTGTGAATTCAGGCAGGACTCTGGCCATAGATACAGTGCCTTGAAAAAGTATTCATACCCCTTGAGATTTTCCACATTTTGTCATGTTACAACCAAAAACTTAAATGTATTTTATTGGGATGTTAAGTGATAGACCAACACAAAGTGGCACATAATTGTGAAGTGGAAGGAAAATTATAAATATTTTTTTTTTTTTACAAATAAATATGTGAAAAGTGTGGTGTGCAATTGTATTCAGCCCCCTCAATACTTTTTAGAACCACCTTTCACTGCAATTACAGCTGCAAGTTTTTTTGGGTAAGTCTCTACCAACTTTGCACATCTAGAGTGAAATTTTTGCTTACACTGCTTGCATTTAAAAATGCTTTTAAAGACATATTAATAATTAGAGGTGTGTTAACTGTTGTATTATTTGTATTTAACCACTTCCCGCCCAGTCAATAGCAAATTGACGTCCGGGAAGTGGTTCTGTTATCCACACTGGACGTCATATGACGTCCTGCGGGATAACAGCCGCCGCGCGCCCGGGGGGGCGCGCATCGCGGCGATCGGTGGAGCGGTGGGTCAGTCTGACCCACCGCTACACTGATCTCGGTAAAAAGCCTCCGTCGGAGGCTTTTTACCATGTGATCAGCCGTGTCGAATCACGGCTGATCATGAAGTAAACAGGAAGAGCCGTTGATCGTCACTTCCTCACTCGCGTCTGACAGACGCGAGTAGAGGAGAGCCGATCGGCGGCTCTCCTGACAGGGGGGGTTCGCGCTGATTGTTTATCAGCGCAGCCCCCCCTCGGATACCCACACTGGACCACCAGGGAAGCCCCCAAGGACCACCAGGAAAGCCCTAAGCATGTGGATGGCCCCCATGGCCATCCACATGTAGTAAAAAAATATATATATAAAAAAAAACATAAAAAAATATGCCAATCAGTGCCCACACATGGGCACTGACTGGCACGATCATGCCAAGAAAATAATGTGTGGTGGCTGGCATTGCTAGGCAGCAGTGTCACCAGTGCCACCTACTAGTGTCCATCAGTGCCACCTATCAGTGCCCGTCCATGCCCATCTGTGCCCATAAGTGCCCACCTATCAGTGCCCGTCCGTGCCACCTATCAGTGCCACCCATAAGTGCCCATCAGTGCCGCCTAAAAGTGCCCATTAGTGCCGCCTATGAGTGCCCATCAGTGCCGCCTATGAGTGCCAATTAGTGCCGCCTATGAGTGCCAATCAGTGCCACCTATGAGTGCCCATCAGTGCCGCATACCAGTGCCACATATCAGTGCCCATCAGTGCCACCTATCAGTGCCCATCATCAGTGCCCATCAGTGCCACCTCATCAGTGCCACCTCATTGGTGCCACCTCATCGGTGCCCATCAGTGTCGCCTTATCAGTGCCCTTCAGTGCCGACTTATCAGTGCCCATCATTGAAGTAGAAAAGGTACTTATTTACAAAAAAAATTAACAGAAACAAAGAAAAACATAGTTTTTTTAAAAATTTTCGCTCTTTTTTTATTTGTTGCGCAAAAAATAAAAATCGCAGAGGCGATCAAATACCACCGAAAGAGAGCTCTATTTGTGGGAACAAAATGATAAAAAATTTGTTTGGGTACAGTGTAGCATGACCGCGCAATTGTCATTCAAATTGCGACAGCGCTGAAAGCTCAAAATTGGCTTGGGCAGGAAGCTGTATAAGTGCATGGTATTGAAGTGGTTAATATCTATCTAGAGTTAATTTTTAAATTGCCTACTTTAAAAGTATCAATGGTGAGGGTCCCTTAAGGCCCCTTTCACACTACTTCAAAGTCGCGTGATTTTACCACGATTTCGTGGCCGCGATTTTGCCACGATTCGCGGACGCGATTTTACCGCGATTTCAGGGAATGCCTGTGTAACTGGCATCAAAGTCGGACCAAAGTAGTGCAGGGACTATTTTGAAGTCGGAACAAGTTGTACAACTTTAAAAGGGGCCTAAAGCGGAGTTCCACTCAAAAGTGGAAGTTCCGCTTTATGCACTCCTCACCCCCTTCTATGCCACATTTGGAATGTAATTTTTTTTGGGGGGGGGGAGTGGGTACCTAGTTTCCTAGTACCTGCTCCTACTTCTGCTCGGGCCACCTAGGCGACTCGAGCAGAAGTTCTCCTCTCCCCCTCCCTTCCTGCAATCTTCTGGGACATGTCACAGGTCCCAGAAGATTGCCCGGCCATTGAGGAGGCGCAGCGCTACTCACTCATGCGCAGTGCGCACGCGGCTGTTAAGCCGCAAGCTGTCACAGCCAGGTGCCCACACTTGTATGTCCGGCGCCGGGGAGGGGCGAGGGAGAGAACTGAGGGTTCGGGCGGCAGCATCACTGGATCGTGGGAAAGGTGAGTGTCTGTGTTTATTCAAATTCAGGAGCTACACTTTTTGTAGCTGCTGACTTTTAATAAACACAAAAATCACTGGAACTCTGCTTTAAGTAACAAACAGACACAGGATTGGCATTGGGAAGTATGGCACCAAGCAGGTGTGCATATATAAGACACCTCTGGCGCCAGCATTATCTCTGGGGAGCAATAAAATATCCATTCCAGAAAATCATTGATACAAGGTAAGGTAAATAAGAAGTTTGTAAGAGCTGCCAAGTGGATCAGCTCTGCCATCTGAGAGAATCTTATTCATTATTATTCCAGCAAAATATGCACCTCTTTTTTGTAGGAACAGTATATAGTATATGCCACTGAGTAGCCACAAGTGATAAGTGAGTATGCAGACATCAATAAATACCTGACAACATTTCTAGCCCTTTTCAGCCCTGGTAAGATGTGTCTTTATTGCTGTTTGCATTCGTGTTGAGCGAACCCGAACTGTAAAGTTCGGGTCCGTACCGAACTTTAGCTTTTTCCCGAACCCGAACCCGGACTTTGCGCAAAAGTCCGGGTTCGGGTTCGGCAATCTAATTACGCAGTTAGAAATGCTTCAGGGGCCAGCCAATCACCTTTTGATTAGCTGGTGTGCCCTTAGAAGCCATCATAGCCATGCCTACTAATGGCATGGCTGTGATTGGTCAGTGCAACATGTGACCCAGCTTCTATATAAGCTAGAGGCACACAGCACACACGTCACTCTGCTTCAGAATAGATAGGGAGAGGATCTTGGCTGCTGCTGTTGCTAATAGGGAGAGATTGTAAAATACATGAGGTAGTCCTGATTCTACAATCTGAGGGAAAAGATAGAGAGATAGTGTAGTGTAGGGCCAGGTTCCTGTTGGTGCTTTCAGGGAGAGAGAATATTATATAGGAGTCCAGATTCAGAGATTAAAATCAGCGATCTGCATAGGTTTACCTGTTTGTGTTGCAGTGCACAGTCTTTTTACACTGCCATGAGCCCAGTGTCAGAGAAAATCTAACTTTTATCTGCAAGCTCAGCGCACCAGCACTGCATATATTACGTTAAGAGATACACCGTTTCCATACTGTGGGTGTATTCTGCTCTTTGAAAAAGATCCATTTAGGGCAAAAAAAAAAAGGCACTTTATTGTGCTCTTTTCCAAAAGACCCATAGGGCAAAAAAAAAAAAAAAATTGCATTTTATTTTGCTTGTGCAAAAAAAGACCCGTTTAGGGCAAAAAATAAATAAATAAAAATTTGCACTTTAATGTACGCTTGCAAAAAGAGCCATTCAGGGCCACAAAAAATATTTTGCAGTGTGTTATACATATGTGGAGGTGTGTGAAATAAACAATTTCTATATAGTTTTCTCCTACTGTGCTATACTAAAAAAACAACATTTTTTTTGAATAGCATTTTCTGCAGTTCTGTAGCTGTGCGATTCAGCGGTTACGTACTGTGGGTGTGTTCTGCTCTTCCAAAAAACGCCATTTAGGGGCACAAAAAATAGTTTGCAGTGTGTTATACATATTTGGAGGTGTGTGAAATAAACAATTTCTATATAGTTTTCTCCTACTGTGCTATACTAAAAAAACAACATTTTTTTGGAATAGCATTTTCTGCAGTTCTGTAGCTGTGCGATTCAGCGGTTACGTACTGTGGGTGTGTTCTGCTCTTCCAAAAAACGCCATTTAGGGGCACAAAAAATAGTTTGCAGTGTGTTATACATATGTGGAGGTGTGTGAAATAAACAATTTCTATATAGTTTTCTCCTACTGTGCTATACTAAAAAAACAACAGGACTCCAGGCTTTACTCCCGCACCTAGGCCTCCATACCCAGGGCAGCAGGAACTCCAGGATAGTACCTCACCCCGGGCTAAAGGTACCCGAGATGGAACAGGAACAC
This sequence comes from Rana muscosa, assembly GCA_029206835.1. NCBI lineage: Eukaryota > Metazoa > Chordata > Amphibia > Anura > Ranidae > Rana > Rana muscosa. Next base: position 827,584,236 of record CM055118.1, on the reverse strand, counting down.
ATGCACCCAGGCCGAAGGCACCTGGGCGTGGACCCCACTGGACATCAGCCCCCAGGCCAAAGGTCTGCCCCTTTTATATGCTCTCCCGGCATGCATAGCAGGTTCCCCGCCCCGCTGTACTACTGCCAAGAGGGGACACAAAAGGCACAGCACTGTATCGGCGGTTCAACCCTAGCCTACCATGGCAGCGCCACCTGTAGGCCGCAGGGAACTGCACACCAATACTGTCCCCCGAGGACAAAATGGTCCATGAATCCTACAGAATTAGGGTGTTTGAGCCTATTTACCACTCAAACACTTCCCTTAAATTTAGCACCCCGCTACATTTTTATTTCAAAGTATTTTATTTTCCCACTAGCTTATCCATTAAATTGAATAATTTATTCCAGAAAGGGCGTATTCTGGGGCATTCCCACCATATGTGTGGCATTGTGCCATTGAGTTTCTGAGGTTCTTAATGACTTCCCGTGCCTCTTCTGCTGAAAAGGGGGCCTACAGCATATTTTTTTATTATTTTTTTTTTTTTATGTTATTTTAAATTATTTCCCTATCCACATTTGTTTGCAGAGCACTTGCCATGCTCTTAACAACATTTTGCTGCCATTTGCAGCCCTCTAGCCCTTTCCATTACTTTTTTAGAGCCTTTTTAGTCCTTAGAAGTCCGGGTCCCCATTGACTTCAATGGGGTTCGGGTTCGGGTTCGGGTTAAAGTTCGGTCCCGAACCCGAACTTTTTTTCGAAGTTCGGCCAAACCCATCGAACCCAACATCCAGGTGTCCGCTCAACTCTAGTTTGCATCTATCAGGACCGGGATCCAATCTCACAACCTCTGTTGCATCTGGCAGTAGCTCTTCTTGCTGAGCCACCTGTAATGCTGACTAGCATCCTGTCTGATTCCTTGGATAATCTTGACTTCTGCCTTGTTTCTAGTGAACCTTGAATTCCTTGCTCTTCCCATGAACTTTGGTTTGCTCACCTCCTGGAGGGGTTATTCTGAGGACATGCTGCAAAGAGCTCTGGTGAATACCGGTTAGTGCCATAGGTGTGCGCAGCCTATTGCATTAGAGTGTACACCCCAAAGCTCAAACACAGAGCAACAGAGGCAGTAGCTAGGTACCTTGAATAACAGAAAACAAAAACTCCTGCGCACAAGTGGAATACCAGACAGTCTGTAAATGGAATGATAAAAATCACTTGGCCTTGCTGCCTTCACGGATAGGGGTATCCTAGCGGTAAATGACAAAGAGAAAAAAGAAAGGCGCACCAGCCTCGTGCATTATCCTTGGGTGGATTTATTAAAAAATTATAAAAGAAACCTACTTACAAACATACGTGAATAACACAGGTTAAAAGAGTCCACAGAATTGCAGCAATGCGTTCGAACCAAACCCACTCCAATAAGTCACAGAGGGATTGACAGGGGTCACTGCCGGCTTACGCGTTTCGAAGACAAGTCTTCTTCCTCAGAGCTCAGCAGTCAGCTCATGTGTATGAGTTATTTTATTTTTTTTACTTGCCCTTTTGGGGGGCTTTTCGGAAATATCAGGGTTCTAAACATACCCCTGATGTCTTACATTTAAGACTGAAAAAGGGACTGAGGACAGGATGGAGGCACAGATGCTAGAACCGATCCCCCTACAGCACATCCAGGGGGAGGGAGACGAGGAGAAGCCAGCAGCACTGCAATGGGAGGAACAAGAGGATCGATATCTGCAATAAGGCAGTACAGTTGGTCCTCCTACTTGGAAGGTGCTTGGGCCCCCTTTTGAGCAAATGGGGCATGGAGGACAGGGTGTACTGCCTCTCTTCGACCCTGGCACACAGGATGATTAGGGTGTGCCCAGGCACACCCGACACACCCCCTGCGCAAATCTATGGTTAGTGCCTACACTCTGCATGCACCTTGAGTGAGCCTGTGTCTTCCGCTAGGATGCCCTGCTTGTATACTTATCTACTTGCTCAATGGGAGTCTCTCTACTTCTATAGCTACTGGTCCACGACCCTGACAGACAGACAATGCTGGTGCTCATTGCGAGCTTGCGACGGGAAGTGCTGCTTCTGACAGAATCCCCAAGATAGAAAAAGATTCACAAAAAACTATATACAGTGAGACATAATGCCAATCACACTAAAAAATTGATTTTGGATTTGCATACACTTAGGCTTTGTTCACATCTAGGCAGACCCTCACTGAACATTAGATCCTGCCAATCCATTTACATAATTTCTTATCTCCTGATTCTTATCTATAGGGGTTAACCCTATGGATCATTGACTCCCCTGTTAGCACAATCATGTCTGCCCTTCGCCTATATTTTTTTTTTTTTTGCTTCGAGCCTACCTTTAAACCCGCTGACTGAACAATAAAACTGGCTAATGTATGGCCAGTTTAAGAGATGCTTGTTTATTTTGGATTGGCTAGAAAAATAATGCTTTTAACATCTAATGTTAAGCATATAAACCAGTACAACATTGTTTCTACTTTTTTTAAAACTTCTTTGTATAAATAATTTCTTCATTCAAATACATTTCTTCATTTAACTAAACTGTCTAAATCAACATTATTTCCCCTAAAGTGATTGTAAAGGCAGAAGGTTTTTATCTTAAAGAATTCTATGCATTAAGATAAAAAGCCTTCTGTGTGCAGCAGCCCCCCTCAGCCCCCCTCATACTTACCTCAGGTCCCTTTAGATCCAGCAATGTTGCAGGAGTGTCTCGGCTACCCGGGACTCCCCTCCTCATTGGCTGAGACAGCAGCATGGTGCCAATGGCTTCCGTTGCTGTCAATCAATGTCAGTCAGCCAATGACGAGATATATGGGGCACGGCTCCGTGTCAAGCTGCTTGCTATGGGAGCACTCAACAGGAGGGAGGGGCTAGGAGAGTCAAAGAGGGACCCAAGAAGAGGAGAATCTGGGCTGCTGTGTGCAAAACCACTGCACAGAGCAGGTAAGTATAACATGTTTGTTATTTTTAACTAAAAAAAATTAGACCTTTACAATCACTTTAATGTGTATGCTGCTAGCTTTCATAAATAGATAGGAATGTATATTATATTTGTTTGCTTTTTTACTTTTTTTTACATTTCTTCAGTCTGTTTCTGCATGAGGCCAAAATGATATAATGCATCCCATGAGTCTTCAAGGAAATTTTCATCTGGATGTAGCACCCTGTAGTTTAGGCAGGGAGCTCCTCACAAATTTAGTTTCCAGGAGTAGTTATCCTGGTTGATTGATATAGATCTATTGATTTCTCCCTAAGTTTGGCCTTGTTGCACTTTTCTCTTCTACCACTAGATGGCCGGTGGTACTAGATATGAGAAGGGCGACCCAAGGTCAGGTTATGAGTATATGGGGTATCTCGGCCAATGGGCAGGGGTTTTCTTGAATCCCTTGGCCTGCTGGGAGAACCTACATATTCGGGTGGAGTCAGGTGATTTTGGCCGGCCAGAGAACCTGACGTGGTCAGAGGTAGAGGGGAAGCTGTCACCAGGAAGGGACTCTCCGCTTTATTACCTGGGACCGCAGTGAGTAACTAAAGCAAGTACCAGAGCAGTATTCTCACCAGTCGGGGACAGCGAAGAATTGGAAAACTTCAGTAGAAATCAAGCCAGGGACCCAGCCAGTGGAGGTGCTTGCAGAGCAGCCTTGTGTGTCAAGCTAGGGAAAGAGCGGGCCAGCGTGGGTGAAGCTTGAGAGGTATCTAGAGTGCCAAGCTAGGGACTCAGCAGAGAAGCGGAGGTGACGCTTGAGGAAGATACCAGCTTGAAGATTGGAGGAGCTCAAGGGATTCAGTGGCAGTGAATCAGAGAGTCTAGTGAGAGAGCTCAGTGTATGGAAGAACTACAATGGCCAATGGCCCTGGAGGTTCTCATTAGACCGAAGGAGGCCTGGGACCTTGCTACACGGAGAAGGAGAGCAGGGGCTTTCTCAGCTAAGCACACCTTCCTACCCGTGTTCTATCAGAAAGCCGCTACCCATCAGAAAGTCTAACTGAAGTGATGTTCTGTCCCGGCCATCTTGGTACACTCATCCGCACTAAACCTACAGTCAGAAGGCAGCAAGCGGACATCTTTTTACGCCCACGAAGTCTTGTATTTCACACTTATTTTTACAAGTAAACAGAGCTTATATTGTGAAATACAGTATTTTGAAATCCGTCAAACTGTTTTGATGTTGAATCTTAAAATTCAACATTAAAACAGTGTCGCGGATTTCAAAATACTGTATTTCACTATATAAGCTCTGTTTACTGGTACAAATATGTATCAAATGCAAGACTTCGGTGTGTGTAAAAAGATGTCCACTTTCCGCCTTCTGACTGTAGGCTCACTGCAGGCGAGTGCAGGTGTACCAAGATGGCCGCGACGGAACATCACTTCCATTGCATTTTCTGATGGGTAGCGGCTTTCTGACAGGACACCTGAATCCTATGGATTCTAATCCGATGTTTTTTTCCATCGGAAATCCGATGAAACTGTCTTCCATCAGTCTTGCCCACACACCATCAGTTAAAAAACGGACCGTTTCAAACGCGGTGACGTAAAACACTCCGATGAGCCGAGAAAAATTAAGTTCAATGCTTCTGAGCATGCGTCGACTTGATTCTGAGCATGCGTGGGTTTTTTATCCGATGGATTTCCACACAGACGATCGGATTTTGCTATCGGTTTTTTCCCATCGGATAAATTTAAGACATGTTCTATTTTTTCACACCGATGGAAAAAAGACCAATGGGGCCCATACACGATCGGTTCGTCCGATGAAAAAAGTCCATCGGACTGTTTTCATCGGTAAAACCGATCGTGTACACGGCTTGAGAGCAGATAGACCCAGGAAGTAAATGCTACATGAATCATATGCCCTTACTCAAGATTCAGTCAAAATACCCACCCCCCAGTACAGCTCTGCCTCTTCAGTACAGCTCTACCCCTCCAGTACAGCTCGCTCTGGCCTTCAGCTCTCCCCTCTCAACACAGTTCCCCCCCAGTACAGGTCTCCCCATTCATTAGACACACTTTCCAGACTAGAGAAGTCCCTCAACTGGCTCATGTGACTGTAGCCAAGGAGGAGCAGCCTCCCTTAATTTTAACTGACAGGATGCAGGATGTCGGGTGCACGGATTAGCTGGCAGCACTAGTTGCTGCGCCGCTCCACAGATGTTCTGGGGGAGATGCTGACATGTCTTTTTATTGTACCTCTATACATGATTATCCTTATGTTTCATAGGTAGGGTAAAGTAAGCAGATGGCAAGAACCTGGATGACAGCCCTTTGAACATAAGAAAAGATGAGTAAGGCTGGCCATACATTATATCATTTTCTTGTTCAATTTCCTTTAGATTTACCTTCAACTGTGTAGTGCAAGGGCCTGTCTGACTGCATACAAATTGAAAGTGTTTAGGTGTGACCTCAAATTATATGGCTTTGGTAAATCTAAAGGAAATTTTTTACAAGAAAATTATATAATGGCCAGCCTTAAACGAGTCAGTTTACACAAAATTGATATTTAATTTTTGGTAGATACTGAGGTGTTAAACCCCCTGAAAAGATGTTATATTTCTCTTTTGGTGACATATCTGTACTTGAGTTCCTGAGTCTGCACACCTGCCAAGATGAGGACTTCCCACTCACCCTGTTTTTTTTATTTATTAATTTATTTTACTCGTTATTATTTTATTCTTCTTTGAAGAATACAACAGGAAAATGGAAATAGTGAAACCTGCATACGTAGAAACCCCTAAGCCTCCCAGGAGGGTGGGGAATTATAAAAGTGAGATCTTGCAGTTGAGAGCGTCCAAGATATGTAAAAAGCAAGGGGCTGACTAGAACTACCATTCTACACTTATAGCTAAAATATGATTTTTTTTTTCGTGAGCTAACCTTTTAATTAACAATTTTTTAAAGATGTGTTTGTACCATAGGTTTTATACTGTATGCATCAGTGATGTTTTCTAGGTAAGGGGCTGCTTAAAAAGGATGTAAAAGTCAGTTACATGTATTGTAGTGTATTACAGATCATTTTGTGCAGTATAGTCTGAATACTAAATGGAATAATAAAATTTTCACTATTTTGGCTATCCTCAATTCACCATGAAAATATTTTCACCAGCTTGTATAGATTGATATCATATAAGCATGACAGTATTCGTTATGTGTTATACCCTATTTATTGACAGAGTACATGTTTTCCTGTCCTTTCCAAGTAATCAACAGGAATCTGATGAGTCTGCAGGAAGTTCCTTTGTTTTCACAGTTCCTACTGAAACTCAATGCTCCTATACGACTGATTGTTTTAAAAACAACTGCTAGTACATGCTGACAAATGCACAATTTACTTCTTTAATTCACCTCTTATGCAATAGATAGATTTGTCCTGACGTGTTCTACTAACAATTAAGAAAACTCATCCTAAAAGAAATACAAAAGATGGCATTATTGCTGAAACTACATTTGGATTCCCCCACACACACACGCACACACACAAATCTTAGATACGGTATTAATTCAATTATCCTGAGGAAATACAATGACATTGTGAGAATCTTGAAGCTATTTAGGAACAATTAAAATGCTAGATCAAGGTGCATGAAGTATGCAGGACAACTACTACACCCAGACAGACTCACCAAGACAAAATAAAGTCTCATCACAACATGCAGAAGATGTGTGGCAAAAGAGATGTGTAGTAAATGCAAATACATCAAAGAGGACATACAGTATCTCACAAAAGTGATATATTTTCATGTGACAACACTGAAGAAATGACACTTTGCTACAATGTAAAGTAGTGAGTGTACAGCTTGTATAACAGTGCAAATTTGCTGTCCCCTCAAAAAAAAACTCAACACACAGCCATTAATGTCTAAACCGCTGGCAACAAAAGTGAGTTCACCACAAAGTGAAAATGTCTAAATTGGGCCCAAAGTGTTAATATTTTGTGTGGCCAATGGCCACCATTATTTTCCAGCACTGCCTTAACCCTCTTGGGCATGGGGTTCACCAGAGCTTCAGGGGTTGCCACTGGAGTCCTCTTCCACTCATCCATGACGACATCACCAAGCTGGTGGATGTTAGGGACTTTGCACTCCCCCACCTTCCATTTGAGGATGCCCCACAGATGCTCAATAGGGCTTAGGTCTGGAGACATGCTTGGCCTGTCCATCACCTTTACCCTCAGCTTCTTTAACAAAGCAGTGGTCGTCTTGGAGATGTGTTTGGGGTCGTTATGTTGGAATAATGCCCTGCGGCCCAGTCTCCGAAGGGAGGGGATCATGCTCTGCTTCAGTATGTCAAAGTACATGTTGGCATTCATGGTTCCCTCAATGAACTGTAGCTCCCCAGTCCCGGCAGCACTCATGCAGCCCCAGACCATGACACTCCCACCACCATGCTTGACTGTAGGCAAGATACACTTGTCTTTGTACTCCTCACCTGGTTGCTGCCACACACGCTTGACACCATCTGAACCAAATAAGTTTATCTTGGTCTCATCAGACCACAGTGTAAAAAGTGGAAAGGATTTATTACGCTGTGTGAAGGTGAAATACAAAAAATAGCTGCCAACACAGCTGTAGACAAAGAAGCAAAAGTGTGAATATGAAAAAAGTAGCGCTATTTATGTACAAGTGTAAATGTTTCTATAATTGCATTGATATTATAAAAACACCTATTAAATGTTAAAAAACAAATATATAACTCGTCAGCTATATCAGATAACACCACGTGACACCACGTGTTCAGTGAAAACTCACTTAGTGAAATCATAAATTTCATAATTCTAAAACGAAATCATAACGAAAGAAACTCACATAGCGTGATACCGTTTAGGAGTAGTATTTATTAAAAGGTATAAAATGTAAACTCACATTTAGATGGTCATCATAGGCTTTTCATAAAAGTGCAGGTACAGGGTGGACCCATCTACATACATCGCTCGGTGAACCCATCTACATACATCGCTCGGTGAACCCATCTACATACATCGCTCATGTACCTGTACTTTTATGAAAAGTCTATGATGACCATCTAAATGTGAGTTTACATTTTATACCTTTTAATAAATACTACTCCTAAACGGTATCACGCTATGTGAGTTTCTTTGGTTACATCACGCATGACATGTGGATACTGAGTCTCTGTCCCCAACAAGAATTTTTGTTATAAATTTTCTACTATACATTGATGTTTTGGATTGCTGGTGGGAGTTGCCAGTAGGATTCAGGACCAGCTGTACCCATCGAGTTTACTGACCACATAAGCTTTTCGTGACTTGGGTGGTATATGCCTCTCTAAGTCATTGACATCCGGTAAGCCTCCTCCTATTATTGGTGGTGGTGCTTTTGGCAATAGTATTTCCATCTAGAGGGTTACACCTGTGTTGGATTCTTCATTGGAATTTGTCAGATCACATCCTTTACATTTGGACTTTTGTCACTTTTATGGGATTCAATCTCTCTTATTTATTCATTTATACTTTTCATTTATATATTTCTTCACTGTATTGGTGGAATTTATGATTTCACTAATGCTACGTTTCCACTGAGCGGAACGGTTCGGGTCGGTACGGTTTGGAACGGTTAGAATGGTCCGGTCTATTCTCGTGAGCGTTTCCACTGCAAGTCGGACCGCCAGGGGCCATACAGATTTTAGAAAAAATGCCTTGCGTGATGTCACACTAGTGCGACGAGAAACGTGACGCAGCGTCAGTCAGCGCCAGCTACACAACAAAAACAATAATGGAGGTTATCCAGCAGCTTGTGTTTTCTCTACTGGCCTTTTGGTTCTTTGTAGTCCAAATACATGCCGCACTGTATGAGAGAAGGTTGCGAGCGGCAATGAGAAACACAGCATTCAAGAAAAGAAATTTGCTAGCTTGGATGTTTAGCCGGGAGGAGAAGTACACCTTTGTGCGGCAAAGACAAAGACGGCAGCGCTATAGAGTAAGCACAACTGACCGACTTAACTCATACCTACCTGACATACACACTACCTACCTTAAATACACACACACACTGACCCACCTACCTGACATACACACACACTGACCCACCTACCTGACTTACACATACACACACTGACCCACCTACCTGACATGCAAACACACACTGACCCACCTACCTGACTTACACATACACACAATGACCCACCTACCTGACATGCAAACACACACTGACCCACCTACCTGACTTACACATACACACACTGACCCACCTACCTGACATGCAAACACACACTGACCCACCTACCTGACTTACACATACACACACTGACCCACCTACCTGACATGCAAACACACACTGACTCACCTACCTGACATACACACACACTGACCCACCTACCTGACATACACATACACACACTGACCCACCTACCTGACTTACACATACACACTGACCCACCTACCTGACATGCACACACACACAATGACCCACCAGACACATATGTTATATATGTATAATGTTTTTTTTTTTGTGATATGTTACCATCTGTGTTTTTTTTTTTTTAGATGCTTCTGCTTTTGGCAAATCAGCGCCGCCGACCAGTCATTTGGGCTTTCCCCCGTGCCAATGAGTGGTGGGATGTGACCGTCCCGGGATTCACACACACACAGTGGGTGCAGAATTTTAGAATGTCTGAGGAAACCTTCTCATACCTTTGTACCAAGCTACGTCCAGCGATGGAGAAGCAAAGCACCAACTTCAGAGCCAGTTTGCCAGTGAGGAAAAGAGTTGCCATTGCACTGTGGAAGCTGGCTACCAACAGTGAATATAGAAGTATTGGTCATCTTTTCGGTGTCAGTAAATCTTCAGTGTGCCGGTGTGTGCAGGACTTCTGTAAGGCTGTCTGCACATTGCTAGCTCCTGAAATTGTGCATTTTCCGGACAGGGAAAAGCTTAAAGACATGGCTGAGTACTTTGAGAACAGGTGGGGCCTTCCACAGTGTGTTGGTGCTATTGATGACTCACACATACCAATAATAGCACCACAAGAATACCACACTGACTATTTCAACCGGAAAGGCTGGCATTCTATCATCCTCCAGGGAGTAGTGGATGGCAAGGGACTATTCTGGAATGTGAATGTAGGAAAGCCTGGGAGTTTGCATGATGCTCGTGTTCTACGATTGTCCACATTTTGGGACTGGGTTGGCCAGGGAGGACTGTACCCTGGTTCCACTAAGAACATTTGTGGGGTCAATGTTGGGTATTATGTTCTTGGGGACTCTGCCTACCCTTTACAAAATTGGCTCCTGAAACCATTTCCTGACAATGGCCGCCTGACAACAGAACAGCAAACCTACAACAAAAAAACATCCAGGGCACGTGTCGTAGTGGAAAATGCTTTTGGAAGACTTAAGGGTAGATGGAGGTGTCTTATGAAGAGGAATGACAGTGACATTAAACTTGCCAAATCCATGGTGCTTACCTGCTGTGCTCTTCACAATCTTTGTGAAAGTCATGGAGAAGACTTTGACCAGGATTGGAATACATCTCCAGAAGAGCCAGTACCAGTAATAGCACCCCATGATATGGAAGAAGAGTGCAGTGAAATACGCCAGGCTCTGATGCTGCACCTCAATGTTTAAATTTTTACCATGATTTATTAAAAATTTTAATACCTTTTTGCTATATTGTTAATAATGTTTTATAATAAAAAATACATACTCAAAAAATTCGCTCATGGTTTTTATTTCACAAAAAAAATCATCGTTCCATATATTCTGTTAAAGAAAACTAAGATTTTTTTTTAATAAAAAATGAATAAAAAAAAAATGGGTACAGGTCCTTTGCTACATAAAAGGCACTACGGTCTGGGTGGTGACCTGGGTTCACGACTGGCTGAAAGGACTTGAACAAGCTGACCTAGGACACCGAGGAAGGCCTGGTTGAAGGTAGACAGCTGCTCCATCTGCTGACGGGCGATTTCTGCCTCCTGGCGCATAGCTTCCTGTGCATCCTGACGCAGTGCCTGAAACCGCCTTTCAGATTCGTTCTCAATTCTTTCCAGCTGCCTTTCTTCTGCTGCCCTCATATCCTCCATGACTGTGCGCAGATCCAACTGCAAACGTCTCCTATGACCTATAATATACAAAATATCAAACTAGTGTTTTTGGTAACATCTGTCAAAACAATACTGTAACCCCCTTTCTCATCTGCCACACCAGACTGCATCACAATTATCTACTGCCCCACAACTGTAACCCCTGCACATCTGCCCTACTGCTCTTCTGCCCCACTGCTGAACCCCCTTCTCACCTCTTACACCTCTGTACCCCCTGCACATCTGCCCCACTGCTGAACCCCCTTCTCACCTCTTACACCTCTGTACCCCCTGCACATCTGCCCCACTGCTGAACCCCCTTCTCACCTCTTACACCTCTGTACCCCCTGCACATCTGCCCCACTGCTGAACCCCCTTCTCACCTCTTACACCTCTGTACCCACTGCTCTTCTACCCCACTGATTAGTTATTTTAAGAAAATGCACACATTTCACTATTATCATCATGTCTTACCATTGTGCCGGGGTGCATTGGGCGTACTCTGTGGTTGGGTACTCTGTAGTAGGCTAATCTGTGGTTGGGTACTCTGTGGTTGGCTTGATGAGATACTACTGGTGCTGCTGAAAGACGTTGAAGGTCCATCATCTGACAAGTTTGACGCATCATTGGAGAGTCCATCAGCTGTTTCTGAAAAAAACATTTGGTTATATATTTTTTTTTTAAAGGTTAGCATAGCGAAATCCTATGGTTTAACAAAAAATTAAAACTTACCAAAGGGGTCTACCATGGATTCGAGAATTGCAGTTGCAGAGTCCAGACCACCCTCCCTGCCTTGGTTTGCCGGCCTATGTCCGTAAATGGCGTCCATGTCGTCGTACCACCTCCAAGTACTCCGACTGTTTCCACTACGGCTGTTGTCGTCCTTAATTTTTTTATATTGTCCTTTAAGCTTCTTAAGCTTTGCCCTGCACTGCCCCGATGTCCGTTCAAATCCCTCGGCTGCCATTCGTTGAGAAATATCTTTGTACACCTTTTCGTTTCTCACTGATCCATCAAGCTCACTCTGAATAACGCTATCACCAATAATCCTTAGGAAACTAGATAGTTCCTCAGATGACCAGACCCTGCTGTTGTTTGCAGGCATCCTTCTCCTTTATATTGAGGGCGACAAGGTGCATGTTTGGCGCTTTGCTTTGACGTCAGCATTGACGATTTTCTGTCCACCAATCAGTGGAATGTATCGTGTGACGCCAGTAGCTCCGCCCTAACCGTACCGTTCCATTTTCTATGGCCCCACGTCTGAAGCAGGACCCTGAATGGTGCGGTACGGTTCGGTTTAATGGCACGCTTTCATAATGGAAACACCCAAAATAGCGTACCGTACCGAACCGTACCGAACCGATCCGCGCAGTGGAAACGAGGCATAAGTGAGTTTTCACTGAACATTGTCACGTGGTGTTATCTGATATAGCTGACGAGTTATATATTTGTTTTTTAGCATTTAATAGGTGTTTTTATGATATCAATGCAATTATAGAAACATTTACACTTGTACATAAATAGCGCTACACTTTTTTCATATTCATCAGACCACAGGGCATGGTTCCATTAATCCATGTCCTAATGCCGCGTACACACGATCGTGATTCACGGCGGTGAAAACACCGCCGTGAATCACGACATGAAAAAAAATGAAAAACGAGGGAACGGCATTTTCCCGCACACACGACCGTTTTTCCCGTAATTTTTTTCTTTGTCGAGAAAAACGACCGTCTGTGGGCTCCGCGGCAGTGTCTCCCTATGGGAAAACTGCCGCGGAAAAAAATGATGGAAAAAAGGATGAGAAAATTTAGAACATGTTCTTCGTTTCGTTTTTCCTGCATAAAGCCCACAGACGATCGTTTTTCTCGGCGAAAAAAAAAAATGATCGTGTGTACGCGGCATTAGTCTGCTTGTCTTCTGCAAACTGTTTGCGGGCTTTCTTGTGCATCATCTTTAGGAGAGGCTTTCTTCTGGGATGACAGCCACGCAGACCAATTTGATGCAGTGTGCCGCGTATGGTCTTAGCACTGACAGGCTAACCCCCCCACCCCTTCAACCTCTGCAGCAATGCTGGCAGCACTCATACGTCTATTTCCCAAAGACAACCTCTGGATATGACGCTGAGCATGTGCACTCAACTTCTTTGGTTGACCATGGCGAGGCCTGTTCTGAGTGGAATCTGTCCTGTTAGACCACTGTATGGTCTTGGCCACCATGCTGCAGCTCAGTTTCAGGGTCTTGGCACTCTTCTTATAGCCTAGGTCATCTTTATGTAGAGCAGCAATTCTTTTTTTCAGATACTCAGAGAGTTCTTTTCCAGTGACCAGTATGAGAGAGTGAGAGAGTGATAATGCCAAATTTAACACACTGATCCCCATTCACACCTGAGAACTTGTAACACTAACGAGTCACATGACACCGGGGAGGGAAAATGGCTAATTGGGCCCAATTTGGACATTTTCACTTAGGGGTCTACTCACTTTTGTTGCCAGTGGTTTAGACATTAATGGCTGTGTGTTGAGTTATTTTGAGGGGACAGCAAATTTACACTGTTATACAAGCTGTACACTCACTACTTTACATTGTAGCAAAGTGTCATTTCTTCAGTGTTGTCACATGAAAACATATAATAAAATATTTACAAAAATGTGAGGGGTGTACTCACTTTTGTGAGATACTGTATATTTACATGTGGCTAGGCTTGTAATTCACTGACCTGGAAAGGAAGGCCTACGAGGTATGAATAAAGCATAGGGCTGGCATGACAGGGTGAAAGGGGAACCAGACAGCATAGAGTTAACATGTTCAAAGGGATAGGTGGGAGGTTTACTTACGTGATTGGTTGAAAAGACGGGGTGATGGGGAGGAGAGTAGGAGTGTAGACTGTAGGAATGGGTCGGACAGTGGATGAATGTCCCACCCTCCCTCCCTGAGATAGGATAAGTAGGTTGGAGGTAGGAAAGTATTGAGATGGTGGTTGGGACCCCTTGGATGTGTTTAAAAACCTGTTGGTAGGATATAAGTGGGTAACCATCGTTGGTATGGTGTCCTCTAGTTGGGTGGGGTCCAATAAGAGGGACCAGGTAGTGGTAGACCTGTAAGGTCTTTGGTAAAGTGTTAATGTTCCTGAGGCAGTGTTTTGCGGCTGGGAACATCTATCTTTGGTTTAAGGTTAATGTTAATTATTTGTTATTTATTACTTATTTTGTTTAATAAAAGGCCTGACGGCCCTTTAACTCCACACTGTTTTTTGCGTTTCATTGGGGCAAGGGGGGGGGGGGTGGAGTTTATAGGGGTTATGTAGTAGTTTAGTGGTGACCTCTGAGCTACCCTAGTCATGCATATGCAGGTCAGGTGATGAGAATTCACTGGCTGCATGCTTTTATTATGTCAGTTATTTAGTAAGAAGGTGTTGTAAAGAGTTAAATATAACTGAAGTAAAAGTGAAAATGTTTCCCTTAGTAATCTATCAGATCTTTCTAACCAACCATGGAAAATTATTGTTAGGATTGACAGGCTCATATTACTGGCTACACACATTAGCACAGGGGCATTTAAAGATAAACTCCAGGCCAATATAAGAGACACAAATTAATACAGCTGTGTATTCATGAATATATCATAAAATTGAACTTTTGGAATGCAAGCACAGATTTACAGCGTTTAGACTGAGTAAGTGGGGGGAAGTGGGGGGAAGGAGAGCACAAGAAAGATGCCCTCCAAAAATACCATTCCTGCCTCCACACTGCCAAACAGACCTACTTTATCACTTTTATTAACACCCTCTCATGCAGTCCCCATCAACTCTTTTCTATCTTTAACTCTCTACTCCGTCCTCCTTCACCTCCACCCACTAACTTACTCACGGCCCAGGAGATTGCTAATCACTTAAAAATAAGATTGAGACAATTTGTCTCGAGATCTCAACTCTACAGATATCTGCCTCACTTTACACTCTTTGTCCTCCTGTACAATCAATACTCTTGTTTAATCCAGCTACTACAGAGGAAGTCAACAAACTTTTTTCTAACGCCCACCTTACCTCCTGCCAGCTGGACCCTGTTCTTTCTCAAATACTACGGTCACCCTCTGACTCTATCCTACACTCTTTAACTCATATCTTCAACCTCTCCATCTCTGCTGGCATCTTCCCCAACTCTCTGAAACATGTGTAGCACCCTGATGTTTAGGCAGGGTTGCTTCTAAATTTACCTGCCACGTGTAGTTACCTGGGCTCATTGTTAGGGATCAATTGATTTCACCCTAAGTCTAGAATTGCTGCACTTCTCTCTTCTGCCGCTAGGTGGCCAGGTACCTGGTGGCATTAGATACGACAAGGGCATAGCAAGGACAGATTAGGTGTATATGGGGTATCTCAGCCAATGGGCAGGGGTTTTCTTGAATCCTTTGGCCTGCTGGGAGAACCTATATATTTGGGTGGAGTCGGGTGATCAGTGTTCTGTGCCACCTGGATGGCTGTCTGGGTGGACGTGTGTTGTATTGCCCAGGCTGCTAGGCCAGAGTTTGGGCCTAACCCGGGCACATTTGGCTGCTAGGCTGTCTGAGGGCCTATACAGAAGCAAGCAAGCAGCACAGGGTTGGGATTGCGGCTTGCAGTCCAACCAGAAGTGACGGTTCTGCCGGCCGGAGAGCCTGTCGTGGTCGGAGGTAGAGGGGAAGCTGTCGCCACTAAGGGACCAACCACCTTATTACCAGGGATCACAGTGAGTAGCTGAAGCAAGTACCGGAGCAGAATTCTCACCAACAGGGGATGGTGAAGAATTGGGAAACTTCAGCAAGTGTGAAGCCAGGGACCCAGCCAGCGGAGGTGATGCTTGCAGAGCATCCTTGTGTGTCAAGCTAGGGACCGAGCAGGCCAGTGGGGTGCTGCTTGAGAAGTATCTGGAGAGCCAACCTAGGGACCCAGCAGAGAGATGGGATGACGCTTGAGGACGATACTACAGTGAAGATTGGAAGAGCTCAAAGGATTCAGTGGCAGTGAATGATCTAGTCTAGTGAGAGAGACTGGGAGCTCAGTGGGTTGAAGAACTACAAGAAGTGATCATAGTGGAAGTGAAGGAACTGTTACACTTTGTGTTAGAAATGGTTAAAGACTGTTGCCATAGGAGACAGCATTCCTACACATTTAGATGTGGCGTCTTGCTGGATTAACATTGCAACTTCCTAAGGGTGTCCTGGCCCTAACCCAGTGGCGTCACTAGCGTTGGTGTCACCTGGGGCGGTAAAACATGGTGTCACCCCCAATTTTTTTTTTTCCAAAACACCACCCTGGGGACAGCAGACAATGGAATCCTTGGCAATGATGATTTAATTTGGATTTTGGAACTGACCTGCTGACAGTGTGTTGCTTGCTGGACGGGATCTGAAGGCCGCAGGGAAGATGGCAAGATGCTGTGACCTGCCAAACAACAAGGTGAGTTGCTTGCTGGACTGTGGGCATGGTAGATGGTATCTGATGGCTGCAGCCAGGGAAGACGGCAAGATGCTGCTGTGAACTTCTGCTCGCTGGACGGATCTGATGTGGGTTTAGGTCACTGTCTATCTACACCTGGGCTGCAGACACCCCACCCACAACACCCCCCTTAACAGACCAGCTTAGGGTGGCGGACACAGCAGTACCCCCCCCCACCCCCATTCCCCTGGTTATCAGCTATCATACTATACCTATTGTGACAGCAGGAAGGTAAAGTCACCTGGTTGCATCCAGGGGGGTAGATATATTTCGCCCAGATTCAGGCTTTACGCCGACTTATACAACTAGGTGGAGAGTTGTATAAGCCCAGCTGAGGCTAGTGGGCTCATGGATGACTCATACCTCTAGGGAGAGTGTGGGGCGTCGTGCAGACAGGGAGTTGATGAGACCAGCTGAAGCTTGTCAGCTCGTTTAAGGCCTCTATAAAAACTCCCAGATTCATTAGGTGTTTGCTCATGCCTGGAACCAGACCTGTGTGGACTGTCTAGGGAGAGTGAACCCCTGTGCGGTGAGAAAAAGCCTGTGTGGCTATTTGCTTGGACATTTAAAATCAGGGACTTAGGGACTAGGACAGCACTAGGCTGATCCCAGTTGTTAGTTAGGAAACCTGTATGTTTAGTCAGAGGTCAAGTTGACCAGGATTTATTTTATTTATGTTTCTTTTGCTTTGCTGTGTTTTGTCACTGTAAATAGAAAATAAACCGCACCTTTTTGATTTTGAAAACCACAACCTCCGTTTGCTGGGCCTGTTTTTTTGTGGGGAGCCCATCCCGGGGGTCACACACACCCGCTGCCGAGCTAACCCCCTCACAGTTGGTGGAGAATGCAGGTAGTTTTTTTTAAGCCAGCATGGAGGAGATACTGAAACAGCTGGCTCTAGCAAATGCCAATCAACAGCAGACAAATGCAGGTTTGCAAAGGAGCCTTGCAGCCCAGCAGCAAGCTCATCAACAGAGCCTTGCAGCCCAGCAGCAAGCTCACCAACAGAGTCTGGAAGCTCAGCAACAAGCCCAGCAGCAATCTGAGGCCCGCTTCATAGACCTGTTACAGAAGCAAGAGCAGAGACTACAACAAATGGAAGCAGTATTGCAACGACCGCAGACCAGTGAGGAAAGCCGTCCCACTAATACCGCGTCCTTTGGGGTGAGTCGTTTATTGACAAAAATGACTGGAGAGGATGATCCAGAGGTATTTTTGACCACATTTGAAAGGACCGCTGAAAGAGAAAAGTGGCCTGAGGAGCAGTGGGCTGGACTGGTGGCTCCTCTGTTAACTGGTGAATCGCAGAAAGCTTACTATGACCTGGAGCCTAACCAAGCAAAAGACTATGTGATGCTAAAAGCTGAAATTTTGGCAAGGCTGGGTGTCACCCAGGCTGTCCGGGCTCAGCGTGTGCATAACTGGACTTTCCAGCTTGGAAAACCCCCCAGGTCTCAAATGTATGATCTCATTCACCTGAGCAGAAAGTGGCTACAGCCAGAGACTTTGTCCGCACCAAAGATTGTGGAACGTGTTGTAATGGATCGGTTTTTGAGAGCTCTTCCTACTGCCATCCAAAAGTGGGTAAGCCATGGAGACCCAGAGACGGCCGATGGTCTTGTGGATCGTGTGGAGAAATACTTGGCTACAGAGAACCTGACGGCCTCTTCCAGAGACACTCGGACTTTCCACCCTAAGACCAGACCATCCCCAGGGGCGGATAAGAGGATTCCAAGGGGTGAGGGTGGAGAGAGTGAGAGGGTGGGAGCTCTACCCCAAGTTTGGCGAGAACAGCCTGGGAAATCAGCGGCTCAAGAGGCGGCAAGAAGGATCGTTTGCTACCGCTGCCGGCAAGCGGGACATATTGCAGCCAATTGCCCGGTTGTGGAGGAACCCATGCAGTGTGACTTTCTGACGGGCAGACGTCAGTCGCTGTGTGCGACAGTCGCATGCACTGCCATTCGAGGAACTGAGAAACATTTATGCAAAATGTGTGTTAATGGTAGAAATGTTGTGGTATTGCTGGATTCAGGTAGCCTTGTGACCCTGATAAAGGCTGAGTTAGTTAAAACAGAGGTCTTTGGGAATAGCAAGGTAGCTGTTATTTGTGTGCATGGGGACACCCGAGAGTATCCAGTGACTACAGTGTGTTTCGAGACCCCCAAAGGTACCCTCTCTCATCCAGTGGGCTTAGTATCTCAGTTACCGCATGACGCCATTGTGGGAAGGGATTTTCCGAAGTTCTGGGAACTGTGGGATGATCCTGAGCCCCCCACTGGTGCCCCTATGTACCAGGAATGTGATAGCCAGAACTCCCCTGAGAGTGGTGAGGACTCTCCGGAATTTCCCTTATCAGTATTGGCAGGGGAGACTCAAGAAACTGGAGAGGAGCCCACCTCCTCAGACGAAAACCTACCGTCTGTGGAGTTTTCTGATCTTGAGGTTCACAGGGAAAACTTTGCCACAGAACAGTTGAAAGACCCCGCCCTAATAAAGGCACGGGAAAACGTAGTGAAAATAGATGGCGAGTTAGTGAACCCAGATAATACCTGCACTTACCCATACTTCAGCGTAGAGAAGGACCTACTGTATCGGGTGGCAAAAAGGGCAGAAGAAACCGTTGAGCAGCTTGTGGTGCCCAAACCTTACAGGAAGTTGGTGTTGGAGTTGGCCCATGGGCACATTCTTGGAGGTCATCTGGGGACAGAGAAAACCCGAGAGAGGGTATTACAGAGATTCTATTGGCCGGGGGTGATGAAGGACATAGAAAATTATTGTTCCTCCTGCCCTGTGTGTCAGAGGTCGGCCCCGATGCCACATTTCCGTAGCCCGCTGGTCCCTCTACCCATCATTGAGGTCCCGTTTGAGAGGATCGCCATGGATTTGGTAGGGCCTATAATCAAGTCCGCTAGGGGGCACCAGTACATATTAGTTATAATGGACTATGCCACCCGTTATCCATAAGCGATCCCTCTCCGAAATACCTCGGCCAAAACCATAGCCAAAGAGCTATCTCTTGTGTTTAGCCGGGTGGGTATTTGTAAAGAACTGCTTACGGACCAAGGTACACCCTTTATGTCCCGGGTTATGAAGGAGCTGTGTAAATTGTTCAAAGTGACGCAATTACGTACATCTGTGTATCACCCCCAAACCGATGGGCTGGTTGAAAGATTCAACAAAACCCTAAAACAAATGTTGAAGAAAGTGGTGGATAGAGATGGAAAGGATTGGGACTGTCTACTTCCTTATCTGATGTTTGCTATTAGGGAGGTGCCCCAATCCTCTACGGGATTCTCCCCCTTTGAGTTACTGTATGGGAGACACCCAAGAGGGCTGTTGGATATTGCCAAGGAAACTTGGGAAAGTGAGAGTTCTCCCCACAGGAGTGTGATTGAGCATGTCGCCCTGATGCAAGACCGAATTGCACAGGTAATGCCCATCGTGAAGGAACATTTGGCCCAAGCGCAGTTAGCACAGCAGAGAGTGTACAACCGTGGAGCCAAGACCCGTACCTTTTCCCCGGGGGATAGGATACTGGTACTTGTCCCTACGGTTGAAAGTAAATTCCTTGCCAAATGGCAAGGCCCCTATGAGATAATGGAAAAAGTGAGCGAAGTGAATTACAAGGTCAGACAACCAGGAAGGCGAAAGCCCGAACAGATCTATCACGTTAATCTGTTGAAAGCCTGGAGGGATAGAGAGTCCCTAGTCGCAGACACTTGGTCACCAGCTCAAACTGGTTGCGTGATTCCTGAGGTTGGAATAGCAGCCACCTTGTCACAACCCCAACAACAGGAGGTTAAGGAGTTTGTGCTTCGCAACAAGGAGGTATTCTCTGAGCAGCCGGGACAAACATCTGGGGTAGAGCATGACATCATTACCCCGCCCGGTGAAAGGGTGAAGTTAAAACCCTATCGGATCCCAGAGGCCCGACGGGAGGCAATACGGGAGGAAGTACAGAAAATGCTGAACTTAGGGGTGATAGAGGAGTCCCAAAGTGATTGGTCTAGTCCCATTGTGTTGGTGCCTAAACCGGATGAGAGCTGGCGATTTTGTAACGATTTTCGTCAGTTGAACAAAGTTACAAAATTTGACACCTACCCCATGCCACGTATAGATGAGTTGATCGACCGGCTGGGAACAGCCCGATACATGACGACTCTTGACCTCACAAAAGGGTATTGGCAAATCCCCCTGGCCAAGTCGGCCAAAGAGAAAACCGCATTTGTAACCCCAGACGGGGCGTTCCAATATAAAAGAATGCCGTTCGGGTTACAGAATGCGCCGGCCACATTCCAGCGGAAAATGGACCAGATGCTGAGGCCCCATCGGAAGTATGCTGCGGCTTACCTGGATGACGTAATTGTCCATAGCACAGATTGGGCCTCACATCTGCCAAAAGTGCAAGCAGTCCTGGACTCTGTTCGGGAAGCGGGGTTTACGGCTAACCCCAAGAAGTGTACCATTGGGCAGGAGGAGGCCAAATATCTTGGGTACACCATTGGGAGGGGAGTAATAAAACCCCAACTCAACAAAGTCGAGGCCATCCAGAGTTGGCCACGTCCCAACAGCAAGAAGCAGGTACGAGCCTTTCTGGGAATCGCTGGGTATTATCGGCGATTCATTCCCCACTTTGCTTCTAAGGCTGTGCCCCTAACCAACCTGACGAAGGGGAAAGGGTCGGTCATGATTAAATGGACCCCCGAGGCTGAGGCAGCATTCCAATTCTTGAAACAAGCCTTATGTAGCCAGCCAGTGTTGTACTCACCCGACTTCTCTAAAGACTTTGTCGTACAAAGTGATGCGTCAGATGTGGGGTTAGGAGCAGTATTGTCCCAGGTCTGGAACGGGGAAGAGCACCCAGTCATTTACCTCAGCAGGAAGTTGAAGTCCCATGAGGTAAATTACGCCACCGTTGAAAAGGAGTGTTTAGCGGTGAAGTGGGCTCTAGATTCCCTTCGGTACTACCTGCTAGGTAGGCACTTTGACATGGTTACGGATCACGCTCCGTTAAAGTGGATGGCTCAAAACAAGGAAACAAATAGAAGAGTGAATAGGTGGTTCCTGGCCCTCCAGGAATTCAACTTCACAGTAAAGCATCGCCCTGGCGTTCAAATGGGGAATGTGGATGCTTTGTCTCGAGTACATGAATGCCTGATTGCTGGTGTTCCAACCCCGAGGTTAAAACAAGAGGGGGGGGGGTATGTGACAGCAGGAAGGTAAAGTCACCTGGTTGCATCCAGGGGGGTAGATATATTTCGCCCAGATTCAGGCTTTACGCCGACTTATACAACTAGGTGGAGAGTTGTATAAGCCCAGCTGAGGCTAGTGGGCTCATGGATGACTCATACCTCTAGGGAGAGTGTGGGGCGTCGTGCAGACAGGGAGTTGATGAGACCAGCTGAAGCTTGTCAGCTCGTTTAAGGCCTCTATAAAAACTCCCAGCTTCATTAGGTGTTTGCTCATGCCTGGAACCAGACCTGTGTGGACTGTCTAGGGAGAGTGAACCCCTGTGCGGTGAGAAAAAGCCTGTGTGGCTATTTGCTTGGACATTTAAAATCAGGAACTTAGGGACTAGGACAGCACTAGGCTGATCCCAGTTGTTAGTTAGGAAACCTGTATGTTTAGTCAGAGGTCAAGTTGACCAGGATTTATTTTATTTATGTTTCTTTTGCTTTGCTGTGTTTTGTCACTGTAAATAGAAAATAAACCGCACCTTTTTGATTTTGAAAACCACAACCTCCGTTTGCTGGGCCTGTTTTTTTGTGGGGAGCCCATCCCGGGGGTCACACACACCCGCTGCCGAGCTAACCCCCTCACACTATATATAATATAGCTGGAGCATCCCCGTTAACAGACGATCTGATAACAGGTGGGGGGGTGTCGGTGTGCTGCTGGACGCATCTATATTATATATAGGTAAAGTAGCTGACTGAGCCGCCCACCCTGAGTTGGACTGATAACCAGGAATGGGGGGGTGGGGGTGCTGCTGTACAGCTATATTAGCCACCAGCATCCCCCCCCCCCACACACACACACACACACTAACAAACCAGAACAGGGCGCTGGACACAAACACTCCTCTTATCCCACCAACTCTAAAGCCCTGTACACACGATCAGATATCCTATGGGTTTTCGTCTGATGGATTTGTCCATCAGAAATCTGATGAAACTGTTTTCCATCAGTCTTGCCCACACACCATCAGTCAAAAAACCGACCGTTCCAAACGTGGTGACGTAAAACCCTCCGATGAGCTGAGAAAAATGAAATTCAATGCTACTGAGCATGTGTCGACTTGATTCTGAGCATGCTTGGGTTTTTTATCTGATGGATTTCCCCACAGACGATCGGAAATTGCCATCGGTTTTTTATCCATCAGATAATTTTAAAACATGTTCTATTTTTTAAAACCGATGGAAAAAAGACTGATGGGTCCCATACACGATCGGTTTGTCTGATGAAAACAATCCATCAGACAGTTTTCATCAGTCAAACTGATCGTGTGTACAGGGCTTGAGTGTCTCAACCCACCCATCAGAACACCTCGGCTCAGGCAGCGGAGGACAGGACACCCCAACCATCGCAAGTCGACCGATTTCCCCCCCCCCCCCTCCGCCCGTTACCGTACCAGCTCGGAGGTCAGGTACACAGAGAACAGATAGTGACACGGGCTCAGGCATCAGTGCAGGAGTGAAGAGAGGAGGAGGAAGACACAGGCTGCGGCGCTGGAGTTCCGGGTTGGCTGCAAAAAAAAACTGCTTAAGGAAGCCTGGGCTGTCGTCAGCCTCGGGATGGTGTCACCCCTCTAGCGGGTGTCATCCGGGTGCGGATCGCACCCCCCGCACCCCCCTAGTACTGCCCTAACCCTCTCTCCCAAAGTTCTGTTAGGAGAAATAAAATCTCTTTGCATTCAAGAAGTGTCTGGCGCTCATGACTCTACCTTACATTACACCCACTATGCCTTGCAACCCACCATATACAGAAGGATGTCAGCTATCTCTGGCCCGGGAGGCTCTCTGTAGACTGAAGCAGGCCTGGGACCTTGCTACACATGCACTAGTCACTCCCATACCAAAAAAGGCCTCACTGAAACCAACCAATCTTGACAACCTAAGACCTATCTCCTTACTCCCTTTTGCCTCCAAACTCCTTGAACGTTTAGTCTACAAGCGATTGAGCAACCACCTCATTCAGAATAACCTTCTTGATCCTCTTCAGTCTGGATTTTTCCACAGCACTCCACAGAAGCTTCTCTCCTAAAACTCACAAACAACTTACTAACAGCTAAAACCAACGGTCATTATTCTGTACTCTGACACTTGGACCTCTCAGCTGCCTTTGATACAGTTGATCACCCCCTCCTCAAAAAAAAAAAAAATTTGCTTGGTATCCATGGCTGTGCTCTCCTTTGGTTCGAATCTTACCTATCTCACCATACCTTCAGTGTCACTTACAACCTCTCCAACACCTCTTACCATTGGGGTCCCCCAAGGTTCTGTCCTTGGACCTCTACTATTCTCGATCTACACGTCCTCCCTGGGTCAGCTGATAGCCTCGCATGGCTTTCGCTACCATTTATATGCTGATGACACCCAAATCTATCTCAGTCTGTACCCCTCAGCTCACCCCATCAATCTCCTCACACATCACTGATTTACTAAAAGTCATATCAGTCTGGATGTCACGCCACTTCCTCAAACTGAATCTATCAAAAACCGAGCTCATAACATTTCCTCTCCTACGTGCCCCTTCCCCTAACTTCTCTGTCAAAATTAGACATGCGCAGGATGAAAAAATGTGTTTTGTTTCGATTTGTTATTTAACTAAATTCGTTTAGTTAAATTTGTTGCATTGGTTACATTCGTTTTCGGAATTCGTTTCGTTTTGTATAGAATTTGAAACAATTCGACCGCATTCGAAATAATTTGACCGCATTTGAAAACATTCTACCACATTCGAGAACATTCTACCGCATTCGAAAAAAACTATCAAATTAAAAAAAAACTATCAAATTCTACCGCATTTGAACTAAACTATATATAACCATTTTCCGAAATTCGAAATTCTTATAGAATAAAATCGAATTTGAATAGAAAAGATTAGAATAGAGTAGAAAATACTAGAAAATAATAGCATAGAAAAACAATAGAACAGAATAGAAAAAAATATAATATATTCTATTCTAATCTTTTCTATTCAAATTCAAATTCATTCTGTACCAAATTCGAATTTCGGAAGATGGTTTATATATATATAATTTTTTCCTATTCTGTTCTATTGTTTTTTTCTAGTCAAGTCTATTCTATTAGAATTCGATTTTATTCTATATATATATATATATATATATATATATATATATATAAAACCATTTTCCAAAATTCGAATTTCATATAGAATGAATTAGAATAAAATAATAGAAAATAATAGAAAAAAATTGACTAGAAAAACAATAGAACAGGATATAATAAAATATGGTATATATTATATTTTATTCTATTCTGTTCTATTGTTTTTCTATTTTATTATTTTCTTTTCTACTCTAATTCGAATTCATTCTATACAAAATTAGAATTTCAGACTTTCAGAAATTTTTTAAATTTGAATAGAAAAAATTTGAATAGAATAGAAAATAATACTAGAGAATAACATAGAAAAACAATAGGACGGAATAGAAAAAAATATAATATATATTATATTTTATTCTATTCTGTTCTATTGTTTCTCTATGCTATTCTTTTCTATTATTTTCTATTCTAATCTTTTCTATTCAAATTTGATTTGACTCTATATGAAATTCGAATTACGGAAGAGGTTATATATATATATATATATATATATATATATATATATTATATTTTTTCTATGCTGTTCTATTGTTTTTATATGCAATTCTTTTCTATTATTTTCAATTCTAATCTTTTCTATTCGAATTCAAATTAATTCTATAAGAAATTCGAATTTCAGAAACCATCTTCCGAAATTCGAATTTCGTATAGAATGAATTTGCATTTGAATAGAAAAGATTAGAATAAAATAGAAAATAATAGAAAAGAATAGCATAGAAAAACAATAGAACAGCATAGAAATTTTTTTATATATATATATATATATATATATATATATAAAACCTCTTCCGTAATTCGAATTTCACATAGAATGAATTTGGATAGAAAAGATTAGAATAGAATTGAAAATAATAAAAAAACAATAGAACAGAATAGAAAAAATATATAATATATGTATATATATATATACATATATTATATACATATATTATATATGTATATATATATATATTCGAATTTCATATACAATGAATTTGAATTCCAATAGAAGAGATTAGAATAGACTAGAAAAGAATAGACTAGAAAAACAATAGAACAGAATAGAATAAAGTATAATGTATATATTATATTTTATTCTATTCTGTTCTATTGTTTTTCTAGTTTATTCTTTTCTATTCTATTCTAATATTTTCTACCCTAACCCTAATATTTATATATGTAACCATTTTCCAAAATTCGAATTTCGTATAGAATTATTTTGAATTAGAATAGAAAAGATTAGAATAGAATAGAAAATTGAAAAGAATAGAATAGTTTATTTAGTTTATTTTTTTTCTATTATTTTCTATTCTAATCTTTTGCAATTTTGAAAGATGTTATATATATATACATATATATTATATTTTTTCTAACATCTTCCAAAATTCGAATTTCATATAGAATGAATTTGGATAGAATAGATTAGGATATAATTGAAAATAATAGAAAAACAATAGAACAGAATAGAAAAAAATATATAATAATATATAATATAATATAATAATATAATATTATAATAAATATATAGATATATATACAGTATATAACCATCTTCTGAAATTGGAATTTTGCATAGAATGATCTTGAATAGAAAAGATTAGAATAGAATGTAAAATAATAGAAAAGAATAGCATAGAAAAACAATAGAACAGAACAGAAAAAATAATAATATATATATATAAACTGTATATATATATAAACCATCTTCTGAATTTTGTATACAATGAATTTGAATAGAAAATATTAGAATAGAGTAGAAAAGAATAGACTAGAAAAACAATAGAACAGAATAGAATAACATATAATATATATATTATATTTTATTCTATTCTGTTCTATTGTTTTTCTAGTCTATTCTTTTCTATTACTTTCTATTCTAATCTTTTATATTCAAATTCAAATTCATTCTATACAAAATTTGAATTTCGGAAAATGGTTATATATATATAATAGGGTTAGGGTTAGAGTTAATCCTAACCCTAATATTTATATATATAACCATTTTCCAAAATTCGAATTTCATATAGAATGATTTTGAATTAGAATAGAAAAGATTAGAATAGAACAGCGGGCCACTGAGAGCCTGAGCCGGCCGCTCCACCCCCTCCACAGCTCAGTGCTCCAGTGAGCAGGGAGGGGGCAGAGAAGAGTGCTGTGACTGACAGTCTGAAGCTCTCTGCTCACAGAGCTGTTGGAACTGAGCGATCGGTGGTGATCGATCGCTCGGTTCTGAGTGTAGAGGTGCCGGGGGACAGATGCAGCATCTGACTGATGCTGCATCCACCTAGATAAGTATGATACTGGAAAAAACAAAAAAAACAAAACATGCTTCTCTTTTAAAGCGGAGGTCCGGCGGTAAAAAAAATAAAAAAATGAAAAGTCAGCAGCTACAAACACTGTAGCTGCTGACTTTTAATAAGAACACTTACCTGTCCATAGTGCCCGCGATGTCGGCCGCCCGAGGCTGATCCGTCGATTGTGGCAGGTCCTGGCGCCGCCATCCTCACTGCGCATGCGCGAGTCGCACGGCTCTTTGTGAATGGGCACACCATCCTGTGTGTCCCAGAAGGCAGAGCGCCTCCATTTCCCACGAGGCAACGCGAGGAGGAGAACACGGAACCTCACCGTGGAAAAGGAAGAGGCAGATTAGGACGATCTGCCTAGTAACAGCCATTTCTGGTAAGTATCATTTTTTACTTATTTTTTTTAATTATTTTGAGCCTTTTTGGCTATTTTTTTTTTTTTTTGTAGGGTGGACCTCCACTTTAAGTAGGGAGCCACTGATGTAAGGGGGTGTTCTGCAGGATTATCAAAGTTGTGTGTCTAAAATATCAGATTTGACTTCAATTATTGGAACTGGTGGTAAATTTACAGTTTTGCAGAAACTAGAAAACTGTTCACCTTTAATAAAACTTTCCATCATTCTTCAGTTCAAGAAAAGGAAGCAGATGCATCATGGGAGTTCAGACTCCATCTTAGAGACTGAAAGAAGGAACCAGCTATCAGAGCACATGTTGGACTAAAACTTGCATCCGCCTGAATCCCCTAAATGCAGCATCACTAGTGAGAATTACTTATCGCCATCTACAGCCTAGCTCATTTTATTTCTGTATACTGAACTTAATATACCGGTACTGATTATATGTACTTTTATAAGTTTTTTCTTAGTAGATTCACCACCCTGTTTTGTTAAATAAGCTTTAAAATTACACTCAGTCTGGCTTATTGCAGAATAGGAGAGTTTAGCTGCATGTCGAGCTACACATAGGGAAACGTGCCAACGGTACAGTAGCTACCCAGCAGGATCAGTGGTGTTGCTATGGGGTTGCAGGGGGTGGACCGCACCGGGAGACACCCGCCAGAGGGATGACACTGGGGCCGCCTCTAAACACTGTACTGTATTCATTGCTTGTACAGCCTCTAAACACTGTACTGTATTCATTGCTTGTAGTGAAGTGGTGCGAGCACGGCACTTAGCCGTGCAGAGAGGCTGTGTAACACTCCTCAGTCAGGCTAATATCCCCAAGTGAGCCGGAGCTGGGGGTGTGGCTGCCTCCTCCACTCCTCCTACAGACTCCTTCACTATGGATGATCCCGCAGCTGAAGCAGATAGAGACGAGGACACAGCAGCCCCGCCCGGGTCTTCATCTGCAGGCATAAGGCATGCAATGTAAGTTACTCTGCACACTGCACAGTGTCACTACATAGAGTTCTAAGATGCTCTGTGCCACCCCAGCCTGCCCTGTACCACCCAAACCTGCCCTGTACATCCCCAGCCTGCCCTGTACCATCCCAGCCTGCCATATACCACCCCAGCCTGCCCTGTGGCACCCCAGCCTGCCCTGTACCACCCCAACCTGCCCTATGCCACCCCAACCTGCCTGTACCACCCCAGCCTGCCCTATACCACCCTAGCCTGCCCTGTACCACCCCAACCTGCCCTAGGGACAGACTTTTTACCTTTTCAATGCAGTCTTGGTCTGCTATGGGACTTGAAATCGTATTTCTTTACCTTTCAAATAAGCACAGAGGAATAACCTTTCACTCGCAGAGGTGTCTTGTTCATGATTAATATCCTGTATGATCCATTAGGATTTGCAGCCCCTGTCACCATTTAAGGTAAAGCACTGCTTAGAGACTTAACCACTTAAGCCCCGGACCATTTTGCTGGTCAAAGACCAGGCCACTTTTTGCGATTCGGCACTGCGTCGCTTTAACTGACAATTGCGCGGTCATGCGACGTGGCTCCCAAACAAAATTCACATCCTTTTTTTTCCACAAATAGATCTTTCTTTGGTGGTATTTGATCACCTCTGCGGTTTTTATTTTTTGCGCTATAAACAAAAATAGAGCGACAATTTTTAAAAAAATGCAATATTTTTTACTTTTTGCTATAATAAATATCCCCAAAAAATATATAACATTTTTTTTTTCCTCAGTTTATGCCGATACATATTCTTCTACATAATTTTGGTAAAAAAAATCGCAATAAGTGTTTATTGATTGGTTTGCGCAAAAGTTATAGCATCTACAAAATAGGGGGTTGTTTTATGGCATTTTTATGAATATTTTTTTTTTACTAGTAATGGCGGCGATCAACGATTTTTATTGTGACTGCGACTTTATGGCAGACACATGGGACACTTTTGACACATTTTTGGGACCATTGTCATTTTTACAGCGATCAGTGCTATAAAAATGCACTGATTACTGTGAAAATGACACTGGCAGTGAATGGGGTTAACCACTAGGTGGCGCTGCATGGGTTAAGTCAGTACTAGGGAGTGATTCTTACTGTTAGGGGGCGTGGCTACACGTGACACGTCACAGATGACTGTTGCCGATCACGGGGAACAGCCATCAGTGACAGTGTCACTAGGCAGAATAGGGGAATGCCTTGTCTACAAAGGCATTCCCCTGTTCTGCCGTTGCCGACCGCAATCGCGGACCGCCCGGGAACATCGAGTTCCTGGGACCCGCGAGCACGCTCACGAGGCACGCGGCGGGCACGCGCGCCCGCTGGGTGGCAAATTTAAAGGGACGTACCTGTACGCCAATGTGCCTGCCCGTGCCATTCTGTCGACGTACATCTGCGTGCGGCGGTCGGCAAGTGCTAAAGCGGAGTTCCACCCAAATTCACAACTATATCCTATCTCCTTCAGTACATTGCATAGATCATCTAATGCCGCAAGAATAATTTTTTTGCGATTTAAATACCTTATTATTTCGGTTTAAAGGGTTACTTCCTGTGCATCGCTCCCACGGGAGTAGGCGTGTATCCAGCTTTCCCTGGCGCCGCACTGTCTCCTGGCTAAGCTAAGTGTCATGCTTCCCAAGAGTCAGTGCGGAAAGCCGCCTAGCGAAATCTCCAGTGCTTTAGAAACACTGTTCGGCGTAAATCGCCGTAAACACTGAGCATGCGCATGCGCAGGTTAACCTAACTTTCAGGTACAATAATTGTGACTGGATGTCACCATAGCCGTTCGGCTTATCCCAATAGGATTATATGGGATACATCTATTGTTTCCTCGCTGCTCCCACTCCAACGCTGGATAGGATTCCAATGCATGGTTACATCAGCTGGAGCCATTATGGCCAATTAGCTTAGCGTTGCAAATGTATCTAATCAGGTGAGTTCCCATTGTATGCAGTGCCTTATTATGATATCAATTTTTGGCACTGTATATTGCAATATTGGCTTACTTTTTTCATTTTAGGAAAAACCTATTTATCCCCTTGTTCAGCACCTCTCATCCTCCTGCAGTTGCGTCTACTATATTATATTGCTGGCTGTTTATTACCTTAGCAATACTACTTTACTATTTTTTTTCATACCACGTCCACCAACTATGTGGGGGTTTTACATTTTTATTAACGACCGCTCACGGCATATATACGTCGGCAGAATGGCTCGTACCAGCACAATCACGTACCTGTCCCTTTAACTGCCTGCCATGTGGTCGCGCGAACGCCGCCGGCGGCGCGCTCGCGACCCTGCAGTCATCCCTGTGAGTCGGACCGCGGTTCCCGCGGACTCGATCGCCGCGGGGATCCCCGCAATCGTCTCATGGAGGGATGGAGCGGGGAGATGTTAGTGTAAACACAACATCTCCCGGCTCGCCTACTGACACTGTCACCGATCTCCGCTCTGTGTAATCAGAGCGGAGATCGGTGATGTGTCACTCATAGCCACGCCCCCTAACAGTGAGAATCACTCCCATAGGCAAACTTAACCCCTTCAGCGCCCCTAGTGGTTAACTCCTTCACTGCCAGTGTCATTTTTACAGTAACCAGTGCATTTTTATTGCTCTGATCTCTGTAAAAATTACAATGGTCCCAAAAATGTGTAAAAAGTGTCCGATGTGTCCGCCATAATGTCGCAGTCACGAAAAAAATCGCTGATCACCGCCATTACTAGTAAAAAAAATTTTTTTTATAAAAATGCCATAAAACTACCGCCTATTTTATAGATGCTATAACTATTGTGCAAACCACTCAATAAACGCTTATTGCGATTATTTTTTACCAAAAATATGTAGAAGAATAAGTATCGGCATAAACTGAGGAAAAAAATATATATATATTTTTTGGGGATATTTATTACAGAAAAAAGTAAAAAATATTGTTGTTTTTTTTAAAATTGACGCTCTATTTTTGTTTATAGCGCAAAAAATAAAAACCGCAGAGGTGATCAAATACCACCAAAAGAAAGCTATATTTGTGGGAAAAAAAGGACGTCAATTTTGTTTGGGAGTCACGTCGCACGACCGCGCAATTGTCAGTTAAAGCGACGCAGTGCCGAATCGCAAAAAGGGGCCTGATCTTTATGCTGCATATTGGTCTGGGGCTTAAGTGGTTAAAGTAGCCACTTTTGGGCAAAACATCTGCTACCACATGGCTTTTTGCCATGGCTGATGCCCCTTTAACCATAATCTGTAGTCCTCACACTGGATTTGATCTAAAAGTTCATTAATTTATCTTTTAACTGTTGATTACCATTTACACGCCCCCATAGCTACCCATTGTCTCTTGCCACCCCTATGAGTGTCTGTCTCGGCGCTGATGCGCCACCGGCTGTGGCAGTCTACTGTTCTTCTATAACATTTTTTGTCTGTTACATAACTTGTACTGTAATTTCTAATGTGTAAAAAAATTCTTAATGTCTTTCTTGTTTTAAATTTCTTGTTAGTCTACATGCTATGCTCCTGAAGAAGCGTGACTGCACGTGGAACTTGTCGAGCGAATGTAACATCATATTCAACAACTCCTACCACCTTACTCCAACCTCATTTATCCTATGGTATGTGTACTGTATGGAATCATTTTGTAATTCCTTTATCATCCCATTGAGGGCTATGGTTTCTCTATATAACGGCGGTATTGTTGTATCGATCTAATGATCTAATGATCGATCTAATGTTGTATCGATCTAATGATCGATCTAATGCTTTTTTAACAAGGTTTTTTATATTATTATCTATGCTCAATAAATTTATACTTTTTTAACTAACTTTTGTAGTACTGTGCCTAAAAAGTCCAAGTCCCAAATATTTCCTATTATACAACACCACATAGGATTTGTCATGGGCAAGGCAAAATTGGCTGCACACCCTGAGCATATAATACCTAGACTAGAACTCTGTGCTGCAGTATTAGCTGTTGAGCTAGCTGAACTTATTGCATCAGAAATGGACATTGACCTTAAAGATGCCGTTTTCTATACTGACTGCAAGGTGGTGTTAGGCTACATCTATACAGAGAATAGACAATTCTATATTTATGTCAATAATAGAGTGCTAAGGATTAGGAGATCCACCTGTCAAACACAATGGCACTATGGGGTTGATTTACTAATACTGGACAGTGCAAAATCTGGTGCAGCTGTGCAAGGTAGCCAATCAGCCTCTAACTTCAGCTTGTTCAATTAAGCTTGGACAAAAAAACCTGAAAGACTCAGATGTTGAAATCCGCCCTGAGATCTCCACACTTCAGCCAGTAACTTCTGAAGCCTCGTACACACGGCCGAAAATCTCGTCAAGAAAAAACACGACGTTTTTCTTGACGAGATTCTTGGACAAGAAACTTGTCCCGGCCGAGTGTACACACGCTCGATTCAAAGAACCCGCGGTTCTTTGAATGGAGCGAACGCGGAGTTGTCATCGACTAAGACGAGCGTGCGCTCGTCACATTCGATGCCGTCGCCGCCATCTTGCTACACCCTATCTATGCCTAGGAAGCTACCGCGCATGCGTCAAAGTCATTTTGAGCATGCGCGGGCTTCCCGGAGGACAGGTAAGTGTACACACACAATTTTCTCGTCGAGAAACAGGCTGACGAGAATCTCGACGAGAAAATAGAGAGCAGGTTCTCTATATTTCTCGTCGAGATTCTTGTCGGTTTTCTTGACGAGAAACCATACACACGAACGATTTTCTCGGCAAGAAAGCTATCTCGGCAGTTTTCTTGTCGTTTCTTGACGAGAAACTCGTTCGTGTGTACGAGGCTTGACAGTCAGGTTAAATCCCACAGATTTAACAGATTCTCAACTTGGAAGTCACTCGTTCGAGCTACTACTTCCATATTCAGATTTAGAATACTTTATTAATCCCATATAGCTCATTCCTTTAAATGTGCCATTCATGCAAGTGACTATGACTGCAAAGGATGGCATTTCTGTCAAAGGACTAGTTCAACAGTTGAACTCCAGCAGTCTGGAGACTTCATCATTAAGGACTTGTATTTTCACAAGTTGAGATAAGTGCAAAGCCTTGTGAACACCTTTTGGGACAGGTGGAGGAAACAGTACATTTCCACTTTGCAACCTCAGAGGAAATGGCAGGAGGGAAAGCCTAATCTAAAGGAGGGTGACGTTGTTCTTTTGAAGGACTGTCAATCCGAAAGAAATGAGTGGCCTCTAAACCTTGTCACCAAAACTCTTCCAAGTAAAGACAGGAGAGCCAGAAAGGTTGAAAGTTTGATCGGCATAAAGGCCGCTCGCCGCCTTTGAAGATCTGGAGAGAAGTCCTGATAAAATTAGATTTCCCCTTTTCTCTTGCCTTCCGGAGCAGGGTTACTTTATCTCCATAGTTGAGCATTTTTATGAGTAGGGATCTTGGATGTTCGCTTCCCTGACGGGGCTTAAAGGGGACTCGATGGGCACGTTCGATGCCAAAAAAAGGGGAAAAAGTTGCAGCCCCAAATGTCTCCTTAAACCACCCCTCTAGAAATGCTATAGGATCTGATCCCTCGCTCCGTCCAGGCATGCCTATTATTCTGACATTGCTTCTACGGTTCCTGTTTTCTAGTTCGTCGATTTTAGCGGCTTGAGTGTCTATTTGTTTCTTCATCCCGGCAATGTCTTGCCTAAGCGGGAGTAACTCGTCTTCAGCTGCACTTAGCCTTTCCCCCAAAACTGTAGTTCTTTCAACTGTCTCTTTCAGCTTGCCCCCCATTACCACTAATTCCTCCTTAATACCCTTCAGCTGGGTATCCAAGCCGGTTATCGATTCCTTACATGCGTTTATAGCACGCAGAAGATCCCTCATTGTGGGCTCTACCTCTCTTCCTTTAGGGTCCCCCTCCATGTTCACCTCAGCTGTATTGGCAAAGTTTGCTACAGCAGCTACAGAAGCTACAGCAGTTATAGTATTGGGTTTTCCCGCCCCTTGCCCTTTTGTACTCACTGTTTTTGTGCTCAGCGCTACTTCGGGGCTCGCCAAAGCTATTGCCTGGCCACTGCCTTGACTTTTCCTGGCCGCCGAAGTTCCTGCTTGAGCTGGCTGTTGAGACTTTGCTGGTGAAAGGGTAGTTCGGGCAAATCGCTCAAGCTTTGTTGCTGCTGCTACAGCTGACGCTGACGCTTTTGCTTGATTTGCCTGGCTCTTTGCAGAGCCTGTACCCTGGGCTCCTTCTTGTTGTGGCTGGTGTTGGTTTAACTGCTCCTCCGTCCCCCGTTTCCCGGGCATAGTAAGATGTAAAAAAAAAACTTTTTTTTTTTTTTTATTCATATAGATATAGATATTATAACTGCTGTTTCCGTTACCTGGATCTTTTCCAAGTTGAATACTTTTATGTATTATCCTCCTCCTCTCTTAGCCTTTTAGCCCTCTTAAAAGTACTATAAATATTTCTGGTTTGCTCTATTGAAATAGCTGTAGATAGCTATACATATATATTCCACCCACAGGGGCCTTCAGGAACGGAGATCTGAGGGGGCGCAGCACTCTTAAAAGCTATTTTTTAGCAAAGGCAAATGATAAAACAATAATGAAAGTGAAACATCAAAAAAAAAAAAATTCAGTTCAAACAAACCTGGCCCTGGATACGTTTTTTTTTTTAAAGCCTTCCCTCTCTCCACTTATGTCCTGTTATTTAGCCAAGCAAACAGCTTTGAGGAGATAGAGGACTGGGCCGGGCTAGGCTAGGTTTGCACTTTCTGACAGCACCACAGTTCACCGCAATTCAGTTCTTAATTATATAAACGCACAAGTGTTCATTAACATCTGGCTCTGACAGCAGATATAAGGACCGCTGGACACAGATCACAGTTCTGGTCTACAAACATACAGCTCACCGCTGTTCAGTTCTTAGTTATGCAGATGCACAAATGTTCAATATAAATCTGGCTCTGCCAGTGAGTATAGGGACCGCTGCCCACAGATCACAGTTCTGGCCTGCAAAAGGTTGAAAGTTAAAGTTCACAAGAACAAGGAAGTAAAGTTGTTCCTCACACTAGTCTCTGATCTGGTTCTACTGTTTTCTTCTGACGACCCAAATAGTGATATCTGTTGATACCAGGCGGAGAGTGTTTTGCCTCCAGCAGGATAATCATTAAGTTGTTTGCCTGCAATATCAGATTTGACCACAAGATCGAGCCGGAGGTAAATTTACAGTTTTGCAGAAATTAGAAAACCGTTCACCTTTAATAAAACTTCCCATCATTCTTCAGTCCAAGAAAAGGAAGCAAATGCATCATGGGAGTTTAGACTCCATCTTAAAGACTGAAAGAAGGAACCAGCTATCATAGCACATGTTGAACTAAAACTTGCATCTGCCTGCATCCCCTTAACACAACATCACTGGTGAGAATTACTTATCTACAGCATAGCTTATTCATGTTATTTTGGTATACTTCATACACTGATTATATATATGTTTATCAGTTTTTTTCTTAATAGCTTCCCTGTTTAGGGAAACATGGAGCAGGGACAGAACAGGGGGACTGCTGATATATAACAGGAGACTCCTGATGTGAAGGAGTAGGGGAGACTTCTGATATAAAGGGGAACTGCTAATGTAAAGGGTCACTCCTGATGTGAAGGGGAAATTCTGAAGTGAAAGGGATCACTGCTGATGGAACCGGGACTCCTGGTGTACAGGAATATTACTGATGTAAAGGGGGACTGTGACATAAAAGGGGGACTCCTAATAGGGAGGGGATGACTCCTGACGTAATGGGGTCAGTCCTGATGTAAAGTAATGACTCCTGATGTAAGGGTGGGCTCTTGATGTAAAGGGGGACTCTAAAGTAAAGGGAGTCCTTGACATAATGAGGGCCGCTGATGTATAGGGGACTCTTGATGTAAAGGGCCACATATTTTCCTACTTCTTTACTGACTTTGATCTTAGCTTTGTTCTGGCAGTCCACTGAGCATATATTCAAACCTGCCTAGCTGCTATGTCTGACCAGACCATCACAATTCCTGGGTATTCTCTGCAAAAGAAAAGCAAGTCAAACTTGATATACCAAATTATGTCTCTGGAAGCCTGAACTCCCATGTCCTTGCCCCTGACACGCAATACCAATAACAAGATCAGTGCAAAGTCCAACCAATAAGTAATTCTTTGTGACATCCTGCACACCCATAAACTTAAACAGAAAAGCAAATGCAGCTAAGTGCCCATTAATTTTTTAAACTGACATACCAAAGGCAAACTCTTTCCTAATATGCCTAACAGGGCAGCAAAAAGGTCAGTATGCCATGGTCTAACAAGAAGTTGTCTGCAAAAGTCACCAACTTCCTTAAAGCTGTTGAGTATTCGGCCCAAGTTTCCACTCCTCCTTGCACTTGAACTGAGATCCAAACACCACTTTTCAGAGATGCCCAGGACATGGGATCTCCAATGCTCCACAGCTGGTGCCAGCATCTGGTATCTGTCCACTGGAAACAAGAGAACACATTAGCCACATAATTTTTGGTACCGGCAATATGCTCTGACTAAATGAAACAGTTGAGATGCAAACCTGTAAAGACTAAACATCTAAACAGCCTCGCCACTGAAGGGGACAAGGCCATCAATCTGTTTACCAGCTCTACCACTAACACCGCCTGTATTATTGCAGTTAAACCGTATTCTTCTCTATAGCAACTAAGATGGGCAACAACTCTAAAAAGTGCCAAATTGCAAGTATCCTGCCTCCCACCATTCCTTCAGCCACTCTTTTGTACACCATTCTCCTTGACAATACTCTCCAAAACCAGTACTGCCCTTTGCATCTGTATGCAGTTCAATGTCAAATGCCCAAATCATGGGCGCTATCTACAATGAACTGCCTATTACTGAGCCAGAAACTACTCCCAAACCTCACATGTAATCACTCAAAGACTGTGTCCATGCCCAAGCATTTTTTGCTAATCTCCATGAGCGATTACTTGCAAGTGGCCATGATTACCTATGGGAGCAATCAGCCTCCCATTGCCTTCAAGGGAATTGCCGCCCGCAGCTAATCGCTGGATACCTTTGCTGAATCTCCCTTATGTAATCGCTAACTGCCCCATTCTCAAGTGCTCCCTATTCGACCGGATGAAATGCTGAGCAGAAGCAAACCCAGATGTACGAGCACTAGGATAACAGTTTAAGATTTGCAAATCAGCAAGTAAATCAGCCTAAACGTATCATGTTCCTTCTTCAGGACTACTCCCAATGGGGATGGGTATAGTGTATAAATCATGGGCTCATCAAATGGCTCTGCTTTTTTCCTAAACTCCACCTCCTTTATCACTTTGTCTGGGACAAATTGAGTGGTGGTTAGCACAGGAAATCCGAACACCAATTTAAAATCTGTCCATCAAAAAAATGGCATCCCCCATTCTCACATACCTACTTAAAGCGGGGGTTTCGCGGGCAAGTTTTTTTTTTTTTTCAGCATTCTATGGGGATTAACAATACACTCACTTCTTTGGTCTCTGCAATTATCCGCTGTCCGTTTTCGTGTAAAAAAAGGAGTTATAAAATCCATTCCTGTGAGTTTCCATTTTGCTTGTGGGCATTGTGAAGCCCACAAGCAATCATTTCCTGGAAGCCATCCCAGCATTCACCACTCATTCTCGCGCCTGCGCAGTGTTTACGGCAAGTAGCGCCGTAAACAAACTGGTTGCCATCACAACGGGCGGCGTCAATGATAGTTCACGCCCCGTTGTGATGGTATCTCTTGAGATTTCGCTGCACGGCGTTCCACAATGTATCTTGGGAAGCACGACACTGTGTTCCCAGAATACATTGCAGCAAAGTCCCACAATGCATTGCGGCGCCGGGGGAAGGCTTAGAAACGCCTACTCCCACGGGAGGGGAATCCCAAAAGTCTAACTGGGAATGGAAATAATACGGTATTTATCTATTTAAAAAAAAAAAATCTTGTGGCTTTTAATGATGTAGATAGTGCATTTATTAGGTTAGAATATAGTTGATATTTTCGGTGAACCTCCGCTTTAAATATGGAACCATTGTGCTGAAACTGCACATTAACCCCTTAAAACAGCAATACATATATATTTGGTGGCAGGGCAGGTGGCCCTTGTATATGTGTTGCTGTCTCGTCCTGGGGTGTGCTTCATCAACGCTTCCATAAGTGTGACAAGCTGCCACTGACAGTTTGCAGTCAATTACTGAGGATCAGGAGCCAATAGAACAAGCTTCTAATGATGTCAGTACTATGCAGCCAATCACAGTGCCGCTGTGATCAGGAGACATCACAGTCCATTTAAAATGCCAATCCCACCACTATAAAAGGGTTAAGACAAGTATGTGATCCTTGAGTCAATAAGGCCCATTTTTAAAGGTTTATAAATAATCCATTGCATATTATATACTATGTAGTATATATTATATACTGTAGGTTTTATATACACTGTATTATGAACTTACTATGTGACACAGAAGAACCCTAAAAACCTATCAGTAGATGACTGCCAAATCATATGGCAAATCTGTAGCAGTAAGGATTATAGTTTCAAATTTCAAAATGTATGTATTTGTATCTTCTTGCATATTAAAATGTATGTACAGTCATGTGAAATAGTAAATACACCCAATGTAAATTGTTGACTTTTTCTAAATTTTTAAACAGGCAAACTTTATATCTTTATTTATGTATGTACACTATAGCATACTGTGGACAAAGTAAGTACACTATGGCTTGAAAAGCTCTTATCCTCTTAGCTGAAACTCCTTTTTTTAAGCATTCTACATAACTGCCAACAAGTATCTGAAATCAATTGGTAAAATTTTTTATCAATCATCCGTGAAAACCCACTCAGGCATTAAATGTTTGTGTGTTTCCTTGCATGAACTGTCCATTTCAAATCCCCCCCACAACATTCAATTGGATTGAAATTAGGACTTTGACTGGACACGTCCATAACATTCCATTTCTTCTTTTTAAGCAATTCCTTGGTGGATTTGCTAGTGCGCTTTACAACATTATAGAGTTAAAAGATAAATTTTCTGGTACAATTTCAATTGTCACCCTATCATATACACTACAAAACAGATTATAGCGCACACATTCAAGAATGATATTTATCCTGCAAGGCTAGTTAAAAACACCTGAACATATACATAAAAATATATACGGGGGTTTGGTCACACTATATGGTCATATAGTGCTAAGCCCACAAACTGCGAGAAAGTACCCCAAATTTTGTGGGTCCTACCCTAGTAATAGAATGAAAGAACCTGCGTCTCAACCATGAGAGCCAAACTCCTCTATGTGGGAGAACTGAAGAGATTTTTTGGGCTGGAGCACCCCTCCCCCTCTTCATTACCTCTTATTAGTGGCCACCAGTTCATAGGAGGAATCCCTTCAGTTCTCCCACATAGAGGATATTGGCTCCCATGGTTGAGACGCAGGTTCTTTCATTCTATTACTAGGGTAGGACCCACGAAATTCGGGGTACTTTGTCGCAGTTTGTGGGCTTAGCACTATATGACCATATAGTGTGACCAAACCCCCGTATATATTTTTATGTATATGTTCAGGTGTTTTTAACTAGCCTTGCAGGATAAATGTCAGTCTTGAATGTGTGCGCTATAATCTGTTTTGTACTGTCTTTTGGTCTTATAGCAGCACCATCTTGAATTTAAACGCATTGTATGGTGTGCCTCCCAAATATGTTTGTCCTATCATATACACCTCTGGTTAAGAGAAGTGGCTGTGTCAATATTCAAGGTATGATCCACTTTTGCCAGAGGCTGGTCCAAAGCAATGATGTTTATTTTGCGCTGGGGTGTGTGCATATAGACAGGAAGTGATTGTAGTAGGGCTAATAGGACTCAATGTTTCAGTCCCTATGGTAAATCAGCTCTCTTGATGTTGCTACTGTGGTGACAAGGGGGAGAGTAGGTATGTCACCATGGTCATCATTCTTTGGCGTTTCATTGATGAGCCCACAGACAGGTCAGGCAGAACAATGCTCAGTGGTCAGGGATAGGGGTTTATATACTCCTAGTTTCAGATCAAGGGATATACAGAATATACTGATGTCAAAAGCATTGCTTAGGGTCAAATTCCAGGGGAGGTACTTGGACAGAATAGCGGAGGTCCAAAATAACATGACCATTTACAAAAATAGACCGAACAGACAGATTCATTGTGAAGGGCATCAACCTGGTCCTCATTGGTGCTTGGTCCTCGCCAAAGCTCCTGATGATGGAGCTGGAGTTGTGTGGCTTGCATTCCCAAGTAGCAGCTCTTACTTGTGACACAAAAGAGACAGATGGTAGCGCTAATAGAACTTGATGTTTCAATCCCTATGGTAGGCCAGCAATCATGGGATTGTTATAGTGAAAACAGGGAGGGTAGGTACATCTTCAGAGCCAACAGGTGGTCACCCTCCTTCATTTACTTTTTCAATGATAATCCCTACTTCTTCAGAGGGCTCATCAGTGATACATGGCATCCCAGGTCACCTTCATATCAGTTTCAAACCCTCCTCTCTCATCTTGTAGCCCACCAGTTATTGTCTTCCTTTTAATCAAAACCCAAATGCTGCTTTTTCTGCTGCATTTGATAACTTAATTGGTTGTTGGAAGGAGAAACCCCTCACTCTTATCTTTTTCAGAAGGCTAGTTGTAGATGTAGAAATAAAGGCCCTGTATTCCACATCAACAGGGAAAATCGTATTTCTCATTTTTTAGTTGTCAGTTCAGAGTAATTGGTATTCTTTTTTATAAGGCTCTTTAACACCATCTTCCAATGGCATTGTCAGTTCCACAATATATGCCAGCTTGGTTGCTGTAGACCACAAAATTATGTCTGGTCCGAATTTTGTAGCCAACATGTCTGAGGGAAACACAAGGTTTATTTTCCAAGTCAACATTCATTTTCCAGTCCCAAGCAACCTGCATGGTACTTGTATTCTTTTATATTATTTAGTGCTCTGGAGGTTGAGTAGCGGAAATCAACTTTTTCAGACATAATATGGAAAAAGATGAAAACAATATTTTGGGGAAAAAACACATGGTAATTGTCTGTGATATATAGTGGTTTTAAATGCAACCTCAGCTAACTTTTAGGTGTGGGGAACTGGATATCCTAGGCTCGGTTCACATATGACCTGGCATGTTTTCATTTTTAAAGGAGCCCGGTGTGGTTTCATTCACCGGTTCAGGTGCGATTTAGGTGCAAATTTTTAAAGTGTATGACACTTGAAATCGCACCTGAATAAGACTGAATATCGTACAAGACTCTTTGTAGGAATGCACTGTGTCCAGCCCGCACATATGTGAACCAGCAAAGAAAGCCAGTTCGGTTCACATGTCATGTGAATCGGATCCGGTTTTGCATATATGTGAACTGAGCTTTAAAGCAGTAGGTGTTTTAGGCATCCCTCCCAAGTGGTAGACAAAGGTCAGCTCTTTGTTTGAGTGTGGACCGGGTGTGCAAGGAAGAAAGTGCCAAAAGCATGAGGGGAAATTAGGATTATCACTCCAAATGACAGTTAAGCAGACCGTTATCTGGAAGGACTATACCAATTGCTCCAATTTTATCAGTCCAGTACATGCTTCTTTGAACAGTACCAAGCTCTAATGAAGGGAAACCCTCTGAACCTTTGAAAAAAGTTGGCTTTTTATAACACAAAATTCTGAGTAAAATGAAATCTAAACTTAATAGTCTCCATTTATATTAATATAAATATTATATTAATATTTTATATTGTCTGTGTCCCTATTGCAGATTTTCTCTTACTTCCTGTCTTAAAGAATTATCAGGAAGTGAGGGTAAATCTAACTGAGCCCCTGATAGCAGTACAAATATGACATGAGTGCTAATCCTTCCCCACTCTATTAAAAATTATAAAAAAAGTTTTTGGCTTGACATGCACTTTAATGAATAAATCATCCATTTAGAGTTTAGATATACTTTATCCTTTAAAGTGCCCTCAGGTAGCAGCCGGAGCGGATGGCAGCATACTGAATCAGCTCCTCACCATCCTGGGCTCGTAGGGGATTTAGAGCGACTAACAGCCTCGTTTCTCACCGCAAACCAGCCAGAATCCAGGCGGACACCCTCCTAGATGCCTTCCCGCAAAAGGAAGGAATATCCTAAGCTGGGGAAGATGTCAGACTTCTTCGTGCAGCCGCACAGACATACCAGCCAAAATGGCGCCGGCTCCTCCACAGGGACAACACGAGGCCCGGCACAGCAATGCGGACTCTACACCGGCGGCACTTATAACAACAAGCAGGGTCACTCGCACTACTCTCCCCCTCCATCAGCTACTTCCAGCCCGGTCAAGAGCAAACAGAGAACATCGGATACACCTCCATCAGCGGAGGAGGTAAGCGGCTTGAGCTCTACCTTAGATGACACCAGGGAGTTGCAGGACTCAATTACTGACTTCCCCACACTAAACCAACCGATCATGGACACTACCATGAAGGATATGCTGGTATCCCTACGCTCTACGTTACATGCTGACATGATGAATATCACCCGGCAGTTTAAATCAGAGGTGTCTGGTAGAGTGTCCCACATAGAATCTAAAATGGGGGAATATGCGGCCACGTTTAATGATTTGGTGGATGCTCACACTGACAGGGATGTCGAGTTGCTGAAAATCAACACCAAATTAGCAAATTTGGAGGACAGATCCAGACGTAACAACGTCAAGATCCGCGGAATCCCTGAATCTGTCAAACCCCCAGACTTGAAAGCACACTTTCTAAATATCATGAAAATGGCGCTGCCTGAAACACCGCTGGAAGATCTTGTAATTGATCGTATACACCGGCTGCCAAGACCAAAAAGTATTCCGGCACATCTTCCCAGAGACACTATAGTCCGGATTCACTTTTACCATATAAAGGACCGGTTTATGATGTCTGTGAGGCGCCGAGATGAACTACCACAAGACCTACAAGAGCTCTCCTTCTTTGCAGACCTCTCTGCGTTTACCATGCAGCAATGCAGACAACTTGCCACGATTACCAAACCGTTGAATAACCATCATATTCCATACAGGTGGCTATACCCGGCCAAGCTGATGATTACAAGAGATGGCTCAACTCAGACCATAGCCACCATAAAGGAAGGTCTGAGGCTCATGAGAGATTGGCAAATCTTAGATCCTACTGCACATGAGGGAAGGGGCACACACTCTCCTTCTTCCTCCCGAGCAAATTCGGATGAAGAAACAGGCTGAAATATACCCAGATCTTCTTAATTCATCACAATCCCCCTGGAAGCCCAGGAAAATGCCACAGAGTTTTTCCTCAATACCCCCCATCTATAGCGGTATTTAATCCGCACAGATTCCTTGAGGAATCGCACGTTTTTTTACGGTTTTTGATAACCCTATTCCCCTTGAGTACGGTTTTGTTCCCTTTGTTATCCTTTTTCTCCCCTCTCCCCGTAATTTTTCATTTTACCGGTACAGGACTCCCAACGCAAGGACCCAATCTCCACCAAGAGGGGACCCGAGGGAAATTCCCATTCCAACTCTACGTCCAAACCTGCTTGTACAACATCTCCAACTATCTTCGTGCAAGATGTAACGCATGGTCCACACTGCATAGCATCTGCACATTTTGGAACTCCCTACTACTCCTTCTGCTACAATGCCCTTCACGATCTCTTCATTTAATGCGAAAGGCCTGAACAGCCCACACAAACGTCAAATTGCATGGAAAGAAGCGACACGACTAAAAAGTGACATTATTTGTTTTCAAGAGACCCATTTCAATACTCACAGGCCCCCATCATTTACTCACCGTAAGTTCCCACATGTCTATATGGCAAACGGCCCGAAAAAAAAAGGTGGAGTAGC
Organism: Rana muscosa; assembly: GCA_029206835.1. Lineage (NCBI taxonomy): Eukaryota > Metazoa > Chordata > Amphibia > Anura > Ranidae > Rana > Rana muscosa. Next base: position 827,539,846 of record CM055118.1, on the reverse strand, counting down.
AATTGCAGTCAGAGACTCTACCCCGTTCGTACATCTGGATTCCCATCTAGATGTTTCTGGCAGATTCGTCATACTTATCTGCGAAATATCAACGATAAAATACACGTTGGTAAACCTATATCTACCTAACACGAACCAACTTCGTTTTTTAAAAAAGATTTGGAAAAAAGTCGAGTCCCTAAAACAGGGACATGTCATTATGTGTGGGGATTTCAATGCGATCCCAGCTAAGGATCTAGATTACTCGGGCGCTTCCTCCAACAGCATACGGAGGGCTACACTAGCCCAATTTATAGGGTCCTCTGGGCTTTTTGATGTGTGGAGATGTCAACACTCCACAGAGAGAGACTTTACTTTTTTTTCAAATGTCCACCATACCTATTCACGCATAGACTTGTTCCTTGTAGATAAATTTATGTTGCAAAAAATTGTCAAATCTGAAATACATGTGATAACCTGGTCCGATCATGCACCAACTTCCATTGTGGTGGGGGATCGTGAAGCCGAAACCAGAGCTAACAGGTGGCGGAATGACATATATTCCTTGTCATGCCCCGAAAACTCAAAACAAATTAGAAAGGCACTAAAAGAGTTCTTTAATATCAATGCTCCTTCGGTCAACAATCCCTTCACACTCTGGAATACACATAAGGTATATATCCGGGGCCTACTTATACAACTTAGCTCTAGAATCAAGAGGCAACGGTCGAAACAACTGGATGATCTGCTAACCAAAATTCAGAACCTAGAATCCCTCAATAAACAACATACTACACAGGCTCTGCGAGAATCTCTATTCTACGCCAGACAGGAATTAAGAACACTTTTGATTTCCCAGCAAAATAACCGCCTACGTACGTTAAAAGCAAATACCTACAGATGTGGCAATAAGGCGGGGAAATTGCTGGCGAACCAACTAAAAGATCGTGTGGTTAAACAAAGGATTCCGCACATCTTGAACCCTAAAACGGGACTAAAAGTTTCCAATCCCAAAGATATCGCAGAAGCCTTCTGCGACTACTATGAATCACTATATAATCTAAAAGACGACCCAAACACCCCCCAACCATCAGACACATTGATAAGAGAATTCCTGGCCTCGGTTAAAATTCCTACACTGTCCAACACAGACCTTGACTTACTGAACCACCCATTTACAATACCTGAAATAGAAAAACTAATTAGAAAATTACCGCACAACAAAGCACCAGGTCCCGATGGTTACTCCTCTGAGTACTACCAATTGTTCAGTGCAGAACTTTCACCTTTTATGAATCAGATGTTTGAGGCTGCAATAAACCAGGCTTCATTCCCACAAGAAATGCTCACTGCTACCATCATCACCTTGCCCAAACCTGGTAAGGAACCAATTACCCCACAAAACTTTAGACCAATCTCACTTTTAAATGTGGACGTTAAAGTGTACGCCAAACTAATTGCAAGCAGAATTTCAGGCCTACTTCCACAACTCATTGACCAGGACCAGGTGGGCTTTGTTATGGGCCGCCAGGCCACAGAAGCGACCAGGAGGATGATTAATTTGATTCACCTGGCCGAAAAAAATAAAAGGCCTTCTATGCTTCTCACTTTGGATGCAGAAAAGGCCTTTGACAGAGTGCACTGGGGCTATTTGTCCAGAGTCTTGGAGAAATTCGGGCTGACTGGCCCAATCCAAAGAGCAATTCTGGCGTTGTACTCAACCCCATCTGCCTTCGTCTATATGGAGGGAATGTTCTCCAGGAACTTTCGAATATCGAATGGGACTAGGCAGGGATGTCCCCTGTCCCCATTGATATTCGCCCTGGTGATGGAACCACTAGCGGAAAAAATCAGGGCTCACCCACTAATCCAGGGCATCACCTCACAGAACACCCACCACAAAATATCTCTTTTCGCAGATGATGTCATATTGACATTATCTGATCCTGGTGTATCTCTTCCGGCTGCACATGACACCCTTACCCTATTTAGTAAGGTAGCTTATTATAAAGTAAATGCCTCCAAGTCTAGTATATTGGGTATAGCACTTGACAAAGAACTTAAAAAGCTCTCCGGAGGGACCTACCATACCCATGGTCTTCAGATTCAATAACCTACCTGGGTACCAAATTGGCCTCCCCGGTCTCAAACCTTTATGAGCTTAACTATGTACCCTTATTAGCAGATTTACAAAAAGAAATGTCTAGAATCCAAAAACACTACATTTCGTGGACAGGCCGCATAGCGGCATATAAGATGTTACTTTTACCAAAACTAACCTATCTCTTTAGAGCACTCCCGATTCCCATTCCAAGATCTTTCTTTACCATAGCACAAAAACACCTATCAACCTTCATTTGGGCGGGCAAAAAAGGCGAGAGTTCCCCAAATTATGCAGAAGAAACACAAATCAGTTGGCGGCCTGGGTGTACCTATTTTGAAAGATTACTATATAGCGTCAATATTAGACCAGCTTAAAGGTTGGTATGCACAAGACAAGAGTACACCCTGGAGCCAATTAGAACAAGCATGGATATACCCCAGATCACTGGTTCCCCTTATCCAGGCACAAACTCTGACACCCCACAAGATTTTAATAGTACATCCCACAATACAGGCAACAATGCAAGCTTGGACTTACCTAACGGAGGTATCACATTCAACCCTACCTCATACTGTGGTTCCTATCCTTATGGAAACCCTCAACTGGTTGATTCCCAATATCTCCCTGACACAGTGGGTACAGAAAGGAATTATACATATTGAGGATATTGTAGTAAATAGCAAACTGATCCCGTTCTCTGACATACAATCCAAATATGGAATACCACCATCTGAATTTCTGACTTACCAACAAATCTCTTCCTATTATCAAAAGTCCAACAACACAAACATTGTCATCCCCACACTAGTATGGAAATACTTGATTTCATCCGACCCAAAGGTAAAAGGCATATCTCTTATGTATAGTATACTCAATTCCAAAAAGGTCTTCTATAAATTCAACCCATTACTGAAGTGGGAAAAAGAATTGCACAAGGTCTTTTCTGAACAACAGTGGCTCCTAGCGATTAAAAACACACATCAATTCTCACGTTGCTCAAACTATGAGGAATTAGCTCAAAATTTTTGGATAAGATGGCACTACACTCCATATATAGTGGCCAAGTTCTCTGAGGCGCAGTCTAATCTATGTTGGAGGGGGTGTGGTCAGGTGGGGACGTTGTCGCACATGGTGTGGGGATGCCTCCACCTCCGCAGCTTCTGGTCTGAAATGTTCAAACTCATATCGAAAATCACTGGAGTATTTGCACAACCTACCATTGAAAAAGCTATACTGAGCATTGACATGTCTGAATACCCACTATCAGTTAGGTCCATAGCCATGCACATTCTGTTTGCAGCAAGGTCTCTGGTAATGTGTAAGTGGAAAACAAATGAAATTCCAAGTAAAAGAGAAGTGATCGCAAAAGTTAATGCCATAGCAGAATATGAAAAAATATTAGCATATAGGGACGGTTGCATATCAAGATATGAATCTCAATGGATGTTATGGAGGTCCAATTTCAAATCTCACGGGTATTGATGCCTAGTACCATAACTCTATATTCTATACCATTTCCTACCCTCTTTCATAATTTTCTTTCTCACTGCACTCCTTTTCATCTATCTCCCCTTTCCCCCACCCTGAGTTCAGTATAACCAAGGTCACATCCTCCATAGTTGGTATGGAGGGCTTAAAGTTAGTATTATACTACAAGATTCAGAGTGTAAAGTTGCTCCTAGATGTAACACAGTTCTACATTATTACTCAAAATTTTTGAAATTGATTCTAGCAACAGATAAAGGAGTGTAATGCCACACAGATGTAGAAGGTTGTGTATAACTATCAAATGTGACAACAATATTTGTAATGTACAGCAATTTTGCAGCTTGTCTCATTTCATTCCTTGTTTCTATGACTATATATTCTTAATAAAAACTATTTGAATTAAAGTGCCCTCAGAAAAGTTAAAGTTATTTTATTCAGACAAATCAATCAACCATATCAAATGACAAACTAGATTCACTGTCAGCAGCTTCTCTGTCTCAGGACCACATGGCTCATTTAGGATATCCTGCTATTGAGCTTGTATCGAAACGTCCCTCTATAAAGTCAAATAGTGAAAAGTTGCATGCTTTCCTGTGACTGGCAGATATCACATGCTCAGTTGTTTAACCCTGTACAGGAAAGAGAGGTGGGCCTGGATCTTGGGAAAATTATTTAAAGGCACAACAAACTCATAGAGATGCAGTGCAGGCTCACACTACAGGAACTGTCTTTTTAGTTATTTTTTTTTTTTACATTATGTCCAATTTACAATGATTGGGACGATGAAGAAAAATATGGCTATTCCTCTTATTGTTCTTTTGTCGCTTGTTTGTTATTTCCCTATCTCGGCAGTCTCCATAACAAAAGAGGTAAGAGATATTGTTTGTTCTGTATACCTTGCTTTTGTGGATGGTCGTCTCCACCATACTTATTAGTTTTCAATAGGTACTCTACACTCTGTACTGCTGTGGTTCACACATTAGGCTGTTGCTTTGGTAGTTGATGCTGATTATGACTGCTGATCAGACAGCTTGTGATTGATGTTACTACAGTCTTATGTACAAGAGCATCAAACTCCTTTTCAATTTCTCGTCACGTTGCTTCTGAGTTGAACTGAGTTGCTCAAGTTGCTATTGCATTAACTTATAGCAAAGCAGCTCAAGATGCAAACATTAGTCATATTTCAATTTATGTTTTCTTGATGTACTGCTTTATACTTTTGTTACCACCTCTTGTGTGTGCATTTGAAATATTATGGTCACTGGAAGTGACCTGATAACATAGCTACATCTATTGATTGGGTTATTCTCTAACATTATGCCTTCTTCTTAAATAGTATCTTTATAGCAGGTGTATTTATGTTGATACATCCTACCCAGAAATGACAGTACAGTGATGTTTGATAAGGTATAGTACAATAAGAAATCAATGATTATAAATCAGCCAGCTATCACTTTTTGAAGATAGTATTACATGTTGGCTGTTGATGTATTGTAGATGATTGGTATTAGAACTATGTATTAGGTTCAATATACATACCAACACTAACAAAGTGGTGTACCTGACACTAGCCAGGTGCTCCCCAACAATTTGAAACTGATCTACTAAAATGAAAAGCCCTTATTAATTTTAAAAGTTTATTTACGAACAAGACAAGCTTGTTATTATTTTTAATTCTTCTGCACATGATTGAATGTTTGTGTTCTTACTTCACATTTAGTCCTTGTACAAACCCATGCCATCTGTGATACATTGGAAGAAACTTGGAGAACGTTGCAGGTGCTTCTTTTGGTGCAACATAGTTCATTTTTCGCCCCATAGACTTCAATGGGAGCTCAAGAAAAATGCATTAAAAACAAAAGAAAATAACATGAAAAATGCATTAAAAACTAAGAAAAATGCCAGAAAATGCAAATGCATAATATAAAATTATAAGGAGCTAAGCATCTCAATGAACTCAATTGTTCTATGAAGCATCAATAAAATGGACACAGCTGGTAGAGCCTGTCCTTGATTAACACTACTGTTCCATCTCTACTAGTGCTGCATCCACTTCCCGTGAGAGGAAGTCATACATATCTGGTAGATTTTCACCTGTTTCCAGTGCCCATGTGAACTTATAAAGACAAATATGATCTCCACCAAACAATATCTTCTTTTGTAAATTCAAGTTGCTTGGCTATTATGTTTACCTACTAGCTTTTTACTTTGAGCCACTGAGTTAGAGAAAAGTTAAAAGTATTTATTGACATGCTTGTTTCAGGTCTGTGACTTAAAATAATATAACAAAAGGGTCAGCATGCCAACCAGGCAACAGTCATTTTCAGGAGAGGACAACAATGGCATCCTTTATGTTATTCTTATGACTGGTCTCCTTTAAAATAAGCCTGTCAGGAGAGAAACATGGAGGTGGGATTGTTGAGTTTTCCTTCTGCAAATGCTAGCTACTTGGCTGCAATGATAACTCTCTTGCTTCAGTACTTTGAGCCCGAAAAAGCATGCAGATCTGGACTTGACCCTTCTGATCCACATACATGTCCTAGGTAAGTAAACTTCAAAAAGTAATAATAATACTATAGGTTTGGCACAACAGATCTGTTTCTAAAAAGTCCAGTTACCTGGTTGCCATGCTAACTCTCTTGTTTCAGTGCTTTATGCCATTGTGCCATACAAAGCATGCAGAACAGAACCTGCTTCTTCCAATTAGCATGTTTCTTTCAGTGACTCAAAAAGTATTGCCAAATGGTTAGATTAATGGCCAAGCAGCTAGGTTTTTTAAAAGAAATTGCAAGCACATACTGTATTTTTCCCATGACAGTTGTCCCTTAGACTAAAAGCCAATTATAATAAATATTTTACTGCCTATAGAAAAAATTCTGTCCTATGTTACCACTCTGAGTCTTATAATCCATGGCATCCTTTTGAATTTACTAATGATACTGTGAAAGAAAGTACAGAGGCCAAATACAGTATGGCTAAACTGTCTGTATTCTGATTTTACTCTGCTAAAATTTGGTGATTGCATTATGCACATCACCCCTGCCCTTTACCCTGCATTTTGTATGCAAGTAAGCATATATTTTGTATTATTTATTTGATCATTATTTCCTCAAAAAGTTTTAATACCAACTATCAGAATGTAGAGATGGCTGAAATAAATCATTACTAGACCATATACTAGGAAGGTCAGGGAATAGTCATGTTGTATTTCCTTTATGTAAAAACATATTATGCAGGCTTTTAGAAAGATCTTCTATTCAGGCTGTTATAGTAGTTTGTGTTGACCTTTCTTCTGCATTTTAAAATGATAACCCTGGGGTAACATTGTCCTCATATTCAGTTTATTTTACTCATCATTATAGTGCTGGCTTTTTTTTTTTTTTTGCAGTGCTTTAGGCTTCATGCCCAACGGCATATTAAAATACTCCTATGTACCCTAGAGCTTTCTGCATGGAGGGGACAGAAAAGTCAAGAGTAAAAAATGCTTTTTTTGCATTTTGGTGCGTAATTATGCATTTACAGGCACATGGAAATTAGAAGCATATGTAAACGTATTCACTGGCCAGAATATAAATTTATTCTAGCCACCTGAATGAATGTACATGTTTATGCTCTTATGTGCGTAAATTTAAGCCAGAGAGCTCCTCTTCAAATGCAAGTTTGGATAATTTTTTTTGCTCCTGAACACTGCTTTAAAATATGATTCTAAACTCATGAACAAATTGGCTAGAACAAAGCTGCTTTCAGTGCAGAAAAGTGAAAAATGCTTAGGTGGAGTTTTTTTTCTGTCCATGTGCATGAGGCCTTATGCCGCGTACACACGACCATTTTTCATGGCGTGAAAAATTACATTTTTTAAATTGGTTATTAAAAACGATCGTGTGTAGGCTCCAGAGCATTTTTAACGACGTGAAAAATGGCCTAAAAAAAATTAGAACCTGCTCTATTTTTTCATGTCGTTTTTCACGTCATTCTTTTTAATGTCGTGAAAAACGGTAGTGTGTATGCTTTTACGAGGGGGAAAAAAATGTGCATGCTCAGAATCAAGTATGAGACGGGAGCGCTCCTTCTGGTAAAACTAACGTTCGTAATGGAGATAGCACATTTGTCACGCTGTAACGGACTGAAGAGCACGAGGCTGAAAAGTGCGAATCGGCTCTCACCAAACTTTACTAATACGAGGATCAGCAAAAGCAGCCCAAAGGGTGGCGCCATCCGAATAGAACTTCCCCTTTATAGTGCCGTTGTACGTGTTGTACGTCACCGCGCTTTGCTCGAGCATTTTTTTTCACGATAGTGTGTAGGCAAGGCAGGCTTGAGAGGAAACGCGAAAAATCACGTAGAGAAAAGCGTTGTTTTTTTCAATGACATTAAAAACGGTTGTGTGTACGCGGCATTATAAAGAACATTAAAAGGTTCATATCAGTCCCTGCCTCTAAAGGAGCTCACCATGTTCAGTTCTGTTCTTTAGTATGTCTGTGTCCCTGTGTTTTAAAAGGAAATTAATATATACATGTTATTAAAACTGTAAATCACCACACATGTCATGGCAACCAATAACCTTTTAATTTCTTATTACTTACACTAGATTCATAGCTATGGTGTTGTGCATTGTCTTAAAGATTTTATTAAGGCATATATTCTGTATTCCTGGAGTGGTATTGTGCAGTGCATGAGTGTAAAATATATTTCAATGCCCAAATAATTCACACATATTGTATGTTACTATCCTAAGCTTGAAATCAAACTGAAAAATGTATGTGAAAAAAAAAAGATGTAAATATAACATACCTAATACTTTGAGTCATGGAGGTTATCACAATTTGTGGCTAGGGATCTCAGAGTGGGCTCTACAGTCAGTTTTAGGGGTTCCCAAAACATCAGACTCAACATTCAATCTATTAAGTTCTTTTAACAAATGCAGTACTGGCCTTATCCTTGGAATGCAATTGCCCGCGTTTGCTTTTTATGTCAACCCTAATGCCCTTGTTGGTGTTGTTTTAATTGATGTTTTCAATGTCATGCTAAAGCCAGCTAGACAACCCCATTGGTATGTTATCCATAACACAATGCAGTTTAGTTAAAAGAAACAATATATAAATGTTTTTATGGAAACAACTAATATTCCCATAATTTTAGAATATAAATTTCTTTAATGTGTTATGTATAATACATTTCTGTACACTTAAGGAATTGCTATTAGTCTATAAAGTACATGTCAACCTATGGTAGTGTTGCCTCTTCTGATTTGGCAACAGTGAAGCCCTTTTAAGGAGAATTCCAGTCATGGCATATTTTTTACATAGTTTCAATGGTCCAGCTGGGACCACTGACTTTGTATTTACCATACCTAGCCAATGCCCCTGTAAGCTGGAAATCACTGAAGTAGACATCGCTACTAAAGTGATCTCCATTTGCTTCTGAGTGCTGAGTGCTGGCCTGATGCATTGTGAATATAGGAGGTCGGCTATTTAGCATGGCCATCATTCACAGGATGCTTTGAATTTTCTGAATGAGTACAAAACATCCATTGATTAGATGAAGAGGAGAGCATGACGTCACCAACTCACCTCTCCACTTTGTCCAATCAGATAATGCTTTGCATTCATTCAAAAAATGCAAAGTATTCTATGAATGATGCCCGTGCTGTGAGGCCTCCTGTGCTCACAATGCATCAGGCCGGCTGCTCAGCATGGAACCCAAAAGCAAGTGGAGATCACTAGAGTAGCAGTGTCTGCTTCAGTGATTTCTAGCTTCCAGGGGCATCGGACAGGTATGTCATATACATAGTTTCATTGGTCCAAGCTGGATGTAAATATGTAAATAAAAACCATGCCTGGAATTCTTCTTTAAGCAGCTGTAAAAAACATAGCATATTCTTTTTGTATCAACATTATGGTAATCAATTTCATACCACTAAATGGCCATTCACAGCAAGGTGGCCCATTTTGGTGCGAAAATTCATGCTCATATGATAACTTGCATTGCAATAAGGAAACCCATTTATTGGAATAGACTGCCAATGCACCACAATGAACCTAAGGCTGGGTTCACATATATGCAAATTGGACCGGCTTTCAATGGAGCCAGTTCACACATGCCCAGAGCGACTACAGTGTTGTTTTGAAAAGGGTCCTGTGCGTTTTTGGGTCCGGTTCAGGTGAGAATTCAAGGAAAATTTTTCACTTGAATCGCACCTGAACCGGTAAACAGAAACACACAGGACACCGGACTGCAAACCGCACCGCAGATATGTGAACCTAGCCTAAAACAGACAAGCACCTACATTCCTGATGCAGAGGTTTGCTGCAAGAAATGTATGTTGGAGATGTGTTACCTTAATAGGTAGAGGTGCTCTTGAAAATTAATGACTCTGCAATGCACTAAAGTGTACTTGGTGCGTTAGTAGTTTTTTTGCCTTCTCCAGCCTATTGTAAACAGGCCAATCCACAGCAGTACAGGGTTGATAAACAGTCTACCCACTGAAGTGATGAGGGGAAATGGGAGAGCAGAAAAGGATAAGAGAATTTTTCCTATAAACTGAATACAAAGGCACAATAAAACATTAGACACATTTTTGCCCAAACAGTATTTAATAGTAATGAGTATCAGCTTTCATAGTTCCCGAAAAAAGCGTGGTCAAAATACACAAAAGGAGAGCACATCTTTGTCCCACATATTGAATAATAAAAAAAAAAAAACATTTGGTTTCCATTGACTGTACATTTCTTCCAAGAGGGGTATCCTAGTACTGTGATCTCAGTTTGCATCCAACAACAAACCTACATATAACCATGTTCTCCGTGTTACTGTTAAAGTTTCATAGCAATACTCACTTTCCTTTCTAGCCATTTTCATAATTGAAATGCTCTCTAGCAAACTATTTCAGTAAATGTGCCTATAGACAAAAGGATTGTCCGGTCTAACTAAAAACAACCAGGTCATTAGACAAGCCTGTATCTGATATTTAGATAGCCTGGCCAATGTTTCTGCAGGAATGTATTGCTATGCCTGTAGGAGCCCCTGGTTAAAGTGGAAGTAAACCCTCCTATCATTTTCAGGCAAGGAAGCTGCCATCTTGGCCTCTGTTTAATCTTCAACTGCCATGATGCTGCACATGTGATCAGGTATGACACCAGCCATTGGATGGTTTGACCGTTTGGTTGAGAGCACAACCAATGGGACAGTTGGCATTCCCGGCATGCCGAGAATGTAACTGCTTTTTGAAACTGTTAAATCGATGGGTTTACTTCCGCTTTAAGATGGGTCCTTTGTTCTTTGCCTTGACCTCCATAAGAACGTCAGGCCGTCGGTCCCTCTGACACACACTAGGCTGAAGCCTCGTACACACGGCCGAGAATCTCGTAAGGAAAAAACACGTTGTTTTTCCTGACAAGATTCTTGACAAGAATCTTGTCCCGAGCCGAGTGTACACACATACGATTCAAAAGAACCGCCGTTCTTTTGAATGGAACTAACGCGGTGGCGTCATCGACTACGACGAGCATGCGCTCGTCACATTCGATGCCGCCGCCACCATCTTGCTACACCCTACCTATGCCTAGGAAGCTACCGCGCATGTGTCAAAGTCATTTCGAGCATGCGCGGGTTTCCACAGCGACAGGTAAGCGTACACACTCTCGGGTTTCTCGTCGGGAAACAGGCCGACGAGAATCTTGACGAGAAAATAGAGAGCAGGTTCTCTATTTCTCTCGTCGAGATTCTGGCCAGTTTTCTTGACGAGAAACCTGAAAGCCTCGTACACACGGCCGGTTTTCTCGGCAAGAAAGCTCTCCCAGCAGCTTTCTTGTCGTTTCTTGACGAGAGAACTGGCCGTGTGTACGAGGCTTGAGTGTACAAAGCATGCAATACTGCAGATATTTACTGAAAGTAATATCTGGTAACCAGTACTAATACTATGTCAAAAAATAACAGGCACTGAAATAGTTAGTAAAGGCAAACTTAATATTTTATGACCCAATATGGTAAGCAAGGAGAGAAGCATGGAATTGGATTAACAAAAGCAATAACATTAACCACTTCCTTACTGGGCACTTAAACCCCCCTCCTGCCCAGACCAATTTTCAGCTTTCAGCGCTGACGCACTTTGAATGACAATTGCGCGGTCATACAACGCTGTACCCTAATGACATTTTTATATTTTTTTTCACACAAATAGAGCTTTCTTTTAGTGGTATTTAATCACCACTGGGGTTTTTATTTTTTGCTAAACAAACAAAAAAACATGGAAAATTTTGAAAAAAAAAAATCATGTTTCATAGTTTGTTATAAAATTTTGCAAACAGGTAATTTTTCTCCTTCATTGATATGTGCTGATGAGGCGGCACTGGTGGGCACAGATAGGCTGCACTGGTGGGCACTGATAGGCACAGATAAGGCGGCGCTGATAGGCACAGATAAAGCGGCACTGATGGGGACAGATAAGGCGGCACTGATGGGCACAGATAAGGCTGCACTGATGGGTGGCACTGATGGGGGGCACTGATGGGGCGCACTGATGGCACTAATGGGCACTGATGGGTGGCACTGATGGGTGACACTGATGGGGGGCACTGATAGGCACTGGTAGGTGGCACTGATGGACACTGTTAGGTGACACTGATGAGCACTGTTAGTGGACACTGATGGGCGGCACTGGTAGGTGACACTGATGGGTGGCACTGTGAGCTCTGATGGGTGGCACTGTGGGCACTGATGGCTGGCACTGTGGGCACTGATAGGTGGCGCTGGTGGTCACTGGTTGGCAGCACTGTATTGCACTGGCAGGTGGCACAGATGAGCACCAGTCCCAGTCTCCTTCATCTGGACCAATGTCCCTCTGACAGCCGCCGAGGGTGATCGGCTATTTTTTTCACCTCACACTATCAGCGTGAGGAGAAAAAAAAACGATTACCGACTCTGTTTACATCACATGATCAGCTGTCATTGGCTGACAGCTGATCACATGGTAAGGGGTCGGGATCGACCCCTTACTCCGATCTGTGATCAGCCGAGTCTCATTGACTTGCTGATCACAGAGCGCGCCCTGCAGGGGGTGCGCAGGCCGCTCAAGCATGGGAGGACATCCAGGGAAGCCCTCCCGGCAATTCAGGTCCGCGCTGCAGCCGTCTTTTGGCTATAGCACAGATCTGAAGTGGTTAACATACAGAGTGATTACTAAAAAGGACTTGGCTTAAGATGACAATTGGTGTCCATATCAGCATAAACAGTAGCAAGGTCACCTAAAGTGCAGCAGTGTCCAGTAATAAAGCTTGATTTACCGAATACAGGAGACTATACTGCCAAAGTGCATTAATGGCGACTATGCTAGACCTAGACCAACTGGATGTGCACTATCCATAAAAATGAAAGAAGGGGGGAGAAATCAAAGGGGACTTGAAGGATGGTTTTGCTGGAGGGGCAGTCATTTATGTTGCTCTTCTGCTGGCTATCATTGGGGCCCTTTAGGAAGAAGTGGTGCACCTAACAACAGTTTTAGTACCAGCATGCGGTATAGTTGCAGTAAAGATGCAGTTAAGGTGTAATAGGTCTCAGTCTTAGGCTTGCACCCCTGCTAGTAGGTGGTGACTCAGATAGAGGTGCTCTGCTCTCTCTCTCTCCTTAGCGCCAAGAGGAAGAACTTTCCCAGGCAGTTTAACAAAAATCCTCTCTCCACACCTCTACTGCACAGTGTACATTGGGGTCTGTAGTGCAAAAAGTCTATGGGTCCCATTATATGGCTGCCATCCCAAACTGCAACTCCCAGGTTTCTCAGAGCTATGCATAGAAGTCTATGGGCTGGCTTGGCTTTAGCTCTCTCCCTGCTGACCAGAAGACAATGGTGCAGCATAACATCAGTATCTTAGTAGAAAGTGAAAGTAAAAAAATTATAAAGGAGGAAATTTCACTTTCTCCAAGTTTCTGTACTCCAGCACCTGGCTACAGGTATATGGTTGATTGGATATGCTTAATAAACCTTATCCAGTCACTATTTCTTCCCTACAGGTAAGCTAGTGCCTGAGATGCATGTCCTTCTTTTTCCTTTTTTCTCTCACACAAGCTTACATTTCCAAAGTTATCTTAGCTGAGCATACCAGTTTATGGAGTGATTTAAAGCTAAATTTCACATATGGATTTTATAACATACCGTATTTATCGGCGTATAACACGCACCGGCGTATAACACGCACCCCAAGTTTAGGAGGGAATTTAAAGGAAAAAAACTTTTAGCAGGGAAATTCAAGGAAAAAAAAAAAAAAAACTTACATTTAAATGCAGCATGCAGCCTTGCCCAGTGTCCATCTGCAGCCTTGCCCAGTGTCCATCTGTCCATCTGCAGCCGTGCCCAGTGTCCATCTGTCCATCTGCAGCCGTGCCCAGTGTCCATCTGTCCATCTGCAGCCGTGCCCAGTGTCCATCTGTCCATCTGCAGCCTTGCCCAGTGTCCATCTGTCCATCTGCAGCCGTGCCCAGTGTCCATCTGTAGCCTTGCCCAGTGTCCATCTGTCCATCTGCAGCCGTGCCCAGTGTTCATCTGTCCATCTGCAGCCGTGCCCAGTGCCTTTGCGATCGTGTCAGTCGCAGCGGTTTTTAAAATTTGGCGCCGATTTCTGTGGAGAGGAGCGAGCGGGGCCGAGTGTACTTCGGCTGGACTCGGCTCCTCGCAGTTCCGCCCATCTCCACTGACTGCGCCGCTGACGGAGAAAGCCGAGTGTACTTCGCCTAGACTTGTGTCTGCTCACAGTCACAGGCAGGACTGCGAGAGGAGCCGAGACTAGGCGAAGTACACTCGGCTTTCTCCGTCAGCGGCGCAGTCAGAGATGGGCGGGACTGCGAGAGGAGCCGAGTAAAGCCGATTGTACTTCGGCTTCGGCTCCGCTCGCTCCTCTCGCTCATTTTCAGCAGGGGAATTCGGAGTATCGGCGTATAACACGCACCCACGATTTTCCCCTAATTTTAAGGGGAAAAAAAGGGATTTTTATAACAGCTTACCTGTAAAATCCTTTTCTTGGAGTACATCACGGGACACAGAGCGACTTAGTCATTACTAATGGGTTATATAGTTTACCTTCAGGTGTTGGCACTGGCCAATTCCAAACCGGAAGTACCCTCCCCTATATAAGCCCCTCCCACCCGGGAGCACCTCAGTTTTGTAGCCAAGCAATAAGTGTCCCAAAAAGAGGGGTGGGAGCTCTGTGTCCCGTGATGTACTCCAAGAAAAGGATTTTACAGGTAAGCTGTTATAAAAATCCCTTTTTCTTTTTCGTACATCACGGGACACAGAGCGACTTAGTCATTACTAATGGGACGTCCCAAAGCAATGCCAAATGAGGGGGGGGGTACATAAGCTGGGCGCCATCAGGCATGAGGATCTTTTGCGGCCTGCAACACACTGCGCCCAAAGGCGACATCCTCCTGACTTCTAACGTCTACCTGATAGAATCTAGTAAACGTGTGTACCGAAGACCATGTTGCGGCCTTACATACTTGAGCCAGGGAGGCCTGGTGATGCACTGCCCATGAAGTTCCAACCGCTCTTGTGGAGTGCGCCCTAACTTTGAACGGAGGCGGTCTCTTTCTCAAGCCATAGGCTTGTATTATGACCTGTCGAATCCACTTGGCTAAAGTAGATTTTGATGCTGCCTGACCCCTTCTGGGGCCTTCCGGCAGAACAAACAAAGAATCCGTTCTGCGAATCTGAGCAGTGGCTTTTAGATAAGCTTTAACTGCTCTTACCACATCCAAAGAATGTAATAACTTTTCCTCTACTGAGATAGGTTTGGGGAAAAAAGAAGGAAGAACCACATCTTGGTTCAAATGAAACCTCGATACCACCTTAGGAAGAAAGGCTGGATGAGGACGTAATACTACTCTGTCCTTATGGACAACCAGATATGGCTCCTTACAGGACATAGCTGCTAATTCCGACACTCTTTTAGCCGAACAAATGGCTACTAAGAAAACCAATTTCCTGGTGAGAAGAACCAAGGAAATGTGTTGTAATGGTTCAAACGGTTGTTTCTGTAGAACCGACAGAACCAGGTTTAAGTCCCAAGGACATATGGGAATACTAACCGGAGGGCTAATACGCATCACTCCTTGTATAAAGGCTTTGACTAGTGAATGCGAAGCCAAGGGCCTTTGAAAAAATATTGACAAGGCCGAAATCTGACCCTTGATAGTACTCAAGGCCAGCTTCCTATCTACAGCCCATTGTAGGAAGTCCAGAATCCTCCCTATCATGTACTTACGTGGATGCCATTTCTTGGTCTCACACCACGTAATGTACGCTTTCCAGATCCTATAATAGATCTGCCTGGATACCGGTTTCCTGGCATTGATCATGGTAGATACCACAGAATTAGAGAGCCCTCTCTTTTTCAGAATGTGGGCTTCAATAGCCAGGCCGTCAAACCTAGGGCTGGTAAGGAAGGGTGGTATATCGGTCCTTGCGACAGCAGGTCCGGACGAAGTGGGAGGGTCCAAGGACTCCTCACTGACATTTTTACCATCTCCGCGTACCATGCCCTTCGGGGCCACGCTGGAGCCACCAGAATCACTGGTTTCTTTTCTACCCTGATTCTGCGGAGTAATCGCGGTAACAATTGTGGCGGTGGGAATGCATATATCAGCTTGAACCGATCCCAAGGGAACACTAGGGCATCCGAGCCGCAAGCTAGGGGATCCCTTGTGCGAGACACAAACCTGTCCACCTTTGCGTTGAATCTGGATGCTAGCAGATCTACATCCGGTGTTCCCCACCGCTGGCATATTGCCTGGAAAACCTCGGGGTGAAGAGACCATTCCCCCGGGCATAATTGTTGGCGACTTAGAAAGTCCGCTCTCCAATTTTCCACTCCTGGGATGAAAACCGCGGATATGGCTGGGACATATCTTTCTGCCCACTCCAGGATGCAATTTGCTTCCTTCTGGGCTGCACGACTTTTGGTGCCACCCTGATGATTGATATATGCCACTGCCGTGGCATTGTCTGATTGAATTCTGACAGGGGACCCCTGGAGTTTGGATGTCCATGCTACTAGGGCATACCGGGCTGCTCGTATCTCTAAGAGATTGATGGGCAGGGCCTTTTCTGCTTCTGACCACCTGCCCTGGAGAGACCATTGCTCCAGCACTGCCCCCCAGCCGATGAGGCTGGCATCTGTAGTGACCACCTTCCAAGAAACCGGACTGAAGGGTTTCCCTCTTTCCAGATTCTGGGGCACCAACCACCAATGGAGGCTCTTGCGAACGGAAGGGGACAGGGACATTGGTAAGTCTAAAGCCTGAACTTTTTTGTTCCAGGCTGACAGTATGGCCCTTTGCAAATTCCTTGAATGGAATTGACCGTAGGGTACCGCTTCGAATGAAGCCACCATCTTTCCCAGCAGCCTCATGCAGAGACGTATGGATGGTTTTCTTTTTGTACCCACTAAGTGGGTCAAATTTCTTAAAGACGACACCTTCTCTGGAGGTAAGAAAATCTTTCTCTGATTTGAATCCAGCCTTAGCCCTAAGTATTCCAGACTTTTGACTGGTCTTAGAGCTGACTTGTCCCGGTTGATAATCCAACCGTGATATTCCAGATACTCGATTGTCTTGTGAATAGCTACTTCCAGCTTTTCCACTGAGTGGTCTATTAGTAGCAGGTCGTCTAGATATGCCATTATCGTTACACCCTGTGTTCTTAGATTGGCCAATAATGGGGCCAGAATTTTTGTGAACACTCGTGGTGCTGTGGCCAGACCGAAAGGTAAGGCTCTGAACTGAAAATGGCGCCCTTCTACTGCAAAGCGTAGAAATTTCTGATGGGCCGGAAAGATGGGAATATGCAGATAAGCATCCCTTATGTCGATCGAGGCTAGCCATTCCTGCCCTTGTAGGGCGGTGGCCACTGATCGGATCGACTCCATCCGAAAGGTCCTGATATTTAGGAACTTGTTTAGCCCTTTTAGATTTAATATGGGCCTCACGTCCCCATTTGGTTTGGGGACTGTGAAAAGGTTCGAGTAAAACCCGAATCCGCTTTCTTCCAGGGGAACCTTCATGATTACCCCTTGGAGCAATAGTTGTTCTAGTGCCAGAAGGAGGGATCCTCTCTTTTGGGGATCTCTTGGCACGTTTGACCTCATAAATTGGGCAGGAGGAGTGCCTTTTAACTCCAGCTTGTATCCCAGACTTACTGCGGAGAGCACCCATCTGTCTCTGATGGTGTCCCGCCAGGTCTCTGTGAACAACTGAAGTCTTCCCCCCACCCGATTGAGCGGGGGCAATACTTCATGCCTTAGGGGGAGGTTTTGTACCTCTCTTGATCCAGGGCTTCTTGTTACCCTGTGATTGTCCCTGATTTCTGCCCCCTGAATTTGACCGCGGAGGCCGTCGGAACTGCTTCACAGCCGATGTGCCCGGGACTGGAGAGGTAGGCCTCTTAAAAGAAGGACTTCTACCCTTGTTCTTAACCGGTAAGAGTGAACTTTTACCGGCAGAAATTTTCTGGATATATTTGTCCAGATCTTCTCCAAATAAGCGTTCTCCATGAAATGGGAAGCTAACCAGCAGTTTTTTACAGGGAGCTTCAGCAGACCAGTTTTTGAGCCACAGAAGCCTACGCATATGTACTATAGACAGCGTAAAGCGGGAGGCCTGTTGGATTGTATCCTTTATGGCGTCCACCGCAAAACACAAGGCTCTAGGCAGGTCAGCTAGGGCATGAGCCTGCTGATCTGGTAAGTCCCTTAAGACTTGTTTCAACTGATCTTTCACTGCTTGGCAGACTCCAATCGCTGCTACCGCAGGTTGTGTCACCATACTTGCTGTAGAGAAAGCAGATTTTAGTAAAGACTCCAATTTTTTATCTATTGGGTCTTTGAACATTGGAACATTATCTACTGGACATGTCAGTGATTTGTTAACAGAAGAGATGGCTGCGTCCACTATAGGGACCCTCCATTTTCTTATGAACTTATCCTCCATGGGATAGATCACCGGAAATCTCTTGGGGGGAGCAAATATTTTATCAGGATGCTCCCAATCCTGGTAAATAAGCCCTTCTAATAAAGGGTGGATTGGGAAGGAACAGACCGCCTGGGGAGCTTTTAGCGACCCCAGCGAGGAAACCGTAGTGGATGGTGGTTCCGCCAGAGGCATTTTAAATGCTGATCGGACCATGTTAGTCAGAGACTGAACCCATAATCTTTCAGCCTGAGAAGCTGAGAAAGGTTCTTCCACTGTTGATTCCTCTATAAGTGAATCAACCTCATCCTGATCCCCTTCAGGTAGGTCGATCTCTGTGTGGGGCTGTTCCTCCACTAACAGGCACTCTGAAGGAGGAGACGGAGATCGGACGCGCTTTTCCTGTGACAGGGAAGCAGCGATCAATGCTGTTAATCTCTCTTCCAATCCTCCCAGAGTTGAGGATAAAACCTCCTCTGTTATATATACAGGAGCAGGTGGACTGGGGACAGCCGCAGCACCAGGCATTCCTGCGGGGTTTCTACGGCTACTGACCTCTGCATTCTCAGGGGAGATTGGTGCAGTGCAAGCATGCCCAATATCCTCAGAGCCCGATGGAGACCCCTTTGGCTTCCTGGAAGATCTATTTCCGGAGCGTCTGGACGACATATCCTTTAAGCACAAAGCTGAGGTATTCCCGTCGTCATACACCAATTTTTGCTGGTAATAGTCTAACACAGGTGCTGCTATATACCAGCTGGTGTCCACTAAAGTGCCTTTCTATGGGGATGCCTGCATCAACCGCCTCTGTGTGCCACTGTTTGTTGCTAGCTCTGTTTGCATGCAGCTGACACTTGTACTGTGTCTTTTAACCATGCTGGGACGCCCGCACATGCGCAGAAGCGCCGCGGCGCGCATCGAGCGTCATCCACCCGCCCCGCCCCTTTTTTTCATAGGAGGCGCGTGCACGCGCCCGCGCGCGCGCCCGTGCGCCAATGGCGCCCTTTTCGAAAACCAACAGAGGACTAGGAGCCAGGGCCCTTTTTGCCGGAGGGCCTGTGCGGTGGATGAACGCAGCAACAGGGCAGAGGAAGTGGATTCCCTCAGAGAAACTTACCAGCTGCCTGGATCTTTTGAGTTGAGAAAACCAAAGATCCACATTTACAAGAAAAATGGACTACAGCGGCCTCTAGTGGTTTAACACAGGTACCGCGGTCCCTGTTTTTTTTTTTTTTCTTGACTACTATTAAAATTTTACATTTTCAGTAGTTATAGGCAAACACAGATATTTAGCGGGAATACCGTTAGGTAACAGACAGAAAGACAAATTAGGCTTGGGGGTCCCCCAATAGAACCAAGTTCCTGAGGGCCCCCACTTACCTGATCCCCGCCGCAGGACTTTGTTTGGTCCACAAAAGTCCAAACTTCACCTATCACGGCAGGCATTGTAATTAAACCTTCAGGGACCGGGTTCCCAAGGATTCCACTCCCCTGGACCTGTATAGCACCCTGCACAGACAGCGTCTTGGTCGTGGGTATGACCAGAGCTCTGGATCCCAGGGTCCAGCCCTCCTAAGAGAAGCATTACAGGCAAAACCTTGCTCTTCTGCTGCAAGGCCCGGGTACCGACCGTTTAGCTATGAAGCTTTTTTGGTGGGATCCGGAACAGCTTACTAAGGCCCAAAAGAACCTGTACGCAAGCCCAGTGAAAACACATGTTACTCTTTGGCCAACACCTTAGACACTGGCAAAAAACTGAGGTGCTCCCGGGTGGGAGGGGCTTATATAGGGGAGGGTACTTCCGGTTTGGAATTGGCCAGTGCCAACACCTGAAGGTAAACTATATAACCCATTAGTAATGACTAAGTCGCTCTGTGTCCCGTGATGTACGAAAAAGAAAAGTGCGTGTTATACGCCGATAAATACGGTAGTTACATTGGTCCAGCTTGGATCATTGTCAGCATGAATTTTTACATACCTGTGGGACCGCTGTGGAAGTGGAGAATCACTGTAGTGGTGGGCGCTAATATAGTGAGTGCCGCTGTCTTCTGGGCCCTTGGCACAGGTGCCATTCACACAACGCCTTTCATTCTTTTAAATGAATAAATGGTGTTCTCTGATTGGACGAGGTGGAGATTGTGATGTTACCATCCTGCCTCTCCACCTCATCCACCCAGAGAATGTCTTGCATTCATTGAGAAAAATGAAAGGTATTCTGTGTAAGGGGCAAGTGACGTGCAGTTCAGTGAATGTTTGCTGAATGTCTGATTTTCTAACACTTGCTTCTTTTCACTTTAGAAATATGCCCATGCTTTTTATTAATTCGTAAATACAAAGTGTGCTCTTTATGCATGCATAATATTTTATTTTTTCTCCTTCCAGGTAAAAAACAGGTGCAACGAAAAGAATCTTGTAACAATAAAGACAGACTGTATGTCATGTACCCTAAATGCTGCTGTAAACTGTTCTGAAGGCTATATGAAAGCCAGCCATGGGAGTGGACAAAGAGACTGTCGGTAAGTTCTTTTATCTACATGTAGCGGGTATGTACTTTCCCGGGTGTAATTTGAACTTGGCAGAGACATCAGTGATGTGTAATTCCCTGCAGCCCAGCAGGTGGCGCTGTCGCCCTGGGCTGGGGTTGAATCATTGCTGTGTGCCGTGTCTCCTTTTTGTCCTTCCTCGGCAGCGGTATGGTGGGGCGGGGAACCCGCCGTGTTTGCTGGGAGAGGGTATAAAGGGGGCCGGCCATCTTGGTCACGGGGTCGAGTCCCAGGCACCTTCAGCCTGCGGGCGGTGGTTCGTGTCGGTCCTCTAGGCGGCCTAGGCCTAGAGGACAGCCGGAGGTCGTGTTCCATCCCAGGCACCTTTAGCCTGGGGTGAGGTACTCGGATGGAGGTCTGGAGCTCAGTGCCCAACACTGAGTTCCGCGAGGGAAGGAGATCCTAGGGTACCCAGGGATTGGGTACCCGAATCTGGAAGGCGAAATGGACCGGGGGGAGCTCCTCACTCGAAGACCTGGTGCAGCATATTGCCAGTGACGGGTGAGCCTCTCATCGGAGACCGCCTGGAAGGAAATCCCCCCTCGTTCAGAGACCGCAACCCACTTTCAGGGAGGAAAGTGGAGAACACATTGTGTCTGGGCCTACTCGCATCCACACCTCCTTTTCTGTTCTATTTCTACTAAGAGAGTTCAACTGATTGTGTTCATTCAAGAGGAATAAAGGAGTGTTGAACTTTAATGGTGTGGGGCTCATTTCCTGACAGACATTGTTCAAGGTAACTCTCGGTGGAGGCTCCAGGTGCACAGCACTGACCCGAAGGTAAAAGAACTTTGCTTATGCCACACTGACACCTGTGGTGAAGGCCAGGCGTGGTGTCCCCGCTCCCTTCCCCTCTAAGGTACCCCTAGACAAGAGAGAGACGAGCTGAAGAAAAAGAGGGGAGTGAGGAGGGCGCTACATACAGTATGAGGATCATTACTGATTATTGATAACTATCTGTCATCAGCCATTTCTCTGAATACAATGAACTGCTGAAATCTGTGATATGTTTCATTTCATATTGCTCCTTTGGCTTCTTTGGTATTTAAAGCTGAATTTCAAGAAAGCAGCTAAATACATAACTGAAATAAATAGACACAAACTGTTTACCTGCCAAATGACTTGTACTTCTGTTCTTGCGATCCAGATATTCCTATTAGGCCGCGTACAGACGATCGGACATTTCGACAATAAAACCGTTGATTTTTTTTTCGAAGGATGTAGGCCCAAACTTGTCTTGCACACACGTTCACACAAATGTTGTCGGAAATTCCGAACGTCAAGAACGCGGTGACGTACAAGACGTACGACGAGCCGAGAAAAATTAAGTTCAATAGCCAGTGCGGCTCTTCTGCTTGATTCTGAGCATGCGTGGAATTTTGTGCATCGGAATTGTGTACACACGCTCGGAATTTCCGACAACAAGTTTTGTTGTTGGAAAATTTGAGAACCAGCTCTCAAATTTTTGTTGTCGGAAATTCCTACAGCAAATGTCCGATGGAGCATACACGCGGTCGGATTTTCCGACAACAAGCTCACATTTGTTGTCGGAAATTCCGACCGTGTGTACGCGGCATAAGAGTTTTTTGAAACTATCAATACTTCCCGAAACACCACGGATTGTGGCAGTGAGTTCCACATCCTTACCGCCCTAACAGTTAAAAAAAACCCTACGCAGTTTAAGGTTAAACCATCTCTCCTCCAATTTCATTGAATGGCCTGTGTCTTCTTATACTCCCTGAGACTGAATGTTTATTCCCTAGGCTAGAATCACCATTGAGGTATTTTTAAATCGCTATCATATCTCCTCTCAAGCATCTCTTCTCCAGGGAGAATATGTGTAATGTTTATAGTCTTTCCTCATAATTGAGGTCCTCCAGTCCCTTTAATAACTTTGTTGCCCTTCTCTGGACTCTCTCCAGCTAAAGCACATCTTTCCTGAGAACTGGATGGAATATTCCAGATTTGGCCAAACCAGAGTTTTAAAAAGTGGCAGAATTATAGTTTTATCTCTGGAGTAAATACCATTATTTGCATGCCAAGTCTGCTAGCTTTGCTTGCTACAGCTTGGCGTTGCATGCCGTTGCTGTCATCTACCAGGACCCCCAGATCTTAAAAAAAAAACATTATTTAGTGGTATGCACTAAATGAAAATATAACTTCACAGAATAAGTTGTCAATAAAAAATATTATATAAAAGAGGCGCCCACGCCACCATCCTTCTCCACTCTTTGGCTCGTTCACTGGAGAGGAAAGCACGCGTGGTCTCCTCCATGCCCGTACCCCCTGGGTTGCAGAGGTTAGGCACATTTAGTTTCCTTACGGGTCTTTGCAGCAATTCCCCTCAGTGTTGGTTTCTGTCCCTAGTGTGTAAGGACGAAAGTCTCTATGCCCCCAAGTAACTCCAAGGTCCACACCAGTATATCACTCCAACATAGAGCTTTATTTTCTTATGCATGAAAGGAGAAAGGTGATGGAATTCAGGCACTCCTGGCTTCGTCGCCACTCGATCCCGAGTGGGTACAGCTCACCCAGATAGTCACCCAATGGCACTAGCAGCCGGGGTGTAGCTGGAACAGTCAATTTAGTTCCCTAATGGATGCGTTCAGGAGATCCTCTGCCACAGGATCTATGGTGTCCCAAACCTCCTACTGGTCACAGTCTATTTGATTCCTTACT
The DNA here is from genome assembly GCA_029206835.1 of Rana muscosa. Lineage (NCBI taxonomy): Eukaryota > Metazoa > Chordata > Amphibia > Anura > Ranidae > Rana > Rana muscosa. The sequence goes on along the minus strand of CM055118.1, from coordinate 827,516,101 downwards.
GGATGCGTCTAGGAGATTCTCTGCCACAGAATCTATAGTGTCACAAACCTCCTGATGGTCCAGATGTTAGGCCCCTGGTTTCCGGATGGATGACATCCCTCCGGAGAGTTACTGGGCCCCTTCCTTCACTGTGATTCTCTCACCAGTCCTTCGGAACGGCCCTCCCCCAGCCTCCTCTTCCAGAAACGGGTCCTCTCGCAAGACGGCACCCTGGGATTCTTCCTCCCGAAGTGGGCTCCAGCTAAAGGTGCTGGGCCCAGGGCTGAAGTTGCAGTCCCAGGACTAAAGGTGCCTGGGACTGAGGCACACGTGGCCCCATGGCCTGGAGGGCCATGCACTCGAAACTGGACTCCACACAATACCTTCCCCCAGGTACAGGTCCCCGGGGTGGCAACTCAACTCGACCACCAACAACAACCTCTACGGCGTCTGCCCCTTTTGTACCCCCTGCCGGCATGCACAGCAGGTCCACCACACCCACTGTACAGCTGCAGAGAGGAGACACCAAATTGCTGCCCTATCACCTGTGGTTCAACCCCGAGTACAGATGACAGCGCCACCCATACTTCCTAGGGGAACTGCACACCAGGTGAAACAGCAACAAGACAGAGTCCAGCAATTGAAAGATTTGAGTCAACTACCATTTAAATCACCCCTAAATTTGGTATAGCAGTCCCTAAATTTGGAACCCCCGCTACATAAACGATCAGTATCTGGGTGCATCCTACCAGTGATAGGTACCTGGGCTGCCTGAATATTTATGGCTTTATCCTCTGGAAACTACCTGGTGCGATCCTATGATAAAGAAGTTTAGGGATCCTCTTAGGCATGTTATGCAATAGGGAGGGATCCCTTTGTTCTTGAAGAACAATTATTAGGACATGGGGAAGTTTAATGCGGGGTGTCCCATTAAGGTCAAGACATACCCCCAGATCTTTTTCCATCCTGGATTCCTCCAGAGGTTCTCCCCTAGTGAGTAACTTGCATTCATATTCTTAGTGCATTACTTTACATTATTCAACAATAAACCTTATTTGACATGTAGTTGCACACCCCTTCAATTTATTGAGGTCTTCTTGTAAAGTATCAATGATCTGCTGAGAAGTTAGTGCCCTGTATCGTCAGCAAATGCTGAGATTGAGCTTTTTATCCCATCCTCTATATTATATATGAATAAATTAAACAGAATTGGTCTAAGGACAGATCCTTGGGGGACCCCACTTACTACTGCAGACCAGTCTGTGTACTTTATTTATCCCCTCCCATTGGTCATGCAGCTGTAACCTATTTGCTATCCATGTACAAACCCTATGATATATGCCTACAGACCTCAGTTTTTACATTAAGCGTTTGTGGGATACTGTGTTGAATGCTTTTGCAAAATCCATGTCTTCCCTTATCAAGATTACAGCTCACTTCCTCATAGAATGTTAACAGATTGGTTTGACATGAACTGTCTGTAAATGTTAATTTTACCCATAAGCTTTCTTGTTACATGTGCAAAATAGTCAATATGTTTTTTAATTAAAGCGGAGTTCCACCCAAATTTGGAACTTCCGCTTTATCCACTCCTCGCCCCCTTACATGCCACATTTGGCATGCAATTTTTTTGGGGGGGGGAGTGGGGGCTTCAGTAGGAGTGGGACTTCCTGTCCCACTTCCTCCTTCCGCCCTGGGCTCGCCTAGGCGATACGTCATATCGCCTTTTGGCGGCCCCTCCCTGTAGGCGATCACCTGGGAGGTGACAGGTCCCAGGCGATCGCCTGTCCATTCAGAGAGCGCTGCGCCGTTCGCACATGCGCAGTGAGTGCCCGGCCGTGAATCCGAAAGCTGTCACGGCCGGGTGCCCACACTATGAATGAAGGCGCCGGCGGAGAAGGGGGGGAGAGGAGCGGAGCTCCAAGCGGCGCGACGCTGGACAGTGGAGCAGGTAAGTGTATGTTTATTAAAAGCCAGCAGCTACACTTTTTGTAGCTGCTGACTTTTATTAAACATAAAAAGAGGGTGGAACTCCCCTTTAAAGTAGACTAAAGGCAAAACTTTTCTTTTTGTTTTAAATTATAGTAAGTGAAGGTTATAACCCTGGTCTGTTTTTTTTTTTCTTTTGTTTTTTGCTATCTGTGTCCCATTGGGGAGATTTTCCTTCACTTCCTGTTCCATAACCAAAACAGGAAGTGAGAGGAAATCCCTCCAAAGTGAGGGAATCCTGGGTTTTCACCAGGATCACTAGTGTTCCTATTGGAAAATGTCTCCTCTATTACTGTTCTGGAGTCAACTCAGAATTTGAGATTTTCCTTTACTTTCACTTTCAATGATAACGTTAAACAGATCAAATAGAGCTGAGCAGCGCTGTGTGTCTATAGACGCACACAACCACGGCTCAGGAAAGAGCCACATGTGCACCGCCATAGAAAATTACTTCCTATGGTGGCGCACAGAGAGAAGGAAGAGCCATGACGCCGACGGTTCGGGGCCACTCTGTGAAATACCATTGCAGAGAGCAGGTGAGTATAACATCTATTATTTTAGGGAATAAAAGACTTTACTGCCACTTTAACTTCATAAAAGAAGATTGCAGTCTTCAGACAAAATGCTGAACATTTTGAAAGTAGACAGAGGACAAATTACTAATTGCCAGTCCCTGCATTGTCCCTGCAGCTGATATTTCCTTTTTTACTGACTTCCCATGCCTTGTTGTGCACTGTGGCTATGTGTAGAAGCAGCAATCTTGGTAGAGACAGAACTTTTGATTCCTCAGTCCTGCCAGAGCCTTCAGCAAAAAACAGTGAGCAGCACCATAGTGACATCACCAAACCTCAATCCAAATCTGCAACCATCAGGGGGCGCAGTGTCTTAGATCTCACACTGCTGATATATAACTATGAGCATGTAGGCACAGGAGTGCTAGGGCACACTCACCAAGAAGTACACTGCTATTTTTAGGAGAAATTAAAAGGTAGGTTTTTCAGGGTATTGCTTAGGCACAACTAATATTTCAAAATTTCCCCTATACCACAGCAAATCATCACTTATGAGTTGAATTTTGCTTTAATATTTGAAACAATTTGTAAAAAATTATTACATGAAAGTACAGTTTTAACTCCAGTCCTGCCTCTGTTGCAGTTGATTTTCACTCTCTTTCAAGCCTCGTACACGGGGAGGAATCTCATCGGGAAAAAAAACGTTGGTTTTCCTGACGAGATTCCTGGCAAGCTTGTCTTGCCAAGCCCTGTGTACACACACACATTCAAAAGAACCGCCGTTCTTTTGAATGGCAAGAACGCGGTGACGTCATCGACTACGACGAGCATGCGCTCGTCACATTCGATGCCGTCGCCGCCATCTTGCTACACCCTACACTACCCTTGTATGCTACCACGCATGCGTCAAAGTCTTTTCGAGCATGCGCAGGTTTACCTGGAGACAGGTAAGCATACACAAGCACGGTTTTCTCCTTGGGAAACAGGCTAACGAGAATCCCGACGAGAAAATAGAGAGCAGATTCTCTATTTTTCTTGTCGAGATTCCCGGAAGTTTTTCCGACGAGAAACCATACACACGACCGGTTTTCTCTGCAAAAAGCTCTCCCAGCAGTTTTCTTGCCGAGAAAACCGGCCGTGTGTACGAGGCTGTAGAGCTAGAAGTGCTAGTAAAAAAATTTCACATCTGACAGTTTTGGGTATGTTGGATTGGATGCCCTCGTCCCCTCCCTGTGCACTGTGGTTCTACCCACTATGTCACTAAAGCCCTGTACACACGATCGGTTTGACTGATAAAAACCGTCCGATGGATGGTTTTCATCAGACCAACCGATCGTGTATGGGACCCATCGGTCTTTTTTCCATCAGTTTTAAAAAATAGAACATGTTTTAAATTTTTCCGATAGATAAAAAAACGATCGAAAACTCCGATCGTCTATGGGCAAGTCCATCGGATCAAAAACCCACGCATGCTCAGAATCAAGTCAACGCATGCTCAGAAGCATTAAACTTCATTTTTCTCGGCTCATCGGAGTGTTTTACGTCATCGCGTTTGGAACGGTTGGTTTTTTGACTGATGGTGTGTGGGCAAGACTGATGAAAAACAGTTTCATCGGATTTCCGATGGAAAAATCCATCGGACGAAAATCCATAGGTTATCCGATCGTGTGTACAGGGCTTTACATTTCAAGGCAGTTCTAAAGGGAGACACTAATGAAAATATTGTATGAATAGAATTCAGCTTTTTTTGCCAAGGAGTTTATAGAAATTTTACACCATTCCAATCTGTAGTACGCTTCCCAAAAAGGCCAATTTTTATTTTTCTTGTTTTTGCCAAATTTTATTGGTTATCTTCTTAAAATGTATTACACTTCACATTGCAGCTTTCAATGTGAAACACTTACGACCTGAAAAAAGGTTGAATTTAGCAGCAAAAAGGTTGTGAAAATCGACATATTTTGATGATCCTTATAAATAGATCTTTCTTCAAGGCTGAAGTTTAATCCCATAACCAAAACGGAATGCTCTGAGATAAAACTTCTAGATCTTCTAGTGCTCAGTATGAAGATGGCCACTCACCAGAGCTGTTTGACCTCTTTTTACAGGACGGTCAAAAAACGCTTTGGGAACACCAGATTGGTTCCGCTAATGGCATAAATCCACTCCAATGGCCACTCAGGAAGGGGCTAGAATGTAAAAAATCACTCCATGGGAGACACGGATAAAAGTCTCATAGTGTAGTAATTTTTTAATAAAGTAAAAACAGCAGCAATAATAGCAGTTGCACTCACATGTAATAGTGCCTGGCCTGGCACTAGGTGTAAACAGCGTGTGAGAGTCAGCTGATCCCTGGGGGTGGCGTGCGTTCCACATCTCGCTCCAAAGGGCAAAGCCTGATGTGGGATATCAAATATGGATCCGGAAATGATGGATCCTCTGCTCCAACATATGTTTCGCCGTGATTGGCTCTTCTGGAAGAGTACAATGTAAAACTGCTTCCCCTGCATGGTACTAAACAAACATTTAACCCCTGCAGTACAGAGTGGGGTGACCTACTGCTTGGGTAATTTTAACAGCAACCTGGAACTGTGCTGCACATTTTTATATTAGTGCATCCTTACTTCTCATGGATTGATATGCACCCTATTATTCAATACATTATCTGCTATATTCTCCCTGTTAAAACAAAAGTGTCAGTTTATTGTCAGGCTAGAAGGCTTCCACATGGGTTCTCCTGTCTCCTGGCTCAGCTCACTGCTGATAAAATAAACACTCTGCCCATACTGCTGAAGTAGGGCTAGGGCTTTTTCACACTGGCAGGGGGTGGTGGTAAAAACAGGCAGCTGAGCCACTGGAATTCTAAGTTTACAGCCTCACTCGGACTGCAGAAGCACCACCTGTCAAACTCACACATTAACATCAATGGGGTCGCGCCGCAACCGATTTCGATTATTACAAATGCTATTTTGTGACTGCCTTTTCTTTAACTATGCATCTATGGTTACTTCTTTTAGGTATTTTCTGGAAATACGTTCATACAGTCTCTCACTTCCTGGATGTCGACATCTGTGTACAAAAGTAGAAGACCAGCCAAAGTGTTGTCCTGGGTACTGGGGGCCTGACTGTATGGGTAAGTGTTCAACAGCTACTCATACTACGTAAATGGAGACTTATCGTGGGTGATGTATCATTGAAGTTGACAGTGAAACTATTTGTGTTGTCCACAGTAACAAGTCAGATTATACCTTCCATGTGCCTATGGCCCTATTGAAATAGAGAAACTGATTCTATGTTGGTATCACACAAATTTCAACAGTATAATTACACACTGATAGGAGACTTGTAAAGATCTGAAGGAATACAGAGAAGTCAAGTCTCCTTCATATATTGTTTAAAGTGGAACATTACCCATAACAGTTTAGTAACAAATAATGTTCTTTAACAAAAGAACATACATTCCACATTAATTATTATGCTGCCAAAATAAGAGTGTGCTGTAAATTTCCTCCAGCATTGCTCCTGTTTTTTAATTTTTTTGCTTGAGGCCACTATTTTGTTGAAGCCCAGAGCAGTCATTTCCTTATTGGAAACTCTTCCCCTCTCCTTGGTCTTTAAAAACTATATGTGATTTTCTGTAATTAAAATGTATGCATTTCCAGCCTTGATTGTATATCTTGGCTCAGCTAGAGAGGAAGGCTGACAGAAGCTTTAAGCCTCGTACACAAGATCAGATTTTCTGCAGACAAAGCATAGGACAGTGAGGGCCGACATTCCTCCTCAGGGTGCAGGTTACTAGGCATGGTGGGTGATGCACAAGGTAGAAACTAGGCGCCAGTCACTTTTATGCTTAAACAAAGTTTATTTCTCACAAACAGGAAAATGTGAGAGAGAGGGACACCCTTAGTCAAAAATAGTAGCGATCAGCAAACAGACAGACTACTTAGACAACAAGGTGAGATTAGGCAGACAGCAGAGCCTTTAAGCTTAACCAGCACATCTGTATATTGTAGGATAGGTTGTCTCCTATAGTAACTGAGCTTTACTCACTGCATCATACTGAATTCTCTTGGATAAGTTCTCTCTTGAAGCTCTCCCAGCGACCTCATGGGTCCCTGGTCCATGAAGAGTCACCTCTGGTACTTCTCTAGAACTCCATCCCTTTCAGAATTGTTTCCGGAAATTAAGCAGGCTTTTCTCAGATAAATCTTGAACACCTGGCTAGGCCTTGGACAGATTCAGCAGCCAGGAGAGCACCTGGACAGACCTCAGGCTTTAGGCCTAGCAGCCAGGAGCTGTTCCACACACACACACACCCAGACCTCAGTCTGGGCGGAGAAGACCTAGATCCCCAGACCTTCGCCAAATAAATACCTTCTCCCAGCATTCATAGCAGCTAGTCTGATTGGCTGAGAAAGGTATGTTTATTCATAACCTGAATTCACAGTAGCCCATTACACTAATTTCAAAGGCAACAGCGCCACCCATTGACAAAAGGGAGAAACCACAGCTGAAACAGGATTAGAAAGAAAGCCATTTGACCACAAAATACTACAAATTGGCCAGGCTGGCTACCACCCAGCACAACTAAATTTACCTGTAGCCGACCTGAAGGGGGAGCGCGGACTGCCTAATTTCATGTTCTTCAGGTACATCCAGCTCCGGCATGCGTATCGATCCCAGTTCCCCCACCCTATTACGCTGGAGGCTAGTGAGATTGAGTCCATGCTGACTCCGGCTGAGGACCTGAAACCCCTGTCAGCTCTCTATGTTGAACTTAATGGCCTGGATACCTCTGTGGTGTCCCGGCTGTTCTCAAAATGGCAGGTGGATATGCCGGCTCTGGCTGATGATGATTGGGGGAAGGTGTGCAGCAATACCTCCCTCTCATGATCTCCGCAAGGGATAGGTTCACCCAGCTTAGGTTCCTACAAATCTCCAGAGCACCTGGCCAGGATATACCCTGATAGGAGTGCCCTATGCCCTAAATGTGCCTTGAAAATAGGCTCCTTCTTCCATGTTGTATGAACCTGTCCACATCTCCAGTCCTTTTGGAAGGGGGTGGTGGCCGATATCAACTCTATAGGTATTCTTAGAGTCCCAATGCGACCCGTTGCCACTGCTGCTGGGTATTGTGGACACTTTGGAGACAACGCAGGCAAAAAAACATTTTGTATTCTACGCAGCCTTCTATGCGAGGAGAACGGTTCTCCTAAAATGGACCCCACCCCTCCAACGGTGCGACAGTGGAAAGCCCTGGTGGACGCAGCACTGTCACTCTACAAACTAACCTAATTGTCCCAAGAAATTTGACAAAATCTGGGCGGCGTGGGTTAAGGAGAGGCGGCTCACTCTAGATTGAGGGTTTGAGAATATGGTACGCTGGGTCGGGGGGTGACTGAGGCCTCACTGACAGTGTGGTCTTGACACCCCCCCCAATGTCGATACTAGCCTAGTAACTTGGCATTCCATGGGTTCCCAGCTCTCTGGGCCATCCCCTCTACTTCTATTTGTTATGGCTCATGTCGGGTTCGGGCCCATACCTCCAATATATCTAGCTCGTGGAGGATGTACCCCCCTTCCCCCTTGTTCCTTTATGTCCTCGACTTCATGGTTGCTTTCCCCTCATGTCACAAGACGTGTGGATTAGTGGACTTTCCTTTACTAGATCATGACATCTAAAGATAATGTACCTTTGTGTTTGATGCACCCTGCTATTCTGCTGTTTGGTGCTGTGCTGTTAATCTGTCATTTCAGATGTAGATAACGATTGTTGAGAATGTACCGATGTTTTTTTTGTGTTTCTTTCAAAATAAATAAACTTTATGTTAATTTTTTTTTTACCTGTAGCCGTATTTTAGGACAAGGTTGCTACACCTGCAAAAGGGGTCAGCATAAAGTAATCTATCAGGACTTAATTTTCTGATTTAAATTTCCACTTTCAGAAATAAATATTATAAGATTAATTTGACATTATAAACCTATATTTTAACATTTAAAATGTAGAAATTATTGTAGATTATAAAAGGTAGATTTTAAAATTATATTTTATATTCTAAAACTGTAAGATTATGATATTATACATATCTAAGAAAAACCTTTAGCAGCTTCAGATACATACAATGAACAAATAAATTATGGGACAGTAGTTAAACCAAAAATGCTGTTTTTGATAAGCATTGATGGGATTATCTGGCAATAAGTGTGATTTGGTGCATTCTATACAATTTTTTCTTACTGATGCAGTAAATAAATTCATCCGCTTGAATGCACCCAAAAGTGTTACATCAGTATTTGTGACTTATCACTTAATTTAGAAGCTTTCTTATCTTCCTGAGGCACACTGTGTACAGTACTTCTGCACTGTAAAGCTTCTGTCAGCCTTCTGCTCTAGCTGAGCCAAGATTTACAATCAAGGCTGGAAATGCACACATTTTAATTACAGAAAATCACATATAATTTTTAAAGACCAAGGAGAGGGGAAGAGTTTCCAATAAAGAAATGACTGCTCTGGAAAACAGAAGTCTGAAATCAGTACTTACAGGTGTGCAGGTGTATATTCTAATCAGAGAGTTCATTTAAGAGGGGGTCATTAAAGGTGCACTTTCTTCAATAAGTGTGTTACGGATACTAACATCTCTGTGAAATCACAGAAGGGTCTTACCTTCAGCAAACTTATGTTTCCTTGTAAATTGGAGCATCACCACCATAGGTAAAGGTGGTAATAAAATGAGAGGATGGTTGGGCATGTGGTCATTTATGTCTGCTGTAAATGTGAACAGCTCATGTCCAAATTATATTTTCCTTAAACATTGCCATGCAGCAGTGTTTGCAATCATCTATAGACATGATGTGATCACCACATTTCTGTGGGTACTTTATTGCTGTTGTGTAATGAGTACACAGAATAATTCATATCTGAATGAGTGAAATATTTTTTTTTTTTTAAAGAAACCTTGTGGACCACTTCCTGGAAAAGCTAGTTACCTGACTATTGTGCAGATTCTCTAGCTTCAGTACATGAAGTCACTGATGAAATGCATACAGGCACCACAGTGACCTAAGCCAGCCATACATGGATGGAAATTTGGCAGGTTCAGCAGGGACCATCCGAATTGCCAAATGGGCAGGCTGGTTCTACACAATTCAATTTGTGTAAACCAGCCTGTTGGAAATTTTTCAGTGCCCCCAGCTATAGCTGATGCTGATGAGTGTATTCTGACAGCAAGGAAATCTCCCCACTGTCAGAACACAAGGATACAGCAGGATGGATTCTCTCATCTACATTGAGTGTGTGGATGGAGGAATTTGAGTCATATTCTTCATTTCAACCTGCTGATTAAAAAAATAAATAAAATGACTTGTGTATGACCAGTCTAAAGCCTCGCGCACACGATCGGATTTTCCGACGGGAATTGTGTGATGACAGGCTGTTGGCGGAAAATCCGACCGTTTTTTATGCTCCATCGGACAATTGTCGGATTTTCCACGGACAAATGTTGGATGGCAGGCTTTACAATTTTCTGTGGACAACGGTCTGTTGTCGGATTTTCCATTTTCTGTGTACACGTCGGGCAAAAGTCAAAAGTACAAACACGCATGCTCGGAAGCAATGCTCACCAAACAAAGGGTGGCGCTAAAGAGCTGAAAAACCACGTAGTACGTCTAGTACGTCACTACGTTCGCGTTTGTTGGCCGACAACTCTTTGCCGTTTGTATGCAAGACAAATTCCTGGCCAACGTCCTTCAGACAAAAGTCCGACGCTTTGTCTGCGGAAAATCCGATCGTGTGTACGAGGCTTAAGTGGTTAGTACTGGCCTTGCAACACTGAGGTCCCTGGTTTGTATCTGACTAGCTGCATGGAGTTTACATATTCTCCCTGTGCTTGCATGGGATTCCAAAGAACCACACATCAAAGAAATGCTGATAGGTTAATTAGTTCTGTCTGAATTGGCCTTAGTATGTTTGCATGTGAAATAGCTCCTTGATGGCAGGAGGACTGATGTGAATATATAATATGTAAAGCTCTACGTAAATTGTCAGTGCTGTATAAATACCTGTAATAAATAAATACTTATTCTGGGTTAGTGACTTAATATATTAAAGCCAGGGGATCAGCATGACAGTTAGGCATATACCAGTCACAGAATAAGGATTCAGCAATGGCAGCCCCCATGTCTTTCTCAGGGAAAGTTTCCCATTAAAAATAATTGGTTTTAGTAGAAAATTCTTTAGTCACTTTGAAAGGCCATGGAGGTCCAGCAGGGCCCCCGTCTTCCTTCACTTACACATCCTGCTTATAAAAGTGAAGGACAGTCTGTGAGAATAAAGCTGGTGACATTGTTACTGCTGTCAGCTGAGTGAAGAAAAATAGCCTGTGTGCTTATCATAGGGGGCTGCAGGCTAGCTTTGAAAACACCACTGGCAATCAGTTCCTTCCTGTTCCTGAAAATTTAGCTGATTAGCAAAATGTTCAGGTTGTGGAGGTGATGACAAAGTATATTCATCTGTACCGTATACATTTCCTTAGGAGATAGCACTTTTTAACAGTCAGGGACTTGATGAAAGGCACTCTCTTTCATAGGACATCATAAAATTCCACTTTAAATTCCAAACAGTGGAAATTTCTTTGCCGGTAACAATTTTGGATGCTACATTTTAGACACTGTCACACTGCCATGCTGACACCGCTTATTTCTGCAATGAAAATTACAGGGAAAAAAAAGTTTCATATCATTCATGTTTGCTGTACTAGAAGTGTATACTTTTCCCAGGACCTACCCTTAAGAAATTGCTTTATCCCACTGCCTCCGATAAAATGTCTGTCAACGTCTTGACAGTTTCCCTTATAAACAGAGACTATGTTATTTTTGATTCAGATATATTTTAACCTTTTAACTTTATAAATGTTTTAATTGTTTTATGTGCCTTACCAATGCATGTTTATTGTACAAGTACACATTTAAAGACCAATTCCCCTTTACCCCCTTCCTCCCCTAGAGGAAACTGTCTATGCTGCCCCCCCTCCCTCCAGCAGCATGTTTTTCCTCTTCTTTTTTTTTTACCTTTCTATTAACTTTTTTCCCATTATGTGATGCTCTGGGTCCAATTTCTCCTCCATCTTCCACCAGAGGAAAACAGTCCTGGATGATGACATCAGCACCACTTATTGCATCAATACACTGTACACAGGGGGCAAGCTCATGACATCTGGCTTTGAGTTTTTCCTAAGACATGCAGGTCCATGATGGTAGGCGTCATTTCCACTTGAAAGTTAGAGGACATCTCATAGTGAAGAAGAGGTAGTGTGAGGGACAGCTCCGAACGAAAGGTGAGTATTGCAGTCAGGGTTGGTTTTACTTTCTAAAACAGACATTTAACCCCATAAAAGCCATCAGATTCTCTTTTTTTTAACTGGAAGTCAGATAAGGGAAGGAGCAGGCAGCCAGGCAGTGGCAGCCCCCCCCCCCCCCCAAAGCTACACATCATAAAAATGCATTTTAAAAAATTAAAGATAAATAAATACTGGCCCTTTAAGTGTGTGTGGGATGCCAGGCACACAGGTGTATGGGAAGCATGACGTGCTGCAATCACTGGAAAAAATAATTAAAAAAAATAATGGCCGTTTAAGTGTTTGCAGGGTGCCGGACACACAGCTGCTATGGGAAGCATGACGTGTTTGCAGTCACGTGATTGCAAACAAGAAGCTCTATTGGCTTCCTTTGGAAAGTCCTCGGGGCGCTGAGCTCTGCCCCCTGAACACTCCCCCTATAGCATTGTTTCCTGCTGTGGTGTGTGCTCATCTCGGACATCCAAAGGTGGATGACAGGCGACTTGTATGAGAGCTGAAAGTACGGGGGGGGAGGGACATCTAATGTAAAGGAGGACTCTGATGGGGACATTTAATGTAAAGGAGGGCTCTGATGGGGACATTTAATGTAAAGGAGGGCTCTGATGGGGACATTTACAGGGGTTGTAAACCCTCATGTTTTTTCACCTTAATGCATCCTAAGCTTTAAGGTGAAAAAACATTAGACAGTTACCGGCCACCCAGCCCCCCATTTTACTTACCTTAGCCCTGGAAAGTCCTGCGTCGAGAACGCGCTCTTCCTCTGCCCGGGGTTCTCTGCTCTTCATTGGATAGATTGATAGCAGTGCAGCCATTGGCTCCCGCTGCTGTCAATCAAATTTAATGATGTGGGTGCCGGGGGGCAGGGCCGAGTCCTGCACTCTGCGGCTATGGACGCCGAATGCAGGAATCGGGAGCGCATCCGCACAGGGCCGGCCCTACCATGGGACCCGATGGTACCACGGTCCCAGGCGGCACTTTCAGGGGAGCGGCAAATCAGTGTTCAAACTGCTGCCTAAAAATCTCTCTGCGTTTTGAGCCAAGCTCAGCAAGGGGCAGCGACGGGTGTCCTGTGATTGGCCGAGCAGGTTATGTGGGAGGGACGGACAGCAGACATGAGGCTTGTGATTCGCCTGGAGGAGCGGAGGAGCTGGACTGTGGGTAATCGCGCCAGCCCTGCATGCTCCCGGAGTCCTAACTAGCGCTGTGTGTCACAGGAGACCTGAGGTCTGTCTCTCTCATCTCCCTGTCAGCTGCCCGCGGCCCCCCCCTCTCTCTATCAGCCCCCCCCTCCTTAGGTCTGTCTCTCTCATCTCCCTGTCAGCTGCCCGCGGCCCCCCCTCTCTCTATCAGCCGCCCCCCCCCTCTCCTTAGGTCTGTCTCTCTCATCTCCCTGTCAGCTGCCCGCGGCCCCCCCTCTCTCTATCAGCCGCCCCCCCCTCCTTAGGTCTGTCTCTCTCATCTCCCTGTCAGCTGCCCGCGGCCCCCCCTCTCTCTATCAGCCGCCCCCCCTCTCCTTAGGTCTGTCTCTCTCATCTCCCTGTCAGCTGCCCGCGGCCCCCCCTCTCTATCAGCCGCCCCCCCCCCTCCTTAGGTCTGTCTCTCTCATCTCCCTGTCAGCTGCCCGCGGCCCCCCTCTCTCTATTAGCCGCCCCCCCCCCTCCTTAGGTCTGTCTCTCTCATCTCCCTGTCAGCTGCCCGCGGCCCCCCCTCTCTCTATCAGCCGCCCCCCCCTCCTTAGGTCTGTCTCTCTCATCTCCCTGTCAGCTGCCCGCAGCCCCCCCTCTCTCTATCAGCCGCCCCCCCCTCCTTAGGTCTGTCTCTCTCATCTCCCTGTCAGCTGCCCGCGGCCCCCCCTCTCTCTATCAGCCGCCCCCCCCTCTCCTTAGGTCTGTCTCTCTCATCTCCCTGTCAGCTGCCCGCGGCCCCCCCTCTCTCTATCAGCCGCCCCCCCCTCCTTAGGTCTGTCTCTCTCATCTCCCTGTCAGCTGCCCGCGGCCCCCCCCCTCTCTATCAGCCGCCCCCCCCCCCCTCCTTAGGTCTGTCTCTCTCATCTCCCTGTCAGCTGCCCGCGGCCCCCCTCTCTCTATCAGCCGCCCCCCCCCCTCCTTAGGTCTGTCTCTCTCATCTCCCTGTCAGCTGCCCGCGGCCCCCCCTCTCTCTATCAGCCGCCCCCCCCCCCTCCTTAGGTCTGTCTCTCTCATCTCCCTGTCAGCTGCCCGCGGCCCCCCCCTCTCTCTATCAGCCGCCCCCCCCTCTCCTTAGGTCTGTCTCTCTCATCTCCCTGTCAGCTGCCCGCGGCCCCCCCTCTCTCTATCAGCCGCCCCCCCCCCCTCCTTAGGTCTGTCTCTCTCATCTCCCTGTCAGCTGCCCGCGGCCCCCCCTCTCTCTATCAGCCCCCCCCCCTCCTGAGGTCTGTCTCTCTCATCTCCCTGTCAGCTGCCCGCGGCCCCCCCTCTCTCTATCAGCCGCCCCCCCCTCCTGAGGTCTGTCTCTCTCATCTCCCTGTCAGCTGCCCGCGGCCCCCCCTCTCTCTATCAGCCGCCCCCCCCCCTCCTTAGGTCTGTCTCTCATCTCCCTGTCAGCTGCCCGCGGCCCCCCCTCTCTCTATCAGCCGCCCCCCCCCTCCTTAGGTCTGTCTCTCATCTCCCTGTCAGCTGCCCGCGGCCCCCCCTCTCTATCAGCCGCCCCCCCTCCTTAGGTCTGTTTCTCTCATCTCCCTGTCAGCTGCCCACGGCCCCCCCTCTCTCTATCAGCCGCCCCCCCTCCTGAGGTCTGTCTCTCATCTCCCTGTCAGCTGCCCGCGGCCCCCCCTCTCTCTATCAGCCGCCCCCCCTCCTGAGGTCTGTCTCTCTCATCTCCCTGTCAGCTGCCCGCGGCCCCCCTCTCTCTATCAGCCGCCCCCCCTTTTGAGGTCTGTCTCTCTCATCTCCCTGTCAGCCGCCCACTGCCCCCCCTCCTCTCTATCAGCCGCCCCCCTCCTTAGGTCTGTCTCTCTCATCTCCCTGTCAGCTGCCCATGGCCCCCCCTCCTCTCTATCAGCCACCCCCCCTCCTGAGGTCTGTCTCTCTCATCTCCCTGTCAGCTGCCCGCGGCCCCCCTCTCTCTATCAGCCGCCCCCCCTTTTGAGGTCTGTCTCTCTCATCTCCCTGTCAGCCGCCCACTGCCCCCCTCCTCTCTATCAGCCGCCCCCCCTCCTTAGGTCTGTCTCTCTCATCTCCCTGTCAGCTGCCCATGGCCCCCCCTCCTCTCTATCAGCCACCCCCTCTTCTGAGGTCCGTCTCTCTCATCTGCTCTGTCAGCCGCCCCCCCTTCCTCTCTATCAGCCCCCCTTCCTCTCTATCAGCCACCCCCCTCCTCTCTATCAGCCGCCCCCCCCGAGGTCCGTCTCTCTCATCTGCCCTGTCAGCCACCCGCGGCCCCCCTCCTCTCTATCAGCCACCCCCCTCCTCGCCCCCCCTCCTGAGGTCCGTCTCCCTCATCTGCTCTGTCAGCCGCCCCCCCTCCTCTCTATCAGCCCCCTTTCCTCTCTATCAGCCGCCCCCCCTCTTCCTCTCTATCAGCCGCCCCCCTCTTCCTCTCTATCAGCCGCCCCCCTCCTCCTCTCTGTCAGACCCCCCTCCTCCTCTCTGTCAGACCCCCCTCCTCCTCTCTGTCAGACCCCCCTCCTCCTCTCTGTCAGACCCCCTCCTCCTCTCTGTCAGACGTGTGGCAGGTGACGTCATGGCAAGGGACAATCCGCTACGTGTGGCAGGTGATGTTGTGGCAAGTGACATTCTGCAATGTGTGGCATCGTGGCAAGTGACCAGCCGCAATTTGTGGCAGATGACATTGTGGCAAGTGACAATTCGCAACAAGTGACAATCTGCATCTGGTGGCAGGTGACGCGGCAAGTGACACACTCGGGGCTCCTACTTATTCGGCATTATGGTGAGTTGAACTATTTTATTTTATATAACAATAGAAATAATGCACTTCAATCATTTTTTGCGATTCGGCACGGCATCGATTTAACTGACAATTGCGCGGTCGTGTGACGTTGTACCTAAACAAATAGAGCTTTCTTTTGGTGGTATTTGATAACTTCTGCGGTTTTTATTTTTTGTGCTATAAACAAAAATAGCGACAACTTTGAAAATTGTTTTTTATTTTAACTTTTGCTATAATAAACATCCAAAAAAATAAATTTCTTCATCAGTTTAGGTCGATATGTATTCTTCTACATATGTTTGGTAAAAAAAAAAACGCAATAAGTGTATATTGATTAGTTTGCACAAAAGTTATTGCGTCTACCAAATAGAGGATAGATTTATGGCATTTTTATTATTATTATATTTTTTTTTACTAGTAATGGCGGTGATCTGCGATTTTTAGCGAAACTGTGACATTGCGGTGGACATATTGGACACTTGACACTTTTTTGGGACCAGTGACATTTATACAGTGATCTGTGCTATAAAAATGCACTGATTACTGTGTAAATGTCACTGTCAGGAAAGGGGTTAAATGTGTTCCCTGGGAGGTGTTTCTAACTGGGGGGATGGGGACTGACTGGAGGAGGAGAGAGATCTCTGTTCCTAATCACTAGGAACAGCAGATCTGTCTCTCCTCCCCTGTCAGAATGGGGATCTGTCTGTTTACATTGACAGATCCCCGTTCTGGCTCTATGGAGCGATCGCGGGTGGCCAGCTGACATCTCGGCCAACGGCCACGCACAGGTCCTTTTATACTCCTATATACATGTATAGAGCCATGACAGGTCCATTTTGGTTATCATGATATAAAATAATGAATATGGGGGCATTTTGGTGGGCGTGATTTTTCTTTTGGGGGGGGGGGGCAGCATTTCATTCTTGGTACCAGGCAGCACAATGTCTTGGGCCGGCACTGCATCCGCAAGGTAACCCCCTTGGGAGAACGCTTCCCATAAGGGATTATCTGAAGCAAGGAGGAGCCGGGAGAGCCGCTGAGGGACCCCAGAAGGGGACGATCGGGGCCACTCTGTGCAAAACGAACTGCACAGTAGAGGTAAGTATAACATGTTTGTTATTTATTTATTTTTTAAATTGAACCTATAGTATCACTTTAATGTAAAGGAGGACTCTGATGGGGACATCTAATGTAAAGGGGGCTCTGATGGTGGCATCTAATGAAAAGGGGGGCTCTGATGGGGACATATAATGTAAATGAGGGCTCTGATGGTGACATTTAATGTAAAGGAGGGCACTGATGGGGACATCTATTGTAAAGGAGGACTCTGATGGGGACATTTAATGTAAAGGAGGGCTCTGATGGGGAAATCTAATGTAAAGGAGGGCTCTAATGGGGAATCTAATGTAAAGGGGGGCTCTGATGGGGACATCTAATGTAAAGGGGGACTCTGATGGGGACATCTATTGTAAAGGAGGACTCTGGTGGGGACATTTAATGTAAAGCAGGGCTCTGATGGGGACATCTAATGTAAAGGAGGGCTCTAATGGGGAATCTAATGTAAAGGGGTGCTCTGATGGGGACATCTAATGTAAAGGAGGACTCTGATGGGGACATTTAATATAAAGGGGGCTCTGATTGGGACATCTAATGTAAAGGGGGGCTCTGATGCTGATATCTAATGTAAAGGAGGACTCTGATGAGCTACGGGCTTCAGCAAAATGGCAGCCTCTGGCAAGAAGAAAAAAAAAAACTGCTGAATGCAATTTACAGCAAACACTCATTTTGGGAGCATAAAATGTAGAATGTATGTTCCTTGCTAAAGAATGTTATTTTTTTATCACGTTGTAATGGGGAAAGTTCCGCTTTAACATTGACAGATATGTTTACAATGATCAGTTTTTATTAATTTATGTAAAACCTTTATCCCAAAAAGAAAAAAAAAACTGTTGTTGTAACTACTTTAAAAGTATTAGCTAGAATGTCAAATTAATTTGTTAGGCAAGTCTATCTGAATCTGCTAATGCATCTAAAGGCTGGTACACACGGTTAGCAGGTATCGGCCGGTTCAACAGAAACTGGACAACATTTGGCCCATGTGTACAGCAGCCTGTCCAAAAGAAGGCGGTCTAATGACCAGCTTCTGTCAATATCCGATCAGCGGTGGCAGCAAAAGGCCCCCTGTCAGAACACAATTGCTCAGCGGGGAGATGGCTGTCCTAACATTGCTTGTGTTAGTACCACGATCTGTGCTTTTTCTTTTTTGTTCAGCTCAATGCATAACACTACCTTCTCCCCAGGTTGACAATGCTGCTGTCCTAGGGTGTCTCTGTTGCTTCTCCAGTGAGGAGGAGCCCCCCTAAGACAAAAAGGGTACTACTGTTTGAATCACCAAGTGAAAATAAAGATTTTTTTTTTTTTTTTTAAATTAGAATAAATGGAGCCACCATGGTTTTTTTTTCTCTGTCACAGTAGTGAAGATGAGCAAGAACAGCTATGGGAGTTTTACCCAGCAATGCAATAGTAGGGACACTGTGGGCCCTCTCCACAGCAAACAGAGGTGTAAACTCATCTTTGCTAAAAGTGTCCAGCAGACACTTTTCAATAAACTCGTGGGATCTCTACCCTTCTGCCACCATGCTTAAAGCTTACATTTTTTTGTTTTTTGTTTTTTAAATCAGCACAAGGGGCGGTACTTACATTCAATGAGAAGAGTTCCTTTGTGGTGGTGGCTGCTTTCTTATTTAAAATATTCAATCCTTTGCCCCCCATACCACTGCAGAAGTAAACTTCTGGTCCTGTGGGGGTTAATACTGAGGCTGGACCTATCGTAGGCACTCATCAAGAGTGCCGAATTTGCCTGCCATTTCCGCCCCACTCCTCCATTCATAGAAGCTGTACTATAGCTTCAAGCATCGAAAAAGTGCTGGAGGATGGTCAGATGAAAGAAAGGTCTGTCTTATCCATTCAAAGAATGCTTTTTATGGATGGAAGCTATAGTACAGCTTCTATGAATGGCGTAAGGAGGCAGAAAGGGCGGTTTTAGTTGGCACTCTTGATGAGTGCCTATAATGGGCCCAGAGGCTGTATTGATGACCCCCACAGTACCGAAAAAATACTGCTGTGGGGGTGCAGGGCAGAGGATGGAAAATTTAAACTAAGGCAATGAACAAAGGATTCCTCAAGGCATGGGACTTTGAAGGACCAGAAACAGTAAATAGTATATTATAAACTACAAAATTTATTTGTGAAAGATAGAAAAAATGGGAACAATTAAAACAAGCACATAGCATGTAAAACAGCATTGAAAAGCATTGAAAACCAGTGGATAACCTATAAATCAAATGTCCATGAGAATAGGACAGAAGAAAAAAAACTTCCATGTGTGCATGGACACATAGAATAATATAGAAGGGAGTTTCAGGGTTGTTGGAAAAAACAACACGTTTCAACAAAAAGTGGTAAAGGTCTTCTTCAGGGTGAATAGATTAAACAATTCCAGATTTTTCAAGGTTAATCTGTGCCACTTCTCTTTTCTTGGTGAGTGGGATTGTCCTCTCAGGAATGTTCTTTTCTTGCTTGTAAAGTCTCAGATTTCCTCAGACCAGACCTCATCTGGTGACACCACTTCCCTCGGGAATACACAATGTGCACAGCTTCATCACTTCTTGTTGAAACGCGTCAGTTTCTTCTGTCCTATTCCCATGGACAGTTGATTTATAGGTTATCCACTGGTTTTCAATGCTTTTCCATGCTGTTTTACATGCGATGTGCTTGTTTTAATTGATCCCATTTTTTCAATGTTTCACCAACAAATTTTGTACTTTTAGGCCTCATGCCCACGGGCGTTTTTTCAGCCGCGTTTTTGAGCGTTTTTTACAGCTTAAAAACGCCTGTCCATGTTAGTCTATAGCTTCATGCCCACCTAGGCGTTTTTGAGCTGTAAAGAGCATAGGCGTTTGTAAGCTGTAAAAAAAACCCAGGGCCAGTGCGTTCCTCAGCGTCAGAATTTGGCAGGAAAAAACGCGAGCGTCAAAAAACGCGCAAAAACGCGCACTAACGCGCACTAACGCGCAAAAAACGCGCACTAACGCGCGGTCGCGTTTTTAGCTCTGACGTTTTTTTTTTTTTTTTTTTTTTTTAAATATTTACAATAACATGGACAGGCGTTTTTAAGCTGCAAAAAACGCAGCTGTAAAAACGCCAGTGGGCATGAGGCCTTATAATAAATTATTTACTGTTTCTGGTCCTGCAAAGTGCCACTTCTCAATGAATCATTTGTTCATTGTCTGTACCAGGGATGTGGACTAGAAACAGTTGGCAAAATTCTTTCTAATTTCAACTAAGACAGCAGCCACCAGCACAAGGGACACTTCTCACTGAATGTAAGTACCATCCTTTGTGCTGATTGAAAAAAAAAATTCAAACTTAGCATGAGTAAGCTCCAATACATTACATTTTTGTTTTTGGGTTTAATACCGCTTTAAGTTTTAACACTGATTGCTACACTCTTAGGCCTCATGCACACTGCAGCTGATAAACTCACGGTTTTGTGAGTTTGAGCATTTTTTTTCCAACAACCCTGAAACTCCCTTCTATATTATTCTGTGTCCATGCACACATGGACGTTTTTTGAAGTTTATCAGCAGGGGAGTTTATGGGCTGTTGCCTGAACGCCCTAAAATCGCCAACCGATACCAATTCGATTTTTGGCGTGCGGCACAATTGAGGCATTTCCTGCAGACTTTACCTCCACCTGATAATTTCAAGCGGAAGTTAACGATATTCGAAGAATATTTTAATGAGAAGGGAACACTTTCCCATGTTCTTTCGAAGATGTATGATCTGTTGACTAGACCACCAGAAGATTTCCAATTGCCATTTCTAGGTAAAGGGGAATTGGAATTAGGCAGAACTTTTTCAGAGGAACAACGTATCAATATAATATACAATATATTTGAATCCTCAATGTGTACGAGGATACAGGAAATAAACTATAAGATTGTTTCTCAATGGTATCAAACCCCAGCTCTTCTCCACAGACTTTTTCCAGAGGTAACAGATACCTGCTGGAGATACTGTGAGGAACCTGGAACGCTATTACATATTTTCTGGTCATACCCTAGAATCAAGGATTTCTGGGGGGAGGTCCGGAAAATTAGTCAGTAGTTTTGGGAAGAAGAGATACCTGACGACCTGGCCTTTTTTTATTACATGAAACAAAAATGCCAGCAACGCCTGTAAACCTGGCACTTGGAAGCAAAGACAACCCCCATCAATAAGAATTTGGCTTAAGAAAGTAGAGGAAATTAATCAAATGGTATGGTATGGACAGCACGACAGAAAAGAGAGACCTATCGGAAAACATGGTCCGTTTGGAATCTCTTTATTAACTCAAAGGAGGGGAGGACGCTCATGGGAGTAGAGTAGAGGAGTAATATACTGTAGGGGAATCTGGAGAGGAAGGGAGGGGACATAGGGGAACGGGAGAAGAGGGGGGATTCCTCGATAAAGATGTAGGGGGTCCGCCATTTTTTTTCTTGTGTGTTTTTTTTTTTTCTGGGGGTTTTTTATTTAATTTTTTTTGTTCTTCTGTTGGTTGTTTGATTGTGGATACCGGGTTATGTATGTATTTGGCTACTTTGTTTTGTTATGTGCCTGATGGTAGGGGCAAGTAGGGGAGTGGAAAGGAGACAGATACCGTACCAAGAATACTGGATCAGATTGATTTTATAGATGTATGACCAAGGTGAAAGGGACACTGGGAGAAATAAATAGGGGATTTATTGTATATATGAATAAAATGATGAGACCACGAAGTAAACTCTGAAATATAATCACTATGTTTGAAGAAATAGGTTACCATATATACTCGAGTATAAGCCGACCCGAGTGTAAGCCGAGGTACCTAATATTACCCCAATGAACTGGGAAAACTTATTGACTCGAGTATAAGCCTAGGGGGGGGAAATGTGCCCATTGCCACCTCACTGTGCCAATTGCCCAACCTTACTGTGCCCATTGCCACCTCACTGTTCCACCTCACTGTGCCCATTGCCACCTCAGTGTGCCACCTTACTGTGCCCAACCTCACTGTGTCCATTGCAGCCTCCCTGTGCCTGAGTGTACCTGAAAATCTTCTTATACTGCGGCCGGCGTCCATTATTTAAATATCGCGGCTTTCTCCTGGTCCCTTCCGTGATAGGCGTTTCCAGCAAACACTGTGTTGAGTGTTCTGCCTATCACGGAGATCCTCTCATTCTCGGACTCCGTTTCCCAGCAGGCACTGTGTTAATTTTTCCGCCAATCACGGACGTCTTTTCATCCTCGGACAAGAGAACGTCCATGATAG
Source organism: Rana muscosa (assembly GCA_029206835.1). Taxonomy (NCBI): domain Eukaryota; kingdom Metazoa; phylum Chordata; class Amphibia; order Anura; family Ranidae; genus Rana; species Rana muscosa. The sequence goes on along the minus strand of CM055118.1, from coordinate 827,493,992 downwards.
GTGGAACGCTGTCTGCTGGGAAACGGAGTCCGAGAATGAGAGGACCTCCGTGATAGGTGGAACACTCAACACAGTGTTTGCTGGAAACGCCTATCACGGAAGGGACCAGGAGAAAGCTGCGATATTTAAACAATGGACGCCGGCCGCAGTATAAGAAGATTTTCAGGTACTGACTCGAGTATAAGCCGAAGGGTGTACTTTCAGCCCTAAAGAAAGGGCTGAAAAACTTGGCTTATACTCGAGTATATACAGTAATTAAGTGATTATGTTATTATGTTATTATAAAGATGTACGGAAGATGTCTTGTAACTCACCTTCCATTTTTTCTCTTTTCTGTTTTGTTGAAATAAAGAAAATTTAAATAAAAAGAAAAAAAATCGTGGAAAAAAAATCACCTTCAAAAGCAGTTCTTCTGACCACAAAAAATGCTGAAAAACACGCATAATCACTCATAAATGCGCTTTTATCAGCGTTCATCATTTTTTACATTGCAGAGCTGAATGTAAGCTGGTGTGATTTTTACAAAAACGCTCAAAAAAACGCTGATGCTCAAAAACGCGCATAAACGTTTTTAAAGCAGTGGTTTTCTGCCAGCAATCTGACATCCAGAAATACTTTTTTTAACATTCTGTGTGCAAGGAGCCTTAGATTGAGAGAAATAGTGAATGGTAATATTTTGCGGAATTTCCTGGCTTTCCATTTGTTACCAAATGCCTTTCTACTGTTATGCAGTCTTATTTTGAAAATAAATCTTTGTTCCCCTTGGGACTTACAAGAGAACAATGACTGTCATTGCTCTATTAGTCTTATGGAAACATTCCCACTGTGTAAGCATGTTCACCTGTATTGTCAAAACAGCAAATACAACATAACAAAAGGCTCAGCAGTTATTTTCCTTGTCAGCGCTATTTTCTGTTTTGTTTTCTTACTTTTAATCAGTCATTTATACAGTTCATCTAGCAAACACATCCTTTATACAGCCGACTGTTAACACATTTAAAAAAAAAAAATTGCAGATTTTTCTTCACTAATTCTGAAACTGTGATCATGCTTCTGTATGCGGGGCCCTCTTATTTGCAAAGTGCACTGCAAGTTCTTTTGTTAGTACATTGAGATCCTTAGGCCCCTTTCACACTGGGGCGGGCAGGAGCGGTGGCGGTATAGCAGCGCGATTTGCAGCGCTGCTATACCGTTGTTCTTACCGCGGTATGCGGTCGCTAGGGGGGTGAATTTAACCCCCGCTAGCGGCCGAAAAAGGATTAATACCGCCCGCAAACCGCGGCTATTGCCGCGGTTTGCGGGCGGTATTACCGCGGTGTCCCATTGATTTCAATGGGCACCCGCGGTAAAGGAGCGGTGAACACACCGCTCCTTTACCGCTATAAAGAAGCGGCTAGCAGGACTTTTGGAGCGGTCCTGCTAGCGCACCGCTTCAGTGTGAAAGCCTTCAGGCTTTCACATTGAAGGCTACAGGGCAGGAATTTTTCATGCGGTATAATAGCCCTATTATTAGCGCTAAACCACATGAAAAACGCCCCAGTGTGAAAGGGGCCTAAGGAACAAGTGCCATTCTCTGTTATTTTTGATTCCAGTACTTTAAGTTAAAGCAGAAGTTTTATCCACTATTATTTTGCCTTCCCTGGTTCCCCCCACTTCCCCTTGAAGATGCAAATGACATAAAAAAAAAAACTTTCTGTTTTTATTACATACCTTATTTTAGACCCAGGGATATCATAACTGGGACTCCTTGCTTCTCTATGGAATGCAGAAAATATTGTGGCTAGGAGGGGCCAGCAAGATGCTGTACATAGCTTCCTAAAAACAACACAACACCCTGCCTCTGTACTCCTCTCAGTTCTGATGCAAGCAGTGCACAAATATAAGGAGTTATGCAAATACAGTAACACCTTGGATTGCGAGCATAATTCATTCCGGAAGCATGCTTGTAATCCAAAGCACTCTTATATCAAAGCGAATTTCCCCATAAGAAATAATGAAAACTCAGATGATTCGTTCCACAACCATTCGTTCATAAATCCCTCACTTTATAGTCCATATAAAAAGATTATAGCAATGTGGTCGGCTGTGTAACCATAAAATGTCCACCCACAAATGGAAGCCTCCACAAGGGGATTAGAAGCAAAATCTGAGTATAAAATAGAAGAGAGGCACCTCGAAAGCCTCGTACACACGAACGAGTTTCTCGGCAAAAACCAGCAAGAAACTTGCTGGCAGAGATTTTTTGCTGAGAAATTCGTTCGTGTGTATGGTTTCTCGTCAAGAAAAGCGACAAGAATCTCGACGAGAAAATAGAGAACCTGCTCTCTATTTTCTCGTCGAGATTCTCGTCAGCCTGTTTCTCGACGAGAAAATTGTGTGTGTACACTTACCTTTTCGCCGGGAAGCCCGCGCATGCTCGAAATGACTTTGACGCATGCGCGGTAGCTTCCTAGGCATAGATAGGGTATACCAGATGGCGGCGACGGCATCGAATGTGACGAGCGCATGCTCGTCGTAGTCGATGACGTCACCGCGTACGCTCCATTCAAAGAACCGCGGGTTCTTTGAATCGAGCGTGTGTACACTCGGCCGGGACAATTTTCTTGTCCAAGAATCTCGTCGAAAAAAACGACATGTTTTTTTGACGAGAATCTCGGCCGTGTGTACGAGGCCTGAGTGTAGCAATATGGTTACATTTAATAAAGGTACAACATTTAGCAACTCACATGGGTTGATGATTAAAAGAGTTACATCTAAGTATGCAGGCATCCGGGGTAAAGCTGTCCAGATAGACCGTACTCCGCACTGCCGGTACTCTCCTTCACACATTCTGGAGCTATGCAGCCTTACGCTCTTTGTGGTAACAAACCACTACAAAGGTATTTCAAATAACAGGGTTACATATAACACTAACTTAATGTGGGTCCTATTTGCCGAACTTCCTTAATTGGCGGTCCCCTTCGGTACCATGGTCACAGGTTCTTCTCCGTATAGAGTCTATTAGATTAATGGAGAGGGTGCATCATACTCTCTAATGCCGTGTACACACGATCGGTTTTACAGATGAAAACAGTCCGATGGACATTTTTCATCGGACAAACCGATCGTGTGTGGGCCCCATCGGTCTTTTTTTCATCGGTGTTAAAAAATAGAACATGTTTTAAATTTATCCGATAGAAAAAAAACGATAGTAAATTACTATCGTCTGTGGGGAACTCCGTCGGATAAAAAACCCACGCATGCTCAGAATCAAGTCGACGCATGCTCAGAAGCATAGAACTTAATTTTTCTCGGCTCGTCGGAGTGTTTTACGTCACGGCGTTTGGGACGATCGGTTTTTTGACTGATGGTGTGTAGGCAAGACTGATTGAAGTCAGCTTCATTGGATTTCCGATGGAAAAATCCATCGGTTTAAAATCCATAGGAAATCCGATCGCGTGTACAGGGCTTTAGACTCAATGCATATATTTGATCGGAAATGGGAAACTTGGTCAGCTTAATAAATATATACTGTATTACTGAGTCCTTTTTTCCCTTGTTCTCATTTGCTAAAGTCTGCCATGTTTGTTTCATTTTATTAAGATGTATCTAGCACTAACGACTCGGTCCTATAGATGTACAGGACTGTGAAACACTTAACAAGTTGTCGAATATACCACCTTGCAGATGCAATGTTGCTTCTTTAATTTTTTTTTTACTTACTTATGTTTTCTTTTTACCGTAAATTTTTTCTTATCTTTTTCGAAGTTATATTGAGAGATATATTCCTGTCTATCTCTACCATGTTTCTCTGATCTATTTACCGATCTCTCTATGCCTATATACTGTATATTGTATATGCCTGAATATTTCAACAAAACATTTGCAAACTAAAAATAAAAAACATGAATGGGTGGATTTCAGTCTGGAGGAGTGGGTGTTCATCGGCAGGTTTCATTTGCATACCTTCCAACTTTCTGATATGGGAATGAGGGACAACTACTGTTTTAGCAAAAGTATGTAGGCATAGGACACACCTCCTGTCATGTCCCCTTAACCACTTAAGGACTGAGATTTGGTGTTTCAAGTTTAAAACATTTTTTTTTTGCTAGAAAATTACTTAGACAGGATCCAGTTAACCTACCCGCATGTCTTTGTAGTGTGGGAGGAAACCGGAGTACCCAGAGGAAAATCCATGCAGGCACGGGGAGAACATGCAAACTCCAGGCAGGTAGTGTCGTGGTTGGGATTTAAACCAACAACCCTAATGCTGCCAGCCAGAAGTGCTAACCACATAGCCACTGTGCTGCCCAAATGGGAACCATCCGTCCCCCTATACGAGGACTTCAGCATTATCCAAAAGATGTGTAATTAAATAAGCAGTGCAATGTTCTTGAACTTGAGTAACCAAGATGATATTACTAATTGTCATTTTACAGAGTGCCCTGGTGGGGCGTCATCCACTTGTAACGACAGAGGTATATGCGCCGATGGGATGGGTGGCAATGGTACCTGTATTTGTCAAGTAAGTGTTGTGTAATATCCTTACTTCCACTACTACCATGTGACTTTCACTTCAATACAGTAATAACCAAAAACACTACTTATTTTATTATTGAAGAAAATGTTTTTGCCATATATGTTAATTAAATAATATAATCCTTCTAACAAGTGGGCTACAAAAGACCCATTCATTAATAATGTGGATGTAAACCTCTGAAATTAAAAATGAACCAAAAATATCCTTCTATAGAATGTACTTGCCACTATCCAAAGCAGTGATGGTGAACCTTGGCACCCCAAATGTTTTGGAACTACATTTCCCATGATGCTCAACTACACTGCAGAGTGCATTAACATTGTGGGAAATGTAGTTCCAAAACATCTGGGGTGCCAAGGTTCGCCATCACTGATCCAAAGCATCTAGTGTGGTTTCCGTCTGCTCTGCCATTCCTCTGCTATCTTTAAGGGCTCTTTCACACGGAGGTCCGTTCAGGTCCGCCTGTCAGTTTTTTAGGCGGACCTGAAACGGATCCTCCATGTAGCCCTATGGAAGCACGGATGTCAGCGGAGACATGTCCGCTGACATCCGCTCCGCCAAAGTGTGACGGAGGAAAACCCTATTTTTCCTTCCGTCGGCGGAGCGGATCGGATGACAACGGACTCTACGGTCCGTCGTCATCCGATTCCTCATAGGGGAGAGTGGCGCTCTGACAGGGCGGTCCCTGCACAGTGTGCGGGGACCGCCCAGTCATCCGTCGGCTCAGCGGGGATCAACGGAGTGATCCCCGCTGAGCAAGCGGAGCTTCACGGGGCGGATCTGCACGGATCCGCCCCGTGTGAAAGGACCCTAAGAGTCACTTCTGACAGTCGGACAAGAGACAATCTCAGGAGATGGCCCTGCCCATGCACATAGAAATTGATTGACAGCCTCAGCTGTGCATGTTTCCCCATGAGGATGTGTGGGGGGGGGGGAACAGCCAACCTCAGGAGACGGCCCTGCCCATACACAAAGAAATTAATTGACAGCCTCAGCTGTCCCTGTTTCTCCATGAGACTGTGAAGAGGGGGGGTTGTGACAATTCCCTCTACTCAGGTCTCAGATTACACTCAGCTCCCTGCTGTGCAGTATGTGACATCAGATCCCCACACCCCTTGCCTGCTGGAGTTGAAAAATGTTGTCTAAATTCTGTAGTTTGATTAGCTGTAGAGGAGAGAGGGCTGCAGATAAACTGGTACAACATATGTTTTATCTCTGTGTAGCAGACGGCAGTCCCTTCACTGGGTATATGCAAGAGTTTACAACCACTTTAAAGTGGAAGTTGATATATAAATTTCAAAAAATGTACATTTTAACTGACGTTTTTGAGTACAGTTTTGAGCTGGTGCTGATTGGTGCTCATTTTTCTTGAAAATGATCTACAACACATTAATACTTACCTTACCTTTCACTCTCCAATGCTGGAATGTGAGCGAGCATTCCTATCAGCAGCCGCATCCTACCCTGATATTGTAGACACCTTTTCTGCACTGATTACAGTGCAGAAGTAATTCAAGTCACAAGAAGGGTGGCGGCAGCAAGACCGGTCAAAGACCAGGTTTGAGGGATTGGTCATCATGCCCGGAACTGGGGCCAAAGAAAACCTGGTTCTTCTCTAAAAACTGTTAGGCAGCTGCACCTTGTTATAGAAAACATTGAATACTTACGTCTCCAGAGTCCATTCTTTGTCCATGTTGGACACCACATTGGACTACATCCTGTAGTGATGTAGTAGCCTATGGGAAGAACCACAGCACCCATCAGGGGACACACTAATCAAACACCCTGAAGTGTCTGATAGCAGCAGTTGAGCTAGCTCTGCAAGAGAGTGAAAAATAGAAGTGCCGTTGAAAGGAAGGATAAGTATTCAACCTCTTATATTACAAGGTGAAGCTGCCTTAAAGTGTAGAGAAAAGCAAAAGGGCTGCTTTAAAGAGGAGTTCTGCCCCCATGAAAAATAAAAAGTCAGCAGCTACAAATAGTGTAGCTGCTGACTTTTAATATTAGGACACTTACCTGTCCAGGCATCCTGCGATGTCGGCATCCCAGCCAATTTTCGGATCGGCTCTCGGGTGCTGTCTCCGCCATTCGTATTAAGAGAACCGGGCAGTGAAGCCAGTTCCCTACTGCACATACGCACTTTGCTCCTGGCCCGGCGGGGGAGGAAGAAGGAGGGGGGGCCAAGCATCCTGAGGGACGGCGCCACGGCGGAGTCTCCCGGAAGTGGGGAAGGGTATCTGTCAAAAACAGGTACCCGTTCCCTCCTTCCCCCTGAAAGGTGCCAAATGTGGCACCGGAGGGGGGGCGGGGCAGATAAGCAGAAGTTCCACTTTTGGGTGGAACTTCGCTTTAAGGTACACACAATCGGAAAGTCCGACAAGAAAAACGTTGATTTTTTTTTCCGACAGAATGCTGGCTCAAACTTGTGTTGCATACACACAGTCACACAAAATTCCTATTGTCAAGAACGCGGTAACATACAACACTACAACGAGCTGAGAAAAATTAAGTTCAATGATTCCGAGCATGCGTCAAATTGATTCTGAGCATGTGTGGTTTTTGGTGCGTCGGAATTTTCTTGTTGGAAAATTTGAGAACCAGCTCTCAAATTTTTGTTGGCGGAAATCCTGACAGAAAAAGTCCCATGGAGCATACACACGGTCGGAATTTCCGACCAAAAGCTCACGTTCGACTTTTCTTGTCGGAATTTCCAATTGTGTGTACGCGGCATAAGTATTACTCTGTGTTAGATTATTCCCTCGAAAAACATGAATGCTTGCCTTAGTCAACTGACTGTGCTTATGTCTTTTTTTTTTTCAATATTATACAATGAATTGTCTGACTAATATCCATTAGCATTTTATTTAGGTACATATACAAGAATACATGATTTAAACAATAGTAAGGGTGTGCATCTTTTTTCTACTTTGTTTAGGAAAAATTTGGTGGAACAAACTGTGAGAAATGCGCAGATGATGACACGTATGGTCCGGACTGCCGATCTGGTATGACCGAGGCACAGCTTTGCCTTAAAAACCCAAGTTCACAATTTTCTCTGTTAAGACCTCGATCACACTGGACATTTTTGCCCACTCTAAAGCCCTGTACACACGATCGGATTCCTATGGATTCTAATCCGATGTTTTTTTCCATTGGAAATCCGATGAAACTGTCTTCCATCAGTCTTGCCCACACACCATCAGTCAAAAAACCAACCGTTTCAAACACGGTGACGTAAAACACTCGATGAGCCGAGAAAAATGAAGTTCAATGCTTCTGAGCATGTGTCGACTTGATTCTGAGCATGCGTGGGTTTTTTATCCGATGGAGTTCCCCACAGACGATATTAATTTGCTATCGGTTTTTTAACCATCGGATAAATTTAAAACATGTTCTATTTTTAAACACCGATGGAAAAAAGACAGATGGTTTGTCCGATGAAAACAGTCCATCGGACCTGTAAAATCTATTGTGTGTACATGGCTTATTAGATTCCTTTTCTCCCGGCAGCAGCATTTTGTCAGAAAAAACGCTTGACACTTGTACATGCGTGCAGCGCATTTAGGCTCGTCAAGTGCTTGGGCAACAATTAATTTCATTGCCAGAATAATAATTTATTCTGAACATTGACACTCAAGTGCTAGATATGCCTAGCGTTAACACGCCTTTAGATGCGTCAGCACGGGTTTACGTGCATCAAGCGCTTTTTCTGCTAAATTGTCGCTCCTTCTGGATACACTGGCTGTGTTTTGTTTTTTCCTGCCTCTAAACTCCTCTTAACGCCTATGTGTGCATGGGCACAGTCTAACATGGAGGGGCGTTTGGAGGAGGAAAAAAAAGACAGACGCCACCAAAAGTAGCGTCAAAAACATCCAATGTGAATAAGGCATAAATGTTTACTTCATTTTTCAATACACACAATTTTAAGGGAAACTATAATGTATTCTCAGTAGGTGCACATTTTAAATAATTATTACAGGAATTTTTTTTTTTTACATGACTTTTACTTTTAAATGCCCTCTTTATAGGCTGTATATCTGTATGTCAGAAAATATGACTAACATCCCTGCCTACTGACTGCAGATAAAATAATGTTTTTTTATAGACAGGTGAGACCTGCACTGAGTAGAGAGATAGGTCATTAGAATTACCTGGGAATCATAGGCTGCATACTAAATATTTAATGAGCAGAAATGGTTCTCCCCATGCACACACAAAGTATACTTAGAAACAAGATTTGTAAAATATTAGCCTTTTATTATACACAATTAGCTTTCTATAGTTTCTCATTACGTATGTGTGTGGGTTGATAACCTGGCAACCTATGATATGGATAGGTGCAATGTTACAATTTCACCACAAGATGGCAGAAGATTCTTAGGAATATCGTTTATTGTCACTTGCACTGCTACATCACCATAGATGACACTGAAAATTGAAACATGAAATCTACATAAATACAGCGGGTAAAATAAGTATAGAACACATCACCATTTTTCTAGGTAAATATATTTCTAATAGCCCATTCACACAGGGGCGGCACGACCTGTCCCACGACTGTGCCGGGCGATCCTAACACGACTTCAGAGGTGACTTAAAAAATGACTTCTGTATTGAAGTCAATTGAAGTTGCCCTGAAGTCGTCTTGAAGTAGTACAGGAACCTTTTTCTAAGACTACTTGCACACTGAGGCGCTGGATGCGCTGGCGGTATAGCGGCGCTATTTTTAGCGCCGCTATACCTTTTTTTGGCCGCGATTTGCGGGGGTATTCTAACCCCCGCTAGCGGCCGAAAAAGGGTTAAAAACGCCCGCAATAACGCCTCTTTTTAGAGGCGCTACCCCATTGATTTCAATGGGTAGGGGCGCTATAGGAGCGCTATTTTTAGCGCTCCTATTGCGCCTCAAAGATGCGGCTTGCAGGAGTTTTTTGAGCCTCCTGCAAGCGCAACGCTCCAGTGTGAAAGCCCTCGGGCTTTCACATTGGATAGTATTGAGAGGCTTTTTTGGGACGCATTGCAGGCGCTATTTAGAGCGCAATAGCGCCTGCAAAGCGCCTCAGTGTGAAAGGGGCCTTAGTCGGAGCGACTTGAGTCGCTCCTATTAGAACGGTTCCATTGTACAGAACGGGACGCGACTTGTCAGGCGGCTGAGTCACCTGACGAGTCGCCCCTGTGTGAATGGGGTCTTAAGGTGCTTTTGACACTAAATTCTCACCACATGTCGGTAACAACCAATGCACTACATGCATACAAAGAAACCAAAACAAATAAGTTCAGAAATGAAGTTACGTGCAATAAAATGGAATAACACAGGGAAAAAGTATTGAACACATTAAGAAAGGGAGGTGCAAGAAAGGCATGGAAAGCCAAGACACCAGCTGAAATCTATCAGTAATTAGAAAGCCCTTCTCAGTGCAAATTAATATCAACTCGTTCAGTCGCAACTGATGACCTATAAAAAGGTGTCTCTTACCAAGGTGTCACACAAGAAACATCTCATGATGGGTAAAAGCAAATAGCTCTCTCAAGACCTTTGCAAACTTATTGTTGAAAAACATACTGATGGCATTGGTTACAGAAGGATTTCTAAACTTCTGTGTTCCAGTGAGCACTGTTGGGGTCATAATCCGGCAGTGGAAAGAACATAATTTCACCATAAATCGGCCACGACCGGGTGCTGCTCACAATATTTCTGACAGAGAAGTGAAAAGAACTGTCAGAAGAGTTGTCCAAGAGCCAAGGATCACTTGTGGAGAGCTTCAGAAAGACCTGGAATTAGCAGGTACAATTGTTTCAAAGAAATTAATAAGTAATGCACCCAACTGCCATGGCCTGTATGCACGCCCATTAACAAGACTCCATTGCTGAGACCAAAATTGAACTCTTTGGATGCCATAATACACACCATTTTAGGAGGTAAACTGGCACTGCACATCACCCCAAAAAACACCCCCATACCAACAGTGAAGTTTGCAGGTGGGAACATCATGGTGCGGGGCTGTTCTTCAGCATTACCGTACAGCAAGGTTCATAACATTGAAGGAAGGATGAATGGAAAATTGTACCAATACATTCTTAATAAAAATCTGCTGCCATCTACCAGGATGATGAAGATAAAACGAGAGTGGACATTTCAGCAAGACAATGATCCCAAACACAAAGCCAAGGAAACTTTCCATTGGTTTCAAAGAAAGAAAATAAAGCTGCTAGAAGGGCCCAGCCAATCACCTGACTTGAATCCAATAGAAAATCTATGGAAAGAACTAAAGATCAGAGTTCATAGAAGAGGCCCACGGAACCTTCAAGATTTAAATACTTTGTGCAGAAGAATGGGCCAAAATCACACCTGAGCAATGCATGCGACTAGTTTCTGCATACAGGAAGCGTCTTGAAGCTGTCATTACCAACAAAGGATTTTGTACCAAGTATTACATTTCAGTTAGCATGTTCAAAACTTTTTCCCTGTGTAAAATTCAATTTTATTACACATAACTTCATTTCTGAACTTATTTGTTTTGGTTTCTTTGTATGTATAGATTGCATGGGTTGATACCAAAATGTGGTGAAAATTTCATGTCAAAGCACCTTAATCCCAGGTTCACACTGGGCTGCGGGAGTGAAGCCGTGCGAGTTCAGCTAAACTCGCACGATTTCACTCTCGCTGGCAGTCCCGATTTCAGCCGCGATTACAAAGACATCTGACACAGATGTCAATGTAAATCGCGGCCGAAATTGCAAAAAGTAGTACAGAAACTACTTTTTGAAATCGGTGCAGCGCCGCCGCACCGATTAGGACGGTGCCATTGCCGGCAATTTGCGGCAAATATCGGCGTTTTGACATGCCAAATCGCATGTCAAAATGCACCAGTGTGAACCAGGGCTTAGAAATATCTTTACCTAGAAAAATGGTGATTTGTTCAATACTTATTTTACCCGCTGTAAGTAGCCTACAACCTGTTATAATAATATACTGAGAATTATTTTCAGCCCACTACATAATTACAAATAAAGCAAGGTATAACACATTCCAAAGTGCCATCTTTGGAGTGCTTCATGTAAGCATTTGGGATCCATTTTAAAGAGCGTAGCTCTAATCCGGGGGAAACTTGGGGACCTTTGTCTTTGTGATAAAAACTTTTGCTTTTATGAGAAGGACAGATTTTTTTGGGCTAAAAGTCCACCACACAAAGTGTGCCATGGTTTGGCATTGAATGGTGAGCATGCATTCACATTTTGCTTTTCTATGAATGTGCGTAAAGTCTTGCCAAGTTTGTGCATGTTTTTGTGTCACATGATTTCAATGGGCTGCCCTACACATGACAAACCCAGCAAAATAGCTCATGTACTTTTTTAGACGTAAAACTTTGTATGTATTTTAACCAAGCACATTGCCGTGATTGACGCATTTTTTTTCATGTCAAATGCACATCTTTTTTTGCTGCATTTGGGATGCCGTTAACCACGGCAACATAAACGTGTTTCATAAATGTGCACATAATTGCATGCTTTTACGCACGCTTGCGGAAGGCTAAAGTGTAAATGTGGCCTAAAGCAGTAGTCCTCAACCTCAGTCCTCAAGTACCCCCATGTTTTGGGAACTTCCCTTAGATAAAATAGCTCTTATCAATACCATGGTCATTGCTATTGATTTAAAGCAGCTGTGCAAAGTAAAGGAAAACCTGAAAACATGGCCTGTTGGGGGTACTTGAGGACTGAGGTTGAGAACCACTGGCCTAAAGTACATAGTTTACCTTTTTGCATCTACCAGCATCAGCATCTTCGCTTCTTCATCAGAATGTAATGTTTGTGCTGAAAGATTTCCCTCTGCCAGGTGCTTTGATTTCAGGTCTGAATAGGGTTGGCACATGTCCGGGATTCACCTAGACAGCCTGGGTTTTGTTTTGTGCCCGGACACATTTAGACCAAGCTGTGGCTCCCCAAGTAACCAAGATAGGCACGCACAAATCTGTCGCTGTCCGGGAGCTGCGGGCGGCTTTCTGGGGGCAGCTTTGGCATCACTGGGGTGCACGGGGATGATGTCAGCAAGATCAATTTGGCCACACCCACTGTTCACTGCGGCACACAATTCACACCGCATTACTACTCTCCTTGGGGCACCCAAAAGACTCCCAGGCTGCTAAAGTGTTTGGATTTGGCTTAAAGAAAAGGTGGCAACCCTGGGTCTGAATGGGGAGCAGGTAGCTGTATAAATATAATCATCAGTATGTGTGACTACAGCTCCCACTCTAAACCATGGTTGAATAGTAAACTATCTTCACTCTGAGCCCAGCTTATTTATTATTACTGGCCCAGGGGTCAAATGCCCCTCAGTCCAATTTTCGTCTTCTCACAAATCTGAATGTTTGAGCAAAGAAATTCAAAGCTGGAGGAAATGCACTTTGTACAGCACTGCATTATGCTGTATTGCTGCTTCATTATTCACATGCTGTAAACCATACAAGATTGCTAGAAAATAGAAATTCTTCCAGAACCAATTGCTTACTTCTTTTTTTCATGCTAGCTATTTGTGTGAAATTGTGATTATCTAATCTACTATATTCTTTCTTCACAGTCTGTGATTGTGTGCATGGTATTTGCAAAAGTGGGATTAATGGAGACGGTACATGCTTGTGCTTCTCTAGTTATAATGGGCCTAAGTGTGACCAGCGTAAGTAATGCTACAGAACTATATGTTATTTAAAGAGCAACAGGTCTCATACATGTCTGAAATAAGCATTTGAATTTAAATGTGTTTGCCAAATGTATTTTCCAGTGTAGGCTTGCATCTAGTTGGTAATAGGCAAAATAGAGTTCTTAATTTACGAATGTTAATAATTTAGACCCAGAAAATAGAGATGTAAATTGTGGGGATGGGAGCTTGGCTTCAAAATCTAGCAGCCAAACTGGTTCACTTTATTGAGTAACATCAAGGACAGCAATGGGTGTATTTATTTTGAAAAAAAATTGCTTAGCTGTTCGTCCACTGAGATTGCATGTAATGCTGTGCAAATGGGGCAACATTGAACGATCTCTACCTATATTCTCTGCAATTTAGAACAAAGATAATTAGGACAGCCGCACTCCAATCCAACGTGGCTTTATTTTCAAAGTAGAAAAAAACAGGCACTACATATCACAGCAACGAACCTTTAGGACAGCTAAGTTTCTCTATATTCATGGGTGTCCGCTCCATAGGGCAAGGGGGGTCAATTGCCCCCCCCCCTGGAAGTCAGAGTGAAGACACACTTGCCCCCTGTGTTGCAATGGCCTCCGCGGCAGCCGTGGACTTTTTTTCCTAAGTCTGCAGACTGCTGCTGGTCTGGGGGCTGGGGCTGCTCTCAGTCTTTTCCGACTATCCGTCCCTCCCTCCTCATCCCCGGCCCGAACATTGGATTGGCTCTGCCGCTCAGGCCTCTGCTTAACATCACCGTGACCCTGACCCAGCTGTTCCGTGATTGGCTGCTGCCTCAGCCTGCCTGTGTAAATGTGCCTATGCTGATCCGGCCAGCGCGGCGTCGCTCCTCCCACAGGTGCGTGGCGTGCAGTGGCCGAGACAAGAGACACAATACGCTGCCAGTGCCTGCCCTATCACTGAAGAACTACAGGTAACAGCAGTGCCTGTGCCACGACACCACTGTGTACATCTTTTTGTATTGCAATGTATTGCAATACATCTGTGGTGTGGGCGGCCATATTTTGATCTTGATGAAAACAACCTATACATACAGTATAGGCTGTTTTCATCAAGATCAAAATATGGCCGCCCACACCACAGATGTATTGCAATACATTGCAATATAGAAAGATGTGCATTCTCTAGGCTATATTTATATGGGCATTGAGTGAAGTGGAATTATCCTCAAGAATGATACCCCCCCTGAAAAAAGTTCAGCAGACGCCCATGTCTATATTCTCTGCAATTTGAATGTATGGATGCAGAAAATAGCACATTATGGCCACCAGATGGCGATGAGTATTACACTAAATAAATATGTTCTTCAGTGCCATCTAGAAGTCACAGTGTGGTATATTCCACATTCACATGTTTGACTTGCAGAGAATATAGTCATGGAGAATGCTCGATTTTGCCCCATTTTCCCCGAACAAATTTACATACGGTTTCAATGGGTGAATAGTTATGTGAATTTTTTTTTTTTTTTTTTATATACATACACCCTGAAATGTACAGAATACCCAAGGAAGCTCATAAAGAGGTTAACTCTGAAGACTATTCATATTTGTGTCTTTGCATTTCCACAATTTTTTTGTCTGCAGAAGTTCTTGAAACACTATTTAAACATAATTCATCCAGTACTCAGGTTGTCCCTTACGGTATTTTTGGTTGCACCGAGATAATATAGGGCCCCTCCCTACTATGCTTGTCACCAAGAAGGTGCTAAATGGTATGATCCTGGTGTGGGCATTTCTGGAGTCCCATGTGTATACCAGCTGATCTACAGCCTAGGTTCGTATCTGAGCTCCAACATCCCGAGCCTTCTGAAGGAATTGGATATTTAAGAGCATAGTTAGTTATCATTCAATTTTGTCCACTTCAGTAAACTGATGTATATAGGGCCTTTGCAAAGCACTTTAAAAATAACCCTGGCGGTGGGGTTTGCAGTCAGGGAGTCAAAGAATTATTAAAGTAAAGTGAGCATGCATTACAGAGAATATTCTGAATTTGTTGTCAAACAATGCTTGCTATCTATGGTAAATCTGGTTGGTTACCAATTGCCATACAATTTTCAGTTCACTTGCGACTGCCAGGTTGTGTATATCTCAAGAAAAATAGATAAATTTAGATGGATCTTTCACTGCATTCATTTGTTGTGTATTTTCAGCATTACCAGACTGTGCTGTACTGAACTGCAAAGGAAACAAACGATGTACAATGTCAAGTTCGGGTGCTCTGGAGTGTAAATGCTTACCAAATTACGAAGAGAAAAGCTCAACGTGTGAACGTAAGGCTGCTTTTATTAGTTGTCTACTTAACTGCAAAAAATGCATTGTAATGGAAAGACTACTAGAACAATGTCCTATAATGTCATTGTTAAGTTTAAAACATTTACCGTATTTATCGGCGTATAACACGCGCCGGTGTATAACACACACCCCAAGTTTAGGAGGGAATATTAGGGAAAAAAACTTTTAGGATGGAAGTTTAAGGAAAAAAAACTTACATTTAAATGCAGCCTTATCAGTGTCATTTGCAGCCTTGTCACAGTGCAGCCTTGCCCCAGTGTCCATTGCAGCCTTGTCACAGTGCAGCCTTGCCCCAGTGTCCATTGCAGCCTTGTCACAGTGCAGCCTTGCCCCAGTGTCCATTGCAGCCTTGTCACAGTGCAGCCTTGCCCCAGTGTCCATTGCAGCCTTGTCACAGTGCAGCCTTGCCCCTAGTGTTCATTGCAGCCTTGCCCCCAGTGTCCATTGCAGCCTTGCCCGAATTTAAAATTGGCGCCACCGAGATCGCCGCCGAGACTGGGCGGAGCGGGGCGAACACCGCCGAGAACGCAGGGACTGGGCGGAGCCGAGATACACATAGCCAAGTGTACTCGGCTCTACTCGGCTCTTCTCGGCTCCACTCACAGTCACGCCGAGTCCCGCCCTATGATGGACATAACACAGGTCCAATGGCGGGACTGGGCGTGACTGTGAGCGGAGCCAAGAAAAGCCGAGTACACTCGGCTATGTGTATCTCGGCAGCGATCGCTCCGCTCTGCTCACAGTCAGCGGAGATCGACGGGGATAGGTGGGTATCGGCGTATAACACGCACCCACGATTTCCCCCTGATTTTAAGGGGGAAAAAGTGCGTGTTATACGCCGATAAACACGGTATATTCATTTTGACTATTTGAATAAAATGAGACAGAGGACAGGCTTCTGACAACCTTACCTGGCAAACACAGACTACCCTTTAGCCACATATTATTATTTTATCTGGAAAAATTATACAAGTTGTTTTTCTCTGCAGTAACTTTTCTGACTTCTGAGCTCAGGTATAGAGATTTTTACACGCTTTAACGCTTTACAAATGCTCTGGCAGGCAGTTGTGTTGTGCAGTTATAGGGCGTTAAAGTGATTGAAGGTTTAGTTTTTATTTATTTTTTTAAATAACAAACATGTCATACTTACCTCCACTGTGCAGTTTGTTTTGCACAGAGTGGCCCCTCCTGTTCTGGGGTCCCTCTGCAGCTGTCTCGGCTTCCCCCCCACAATAGCTAACCCTGGGAAGCTCTCTCCCGAGTGGGTTAGCTTGCAGGCGCGCTTCCTGTCATACACTCTGCGTCCATAGACACGGATTGTATGACTCGGTCCTGTCCCCCGGTGGCTGCGTCATTGGATTGGATTGACAGCAGCGGGAGCCAATGGCTGCGCTGCTATCAATCTATCCAATCAACGCCGAAAAGCAGTGGAGAAGAGGATGCCGAAGGACACGCACAGCAGGTGAACGGGCTCAGGTAAGTAAAACGGGGGGGGTGGGGGGCCCGTGACAGCGAGGTGTTTTTTCACCTTAATGCATAAGATGCATTAAGGTGAAAAAACACGAACCTTTACAACCCCTTTAAGTTAATTTACTGTAATGTAATAGGCATTTGTAGATCGGTTTTAATGTGCCTTAACGCTCATCAAAGGCTTCAAAACTGCCCATAGGGTATTTAGGGAGCATTTTTAACTCATCATTCATTTTTGTAAAATGCCAGTCTAATTCCCATATTAAAGCTCATTAACACGTGTCTAACGCCCATACTAAAGCTATAGGAGCATTTGTTAAGCGTTAAAAATTTAGTCAAGTGTGAACAAGACCTTATGCCGCGTACACACGATCATTATTCACGGCGGTTAAAAAAACGCAGTGAATAATGACATTAAAAACGAGGGAACGGCTTGTTCCCCACACACGGTCGTTTTTCACGTCATTTTTTCTCTTGTGGAGAAAAACGACCGTCTGTGGGCTCCGCGGCAGTGTTTCCCTATGGGAAAACAGCCGCGGAAAAAAATGACGGGAAAAACGACGAGAAAAATTAGAGCATGTTCTAATTTTTCTCGTTGTTTTTAATGCCGTTTTTCACGTCGGGAAAAATGACAAAAAGACCACACACGATCGTTTTTCTTGTTGAAAAAAAAAAATGTCATTTTTCACGACGTGAAAAATGATCGTGTGTACGGGGCATTACACAGCTATATAGTATCAAAGCTGTAAATTCTGGCCTGTACTGTTTAATAAATAAATACTTGATACTATTGAATATAAATTACAATTGTAGATTAAAGCAGAACTTTCAGTAACTTTACAAGTTCCAATATACAGCAAAAGTATATTTTTTGTACCATTGATCATTAAAAACAGTCCTTGAAATCTAGTCTAGTGACTGTGTCTAGGCTGGGATTTCATTAGTCTGCTGCAGTGGAAAGCACTTCCTCTGCTTTAACAGTCTGATGCCTGCAATGTCCCTTGCCAGCTTTGGCATCTTCTCCCCAGCTTTTTCCATGTGTCGGTCTTTGGCTAATTGGCCGGTGTGCATGCACCAGCGTACATTCTACCTAAGACTGCGAGCAGGCAGGTAGATTTATTTTATTGCAGAGGGGGCATTGTATCATGTGTCTTCTGCCTTAAGGAGCCTGCCTGCCCAAAGTTATACAAGTATAAACTTTAATGCCCCTCTGAAAAGTGATCTGCGGTGGCTCGCATTTCAGCAGGTGCCAGGCATTCAGAAGGTTATACTGCTGCTGCTGCCTCCTGAATACTATTTTTTTTGTTTTTTGGCCAGTTGAATGGAGATTCTGAATGTCATTACCATGCCCCAATGGTATGCCGAGTGTGTTTGGCTCTTGGTTGCAGTGTGGCCCTAATAATTTGAACGTGCCTGCCAAACACAGCAGGGGGTAGTGATGTTGCATGTGTACAACTCTGCTACAATATGCTATCTATTATGTGGGTGGTTAGAGGGAGAATATAATACTCAAGTATTTCTGAGTGCTAAAAGGTGCAAGGCTGGGGGCTTTGTAATTTCACCTATATTTTTATACATATGTTTTAATATACTCTTATTGTTTATGTTACTATGCTCAGAATCCAAATCCCTGGAACTCTTCTGGGCATGAAAACAAAAGAGAGATTACACATTTTCTTTGCTAGTTTTAAATATTAGTTCTAATTAGGCTTGTGCAATTCGTTTTGTAACGAATTGAAATTCGTCCAAATTTAGCAACTTTCGGACATTCGGAAGCATTCAAATTTCCGAACAAAGCAATTACGAATAAAACCGAATCCGAAATAAATTATACCGCAAAATAGTGAATGCCCGAATGTCTTCGGCATAATTCGTTATGAAAAAAGTTACGAATGTACGAATCCATACGAAGCACAATAACACTCTGCTCTGCTCTCTGCTTCTCCCTCACCGTGCTGAATCCTCCCAAAATGGTGTACAGGGGCGGAGGCTATAGCCGCATGTAAAAAACGAAAGTAAAATATGAGATTTCTAATCCATTCGAAGCACAATAACACTCTGCTCTCTGCTTCTCCCTCACCGTGCTGAACCCTCTCAAAATGGTGTACAGGGGCGGAGGTTATAGCCGCATGTAAAAAACGAAAGTAAAATATGAGATTTCTAATCCATTCGAAGCACAATAACACTCTGCTCTGCTTCTCCCTCACCGTGCTGAACCCTCTCAAAATGGTGTACAGGGGCGGAGGCTATAGCCGCATGTAAAAAACGAAAGTAAAATACGAGATTTCGAATCGTTACAAATAACCGCTATGTATTTAGAAAAGTACAAATCCATTCGAAGCACATTAGGCATAATAGGCAGCATCGTTGTGACAGAGACACGGAAAATTACGAATCAACGAACCCCAAAAAAGTTACGAAAGTAGGAGTTGTGTCCAGAATCAACGAAAAACAACGTACTCTACCGAAAGTACGATTTATAAATCAACTAAAAATTCAACGAAAAATGTCGCTTGCAAATATACGAATTAGTCCGAACGCGAAAAATCCCGTCTAGCAAAATTACGAATGATTACGAATCAACAGGACCGAAAAGAAACGAACCGAAACAAAACTAATTTTTCCGTTGTGCACAAGAAACGAACCGAAACTAAACAATTTTTTCCGTTGTGCACAAGTCTAGTTCTAATGTATTTAGTTCATAAACTGTGCTTATGTACTGTAGAATCCACCCAAATGCTATGCTCAGTGTACAGCCCCACAACAGATTAATTCACTAGTTTACTCACACATAGCATGCCGGCTGTTTTTGATGGATTCACTGTAGCAGAACTAGACTCTGTGAAATTGACAAGGAGAATAGTTACATAAGAGGCTGAAAGCCAGCTTTGGTGTTGTCTGTTCTTTATTTGAAAGGACAAAGCTGTACATTTTGGCAACGTGATATGAACACATGTGGTGCCAGGATCAGTTTGAATCTTGGATACACATTCAAACCCTGGGACATAAATACAGTCTACTCAATGTACCCAACAAAATATGTAGTATTGATTGCATGAATAAATGTGTGTTGTGCAGTGGGTGGTATCATGGTTACTAACTTTTCCTAAATCTAAAAACACCACCTTATTGATTCATTCTTCACCTCTCCTTTTTACAATTCAATTTTACCTAAGGCCGTGTACACACGACCGTTTTTAATGACGAGAAAAATTAAATTTTTTAAAATGGTCATTAAAAATGATTGTGTGTGGGCTTCAGAACATTTTTCACGACGTGAAATACGGCCATGAAAAAATTGGAACATGCTCTAATTTTTTACATCGTCGTTTTTCTCGTCATGAAAAACAGCCGTGTGTGGGCTTTAACGACGTGAAAAAAATGCTCTTGCTCAGAATCAAGTATGAGACGGGAGCGCTCGTTCTGGTAAAACTAGCGTTCGTAATGGAGATAGCACATTCGTCACGCTGTAACGGACTGAAAAGCACGAGGCTGAAAAGCGCGAATCGTCGCTCAACAAACTTTACTAACATGAAGGGTGGCGCCATCCGAATGGAACTTCCCCTTTATAGTGCCGTTGTACGTGTTGTACGTCACCGCGCTTTACTCGAGCATTTTTTTCCACGATAGTGTGTAGGCAAGGCAGGCTTGAGAAGAATCACGTCGAGAAAAATGACATTAAAAACGGTCGTGTGTACACGGCATAAGACTTCCTACTGAGCAGACTTCCTACTGACTTCTTACTGACCTAAGTTTAAAGCGTGGACATTTACCACCCGTAACAACTTTACATAATATTCCTCCTGCCCCCTTCTTCTAACAAAATAGCAAAATCGCAGAAATAGTCCCCAAAACCATCTCTGAATTTCCTTATTTTTGACTAATGCCGCGTACACACGACCGTTTTTCATGACGAGAAAAATGCAATTTTTCAAATTGGTCATTAAAAACTATTGTAGCGATACCTCCAACTAAGAAGGCCGCAGATTTAGTTGGGCCCTGAAGACAGCTCCGCCAACCCCCGGCAATATGCTCAACCCCCTACTGGCACAGCTAGTAAGGGGAGATAGGACCGCGTGACCGCAACTCTAGGTGACACAGTCCTATGGCAAACACACACAGTGATATACTTTAAAACTTCTATTAAAGTAAGTGAAACTGACACCAATGTACTTGACCCAGATATTTTACTGAGGCTAATGGGCAAGTAATAAACAACAGTATAACAAGTTGCAGATCCCTGCAATAAAAAGTAATAAAGATAAACAGAGTAATCAGAACAATTAAGTATTGCTATGCAACTCTAGCGCTGCCCTTTTTCAGCTACTTCCCCTCATGGGTAGACTAACACCCAGCAATGTCTACCTATGCAGTCAGGCCTGACTGATCTAAATGGAAGTTCAGTGAAACAATATTCGCTAGCAATCTTTCGGTGGTGCACTTGAAGAACAACTTTGTAATCCCAACGAATAGTAAAGATAAAGTATCTGTCTTTAAACAGCTCTCACCACCCGGACAAGTCCAAGTCCGTTTCCTCCATCGATTCGTCTAGGAACAGGAATCCACCGACATCCAAGTCTTCAATCCTTCTGGTGTACTGCAGCAAGGATGAGAAGATGTCTCTAAGGTTCTGCTAGGCTGGCAGAGGGGCTCTTTGGAAAGGAGCACAAGGCCCAGGCTTCAGGCCTTGTGCACACAGCAGTTCAGTACAGAGATCCTCTTGCTAGGAGAGGGGGTGTCCAAAGAGACCGAACAAACTCCACCTCCTCTTTATAAAGTCTGCCCCAGCAGTCTCTGTTCCGGAGCAATGTACCCTGGGTGCTGCAAGATGTACTGGGAGATGTAGTCTCTCTCTCTCCTCTGCTTTCACTTCCAGTAATGTCTCTTTACTTCCTCCCGACTCACCTCTCACCTGGAACTTCTTGTCTCTCTGTCATAAAGGGGAATACCCCGCTACACACTCCCCCACTTTAAATCTTTGGTCCCCAAAGACATCTAACATTTTTAGATCTGCAAAACATTTTAGATTCAATGCAGTTGCATAGGATTGACAGAGGTGCCTCCCACCAATCATCATAGGATGGGGAGCTGTCCTGTCTACAGGTCACTTCAGTGGGGGCGACCTGTCTAACTGTGCCAGAGAGTGAGCTGGGGTTGCCCTCCACTAAATGGACAGTGGAAGGATCCGGATTCTCAGCATTCCTTCTAGCAGTGACTACAGAGTCTTCCAAACTGTTCCCCATTTGTGGGTAGGTCAGCTTCTTAGGAGGCCGGATGACTCTTCGAGCCCTTTGCTCTCTTGGGATTTCTGGCTCTGGCGCCTCAGGCTCCTCTTCCTCTGAACAACCATCCTGGGCATCTTCCCAGTATTCTGCTGAAGGACTAGAAGGGATGAACTCTGTGGCTTCTGGGTTCAGTGTTCCATCTTGAGTGTCTTCAGTGGCTGGAAGATCAATATTAGAAGTTTCTGGAGTTGGGGGAGGCCACAGCCAATCAAGTTCTCCTTCTTCATTTTCACTAAGTTGAGAGGCCTCTCCATCTTCAGCTCGGGAGGTCTGCGACCGAGTGTTCGGCCTAGGAGTATCCAGGATAGAGGCCGGTTCAGGGGAGTCTCCCGCAGGAGGTATTCTAACTGCCTCAGCAAGTGGGAGCAGGTGATTCCGATGCCACGTCTTCAGTGGGCCTACCTTTCCTTCTGGTTTCAACTTATAGACAGGTAGGCCCGGCAACTTCCTACAGATGACATAAGGTTCAGATCTCCATCTGTCTGCAAGTTTGTGCTTCCCAGGGATCCCCAGGTTGCGTAACAGCACTCGATCCCCAGGCTGTAGGTCTTGCACCCGGACCTTCAAGTCAAAATTTCTCTTATTTCTAGCCCCCCTTTGGTCGGAAGCTGCTTGAGCTTGCTCATAAGCTACTTTCAGGCTTTGTCTGAGCCTGTCCACGTACCCTTTGTGGGATGTGACTGAGGAATGGACCAGAGAGGTGCCAAAGGCCAGGTCCACAGGTAGTCTCGCCTCTCTCCCAAACATGAGTCGATATGGGGAGTAGCCTGTAGCATCACTGATGGTGCAGTTGTAAGCATGTACTGTGGCTGCTATGTGTTTGCTCCAATGTTGCTTTTTCTCACTTTCCAGAGTCCCCAACATGTTGAGCAAGGTTCGGTTGAACCTTTCCGGCTGAGCATCTCCCTGTGGATGGTAAGGTGTAGTTCGAGTCTTTTTGATTCCCAAAGAATCCAGGAGCTTCCGGATCAGTTTACTCTCGAAGTCCCTCCCTTGATCTGAATGGAGTCGCTGTGGCAGCCCATAATGGACAAAGTATTTCTCCATAAGTACCTTGGCTACGGTGGAGGCCTTCTGGTCTTTGGTCGGGAAAGCCTGGACATACCGGGTGAAATGGTCGGTTATCACCAGAACATTTCCTAGTCCACTCAGGTCGGGTTCGAGGCAGGGAAAATCAATGCATACCAGGTCCATTGGGCCTTGACTTTGTAGATGGCCCATTGGGGCAGCTTGATGGGGCAAAGTCTTCCTCTGGATGCATCGGGCACATGAGTGGCAGTACTCCTCTACCTCTGCCCTCATGCAGGGCCAATAGAACCGACTTCTGACAAGTTGAAAGGTCCTTTTAGCCCCTAGGTGGCCATGATTGTCATGCAGGGCAATCAGAACAGTCTCCCTGTGTTTCTCTGGGAGGAACAGCTGCCACTTATCTTCTGAGTCATCAGAGGGGCCCCTTCGGTAGACCACTCCCTGATGTAACTGCAACCTATCCCACTCCTTCCTCAGCAGGCGAGCTTCTTTTGAAGGTTGACGCATGAGTCTGTTTGGATCCTGATTCTCCAAGGCCTCCAGGACCAATCTCCCCATGGGGTCTTTCAATTGGTCACACCTCAATTCCTTCTTGGACAGTCTTGGTAGGTTGTCCTCTTCCAATTGAGCTACTCCACAGTAGTGTTTGGGGACTCCCACCGTGGTAACTCCTATTTCCTCTGCTCTGGAGCCTCCTCGGGCTTGGAATTCATTCCGACCACTTGAATGGGCACTACAGGAGATGGGCCTACCAGCTTCTCCAGATATGGCCTGGCAGGAGTCGCCTTCTTCTGGTCCTTTCCCTTCGGACTCTCTCTCGTCCATCTCCCTTTTGACTTTAGTCTTTCTTGGGCCTGGTGTGCATCGATTTCCCTCCTTTTAATGGGCGTACAGACCTGCTGAGGGATATTATAGTTTTTCTTAGGTGTGCATTCCCTTTGGGGAATGCTGTGCCTCTTCTGAGGGGTCTGGCCCTCTCTCTTTGGGGTGTACCCCTGCTGAGGGATACTATAGTTCCTCTGAGGAGTTTTGTCTTTTCTCTTCCTTAGCTTCTCATTCAGTTTGGAACTCACTGAAAATGATGGGCACCCGGTCGGCTCCTTCACCGGGGCCCGCTGAAGTTTCCCGCCAGCTGTTTGGACTTTTCCTCAACTGCCAGGCTTGGGCATACTCGCCTGAGATGTCCTTTTCCTCCACATTTGAAGCAGGCTCTCTGTATTGGTTTCATAGAGCGGTTAGTGGTAGGGGTCTTTGGTGCCATGAGTGGTGAGACCTCTTCTGTCTGGGGTTTCACCAGACGAGTCATCAACATCGTCATCATCTCTAGTATTTCTTTCTGGGTCTGGAACAGCTCCTCCAGTCCAGTCTGACTTGTGGGGAAGTAGTGAATAGGTGAAGACCATGATCCCTGTTCAGTGCTTGCTGCCAGTACACTAAGCTCCCGAGTGTCTGAAGGGACATCTATCTGTTGTACTTTGGCACTTGTGGTGCTAGGAGATTGAAGTTTCCTCTGTTTTTGGTCCTTCTCAATCTCCATCTTATCTGCTTCATTCATTTTCTCAATGAGGACCTCATCCGGAGTTGAGGGATCTTCCAAATGCTGCTTCAGCTGTAGCTTGATGTAGTCACTCCTCAATCCCGTAGTCACAGATCTCCGGAATTTCTTTTGGACTAGCTCGACTCCAAAATGCTCCCCATTTCCTTCATCCTTGGATGTGGACAACAGGCGGTCCTTGAGCTCAATGGCCCGGAATAGGAAGTTCTGAGGAGTCTCTCCACTCTCCTGGGTCATATTTATCAGTCGATGAAATAACTCAGCGGCATCTTCCTCCTCATAATAGCTTTTCAGTATCCTCTTTAGCTGGTTCAGGGTCAATCCACCCTTCCTCTCTAACATGCCCCTGACACTTGAACCTGGGCTGATGGCATGGATTACAGCCTCTCTAATTTCAGATTCCTGATATCCTTTCTGTAACCCCAACTCTATTTGGTGTAGGAGGTTGGTGTAGGACAGTTTGTCCTTCTGCCCTCTTTCTCCTATCTGGCCATCAATGCGGAAATCCTTCCGGATGGTTACTTCCTGCAGGCGACCCTGAGCTCGTTTCTTCGGTACCTTCCCAGGTTTGGGCTTTATCTGACCATCTTTCTGATCCTCAGGAGCGACACGTAACTCCTTAATGCGTTCAGCTATCATACTGGAAGTCTCCTGAAACCTCTCTTGTATGTCACGGTACTGTCGTTTCAGATCAATCAGCTGTTGCTCTGCCTGCGATTTAACAGCAGCCCCTGCTTTCCTGTCCAAGGGTTCTAACTGCTTCTGACTGGGATGTGTCAGGTGGAACTCAGTCTTTTCGGACAATTTTATACTGGCACCATGGAAATTTTCAGGGACATCCTGTCCCCACTCTATCAGTGCATAGGTGCAGTTGGTCCTTGAGTCTGGTCTCATTGCGACCACGTAAGCCTTTCTATCCGGGGACAATATTTGTACCACCTCTTTAATTTGTTTCTCTCTCCAGTCACTCCCTGGAAGTTCAATGGCCATGCTCGCTTCTGAGCGTGTCCCTTCTGCTTCGCACCATTGGACTACTTTGATGGGGTCCATGCCGGCACTTCAGGCGTTCACCTGCTGTATCAGGATCCCGGACGAGAACCCCCACGTGTAGCGATACCTCCAACTAAGAAGGCCGCAGATTTAGTTGGGCCCTGAAGACAGCTCCGCCAACCCCCGGCAATATGCTCAACCCCCTACTGGCACAGCTAGTAAGGGGAGATAGGACCGCGTGACCGCAACTCTAGGTGACACAGTCCTATGGCAAACACACACAGTGATATACTTTAAAACTTCTATTAAAGTAAGTGAAACTGACACCAATGTACTTGACCCAGATATTTTACTGAGGCTAATGGGCAAGTAATAAACAACAGTATAACAAGTTGCAGATCCCTGCAATAAAAAGTAATAAAGATAAACAGAGTAATCAGAATAATCAAGTATTGCTATGCAACTCTAGTGCTGCCCTTTTTCAGCTACTTCCCCTCATGGGTAGACTAACACCCAGCAATGTCTACCTATGCAGTCAGGCCTGACTGATCTAAATGGAAGTTCAGTGAAACAATATTCGCTAGCAATCTCTCGGTGGTGCACTTGAAGAACAACTTTGTAATCCCAACGAATAGTAAAGATAAAGTATCTGTCTTTAAACAGCTCTCACCACCCGGACAAGTCCAAGTCCGTTTCCTCCATCGATTCGTCTAGGAACAGGAATCCACCGACATCCAAGTCTTCAATCCTTCTGGTGTACTGCAGCAAGGATGAGAAGATGTCTCTAAGGTTCTGCTAGGCTGGCAGAGGGGCTCTTTGGAAAGGAGCACAAGGCCCAGGCTTCAGGCCTTGTGCACACAGCAGTTCAGTACAGAGATCCTCTTGCTAGGAGAGGGGGTGTCCAAAGAGACCGAACAAACTCCACCTCCTCTTTATAAAGTCTGCCCCAGCAGTCTCTGTTCCGGAGCAATGTACCCTGGGTGCTGCAAGATGTACTGGGAGATGTAGTCTCTCTCTCTCCTCTGCTTTCACTTCCAGTAATGTCTCTTTACTTCCTCCCGACTCACCTCTCACCTGGAACTTCTTGTTTCTCTGTCATAAAGGGGAATACCCCGCTACACTATCTTGTGTAGGCTCCAGAGCATTTTTCTCGACGAGAAAAATGGACAATTAAAAATTTAGAACCTTTTAGAACACGTCGTTTTCTCGTTGTTTTTCACGTCGTTGTTTTTCTCGTCGTGAAAAACGGCCGTGTGTACGCATTAATGACGGGAAAAAAACACGCATGCTCAGAAGCAAGGTTTGGGACGGGAGCGTTCTGGTAAAACTAGTGTTCAGAATGGAGATAGCACATTCATCACGCTGTAACAGACTGAAGAGCACGAGGCTGAAAAGCACGAATCGTCTCTCACCAAACTTTACTAACACGAGGGTGGCGCCATCTGAATGGAACTTCAGATGTGCCGTTGTACGTGTTGTCGTACGTGTTGTACGTCACCGCACTTTGCTCGAGCATTTTTTTTCATGATAGTGTGTAGGCAAGGCAGGCTTGAGAAGAATCACGTCGAGAAAAACTTCGTTTTTTTCAATGACATTAAAAACGGCCGTGTGTACGCGGCATTAGGCTAGTGTGACATAACAGTTGTCCACTTTCTTTTGGGATACCCTTATAATGGGTCCCAGGAGACCGCGGATACACAAGGGGGTATGCGCCACCTCATCAGGGGGTGGCTGTCTATTCATTGCTTTTACAGCTGCACTTCTGATGATGTGATGAAGCGGCTGCCTCCTCTGATGAAGAAGCAGCCAGCCCCCCGTTGACATCATGGGACCAACTATGCTGCAGGGAAGAGACAGTTCCCTAGACAACACCGCTGGATTGTTAGGCTTGTGAGTATGTTTCTGGGGAACAACCCAGCTTTAGAGGTAAGAGGGGAGAGGGAAAAAATAGAGAGGGGAGTTGAGTTTCTTTTTAGGAATCAGCCTACTTTCCATACTATTTATTTAAGACCCATCACCTGTTAGCTAATTCATCAAGCATCTAAATGACTTACAGTTTGACGCCCTTAAAGCCAAGTTTGATCTGCCCAATACGCACTTGTTTCGTTTTCTTCAGCTCAGACATGCATTTAAGGCCCAATTTGGAGATATTGGTATCACCATGCAAACTAGTGATATGGAGTCTTTACTGAGAGAGGACACTTTAGACAAGGCCTTGTCTACAATATATAAACAGCTGTTGAGTGAGGGAGGGGATCTCCTGGCAAAGTGTAGGGCGGCGTGGGGTGAGGTGTTCCCCCAGATGGACAGGGATGACTGGGATGATGTATGGGACATTAATTTTACCAGATTGGTCTCTGCCAGGGACCATCTCATCCAATTTAAATTTCTGCATCGCATCTATCTTACGCCGGCTAGACTGGCCAAGATATTCCCTACACAGTCTCCTTGTTGCTGGTGGTGCAGTTCCCTCACGGCCGATTTCATGCATGTATTTTGGAATTGCTCATTCATCCAAGGGTTCTGGAGAGGGGTTGCCGACTGCATAGCTGGGGTGACCACCATCTAGTTACAGCCTTCAATTGAGGTATGCCTCTTGGGTCTGGTAGACAATCTAGCCCCAAGGAGAGCGATTCGGGCTCTGTTGACGATTCTCATATATTACGCCAGGAAACTGATAGTGTTATCATGGAAAAAGCCCAATCCGCCCACTGTGTCAGCATGGAAGGGGGTGGTGAATAGAGCTGTACCGCTGTACAAAGCTACGTATGATAGTAGGGGCGCACCTCAGAAGTTTGATAAAGTATGGGGTGGTTGGATGAATAGTGAACTTACGGTGGCGGATTGAGTGGCACCCATTATAAATGCACTTGCAGTAAGAGTTGATTATGGTTGTGATTATGTGACATTTCCAAACATCATATGACTGTGATTGAGTTAAAGTGACTTTCTAACTGTATTATTCCTGTTGATGGGTGGGGGTCTGGAGGGAGGGAGGGAGAGGGAGCCAATGCTGAAGATTTGTATTTAGTTTGTGTTTGGCCCATTGGGTCTGTTTGTTTTGTTAAAACTATAAATAAAACTTTTCAAAAAAAAAGCATCTAAATGACATTGAGATGAAAGGCCACTCCTGACCCAACTTTGCCAACTTTCCCATAGGTGTGCGCAGCCTATTGCATTAGGGTGTGCACCGTTAAGTGCAAACACACATGTGTGTATGTGTCTACATATATATGACCCTGGCACATTGATCAGCATGCTGGTACAGTGAAAGAGAAGAGCATAAACACTTCTCTTATGGCAGAGCCGGTAAGAGGGAGATCTTTCCCATGTTCCTGCTGCTACACAGAGTTATCACACTAATGCACATGGGGTGATTAGAGTGTGCCTGGGCACACCCGCTACACACTGTGCGCACGCCTATGAACTTTCGTATGTTAGACAATATACTTCACATGTCAGCTCTACAGCATCAAACTACTCACAGTACGCTTGTGGTTAAGCGACCTTTCCTTGCATGTTTATTATCTATTTGCTCCCCACCCGTAGAAATAAAGTTAACTCCTATGAGGTTATTTATACATTGCAACAACAGTGAAAGCCAGGTTAGTACCAGTAAAGTAGGAATATGCAGATTGTTAAAGGTACTAGCAGAGGGGTGCTGTTTTGGCAGTAAAGTATGTTTGCCTACAGGTTCCGGTGCTGGAAATCAAGCTCTGGTTGTTATCTCTTATCTGCACTCCACTGTAAAATATATATTTCCTGTTTTTTAAAACATCTGATCCCCAACACTTGTTTCATTTTCAGCTATTAATCCATGTTTGAAGAAGGTCTGTGATGCTGCAGCTTATTGCACATATGTGGGTCCTAATAAACACACATGTACATGCAAGGAGGGCTACAGAGGTGATGGTAATGTGTGTTTACCAATTGACCCCTGCCAGGAAAACTTTGGAGATTGCCCCACAGCATCATCGATTTGTAAATACGATGGACCAGGACAGGTAAGGTTGGATGAAATGTACAATAGAAAACATAGCTACACTAAAACATTTTACTTAAGACAGTAAACACATTTTTTTTGTTTTGATATAAAGTGAGTCTTTGCAATGACATCTGCCTCTCCTGATATAATGGCATAATCTTTCCAAAAACAACAGTTAGGGAGACAGCTTCCCATTTTCAAAGACACCATTTAAGGCCCAACTCCAGGCACAGCAAAAAAAAAAAAAACTACCTACTTGCCGTCTAGTGGTAGCATGAATAAATTGTAAAACTTACCTTATTCCTCGATCCAATATGGTCCCTTTAGCAGTGTGATTCGTCCTGTGAAGCCTCCTTCACATACAAGGCAGGGTTTATAGCCTTGCATCGTATATGATGATATAGAAGGACCACCCACAGTCCAGGGCCATGGGGAGAAAAGGAGAGCACTGGAGCCTGCCAGTGTGGGGAATGGGGATAATGGATTGATAAAAAAAAAGGAGCTTCTAAAATATGGTTAGTGGACGTTTATTAAAAATTAGCAACATGCTCATCAAGCCAACCTGTTTCGGGGGAATAGACTTAAGGACTGTTGCTGCATACTATTTGGTGGGAACAATTCCCATGAGTGGTTATGTTGGATCAAGGTTTCTGAATGGCAGGATTCCGGCTTTAGTTGTATAGACAGTAAGGCTAAAGCCCCATACACACGGTAGGACTTTTTGACAACAAGCTTCAAAATGAGCAAGTTTTCCAAAAAATCTGAGCGTGTGTACGCTCCATCGGACAAACTTTTTCGGTTTTCATCGGGCAAAAGTTCGCTCTGCAAACGGACAAACTTTTCGGCAACAAAAGTCCTACGGTGTAAAGTCCTATCGTGTGTACAGAAATCCATCGGACTTTTGTCCGAAGTACAAATACGCATGTCCAGAACCAATGTTAAAATCAACCAACAATAGCAGAAGTTGAACAAAGGGTGGCGGTAAAGAGTAGAAAAGAGCAGAAAAAACACGTGATGTTGGGAAAGTTTTGGGAGTTTGCAGAAAAGTCCTGCCGTGTGTATGCTATGGGTGTGCCCGGGCCAACTCCTTTCGGACAAAAATCCACGGAAAAGTTTGTTTGAAGTCCGACTGTGTGTGCGCTGCTTAAGGCAAGTAATACTGGCTTTTCCTTTACCATCTATATTTAATGAACAGTAAACCCTTGGGGGGGGGGGGGGTGCATTTAAATGGTAGTTTTTGTCTAATTCCCAGAGTTGAGATTTAAATACCCACCCAATGCACATGTATGTGATTATACAAAAAGGAAGCTTTGCACTGTATGACAAGCTTTGCTTCAAGGTAAGTCTTTTGTAGTGTTCTAGTATACAGTGCATACTAGCATATTATGCCTTTACCTTGCAGGTTTTTTTATTTTTTTTTTAAGCTTTACTACCGCTTTAACAAATCTGAACACAGCTCCTTTATATATGTGTAGCGGGTACTTACTTTCCCGTGTGCATTTTTTTAATTTAGCTGTGACCTCAGTGCTATGTTCCTTGCGGTTCACTAGGTGACGCTGTCACCGTAGCCGGGGGGGATGAATATCACTGTGTGCCGAGGTCCTTTTTGTCCTCTCTCGGCGGCGGTATGGTGGGGCGGGGAACCCGCCGAGCTTGCTGGGAGAGGAGATAAAGGGGCCGGCCATCTTGGTCACGGGGTCTTCGTCCCAAGCACCTTCAGCTTGCGGACGTGGTTTCGTGCCCGTCCTCTAGGAGGCCTCAGCCTAGAGGACCACCGGAGATCGTGTTCCACCCCAGGCACCTTCAGCCCTGGGATGAGGTACTTGCAAGAAGGTCCAGAGCTCAGTGCCCAACACTGAGTTCCGCGAGGGAAGGGTCCTAAGGCACTTCGGGATGGAGGCCTGAATCTGAGTAAGACGCAATGGACCGGGGAGAGCTCCTCACTCGAAGACCCGGTGCAGCATCTACCCAGGCCGGGCTTTAGGTAACACTACTCGCAAAGGAGGAATTACTGCTGTAAAAGCCATCCCAGCGCACACTGCAGCGACCGCGGAGGAGGTCGTTAAAAATCAACGGGAGAAATCCGAGGATGCTGACTCGGTCACCACTGTCTCACAGCATCCGCCACCGAAGAAGAGAACCAGCGTGGTGGCCCTGACCAGCGGTGGTGGCGGACCCTCTCACCAGCTTACGCCAGGCATAGACGGATCCGTTGACGAGTGTTCCGGACGTCCCGCTTCAAGTAAAGGCCGAGGTAAGCCGGGCAAAGAGACTTGGTGTATGGGCGGAGATGCCGGGAAGGCATGGCCCAGTATGTCCACGGGAGGTGTTAGCTCTGTCTCTACAACGGGCTACATTGAGTGTGCTACGGAGGAGTGTGATACTTCGGATCTGGAGTCGCTCTCTGATGTGGGAGATGACACAGCCATTGACGAACTGTTTGCAGAAAAGGGCTGGGACAAAGTGTCGCTAGCTTCGTTCCGAAGGCTTCGAGATTCACCCATGTCCACGGGGGAGAGTACGCCCCGGGTGGAGGCTCCAGCGCCTGAACAAGGGTCCTGTCCCCAGCCCACATCTGCATCTCCGGTGCCACCTGCATCAGGTACTGGGGAACAGAAGTTGATACTACGGGCACCTATGCCCCAACCAGAAGTGGTCAAGGCCCCTCGCCACCCGGACTCTATAGTTTTGCCCGGCGAAGGGGACAGAGCCACAATGCCTCCGCTGTCAAGGCTTCAGAGACTCTTCTGCCAGAAAGTCGCTGCTGACTATGGGTGGGAATATCCGTACCTCTCCAAGGAGCTACTCTACGAGGTGGAGGTGTGCCGAGAGCGCTGGTATAATGACTTTGTGTGGACCCACCTTAAGGTCCCACACGCCCGCAGGTATTTGACATGCTCTCCCAAGACATCTCAGCGGTTCAAAGACTGTAAGGCAGAGTGGATGTTGGGAAGACACATCCATGCAGATAAAGTGTTGATCCGACGCAAAGAAGGGGAAGATGTGGAGTACCATTTGGAGACCATGGACCGGCATTTGAAGCCTCTTGTCCTGCCGCATCCCCGCTTCTACCTCTGAGGAGAAAGAGACTCCATTTGTTTGCTTTATTTCAAAAGGACCTTGCACCCCCTGAACTTTGCTGTTTGACTTTCTTGTTGGTGCTATCATCAGTGTTTGCCCCGCAAGAGGGGTGCTTGTGTCATTCCAAGGAAGAACTGTTCCAGTTGTTGTTCTTTCCTCTCCGGTGAGAAGTTGCAGACTTTGGGGTAGATAGGGCCCGGAATCAAGCAGCAAGAAAATAAAAGATGGTTCAACGGGTGCAGTTACCGCGAGGCTGTCACCAGGTGGCAGTCTTGTGCAATGTTACACATTGTACACACTCACACTGGAGGAAAAGATATTTCTCTTCGGAGGAGTTTCTTTTTCTCTCACACACACACATGTGTCAGGGTTTTATTGTTTCTTTCTCTTCCCTCTGCAGGAGAGCGTCCAGTCAAGATTATGGAACCTGGGGTGGTTCTTAGTTAGGATGGGAGGGAAAAGTATAATGTTGGAATGTGATTTTATGTTTTAAATGTTGTCTTTCACTCCACTTTTGTTGCAGGGGCTCAGACACAAACTTCGCTGTTAGGATAGCTTCCTGAAAATTTTTTGTTTTTTTTTAATTGTTAGTTGGTTT
The DNA here is from genome assembly GCA_029206835.1 of Rana muscosa. Lineage (NCBI taxonomy): Eukaryota > Metazoa > Chordata > Amphibia > Anura > Ranidae > Rana > Rana muscosa. Next base: position 827,460,497 of record CM055118.1, on the reverse strand, counting down.
CTGGATTGGATTGTGTCAGCCGTTGAGGGCGTGATTCACTCCAGACACTGGGGTCCAGTGTCAAAAGACAGAGGGGAGAGTGTAGCGGGTACTTACTTTCCCGGGTGCATTTTTTTAATTTAGCTGTGACCTCAGTGCTATGTGCCTTGCGGTTCACTAGGTGACGCTGTCACCGTGGCCGGGGGGGATGAATATCACTGTGTGCCGAGGTCCTTTTTGTCCTCTCTCGGCGGCGGTATGGTGGGGCGGGGAACCCGCCGGGCTTGCTGGGAGAGGAGATAAAGGGGCCGGCCATCTTGGTCACGGGGTCTTCGTCCCAAGCACCTTCAGCTTGCGGACGTGGGTTCGTGCCCGTCCTCTAGGAGGCCTCGGCCTAGAGGACCACCGGAGATCGTGTCCCACCCCAGGCACCTTCAGCCCTGGGATGAGGTACTTGCAAGAAGGTCCGGAGCTCAGTGCCCAACACTGAGTTCCGCGAGGGAAGGGTCCTAAGGCACTTCGGGATGGAGGCCTGAATCTGAGTAGGACGCAATGGACCGGGGAGAGCTCCTCACTCGAAGACCCGGTGCAGCAGACTGCCGGTGACGGGTGAGTCTCTTGTCGGAGACCGTCCAGAAGGATCCCCTTTACCTCGTGCGGAGACCATATCCCACTCTCCAGGAGGAGAGTGGAGGACCGAATTTGTGTCTGGGCCTATTCACACTCACACCTCCTTTTCTGTTCTATCTATCAAGGGAGTCCCTGTATGGTGTGTTCTAATAAAGGAGTGTTGGACTTTAATGGTGTGAGGCTCAATTTCTGGCGGACGAAGTTCATGGTGACTCTTGGAGGGAGGATCCGGGTGCACAACACAGACCCGAAGGTAAATGAGACATTGCTGATACCACCGGTATTCTACACGTGGTGGAGGCTAGGCGTAGCCCACCCGCTCTCTCTCTCTCCACCCTGCCAGATACCCCTAGACAAGAGACAGTGCGAGCCGCACGGAGAGAGGAGAGGGGCAGGCGCTACATATGTATATGTTTGCAAACGTGCATAAATATAAGGAGTTTACATGATATTACATGTATTTTTTCACATTGGATGTTTCTGCCATATTTTGTCAGCAAAATCCAGCATAGATATGAGCAGTTTAATTACACCCATGCACATGCTCCCTTATTCATACTTCAAGGCCATTAGATGTGTACAGAACTACTAGTATACCAGTTGTGTCACCTTGTCTGACCTGCAATTCTGAAGAAGTTACAGTTACTTTGATGAAGCATGAAAGCGACATTTAGGCATTATAATAAGTTATTGTAGTGATTATATTCAGGCATTCTGATCATTTATATCAGTGCAGATCACATTTACAGACAGAAATAACATTCAGGTGTAAGGAAATGTCTTAACCTTTGGCAGGAGAACAAAGATCCAGTTGTCTGGATTTCTTCTATCGTTTGATTAGTTTAAGTAATATATGTCATTATGTTTCATGACAAAACTGCATTCCCATATATGGCTATGTATCCCAGGCTAAACACAGTATTCAGTTCAATCCCTGGCTTTCCCAATCAACTCTTCTCTCTGTTATTAAACGTGGTGGTTCATTTTCTTAAACATATTCTATAAGTGTCGGTTCACACAGGGGCAACCCGACTTACAGCACGACTTTGCAAGGCGATTTGGAGGCGACTTTGAGCAACTTACAACGTGACTTAAAGTTGCCTCCAGGACAGGCGACTTTGGCTGTGGCCAATCACAGAATAATCAGCTCTGTGGGAGGGGTTTACCTGGGTAAATTATTTTCTTTTTCCTGTAAAGTGGCTTTAATATAGATGGAGATCCGCCTTGGAGGCAACTTCTATTGAAATCTATGGGTGCAAGTTGCCTAGAAGTCGCCTTGAAGTAGTACAGGAACCTTTTCTGAAGTCGGAGCAACTTCAGTAGTGTACATTAAAGGGGTGTTCCAGACAACCCCGGGCAAAAAAATAATAATTAAAAGCCAGCAGCTACACATACTGCAGCTGCTGGCTTTTATTAAATGGAGACTTACCTGTCCTGGTGTCCCTCGATGTCGGCACCGCAGCTGATGTTTCACATCAGCTGTCGGTGCTTCCATCGCCATTGCGGGTAAGGGAACCCGGCAGTGAAGACTTTCGGCTTCACGCCGGGAACCCTACTGCGCATGCGCGAGGCCCCGCTCCTCTCTCCTATTAGCCCAGCGGCCAGGGGAGGAGGAGGAGGGAGCCTCGCGCGACTTCACCGCCGCGGCCGGAATCCAGTACGTGGGTAAGGATACCTGTCTTTGACAGGTATCCTGTCCCCCCTCCCCCCCGAAAGGTGCCAATTGTGGCACCGGAGGGGGGAGGAATCCGATGAGCGGAAGTTCCACTTTAGGGTGGAGCTCCGCTTTAAGACAGCTCTCATTTACTTCTATGGCATTTCTTATGTCAAGCAACTTTGGGGAACTTGAGGACTTACAAGTCGGATCCCAAGTTGCTGTGGCGTGAACACTTAGGGTCTAAACAAATGTAACGCATGCTGCTTGTTTTCTCATTTTCAAATCAAATTTATTAGATTGCTTGTGCAAACATTTTAGTGCGGTTTGCATGGTATATGCATGTGACCTAGGAATCTACCTTACCAACCTTTCAGTGTCCTCCACCCCTCTCTGCCAATTCCTCCACTGGCTTCAACTCACCCAACAAATACAATTTAAAGTACTAACAACAATCATTTACAAAGCCATCCACAACTTTTCCCCCAACTACATCACTAACCTAGTCTCAAAATACCAACCAAGCCGCTCTCTTCAGTCCTCCCAAGACCTCCTGCTCTCTAGCTCCCTTGTCACCTCCTCCCATGCTTGCCTCCATGATTTCTCCAGAGCTTCTCCCATCCTTTGGAACTCCCTACCCCAATCTGTCCGACTGTCCCCTAATCTATCCATCTATAGACGATCCCTAAAAACCTTTCCCTTTAAAAACGCCTTTCCTGCTTCTAACTAATACAATGTTCTACTTTCGCAATCAGATCATTCCCCACAGCTATAACCCTTTGTATCAATTGACCCTTCCTCTTAGATTGTAAGCTCTATCGAACAGGGCCCTCTAATTCCTCTTGTACCAAATTGTAATGTAACTGCCTTCATTTTGTTAAGCGCTGCGCAAACTGTTGGCGCTATATAAATCCTGTATAATAATATATATTTTTTAAATACTGTACAGTTATAGTCAGTTGTATAGTTCAGATATATGTGTGTAGCACCCTCCTAGTTAGGTTGTTTGATAAATTTTGATTTTAGTTCCTGCTGTAATCAGGGGAGCAGTAACTGTCTGGTCTGGTCTGTTCAGGGCTTCACAGGCTGGGAGTTTGATTTATTCCTCCTTCCAGAAAGAAGTTTCTGGAATTTAGGGAGGGATAATTAAAAGGCCGGCGTTTATATTGAGCAGGGCCTAGCTAATCCCTGGGGGTTTGCACAGTTGGTGGCTCAGATGATGTTAAATAGTCTGGAGCCCTAAGGAGATTGTCTTTTTCCCTCCTGAGGGAATGTGTCTGTGAGCTGAGAGGAGGGGGCTGCTTGCTCCTGGCACCCTTTGGACTGGATGCTGGGTTACTTTAAAAGAGGCTGCACCTATGGACTGGTCTTGTTCCAGGATTCTGTGAGTAGAACTTCCTTTCTGTGCATGAAGCTACTTCATGTTCTCCAGGCATGAACCCCCAGATGTTTTGGAACTACATTTCCCATGATGCTCAACTACACTGCAGAGTGCATGAGCATCATGGGAAATTTAGTTCCAAAACATCTGGGGTGCCAAGGTTCGCCATCTCTGCGATAGACTGTTCCAGTCCAGCTATACCCGTCCTGCAAGCTATCTCATGGTCCCCAGCTGTGAGATGTTAACTATTCTGCCAAATACCTCATGTTGTGAGCCAATAGACTGTTCTGAAAACATGGTCTGCAGTTGTGAGGGAAAGACCATGTTATTGCTTCTTTGAGAGAGAAGTGTCCTATGCAGAATTGTGCTCAAGTGTTTTGGAGTATCTCATTCCCCATTGTCCTCCTCCTGTTACAAGTTTCTTCAACAATAAATGCTAAAAAGACAGATTGCTAGATCGTTTACTGAGTCAGAGTGAATGGGCTGTTGCTGTGTGCCTGGCTGCCTTGACACTGTTTGAGGAATAACTTGTTAAAATCTACTACGACCCCTTTGGGGGTTGCGATACATGTGGTTAAAGGTAAAGCCCTGTGAGCTTATTCAAACTAATACATAAAACTGATTGGGTGCCCATTATACAGAGTGCAATGACTAAAACAGTCCTAGGACACATTGGGTGTTGATATACCAATGGCAAATAGGCTTTTTACTTTGTAAGGGAAGTTGCACTTTGCAAAGAAATTTGCACCAAAGCTTAGAAAATAAGGTGAAAAAAAACAACAAATAAAAAAATCAACAAATAAAAACAACAAATAAACATAATTTTTGCTTGCACATGATAAGATGATGAAAGTCTGCAGGGCTTCACCTCATCCACTAAGCTCCTGGGTAACTTCCCTGGAAAAGTCAACAGTCTATCACCACATGAAAGCTACAATTTGATGCAGATACAACAGGGAAAACTGAAAAATTGGATCATATTCCTAAAGAACCATACTGTATAATGTGCTATGCTTATTTTCCACCCGGCTTAACTAAATTTTGTAAGCTCTGCTTTGAACACCTTCCATGCTCTATGCAAATACAGATGACTTCAAGCAAATATGCTCAGGCTGGTTCTTTTCTTTTCACTTGAATTGTATTGGTTCTTCAAAAAAAAAAAAAAGTACATTCTGAGCATGAAATGTAGAAGTGTACATAGTGGAATACAGAGATCTTACAATATACAAAATATAAGTATTTAAAGCCAAGAATTACTTTTTATATTGTGTGTAAAAGCCAGTAGGAATAGTCTGATGGTAGCAGTGAGCCAGGGGTGGGGAAAAAGGGACCAACAAAAAGAAGGAAAGGGGGTAAGTAGCTTCAGACTTGACTGTACTTAAGGGGCCCGGGATTTGCGCTCAGATTGGTTCTAAGTCACTTATATCACTTACATGGAAGATAATTGACTTAAAGTGGTTGTAAAGGCAAAAGTTTTTTTTATCTTAATGCATTTTATGCATTAAGATAAAAAGCCTTCTGTGTGCAGCAGCCCCCCCCCCCCCAATACTTACCTGAGCCCCATATCTATCCAGCGATGTCCACGAGTGCCTCGGCCGTCCGGCACTCTCCCTGCTGATTGGTTGAGACCAAGCAGCAGTGCCATTGGCTCCGCTGCCGTCAAACTCAGTTAGCCAATCAGGAGAGAGGGGGGGTGGGGCCGAACCGCAGCTCTGTGTCTGAATGGAAACTTGGAGCTGCAGCTCGGCTCAGGTGCCCCCACAGCAAGCTGCTTGCTGTGGGGGCACTCAACAGGAGCTCCAGCCAGGGACCCAAGAAGAGGAGGTGAGTATAATATGTTTGTTATTTTAATAGAAAAAAAAAAAAAAAAGACTTTACAATCACTTTAAAGGGTCATTCCACACAAAAATTGATAATCCAGGTTTTGGTAAATGCTGGAAAGATAAGCCACATGACATTTTTTAATATTGTCTGGGATCTCCTTTGGATCTGCACACTTGCTGGGCTTTGACCATTATGAGTGGCCCCGCTGTCCTTTTTGGCTTTCCTTTTTATTTTATATTATGGAGAGTGCAGTTGGAGAAACTGGAACTTATAAAGATAGATGAGAACATGCAGGAAGTCCAAAATAATACCAAGGAGATCTTGCTGTTGGAGTACCCAAGAAATATAAAGGCCCCTACATGTGATCTTCCGACAACAATGGTCCGACGGATGTGTTTTGTCGGACAATCCGACCGTCTGTATGCTCCATCGGACAATTGTTGTCGGAATTTCCGACAACAAATGTTGGCTGTGCATGCTCTCAAATTGTTCGACAACAAATGTGTTTCGTCGGATTATCCGATCGTGTGTACACAAATCAGTCCGACTAAGATCCAAAGTACAAACACGCATGCTCCGAACCAATGCTAAACTTTAGACAACAATAGCAGAAGTTGCCCAAAGGGTGGCGGTAAAGAGCTGAAAAAACACGTGGTTTGGTAAATGTTGGCTGAAAATGTTCTGCCGTGTGTATGCATACCAAGTTCACGGAAAACGCCCTTTGGGCAAAAATCCACGGAAAAGTCCAATGGAAGTCCGATCGTGTGTACGAGGCTTATGAAGCCAGGGCCCAACTCAACCCACCAGGCTCCACTTAGCACTGCAAATATGAAAGTAAAGAATGATCGATCACATCTATATTATAAGAAACACAGTTAATGCATGTTCATCCACCAAAAAACAAACAAATCCAGTTTGACAGAAGAATTAAAGTGCTTTTAAAGCTAAGCCTTCTTTTCTCATTAAGCTAACTAACTAGCTAGCTAACAGAGGGGAGCCGATCATGTGACCAGACCATAGTGGCCTGAGATAGACATGTGTCTTCTACAGGGTATTTAGTGTAGGTGTTAGAAGGGGGAGGGGGAATTAAAAATTAGATTTATCCCAGAGTTCTACTTTAAGAATCATTATTGTTTGTCGATTCTGAGCAATCATATTTGTTTTTCAGTCTCACTGTGAATGTAAAGAAGGCTACAGTAACTTTCAGCTTGGAATTGGATGTCATTTGACCGATATATGTGCCACTAAAAACACATGCAGTAAAAATGCCAACTGCACTACCATCTCCCCTGGGCAGATTGAGTAAGTGACAATGACTAATAATATTCTAAACTCATATAGTTTTATCAACTATAAGTATGTACAGTGTAATATAAATGTTCATGATCTCATTTTTGCAGATGCACATGCAAGAAGGGGTATGTTGGTGACGGACTTGTTTGCTATGGAAACATTTTAGAGCGTATGAAAGAAATTAATAAAGAACCAGGACAATGGCAAGGAAAGCTATCTGCTGCCATCACATTGTTTGGTAAATTTTTACTTCTGTTTTGTTTCTCAAGCACTGATGTCCAACATTTTCATTTGAAGGGAAAACATTCCAATAATGCATGTTGGAACTTATTCTAAGACGCTTTTAGGGCTGGTCCACACCGGATGCAGTCCAGTGCATTTTTCATCTGCCTCAAAAACGCATGCACAGTGTTTTCCATGTATTCCAATGGCCCTAGTTCACACCAGTGCAGTCAGTTCTGGTGTAGTCAACAACAGTAGAACATGCTGAATTTTTTTTGTATAGGACTGCAGCAAAGCGCATGTAAAAGCATCAGAGCCCAGGGAAATGCACCTGAATGCATATTGTCTTGGGATTTTTCCCAAGTGTATCAAAATAAAAAAAATAGGAAAAATATGCACTGAAATGCATTGAAAATGTGTCGAAAATGCTTGTAAACATATACAAAAAACGCAAACCCAGAGCGCAGAAATTGTGCTGTGAACAAGCCTTTACTGCAGTGATTGACCTGTGAGACACACAGGGTGCGTCAATTGTTTTTAGTGCTTTTCATCCAATCACCCATACTTTTGTACAAGATTTTGTTGAAGCGCTCAATTGCATTTTTCTAATAAAAAAAAAAAAAAGCCTCCAAAAATGATCCATACACATGTGCTACTTTATGGCCTTGTAACCTATTCTCATTAAATAATTTCTTATGACGTAGAAATTTCGCTATACGCTACGCGTAATCCATGTCTGCTATGCTAATAAAGCGCCCTTTCAGCCTTTTGGTATAAACACTGGAGTAAACTGTTAGCACAAAAGACTAGTGCATAACAAATGGCCAAAGAATAGATCTAAAAAAGTCCAGTCACAGTTCTTTTTAGTCCATTTGCTGGTATGTGATAACCAACCCTGTAAAAAGGGGGGGAAGAGGGAGCGATGAAAGGATGGTGGGCGGCAGCTGTCCTCAGAGAAAGTCAGCTCTGCAAGGGAAAGACAGGGGAACAAAACAGGAAGCGCCACCTAAGTGCAATATTTTAGTCAAAATGTATTGGAGACAAAGGAAATGCACTTACAAACACGCTGGTTCTGGCCGGCTTCCTGGTGGCCACAGGATGGAAGTTCTACACTGCCCTGCCTACCCGTGAGCCTGGATGCACCCGAGACCGGACCGCACCGCAAATTCCACACACAGATGAGCCAGTTTTTTACATTTGTTTGTAAGTGCATTTCCTTTGTCTCCAATAAATTGTGACTAAAATATTGCACTTAGGTGGCGCTTCCTGTTTTGTTCCCCAGCCTTTTGGTATAATGCATTTTAGTACAACCCTGTTTCTCGTTTCTTCCCAAGTAAACAGACATGACCACCGCTTAGCTCCACAGCCAGACTTGTTTCTGGAGAACCTGTGTTTTTTTATTTATAGTACTTAACAATAGAGGCTTGATATCTTCACAATCGGCCAATCAAGCACAGGCATTCCTTCAAACAGGAGGAGTTATACAAATCTCAACCAATGAACAATGACTAGGGGAGTCTATGGGTGTGTCTGGGCAGGGGCAGTGTGTATGATTTCCTGCCCCCTGTACCTGTAAGCCATGCTCTCCAGTAAGACAAAAGAAGGCACATGGCTGGCCTTGACATCATAAACGCTGTCCCCGACTATAACGCACCCAAAGACTCCCGTTTTTACCATTGGCGTGAATCCTTATTCTGCATTGGTCAGAGAACAAAGCATACCTGGATTATTCTAAAATTCCTGAGGATGGGAGATTATCTGCAGGGACACGCCATAGCCTCTCCAAGTGCTGATCAGACACACAGAGCGACATAAGCATACATCCCCCCCATAACCGATAATGTCTTCGCAAATTGAACACATCCCCCCCCCCCCCGACGATCGTCTGTGCATTGCACAGGGGCCCTTCGCTGGCGGACATATCCCCACTCTGCAAACACTTCTCTGCATCCTCAAGCAGCTTTCCACTACCAAAACGGGTCTCAACCAGTGTCAGTCTGCCCCAGTCCGCTCTTTAGAGTGTGCTGCAGGAGAACTAACACTGGGAAACACTATGACAATACATATTAAATACATCCTAATAAAATTTCCACAACACTTACTATGTTTTTCTGACTCTGTGAGCTCCTGAACTGTGCTGAGCCGTGCACATTAGCTGCATACTCCAATAGTCTCTAATATAGCTCAGGAGCAAGCAAGAGTGAGTGGCCACGTTCCTACTAACTGTGGGACCATGGAAAACAAATACAGCCACCCTCTAATTAGCAGTCGGATCACAGCAAAAAAAAAAAAAAAGAAGAAGAAATTTGGAGATTTGGAGGAGACTGTTAGTTAGGAAGGCATACATGAACAGAACTCTAATTGTTTAAAAAACAGAGTTTAGCGGTACTATAGTACAATGACTTTGATCTACTAAATGAGTAGTTTGCGTTCAAAGAGGTGAAATTAACTTTTCAAAAAATATCTTATCACATGCAAGGAACAATACAAAAATAATATTTTTGCCCACAAATGATTGGATGAATGAAATCAGCACAACTTCAAATGAATTCACTAAACTAAGAAAAAACGTAACTTAGCTGAGTGAATGAGCTAAAATTGTGCTGACTTCATTTGTCCATTCATGTGAAAGCAAAAATCGTGTTTGTTTTTTTTTTCTATTCCCCTGTACTTTTTTGGGTATTTTTTGCAAATTGAATTTTCGCTTCATTTCATCTCATTCATAGTGATCATGTTCTACTGCTTTCAAAAGAAGGAACTGTGAAACTCTTTGCTTATTCAAATCCTTACATGAAATACTGTAAGACCCCATTCACACAGGGGCGACTCGTCAGGCGACTCAGCCGCCTGACAAGTCGCGTCCCGTTCTGTACAATGGAACCGTTCTAATAGGAGCGACTCAAGTCGCTCCGACTTAGAAAAAGGTTCCTACTTCAAAACGACTTCAGGCGACTTCCATTGACTTCAATACAGAAGTCATTTTGCAAGTCACCTTTGAAGTCGTGTTAGGATCGCCCGGCAGAGTCGCGGGACAAGTTGTGCCGCCCCTGTGTGAATGAGCACTCAATATATATTTTAGCAGTTTGTAAAACTGCAAAAAATGACCAAAGGGAAACCAAACAGGGACTTATTTGTCTTGCTCCTGCAGAGTCCTAAATGGGTCTGTCTTCTAGGGATTCATGAGGATGAGCAACGGCCCTACCATACCAAACTGTTAATCTCATACCTCCTATATTACGCAAAAAAAGAAAATCCTCCTTAAGTGGACCTCCTCATCTCCCCCTGTGGTGTCCTTCTGGGAAGCGATGTTAGATGCTGCTTTACCTATGTATAGACTTACGTATATTAATTGCGGTTGTTTCAGGAAGTATCAGAAAGTTTGGTCTTCTTGAACTTCAAGTTGACCGTTGCTGCCTAGCTCCGTCTTTTTTATTGTTGTTAGACAAACTGACTAATAGTTTACCAGCTATTATTATGCTGGCCATACACGGGTCGAATTTTGAAAGAATTTTCTTTCGAAAATCTTATCAAAGAATTTTCGTTCGTATTTCGCACCATTAGTGGGCTGCAGCAACAGCCGATTTCTGTGTGGCCATCGAATTTTAATAATCAGACATGTTGGAAATTTTTTGAAAAAACTAAAGATTTTCTAATCAATGATTAGAAAAAGAAATGTGCATGTGCAAGAAAAGAAAATTCCCAGAAAGAATAGAAGATTCCCAGACACGAGAATTCTTTTCTGTAGGAACATGAGGTGAAATTGAAGGTTTGGTTGGTCGAATTTCGAAATCAATGGTGGCACCATCGGATCACAAAACGCACAAATTTTCTGATTTTCAAAAGAAAATTCTTTCTAAATTCAACCCGTGTATGGCCAGCATTATTCTGGTTCTCATGTACATGTGTCGGTTTTCATATCTTATTGTAACATTTTTACTTCCGTTCAAATAAGGGGTAAATGCATCATGGCTGTGTACTGTTGGGTCTTGTTGACTTGTATTCAACTGTCACTCGGATATGGCATTGCACTCTGTTTATGGGCATAATTATGCTGTATTGTTTTGTTTGTTATATAAATAATAAAGCACTCCTGACTCGTAAAACAATAATGGGTCTGTCTTCTAGGCAGGCATTAAATTGGCTACTATGCATCATAATCTAGGCATTAGATGCCATGGTAGAGATGATATAACGTTTGTTCTTATAAAAAAAAGTCATACATGTATTTGACCTGTTGCTGTTTACCTATAGATGCTTATTCTTGGCAACTATCTTCACTGGGGCCGTTCACTGTCTTGGTACCTATAAACAGAGGGATCAAAGCAAGAGATGTGAGTATTTAAAAAAAATATCCTATTACCTTAATTCAAAAACCTTATACTGTATAGCAATGAATTTGCACATCAAGTGAATAAGTGATTTTTTTATACACCTAAATATATGCATAGATATTTGTTGTACCTGCAGGAAATCATACAATTCAGAAGTCACTATTGACCGGATTCTCCTGATTCAGCAATTACTAATCACAATACATAACATATGACACACTGGGGTTGACATTGACTAAAACTGAAAAGTGCAAAATCTGGTGCAGCTCTGCGTAGAAAGTTTGAAACCAATCAGCTTCCAGGTTTTATTGTCAAAGCTTAATTGAACAGTCTGAGATTAGAATCTGATTGGCTTCTATGCACAGCTGCACTAGATTTTCCACTCTCCAGTTTTAGTAACTCAAGCCACTGAGATAATTTTTGATAATATTAAAGTTATAGTAATCATAGCAGGTAATGCTGCCACTAAAGCGTAGAAGCAAACATTTTAATATACGGTACATCTGATATTTTGCGGGTTGAATATAATTTAACAGGAATATTTGATAAATACATAAAGCAGACCTTCAGGCAGAAATAGGAAACACTAGTTAACGCCTTGATATTGGTATCTGTAATCCCCCGCACATCACATCGGGAGATGCTGCGCCAGCACTAAGAGTCTGTCAAGCTGTGCTACGTACATGTGGTCATAGGAGATGAAAGCAGAATGATCAGAGTGCTGACCTTATCTGTGTACTGCTTCTCCTTTACAGCAGTCTGCAAGTTTGTTGTTCACTGAACTTTTCTGACACTGCAATGGAGGTCAATGATCTGACTATGCTGACTGGCAGAACTGCCTAGATCACAGGAATCAAAAATGTAGTGGTAGAGGGTGCTGTACACGGATTTTCACAGGTTATCCAAATGTGAACAAAGTCATTGCTTGAGCCCAATTGGCCTGTATTTGGCAGCTTACCATATAGACATCGACTTCCCACAGGAGAGGACATTCATCCGAGCTGAGAAATCTGAGCGCTATAGGTCAAAGAGAGAGAGTCAAATAAAAAATTCTTTAGAGTTCAAAGTCTCTATTGTTCAACTGATTACAAAAAGCAGGGCAAAACGCAACCAACGCATTTCAGGGGCCACACAATCCCCATTCATCAGGGCTGGAGGAAAAGTTTAAAATAACAAACATAAAAATTAGATGGTGATAAAGCACAGTTGCTACTAAAAATACACATGTATAAAAGAAAAATAAACAAATTAATACAAGATGTCTAGTATGCTTACAAAACATATCTTTAGAATCAGACTACCACACAGCTTAACTATATAAAAATAATAATATAAGTGTAGTGGTACCCCCATAGGGGCTGCTGAGTGTTGTGGTCCGTCTCTCACCCTGCACAGCCAGGAACACAGTTCTCATACACCCTCAGGCAGAAAACCAGTCCTTGAACTTAATGTATTTTTTTGGGGACATAAACTTGGATGGGGATTGGGGAGATATGGGATGCCCACTTGATTGAAAAAATAATGGACAACAAATTTCAAAGTTGAGGGGGGGTGTGCTACCGCGGGACATCATTGGCATTTTTTTTCAGGGCACCAAGTTGTTCAGCGGCGGGGGGGGTGCTTCCGCGGGACAAGTACACCAAGTTGTTGATCGTGGGGGGGCTATCGTGGGACATTGACGCCGTTCGCGGGAGGGGGGGGCGCCCGTTCACGGGAGGGGGGGCGTTGATCGCACAATATTACAGTAGATATGCGGGGGGATGTCTTACCTCCCCCTCCCGTGTGCTGCCTCCTTGAGTCCTCTGGCTCCTATTTCTGCTGTGCTGCCCTCTGCTGCCCTCTGCTGGGGCCCCAGGACAACTCGGGGCCCCAAGCAGCTGCTTGGTTTGCCTGTCCTGTTCCGACGGCCCTGTCTGCACTTCCAGCTCCAGCACATCACTTGGTTACACTTCCTCACTTCCAGGACAGGCTAGCACTGAAATGCAGGACTGACACTTGGTCAGCCAGGCCCTAGCAAATGCCCTTTGCAGGCAGAGACTGCGGGTCCCTTTGGTGGAGCAAAAATGTAGGTAGTCCTAGTGCTAGCTGTCCCTGTGGCTACTGATCCCAGTTCCACATCTTAAGGCCCTGCCAGCCCTCCTGGCTGCAGCTGCCTCTTTTCACTGCCTGTGACACCACAGTCCACTCCACTGGTTCTGCACCCATCCCAGACTGCACTCTCCCAGTCCTCTCAGGTGGGCCTCCCCAGTCCTTCATGACTGTGTGTCACTCACCAGCCCTCCTGGCTGTGACCTGTTGTTCTTCCCTGGAGACTTGCCTGGCAGTGCTCTCCTGCTGTCCTCTCCTTGCCCCGTTCCTCCTGGCAAAGACACTTCCTTGGGTTGTGAGAAAGTCCAGCATGTTCTGGAAAGAAGTGGGAGGTCTCAGTAATGCTGCCTGTGAGTCACCCAGCTCTGCCTGAGTTACTCCCAACCCAGATAAAAACACACACAGGCTTGGCTGCCTGCCAAGCCTGCTTACCTTTTCCTAACCTAACCAAAAAAAAACTATCTGTACAATCTAGCAACTGAGAGGGTGCTACATAAGGAAGCCCCATTTTACATTAAAAAAAAAACAGATTAAATGGGATGCATACACAGGTAATGGTCATTCTAAGATGAATGAAGACTTCCAAGAATGTCTGAACATAATTTTGATTTTGCAGATAAATCAGCTCCCTTATTTATTTTTGCTGTCTATTTAGCTGCCTCTCTGGAGTTCAGCTTTAAGATAAATTAATTTACTATCCATGTTGGGTTGTAATGATGACACTATGATGCAGTTATATGGATTTTAAATAAATGGGTTTTCAGGATGACTTGTAAAAAGTTTTGTAAAGTCAGGTTGGTGGACTTACTAGTCATTTTGCCTTCTTTTCCCGAAAATAATATTAATAGATCTATATGTTGTTGAGTTACAGAAAATAGTTTCATGTAGCTCTAAAACCAGTTTTGCTTTTCTTTTCCAGATAAAAAACCTTATTGCGAACAAAGAGAATATGCTGTACTTTATCAAGCTGCACATGATTGCTGGCCAGCTGAATGCTGAAGATTTTAACACCACAGATTTAATTTATACACTGACTGGAAAATCAGGGGAAGTGTCTGCTGGAGAGGCGGTAAGATTTTGTTAGAATGGCCATAGACTGGCGAATAATTGCTTAGGAACAGATGGTCAGGATCATGATTAGGAGTAAAAGATCAACCTATTGTTTACCAATGTCACTGCCAAGTGATTATTGTGATGGGTTCAGTGCTCAGGTAACGTATAATAATAGGCAGATATTTACCAATCCATTGGAGCTATCAGCCTGTCTGTGACCACCCCACAGGTAGCCATAGACTGGGAGATCTTATTGGTGACTGCATGACATGCCTCTGCTTGGATTTTTGTTTTTTCTCCAGGCAGGCGCTTGAATACGTAACTTAAAGTGGTTGTATATCTGAGACATGAAATATGAGCAAATCATATCCCTCTATAGTTTGTACTTGTCTGAATGAAGAGCACTACGTGTAATTTCTGTCTATTGCTTCATTCCCCTGCAATCAGCATGAATCACTTCTTACAAGTTTTCCTGACACCAAGAGAAAGATGGTGACAGGAGATGTCAATCAGATGTCAGAGCTCTCCTCACTGAGCTCTGCAGAGTGTAATTTTAGCTCTCGGCCCTCTTTTTTCTAAACTCACAGACAAGCTATATAAATTCTGCACTTTGAATGGATGTAGAGAAGAAAGTGTTGCAGATAGACAGGTACAACTTATGTAGGAGGATCTCTGTGTATCACCTGAGTTCAGTCACTTCACTGGGTATATGTA
Organism: Rana muscosa; assembly: GCA_029206835.1. Lineage (NCBI taxonomy): Eukaryota > Metazoa > Chordata > Amphibia > Anura > Ranidae > Rana > Rana muscosa. Next base: position 827,445,328 of record CM055118.1, on the reverse strand, counting down.
AGGGTTTACAACCAATTTTAATTAAACTTGTACTGAGGAAATATATATGCTGCCCATGCTGAGCTCTCCTTCTGAAGTTACCTAGGTGTTACACTAATCCAATGGCTTCAATATTTGGTGAGCCACTGACCTGAAACAAGTATGAATATCAAGAGTTCTGACTGCCCTCTGACTTTCTAATTGGTGCTCTGTTTCCAAGTAATGCCGCGTACACACGATCGGTTTTTCTGATGAAAAAAGACCGATGGACTTTTTTCATCGGACGAACCGATCGTGTGTGGGCCCCATCGGTCTTTTTTCCATCGGTATAAAAAAATAGAACATGTTTTAAATTTTACAGATAGAAAAAAAAACGATAGCAAATTCCGATCGTCTGTGGGGAACTCCATCGGACAAAAAACCCACGCATGCTCAGAATCAAGTCAATGCATGCTCAGAAGCATTGAACTTCATTTTTCTCGGCTCTTCGGAGTGTTTTACGTCACAGTGTTTGGAACGGTTGTATTTTTGACTGATGGTGTGTAGGCAAGACTGATGGAAGTCAGCTTCATTGGATTTCCGATGGAAAAATCCATCGGATTAGAATCCATCGGAAATCCAATCGTGTGTACAGGGCATTAGAGTCAACCAGAGGCAGCCAGGCAGCTAGCATTTTTAGAAGATGGCTATCAGTGGTAGCCCCTATTTACTCTCAGTGCAGGTTTCCTAATATGCTGTTGTTTTCCTTCCCCTACTTCAGCTTGTTGCTTCCCACAAGCAAAATTACTATTTATTATTTTTGTAAATTCTAGGATAATGAGCTTAAAATAAGGATTCGTGGAAGCAAAAAAAGAGGCACGTTTCTAGCAAAAAATTTAATAGCATCCAATGGAATCATACACATTATTGACAAAGCCATGGATTTTGTGGAACCAACTCTGGAAAGCAACACAAAAGTAAGTTAAAAGTTATTTGTTTGAGTTTGTGGTCACGGCTTCATTGTTACCAAACCCTATAATTTCATGTAGTAATATGCCTCATGATGATAGAAGAAAAAAAGGCCTTATAAGCCAATTTACATTTATTTTATTCATATATACAACATGAACATTTTCTAACATTTGTAAAACTAACAGACTGCTTTCCATAAAAATAAAAAAATTTGATTCAAAATCCAATAAAAGTTAGCATCCTTTTTGCCCACAACTGCTCACCAACAGCAAAAGTATAAAATATACATTCATACTTTTAATTCTACTACCTATTTTTTCAGGAAACAATCATGGAAATCCTGCTAGAAAATGGTAGATACAATCGTTTCAGGTCTCTGTTGGAGGTGAGTTTTTTTCCCTCTCTACTTTCTCCTTCAGCCTTATATTGGAGTAATGCTACTACTGCCTGTCATATGCATTTTCTTCATAGAAATCTAACCTTGGACCTGACTTAGAGAAGGATGGGCCTTATACCGTCTTTGTTCCCAACAATGATGCACTTTCTGGAATGGAGAATGGGACTCTGGAATACCTGCTGTCGAGAGAGGTATAATCATTTCACAAAACCATTCCTATCTGGATGTTACTGTCTATAGCTAATCTGGTCATAAAAAACTGTAATAATTAGAAATGAGTGATTAGTTGCAAACAGGCTCTCGATACTGATTGGGGGAGAGGACTCCAATATCCACTCTACCAGACTAGTCAAATGTTTAGCTATTAATTCCCTGCTGATTCTGCTAAACACCAACATGCCCCCCAAATGGAAGACCACCCTTCAGGAGAGCATAGGCTCTCTGCCCCCTATGGATGCCCTTTAGTCACTGGTCCACTAGAGATCCCATTTTTAACGGAAACTTACAAAGATTAACAAAAAAAAGGGGCAGGTCATTGTTGACCTACCAATAATACTAGTTGCCTGGTTGTCTCTGCCTTCACTGACCAGGAATAGGCATTGAACAACCAAAGTCACAACTTAAGATCTCCATATTTGTTGCGGGTCAGTGACACAGACAGTACTTAGGATGCTGGATTAGCAGCAGCCAGACCAGCTTCATAATCAGAAGTTAGTGATGGTAACCTGTATAACTTTGTTCTTCTCTAGTAATAGCAGTTGCTTAAGGAGCGGGTATAATCATTGATTATAGGGATGGAATCCCGGCTCCCTGAGATGGAACAGGCCAAATCAGTGGCTCCTATCTCCCCCCTCCGGTCCGGTTGGTCGGTTGGTCAGTCAGGTCATCAGGAGCACCATCACTTACCCCATCTATGGCGGGCAGTGCTTCATCCAGGCGATGGGCGGAGGCTTCTTCTTCCCTGCTCTCCTCCTCCGCATCACGAGCGACGGCTTCCCCTTCCCTTGCTTTCCTTCGCAGGCATCATGGGTGGCGGCTTTCCCTGCTCTCTGCAGGCATCACGGCAACTTCCACCGTGCGTCTCCTCCCTCCTCCTCGGTGGTCAATTGAAACGCTTCTCCTTTCGGACAATCAGTGAAACTGGTCTCAGACCCGCTTCCTGATTGGCCAGGAGGAGAGTCAGTGGGACAATAGAGAATGTTAATTCGCTATTGTCACACAACTGGGTGGGAACAGGACGCGGTGCTCTGCGCCCGAGCCCACCCTTTTTTGAAGCCTCTGGCTCTAATGGCGTGCTTCAAAAAAAACAAAAACCGATTGGAATCCATGTGCCCTGCATGTAGATTAGGGGGTCAGACACATGGATTGGGGGGCAGTACCCCTAATGGACTGGCTGCCACTGGACCTAATACTGAAGAAGTCTATTTCCTTGTTAGGTGCTATCCTAAATTTGTATTTTCTTGTTAAAGTAATGATGTATTTCCTGGGGACAGAAATGGAGACTTGTATGTTTTAAAATGGTCTCACCTTTCCAGATGTTTAAAATGTAGCAATTAAATTATGTGAAACAGTATGACTGAAATAGCTTGTGAAAAAAGCGTCCACACCATCTAAGTGTTCTCATACAGCAAGGATAAAAGTAGCTAAAAGCATATACAATAACAGGTTTTCACTGGTTATGGACACTTGTCTGCTGATAAGGTAGACTAATCATCCCCAATATTTACCACTACTATTGTGTGGTATTGGTCTGTGCTGTTTTTTTTGTCCCATCATTAGGTTATGGTGTAAAGATTTAACTATTAATGGCTGCTTTTGCATAATTAAAGGTATACATAAAAATCAGATGATGGTGCAGGAAATCTGAACTTCAGAGAACTTTTTTATAAATGTGTATGCTCCGATTGTGTGAGTGTGCATGTTTATTTTTGTGGATGTGGGAGGAGGAGAGCATGATTTCCTCAATGCCATTTTATTTCAAAAGAAAAGCAAAAGCAATCACGTGGGAAAATCAGTTTTCGTTGATCAGTTCTTCCTCTGACGGCAGTCAGCTATGAAATACTATCAGGCAAGGCATAAAAACACACAATCATTCCATAATACGACTATAATGCCGATGGCAAACCTAATAGTTCACAAGTTCAACCTTTAGCACTCTTCAGTCAGTACAGTACTAAGACATACATTTGTTTTTTTCCTCTTTTCTTTCTAAACAGGGGTCCTGGAAACTTTTAGAACTTATGAGATACCACATTGTCTCATCCGCCGAGGTAAGTTTAATTTTTGGTTAATTAGTAGCAAATTAGTGAAATTTACAGCTCAGCATCCTTGTCAGTGGCCTTGTGTAGATGGTATATATTGATGGGATAGTTGAAGCCTAGTATGGAGATCTTAACACAGAATTAAACCCTCTTCTCCTTACAGCCAATGAAGCTGCCATCTTAGACTCTGTTTGATCAGCATTTGCCATGATGCTACACATATGATCAGCTATGGCACCAGCCATTTGATGGCATGACAGTTTGGTTGAGAGCACAAGCAACTGTGACAGTTATCATTCACATCATGCCTGGAATGTAACTGTTTTAGAAAACTATTAGATCAAGTTTAGTTCCACTTTAACAATAGAAACGTTATCTGCTTGTCTTGAAGAACTTCTGCGGTCTATGCGTTAAATGTGGGGTGACATGTAAATACTATTTGTTACCCTCTCATAAACGTATTGGTGGTTCTGTGTAAATTGATAAATGATAGAAAAAGGCCAGTTAGAAGTGTGTTACACAGTCTACAATTCAACTGAGTGTGTATAAAGCCAAAAGTAATTTTTTCGTTTTGTATAGAACGTGTGAGGGTTAGAACCTCTGTCTGTTTTTAATGGCTGGCTGTGTCCCCACTGGGTAGGTTCACCCTCACTATTGGTCCTGGTGGCTTCTGTCTGATGTACGGAAAGTGATGGGTAATCCAAAACTGTAATGCCGCATACACACGACCGTTTTTCATGAGGAAAAAAATAAAAAAATTTAATTTGGTCATTAAAAATTATCGTGTGTGGGCTCCAGAGCATTTTTCACGACGTGAAAAATGGGCATTAAAAATTTGGAACATGCTCTAATTTTTCTCGTCGTTTTTCACGTCGTCATTTTTCTTGTCATGAAAACCGGCCGTGTGTAGGCTTTAACGAAGTAAAAAAAACGTGCATGCTCAGAAGCAAGTGATGAGATGGGAGCGCTCATTCTGGTAAAACTAGCATTCGTAATGGAGATAGCACATTCGTCACGCTGTAACGGACTGAAGAGCACGAGGCTGAAAAGCGCGAATCGTCTCTCACCAAACTTTACTAACACGAGGATTAGCAAAAGCAGCCCAAAGGGTGGCGCCATCTGAATGGAACTTTCCCTTTATAGTGCCGTCGTACATTTCGTACGTCACCGCGCTTTGCTTGAGCATTTTTTTTTCATAATATGGTGTAGGCAAGGCAGGCTTGAGAAGAATCACGTCGAGAAAAACGTCGTTTTTTTCAATGACATTAAAACCGGTCGTGTGTACGCGGCATAACACTTAAGGAAGTTGAGGGGGAATCTTCTAAAGGGGACACCTGTTGTGATAACAACTGTCTAAAGCCTCGTACACATGATCGGATATCCTATGGATTCTAATCCAATGGTTTTGTCCATCGGAAATCCAATGAAGCTGTCTTCCATCAGTCTTGCCTACACACCATCAGTCAAAAAACCGACCGTTCCAAACTTGGTGACGTAAAAGACTCTGATGAGCTGAAAAAAATGAAGTTTAATGCTTCTGAGCATGCGTCGACTTGATTCTGAGCATGCGTGGGTTTTTTATCCGATGGACTTGCCCATAGACGATCGGAATTTGCTATCAGTTTTTGATCCATCGAAAAAATTTAAAACATGTTCTATTTTTTAAAACCGATGGAAAAAAGACCGATGGGTCCCATACACGATCGGTTTGTCTGATGAAAAAAGTTTTCATCTGTAAAACCGATCGTGTGTACAGGGCTTTACAGGGCACATCTATTGACTTTGGAGAGATCTCCTCTTACTTCTTCCTGTGTCTCTGGGATATGAAGAAAATATAAATCATCCTGATGGGATATAGACAATAAAAAAAAACTGACAGGGATCTTAACCATTCCATACGCTATCCAAAACTTAACTTAAAGCTGAATTCCAAGTATGGGTTGTATTTGCTTAGTTACATTGGTCCAGCTTGAACCAGTGCAAGTATATATATTCCATACCTGTGGGACTGCTGTGGAAGCAGAGAATAACTGTAGTAGTAACTGTTACTACAGCGATGGCTGCAGTCTTCCAGGTCCCATGCTGGCCACAAAGAACACCTTGTATTTTTTTCAAATAATCATCTTGTTTCTTTACAGCTGGATGTTGCGAATATCATATCATCCTCTCAGATTATGAGTATGGCAAACCAAATGATCCAGTTTAACACAACCAGTAATGTAAGTACTAGAGTGTTTCTGTTCATGTGTAGCCCATTAGGATGTAATCGATGGTCATTACTTTTCTGTTGTCTCTTAAAAGCCCTATTAATAAAATATATTTTGTATAAAGTGTGGATCTGACACATTCATTTGGTCTCCTAAAAGCATATGAAGAACAAATATATTTCATTCATATTTCCACAATAAAAATGCTAGTGAGCACCAGAAGGTCTCATTATGGGACTTATTCACTTATTGGAAAGTCGCTCATTATCCTCTTTTGGAAAAGGGGTGGATGAAACCTTTGCCACACATACATATAACCACAAGTCAGGGAGAATATCAGGATTAACAAGAGGCATGTGTCCAAATAAGAAATAAGTGACACTATTATTTGAGCTCTAAAAGTCATGTAATGTGACAAAAGGCAACAACTGTCTTTCTCAATGTTTATGGATTTTTCATCAAAAATGTGAATGTGAAAAAAAAATACCTGACCATTTGCTCAATAATAAATTGGTATACAGCATACAATCAATAGGAGAATATCAATCAGTAGACAATACCTATTTCTAAAAGATATTCCGTACTATATATCTTGAATTGCATTTCAAGAAGAGAGATAAAACCCATGGTAAACAATAGGGTTGATTTACTAAAGGCAAATCCACTGTGCACTAGTACAAGTGCACTGCAAGTACACTTGGAAGTGCAGTCGCTGTAGATCTGAGGAGGACATGCAAGGAAAATAAAAAACAGCATTTTTGCTTGCACATGATTGGATGATAGAAACCAGCAGAGCTTCCCATGCTTTCAGATCTTCCCATCAGATCTACAGCGACTGCACTTCCAAGTGTACTTCCAAGTGCATTTGTAGTGCACAGTGGATTTGCCTTTAGTAAATAAACCCCCCAGTCATACCGTAGTATCACAGTACAAAAAAACACTGTGGCCAACCATGAGAATATTCACTGTTAGCATACTATATGTACGGTAACATTTTAGTGATGCAGATTTTTTTTTTTTTAACAAGGCTCTCCACTAGACCTAAAATATAGGTTTATATAGCAGGTTGAAGTTGTGTAGTCATGAGATATGAAATAAAGTTCATGATGGCTCACCAATGTGCCACATTCATAGGAAAAGTGCATAAAATCTGTATAAAATTACCTTGGCCCCTAAGCTGTACAAACAAGTTGAGGAGTTATCTGAGGAGAATCTAGCTGTTCTAACTGTAGTAAGGAATACCATATGGACGAATATGAAGTGAATCAATCGATCTTTGGACAATAAAAAGGTTGTAAAACACAAACATACTCCCAGTAGTCACCCTGGTCCAACATTGAGGCATTCATCAACCATTTATTTCTTCACACTAAGAGCAACTGGTCTGTTTCAAGAAATAACAACTAATTGGGCATTGGATAGAGGTCTGGAAAGGCTTTCACTTCTAAGGATCCAAATTGTGCAAGAAACAGATGCTGGAGTTGAAGATAGCTAAAGAGATTGTTGCTTGGGAGATGACAATTTTATTTTATGAAGTCGTAAGGCCAAATTTGTTATCATGAAGGATATCCCAGTAGTTTAAATCCTCCATGATACCTACACTGCTGGATCAGGGCCAATTTGCATAGTTTTAGTAACTTGTGATGCCCATACTACTGGGCGAGAGACAGTTTGGAAATGAGAGAGAAAGATTTCTTCATCGGGAGAGTAGGGGAAATGTCAGCCTATTGTATTAGGGTGTGCACCTCAAAGCTCAAACACGTGTGTGTGTGTGTAATAAATAAATATAAATATAAAAATATATACATATATATATATACACACACACTTAAAAAAAAAAAAAAATATATATATATATATATATATATATTAAAAAAAAATATATATATATATATATATATATATATATATATAAATGTAAAAAACAGTAGGGCAGTGGATGGTGTCAGTAGAGCAGAGGTCGGTGTCAGCAGGACAGTAATGGTGTCAGTTATTTATTTTTTATTTTATTTTTGTATTATTTTTTACCAATTTTTTAGGAGCCCAGTTGGAGGGCTGTGGTGAAATATCAGCAGGGGGAATCTGTGGCGCATGGGGTGATTAGGGTATGCCCAGGCTCACCGGCATACTCCCTGCACACGCTTATGTGCGTGTTACTTAGTTACATAGTTGGTAAGGTTGAATAAAGACAACAGTCCATCCAGTTCAACCTGTGTCGGTGTGTGTGTGTGTGTGTAGAAAATCATTTCCCATATCCCCGTATATTGTTTTCGCTAAGATGAACATCCAAGAGTCTTTTAAAACTATCCATACTCATACTTCCTGCTGACACCACTGATTGTGGAAGAGAGTTCCACATTCTTACAGTGAAAAACCCCCTATGCAGCTTAAGGTTAAACCACTTATCTTCCAGTCACATCATGTGGCCCCATGTCCTCTTACATTCCCTGGGACTGAAAAGTTTCAGACTTACGCTGGGATCAATGTTGAGATATTTGTATATTGCTATCATATCATATGTGTGTATCTATATGAAATAATACATGCCATATTTGCAGTTTATTCCATTAAATTTTCATTTGACCCAAGTGTTTCACCAATCTGTCTTAAAGGGACAAATCTTAGTGAATGGAGAAGAGGTTGAAGAAGCTGATGTTGCTGCAAAAAATGGCCGCATTTACACACTGGATGGTGTTCTCATTCCACCCTCTATATTGCCAATTCTGCCTCATAGATGTGATGAGAGTACATATAAGATTATACTTGTAAGTATACTACTGGGATAATTAAACACTTATATTTATTTCAATAGTGTGCTTGGCCACTCTACTACTTTCCTTGGCAAATAAATTCACTGATAGGGAACTCTGATTTATGTTTCTCAAATCCATACATAAAATAAATACTAATGTATAACTAAAACCAACATTTATTTTATTTTAGATAGAGTAGGGAAGAGTGAAAACCCCTATCAATTTATTTTTATATTTATGTTTTATTGTGGAATTTCCCTTCACTTTCTGTCTTGTACACTCAATAATAAGAGAGAAATCCCCCTCCTAGACAATTTTTACTAGGGACAAGTGTCTCCATTGGAAGCTTTTCCATCTATTCCTTTTCTGGTGCCAACTGAAAATCTTGGTTTCACTCCCACTTTCACCACTTGATGGTGGTGACCAGGGAAAATAGGAAGGGTGACGCTCCATAAAATGAAGACAGTAATAAAAACCTGACAGGTTACTAACCACTACCTGCTCTATCCAAAACTAAAATAACAAAACAAAACTAAAATGACTATGTAACTATGTAGATAAAGAGACAGTCCATATGTAGTCCATATGAAGGCTATCCAACCTGCACTTGGTAGCTAGCAGCTCATTCTTTAAAAGGTCTGGTTATATAGGTCTATGTATATTGCCCTTTACCTCCACATGGAACTGGGATATCTAAGCTTTGCCAGTATTGGCATACTTTGACTTGTGTAGCACTGATATTATGAATAATTACACAATTGCCACATGCATACCTTACAATCAACCCCCATTTTGATTTCTGAATAGAAAAAAAAATCATATGGGGAATTCATTTCTCACCATGGACAAGTAAAGCCCTGTACACACGATCAGTTTTACCAATGAAAACAGTCCGATGGACTTTTTTCATCGGACAAACCGATCGTGTATGGGACCCATCGGTCTGTGATTAAAAATAGAACATGTTTTAAATTTATCCGATGAAAAAAAAAACGATAGCAAATTCCGATCGTCTGTTGGCCCCATCAGACTTTTTTCTGTAGGAGTTTAGAAATAGAACATGTTTTATTTTTTCCTATGGGAAATTCCAATCGTCTGTGGGGTACTCCATCAGAGAAAAAACCCACGCATGCTCAGAATCAAGTCGACGCATGCTCAGAAGCATTGAACTTAATTTTTCTCGCTTCATCTGAGTGTTTTACGTCACAGCGTTTGGAACGGTCGGATTTTTGACTGATGGTGTGTAGGCAAGACTGATGGAAGTCAGCTTCATCGGAAATCCGATGGAAAAATTCATCGGATTTTATTCCATCGGAAATCCGATCGTGTGTACAGGGCTTAATACTTCATTTTGCACATTTCCAGCCTTTTGAATAAATGGCAATATGTTGTTTTCCACTAGGGAACATGCATCTCCTGTTCTATGGTCCTCTTCAGTAAATGCCCAGAGGGATCGACAACGACAGTAAGAACCTTTATTTTTACATCTTGATTGTTTTACATATCATACACTTGCAGAGCGTGAACTAATACAATGAATTTTTCCTTTCTTTGCAGTCGCTTTTTACACACAAATGTTTCTACCGAAAGTCTATTATGGGGAGTGACTTTCCCAGCATTGGCTGCTCTAGATACTGCAATGCCACTATTCCAGTAAGTATGGGCTAAATGAATAACAAAGAGAAATCCTACTACAAAGACGACCTGTCAGGATAGAAATGTAGGAACTGCCATTGCTTTTTTTGTTTTTGAAGGTACAAGTCTTCTGTCTGTCTTCTACATTTTAGTGGGTCGATAGGCTCAATTCACAAAGCTCTAGCACAAGGGTTTGGGCAACCTTGGAGAGGTGGAGAATGACCTGACCCCCAGAGAAGAGATCAAAGATCACTAGGGTGCATCTGCTCTTTTTCTTTTTTGAGCTGCTTTTTGGTCTGGCTGGCTAGGCTGATCACTAGCAACTTTTATGTTTGATCTTTTTAAGGGCTACCATTATTAGCCTTTTTCTTTACTGCACATTTAAAGTTATGTATAAAGAAAAAATAATTACATTGGCCACTGGCCTTTTTACATTATGCTCACTATATTTTACCTTGATCACAGGTTCCTAAGTGTTGCAAAGGGTTCTTTGGCTCAGAATGCAAACCTTGCCCTGGTGGTTTCACCAACTCGTGCTTTGGAAATGGAGAGGTAAATATATCTAAATATATATATATAAATGTATGTAAATATATTATATATAATGAAGAACACATTCACAGTCATAGATTAAAATGGAACTGCAGTCTGCTCACATAATTTTTAATAAAAACGTATTTGCCATTCTGAAGCTTCCCTACAACCACTTTACATATTATTTTATATATACTGTGATTCTGTACTTGCCAAAAATGGAATGGAAAATCTCCCTCCACTGAGTCTGGCTGCATCCATTTTAACTGTGGGCAGCTGAAGCTGCTGTCTGTTCACTTCCTGGATTTACACAGACACACAGAGGTACACCTCCAGCTCTGAAGCTCTCATTGGCTCTCTTATGACTTACCCCCTCCCTTCCTGGCAAACTCTCACGAGAGTGAGTGGGAGAGCTGTTCATGATGTCATAAGCCCAGGCTAATAACCAGACAAGAAACTGGAAGTTGGCTGTATAAGGTATTTACTGGCAGAAAAAAAAATGATAAAATAGCAAGGGCAGAAGATTTAACAGATGGAAAGCTGAAAAAATGACTGAAGGTCTGCTTTAAGGTGAAACTTCAGAAACATTTTTCTTCGTTTTTGGATAGGGTGGGAAAAGGCCATCTCCATAGGCACAGCAGTAAAAACCTAAATGAAGTTCAGGTTCCCATTCTTCTATACAAACTCATGTTTTTGCAGTCTACATTCCCATCGCTGCCTGTCCCATTAACCCCTATAAACTCAGGATGAACCAGGACGTCTTCGTAACAAAAACGCCAGCAGCAAAAAAAACTTACAGAGGTCCTAATCCTTCTATAAAGTTTCTTTTTGGAGTTCCACTTAAAAGCAACCCCATTGCTATAGTAAACTTTCCCAGCTAAGTAAATTCTCAGCTATCATGCACATTTTATCTGTGATTTATTTCTCCTATGCAGTTTTGATATAAGAAAGCAAATACTTAAAGCAGGTCTTTAGTCATTTTTCAACTTTCCATCTATTAAATCTTCTGCCCTTGTTGTTTTAACTTTGAATAGCAAAACATTTTTTTTCTCCAAGTAAACACCTTATACAGCCCACTTCCTGTTTCTTGTCTGGTAAAAAGCCTAGGCTTGTGACATCATGCACATCTCTCTCTCACTCTCGTGAGAGTTTGCCAGGAAGGGAGGAGGGGTGAGTCATAAAAGTGCCAATGAGGGCTGCAGAGTTGTAGGTGTGTCTGTGTAAATCCAGGAAGTGAACAGTTAGCAGCTTCAGCTGCTCACAGTTAAAATGATTGCAGCCAGGCTCAGTGGAGGGAGATTTCTGCAGCATAGTTGGCAAGTGCAGTATAACAGTGTAGAGGGGTGCTCAATTTAGGGGGAGTGTCTGAGTGGTAATTAGGCTCAGACACACTGATTGTTAGGGTTAATGGACCATTTCTGCTCACGGGGGATAGTATTGGTGTACAGTTCCCTGTGGCCTACAGGTGGCGCTGTCGCCGTAGGCCAGGGTTTAACCACCAATAGAGGGCTGTGCCTTTTGTGTCCCCTCTCGGCAGTAGTACAGCGGGGCGGGGAACCTGCTGCGCCTGCTGGGAGAGGATATAAAAGGGGCAGACATCTCCTGATCGGGGGTCCACGCCCAGGCACCTTCGGCCTGGGGGTGAGTGAGGGTCGTCTCCGGGTGCCCTAGGCCCGGAGGCGGAGTTGCTGTTCCATCCCAGACACCTTCAGTCTGGGGTGAGGTACTATTTTGAAGGCCCGGGGCCCAGCACCTTCGGGCTGGGGTCCGCTAGGGATCGAGGACTCCCAGGGTGCCGCCTTGCGAGGGGACCCGTATCTAGGACAAGGAGGCCAGGGAGGTAACCCCTTCCGAAGACCCAGCGCAGAGTCGTGGTGACGGTGAGGGCCTCTGGTAACTCTCCGGAGGGATGTTTTTCTCCTTGACATGGGCCAGGTACTCTAAGAAGGAAGTTCATGTTCAACCGGTCAGTGGCAGTGACCCCACGTACATCAGGTCAGTGGCAGTGACCTCATAGAGCAAGGCCCTATTCACCCGGTCAGTGGCAGTGACCCGTTCACCAAGTCAGTGGCAGTGACTTTATTCACCTGGTCTGTGGCAGAGACCAACCTCACGGTCTGTGGCAGAGATCGTGCGCCAAAACTGTTTGTGAAACCTGAACAGTCCGAGGAAATCATTAGAGTTTGTGCCTGGACCTCCTCCCACCTAAGCTGTCCTGTGTCTTGTTCCAACCTGTCTGCTGTTAAAGAGACTATTTATTTTCCATGTGAAATAAATATAGAAGTTGGACTTTCAGTTGGTGTGGACAGTTACATTACTGGGGAAAAATAAAGACTCGCATCTATTCAAGGTAGAGGTGAGAATCATCCTCGGGAGGACCATAACTCCAGCCGCAGGCAGGCCCAAAACTAACACCGCTCAACCTCCTCACACAGGAGGGTACGGCTTGTGGTGCGGTGTGCCTCTCTCTGCCTGCGAGGAGCCAAGTTAAATGCAGGTAAAGACAGGGGTTGGTGCGCTACAACAGTATATATAAAATAATATGCAAAAAGGTTGGAGGGAAGCTTTAGAATGGCAAAGATGTTTTTAATACAAATTATGTGAGCAGACTGAAGTTCCTCTTTAATGGTATGTGTCCTCAATCCTCAACTGAACAAATTATTTTTTTCTTATTGTGCAAACAATATTATCATTGCTGTTAATTCTTTGTCATTACACTGTACTTTACAGTTGTGCGTAAATATTGTGTTTAATAGGCTTTCTTTTCTTCCCTACATTGATTACCATGTTTTAGTGTATGGATGGTATGACAGGCAGTGGCATATGTGTTTGTGATGAAGCATTCACTGGAACCGACTGTCGCCGTTGTAAGGACAGCAACATGTATGGACCTCGATGTGATACAAGTAAGAGCTATATTGTGACTAGGAAACATTTAGCAGGAGTCTTATGCCGCATACACACGATCGGAAATTCCGACAAGAAAAGTCCGATGTGAGCTTTTGGTCGGAAATTCCAACCGTGTGTAGGCTCCATCTGAGTTTTTCTGTTGGAATTTCTGCCAAGAAAAATTTGAGAGCTGGTTCTCAAATTTTCCGACAAGAAAAGTTCTTGGAGGAAATTCTGATCGTCTGTATGCAATTCCGACACGCAAAAAAACACGCATGCTTGGAATCAATTTGACGCATGCTCGGAATCATTAAACTTCATTTTTCTTAGCTCGTTGTAGTGTTGTACGTCACCGCGTTCTTGACGGTCGGAATTTGGTGTGACCGTGTGTATGCAAGACAAGTTTTAGGAAAGATTCCGTCTGAAAAAAATGCACGGTTTTCTTGTCGGATTTTCTGATCGTGTGTACGCGGTATTAGGCCAGTTGCACACCGCTGCTGTGCTGTTTGGCCACAGCGCAGATGTACCTGTCTTTTTTTGTGCAGTTAAATTGCAGTTTCCTATGGACTTTCTATTAGATTGCACATTTTTGGTCTGTTTTCTGAAAGCGCACCAAAGATGTAGCATGCAGGACTTTTGGTGCTCTTACAGAAAACGCATCAAAAATGCGTGATCTAAGAGAAAATCCATGGGAAACCACGGGTTAACCACACAAAAACCCATGCACACCTAAGCTGAAGCCAAACCGCAGTGCAACAGTGTGAAACTGGCATTAGATAACCAAAAACCGTATTGCCGATAGAGATTTGTTATTAGAAAAAGCAGTGTTTATCTTCCAATGTTATGTCATACACATGGTACACAAAAGTTATTATTATGCTATGATTAATACATAATTGTACTGGAAATAAGTGTGCTATTGCCATAGAGTTAGTTTGGGGTTAACTGAAGATTTGCTATAGTAAGTTGGTTTTCCTGCTATTTTGGGCTTTTTTTTAAATTGTTATGTGCATAGTTAGATGCATGACCAACATACAGTAGATGTTTTCAGGGCTAGCGTAGAAGTTACACCCTATATTAATCAAGCCTCGTACACACGGTCAGACTTTTTGCCAACAAACTTCAAAATGAGCAAGTTTGACAAAAAATCCGACCGTGTGTACGCTCCATCGGACAAACTTTTTTGGTTTTCATCGGACAAATGTTCGGTCTGCAAACGGACAAACTTTTCGCCAACAAAAGTCCGATGGAGCAAAGTCTGACCGTGTGTACAGAAATCCATCGGACTTTTGTCCGATGGACAAATAAGCATGCCCAGAACCAATGTTAAAATCAACCAACAATAGCAGAAGTTGACCAAAGGGTGGCGGTAAAGAGCAGAAAAGAGCAGAAAAACCACATGATGTTGGAAAAGTTTTGGGAAAGTTTGCAGAAAAGTCCTGCCGTGTGTATGCTATGGGTGTGCCCGGCCAACTACCTTTGGACAAAAATCCACAGAAAAGTTTGTTTGAAGTCCGACCGTGTGTATGGGGCTTAACATTTACATGAACTACTAAGGGTATTTAATGGATTAGCATTGTTACATGGTTGTTTTATTTAGCAAAAATGTCTCTCCAGCAACTGTTGTTGAAGGCTCAGCCCACCTAAGTTATACTTCCGTGATTGGTGAGCTGAGTCCTCCATTAGCTTCTTATTCTGATCGGGGGGCCAATGTCTTCATGCCTTCTTGGTTTTTGGGTTCACCTTCAAATCTTATCACTTGCCCTTTTGAATTTGTGTATTATCAAATAAATGTAAATACAACATGGACTTGTGGTGCCCCATTATGGCCAATGTTGAGGTACAGGATCAGACACCAAGCTAATGAAGTCCTAAAAAAGCATTAAAGCTTTGAACACTGAAGCATATCCCAAAATGAGAAATATCAGTTTTTGGAATACTAAACCTTGAAATGCACCTGTCACAAACCTGGAAAAGTCTAAATGAAAATGTGATAAAAGAATGCCTATAAAGAAATTACCAATAGTGCAAGCTGCACTACAAAATGGTCAGTAAATCCAGAGATGTAGGGGCTTTTGCAATCACAATTTCTTATTTCTGACTATATTGCTAGAGCCACTGGATGATTTGAAATATGTTCTTCACTAAAGCTAACCTTTGCTTATCTGTTTAGTTTGACTTTTTGATGTCAGTATGAAGTAGACATGTGCACAACATAAAAATTTGTTTAGTTTGGTTTTGTTTCTGTTAGTTTCCGTTAATTCGTAACGATTCGTAATTTCGTAAGACGTGGGTTATCGTATTCGGACTCTTTCGTATTTCCGTAAGGGTTATTTTTCCGTTGATTCGTTTTTCCGCTTGTCTAATTTTCGTTGATTCGAAATTCGTATTTTTCGTTCTATTTTATATTCGGCCGCGTTCGTATTTTCGTAAGAACTATATTTTCTTTGATTTGCAATGATTCGTATTTCCTTGTCTAATTTCCGTTGATTGGAAAATTGTACTTTTTTAGATTTGTACTTTCGTTACAATACATTTTCCGTTTATTCTAAACACTACTTGTCGTAATATTGTAATTCGTACTTTCGTGAGATTGACCGACTCATTTATTCGTACTTTCGTATCATTGTTTTCGTAGATTCGTAATCAGGGCATAATTCGTAATATAGAAACTCGATTCTAGACAGAGTATGCTTAAGAAACAAAGAACTTCTATCTCACAAGTCACAACTTAACTCACAAATCCACCAAAACAGTGCCACCTACCCAACCACACCCTATCTGGACTCTGGATGGAATGCACTGCAGTCTAACACAGAAAAACACACAAGGGAATAAGAAACAAGCTCATTGGGGGAAGGGACAACCTCTTCAGGCCAACGTCCAGAAATATTTCAGAACTAACGAATTCGTTGTTTTGATTTCCGTTTTCCGAATATTCAGTTTTCCGAATATTCGTAATTTAGTTTTTGTTTTTTTTCGTTCATTTTGATTTTCAATATTGTGAATCTTTGTTCGGTATTTTCGTTGTTTTGATTTCCGTTTTCCGAATATTTGTAATTTTGAGTTTTCGTTCATTTTGATTTTCGTTATTTTGAATCTTTGTTCGGTATTTTCGTTGTTTCTATGTTTTCGTTTTTTCACTGTTTCGTATTTTCGCTGTTTCTAATTTAATAATTTAGTATTTTCGTTGTTTTCCATATTCGTTGTTTTCGATAATTTTTCGTTGGTAATTTTAGTAAACCGTTCATTCATTCGTATGTTTACGAATTAACGAATATAACGAATTTTGACGAATAACGAATTCGTAACTAAACAAATTGCACATGTCTAGTATGAAGTTTACTGTAATAATGATGAAATGTCACGTGGATTTGATTTACATTTGGCATTGGGGCCCCTGAATTTTTTCTATAAACCTGGTTCCAACATAATGGGTAGACAACTTTCTAGTATAAGTCAGTTGGCCTGAACAGGTTACCAACTGTTTTTGTTAACTTGGTACTTTAGATGTGTAATATATAACTGTATAGAACTGCATGTTATTGATTACTAATGTAATACAATGTTTGTCATCTGGTTTTAGAATGTAACTGTCTCCATGGAAGATGCAATAACCATATAGACAGTGATGGTAGTTGTCTGACCGCATCCTGTAGCAGCGGATATACAGGAAGATTCTGTGATATGAAAACTATTCCCTGCGGACCTCTTGTAACCTACTGCCATGCTCATGCTGAATGTGAATATAGCAAAAAGACACCCAAGTACGTTGCTTCGCAATTGTTCAATGCAAAATACTATTCACATACTATATATGTCCCTTAAAATCATGTGTATCTTTTTATTCTGTATTGTACTTTTTGCTGATGTACAGTATATGTACTTTGAAGCGAATCGCCTTATTTCTAGTTTTCATTTTTGTTTTATGTGTTTTTCAGCTGTGTTTGTAAACCAGGATATGAAGGAGATGGATTTCACTGTAAAGAAACAAATCCTTGTCTTAATTCTGAAAAGAGGCTTTGTAGTGTTAATGTGAGTCTATGATCACACTGTTACTTTCAGCTTTTAAATTTACGTTGAATCTGTTTTATTCTTTTTTAAACAATATAGAGTGAAAACATGAGTGTCAGTCCATTTCCAAGGGATGTATAAGTATATATTAAGACCGTTATAATAAGAGGTCAAAAATCACATAGGTATGATAGGGTTTAGGTCTCTCTGGTAAAATGAGCATTTGAATGAATTTTTAATTAACCAGTAGTCCACTAGGAACAGAATCGTAAAAAGCAAGACAAATATGGTGTGAATATGTAATGGTGCTACAGTTAATTGAGCCATAACCTCATATTACAGAATGTACAGAAAAATTAAAGAAGGTTAGGAAAAGGATAAAAGATATCTGAAGGTAAAATAGAAGAGGAGATAAAGAAAAAAAAGGGGGGGGGAGTGGCAGAGGGATAAGGGTAAATATGAGGAAAGAAAGGGAAAGGTGAGGCAATCAATGCATGAGGGCCGCGGTGAAGCATTAGCAAATTTATCTGCTACAAAAACATCAATATCAGAGGAAAACCAGATTTGCAACCATATGGTCCACAATTCATTCTTATCAGCATCCCAGGCTATCATACATTCTAGGTGTTCGATCCTGTCCACTTTATTAGCCCAATCAGCTAAAGAGGGAACAGCCAATTGGCGCCAAGACCCAGTGACTACAGAATGGGCAGTTGTCAGGAAATGACAAATTAAGCTTTTCTTGATTTGCTTATAGGAGCCTGGCAACATAATCAGTATAGTTATGCAAGGTTCGTTTGGGAATTTGTCCCCAACAAGTTTGTCATAGAGGTTGAGAATTTTATCCCAAAAAATGATAATGTGTGAGGCATGTGCCCCAGATGTGTGTTATGGTGCCAGGGGCCTGTAAACATCTCCAACACGTGTCAGGTACATTAGGATCAATTTTATGTAGGATAGTAGGGCAGCGATGCCACCTAGACACATCAGCTTTTACATTTTTCTCCTAAAATGAATTTATGGATTAATGTAATGTATGAACCTGTTATGCCTGTGGGGTGACATAGGGAAATTAAAAGAGAGCATCATAGAAAACGAAAAGCTCAGCTTGAGATGGGGCAGTTTGTGTAAATTGGGGTAACTGCACACAGTAGTGATGTTTGAACCTCAGTATTCCTGGCCAGAATTGTCAATTGTCTTGCATTTATTTTATGCGTATTTGTATGTATTTGCGTTTATATGAGTAAATAAAATTCTAGCTTTCGGAAATGTAATTTTAACCTCTTCGAATTAACATTTCACTTGTATTTGCACACATGTGTGTGTACACGCCTAAAACACTGACCAGCAAATCAGATTTCTGTTTTTTATTTTGTTACTTATATATATGCAGCGCGTGTTTATGGGCAGCAGTGTGCAAAAGGCCTAGCTGTGTCCTGTACACCTTCCCGAGCCCTGGTTCTGCTCACTTCTACTTTATGTCTGTTTTTACAAAATATGTACAGCTGAAATATTATTAGGGGAGAGAAAGCAGGGAGGAGGTTTTATAATGCATGATGTAACTGAATCCTAGTGTCTTATATTTTTTTTTTTTTTTTTATTGAAAGTACCTCACTCTTAGGCCATTTACACCCAGTTGCCGTCCGATCTGATCCGGCCAGACAGAGGGGAACGGCTCCCCTTCCACTTGTTTTTGCCAGATTGGATCAGACCTGGAGGTAGCCGGGTGTAAGGGGACACAAGTCTGTTTACATCCGGTGCATCATAGAGGAGAATGGAGGGTCTGATCGGGTTCGCCTGAAAACGTACCTGCCTGTTCACCTTCTCCTCTGCGGAATGTACACTGAGCTTTGCATGCACAGCACAGTTTACATTCTGGCACACTAACACTGTGTTATGATGAATGCATTCCTGTGCAGGGGTCAGAGTCACGTCAACCTGCACCAGCCAATAAAACCTGGCCGGCATCTGGAAGAACCCATGGAGAATATGCCAGTGCCGGCAAGGGATCTTGCGGGCTTTGGACCGCTGGAACTAAAATAAGTATTTTAAGTCTTTAGTTACACTTTTTTTTTTTGCTGCTGTTATCTGACTTCCTGCTAGAGGGAGCTACAGTCATTCTCTATGGTCCCACTGTATGTAGGAACATAGCCACCCTCTCTTGCTCACTCCCGAGATTGACTGGGGACTATGAGATGTGTAGTGTGCTTAGAGTAGTACAGATGGCTGCAACTAGCGTGCACTGCTCTTTCCAAACAAACATAAATTAGGGGGGAAAGGAAACGTCCAGGAGCTCATGGAGGATGTTACAAGAAGGCAGGAAATTACAGTAGGAACTAAGAAAATGATTTCCTGAACAATTGATTACTGGGTCAATAAGTAATGCATGTGTACCAGAAACCATGTATCAGAGGGACAGGAAGTGAATGAAAATATATTTTACAGGGACAAAGGCAAGTGAGTAGGTTTAAAGCTTCACTTCAGGTTTTTACTTATGTGTCTTCATGTCCTGGTGATCCCTGTTCCTTTTATTTAATTCCAACGCGTCACCAGAATAATGGGAAGGGAAATCTCCCCAGTGAAGTCACAAACAAGAATAGAAAAATCTGACAGAATTTGAAACCAAGAAAAAAATGTTTTGGCTGACAACACTATAAAAATTATTTTAAGGCAACATGTAGGCAAATATGACATATCCTAACTTTAATGCTGTCTGTAATGTGTGCCATGACAATGGTGTATCCTCACAGGCTGAGTGCATTCCATTGGGGTCAGGAGCTCACAAGTGTGTATGTCGGCCGGGATGGACAGGCGATGGGCTGGACTGCTCAGAGATCAATAACTGCCTACTTGATAACAAAGGAGGATGCCATGTTAATGCGACCTGTGTGTACATTGGCCCTGGGCAGGTAACTATATAAGAGTCAAGTGACAGAATAACCTGTATCATGTGTGTCATAAAAATGATCTCTTTATATTTTGATATATTTTTTATTTTTATATATACAGTATATTTTTATCATTTATTTTTGTTTCCATAATTGTGATTTAGGCTTGAGTCTAAATGTGTA
This sequence comes from Rana muscosa, assembly GCA_029206835.1. Classification (NCBI taxonomy): domain Eukaryota; kingdom Metazoa; phylum Chordata; class Amphibia; order Anura; family Ranidae; genus Rana; species Rana muscosa. The sequence goes on along the minus strand of CM055118.1, from coordinate 827,424,637 downwards.
TATAACAGATATGGAACAAATGTTTATGTCACTGTGCCTGATTTAATGCTATGCATAGGGCAATGTCAGAAAAGTGGCACTTTACCATTGTTAGAATCCTTGAAAATCCCATTATCACTAGTGAAATTTAGTCCATGCTTGTCCAAAATACTGCTATAGCTGGCAATGAGGCAGTGATTAAACAATATATTGCTGAATTTTTTAATGCATGTTTTTTCATGTATATATATATATATATCTATGCAAGTACTGTAACCAGGTGGGTCCCAATAAATCCACTAAATTACTCAATATATGTAATACAGAGGGGTGACAGCACAGTGAAGATAACTTACAGCTTTATTAAAACATAGTACCGACCTTCACCATGCAGTGGAAATGGAGATATGAGTGTCCAGGTACTAAATAGCTTCCTTATACAGTATATAACACATGAGATACTAAAAGGATGTAACCACTTATTAACCCTTACATACTGTTGCTTTTAAAAAGTGAGGTTTTTAGTTTGCATATATTGCAGTACAATACATGTTCCATCTGGCCAACTGCATCAAAGTGATCCCTCTCTGGCCAGTCCCTACTCTACACTTATCTCCATTTCCACTGCATGGTGTAGGTCAGTAACTTAAAAAGGCAGGGTTGCCTGAAGTTGCTGTATTATATTTTGATAAAGCTATAAGTTTTGTTCACTGTGCTTTAACCCCTCCGTATTATATACTGTATACTGTGTACATACTGTGTGTATATGTATATATATATATATATATATATATATATATATATATATATACCGTATATATATATATATATATATATATTTTTTTTTTTTTTTTTCATGTGTTTTTCTGGGTTTCCATTTAACTGCACTGCAATTGTACACATGTACAATTGTGAATATTGCCTAAACTTTTGCAATTGCCTAAAACTATTACAATCCATTGTCCCCAAAATTTGCTGTTTATAAATAGTACCTAAAGTAGACTTGCTGTCAAATCTCTCCATGTTGCATTAACATTTATGTAAACCCAATCACTAAAATACCTTAAGGGCTCTTTCACACGGAGGTCCGTTCAGGTCCGCCTGTCAGTTTTTTAGGCGGACCTAAAACGGATCCTCCATGTACCCCTATGGAGGCACGGATGTCAGCGGAGACATGTCCGCTGACATCCGCTCCGGCAAAGTGAAAACCTTATTTTTCCTTCCGTCGGCGGAGCGGATCGGATGACAATGGACTCTACGGTCCGTCGTCATCCGATTCCCCATAGGGGAGAGCGGCGCTCTGACAGGGCGGTCCCTGCACAGTGTGCGGGGACCGCCCAGTCATCCGTCGGCTCAGCGGGGATCAACGGAGCGATCCCCGCTGAGCAAGCGGAGCTTCACGGGGCGGATCTGCACGGATCCGCCCCGTGTGAAAGGGGCCTACACATTAATGCAATTTTAAATATGGTTTACCAACTTTTTATATCTGCAAATTTTATTAACCACTTAAGCCCCGGACCATTTTGGCTGGTTAAAGACCAGGCCCCTTTTTGCGTTTCGGCACTGCGTCGCTTCAACTGACAATTGAGCGGTCGTGCGACGCGGCTCCCAAACAAAATTGACGTCCTTTTTTTCTCACAAATAGAGCTCTCTTTTGGTTGTATTTGATCACCTCTGCAAATTTTCTTTTTTGTGCTATAAACAAAAATAGAATGACAATTTTGAAAAAAATGCAATATTTTTAACTTTTTGCTATAATAAATATCCCCCAAAAATATATAAAAAACATTTATTTTCCTCAGTTTAGGCCGATATGTATTCTTCTACATATTTTTTGTAAAAAAAATCGCAATTGGCATTTATTGATTGGTTTGCGCAAAAGTTATAGCGTTTACAAAATAGGGAATAGTTTTATGGCATTTTTATAAAAAAAAAGGTTTTTTACTCGTAATAGCGGCGATCAGTGATTTTTTTTCGTGACTGCGACATTATGGCGGACACATCGGACACTTTTGACACATTTTTGGGACAATTGTAATTTTCACAGCGATCAGTGCTATAAAAATGCACTGGTTACTGTGAAAATGACCCTGGCAGTGAAGGGGTTAACCACTAGGTGGCGCTGTAGGGGTTAAGTGTTCCCTGCATTGTGTTTCTAACTATGGGGGGGTTGGGCTCTGTGTCACATGACGCCAATCTCCGCTCCAAGTACACGGAGCCGAGATCCGTGTCATTGTCACTAGGCAGAGCAAGGAGATGCTACACAAGCATCTCCCTGCTCTTTACCTCCGTGAGACGATCGTGGGATTCCCACGGTGATTGAGTCCGCGAGACCCGTGGTCCGACTCATGGGGATAGCGGCAGGGTCACGAGTGCACCGGCGGTGGCGCACGCGCGACCACACGGACAGGCACTTAAAGGGGACGTACAGGTACGTTGATGTGCCTGTCCGTGCCATTCTGCCGACGTACAGTATATGTACAGGAGGCGGTCGGCAAGTGGTTAAAATAACACCTGGTGATCCTGCCATGAAGGTCCTTGTTCAAGCACTTCATACTACGAGCTGATAATAGCCTCTCAATTGTGCCTCTAAAGCCAGCCGTAGATGGTTTAAATCTCAGCTGGTTCAGCAGGGACTGGCCGAGATGCGAACCATCTATGGGCAGGTGGATTGTACCGATCAAGTACATCGATCAGTCCATCGATCGACTTGGGCACAACCAGCATGTTGGATTTTTAAATGCGATTATTGCCAACGGCTATAGCCGCTAGCAATAATTACTTTGTCCTCTCAGGAGGGATGGCTCCCTGCAACCAGTGGCTGCTGGAAAGAAAATCGCATCATCTATGGCCTGCCTTAATTGTCACCCTGTCACATGTGCTCCTGTTGAAGTCTACATAGTTCACCGTTGCCATTATCAAAAAGATGGTTCAAAGAAGTGGCTGAAAAGGTTGAAGGAGATCAGGTTGAAGGAGAAAAAATAGTGCTTGGACCTTGATAAAGGGGACCCCAAAAATCTGTCCTGAAATATTGTATGTTATTGCAAATAAAAAAAGTATCACAAACAGTACTCAATTGTTTCTGTGGCAAGTGCACTAATAGTGCCATAAATTATTATACTCAGTGTTTTACCTAACTACATGTCATGCAGCTTTGGAGTAACATGTACTTTAAAGCGGTAGTAAAGGCTAATTAAAAAAAAAAAAAAAAAAGAAAAACTTCTCCCTGCAAAACAAAGTCATAATGTGCTAGTATGCATCGCATACTAGCACATTAGGAAAGACTTGCCCGAAAACGAAGCCCTGCAGCGGCACGCTGTCACCGCTGACAGGGCTTCTATCTTTACAAGGTCCTTCTTCCGGGCTCTGGGGCTGCAGCCGTTTGAATGGCTGAGCCACGATAAAATCACTTCCGCACATGCGCACGTGAGCCACGATCGCAGCACATCGCTCTGGAGGGGCAGCATACTCAGCATGCCGTCCTTTCAGAGCACAGTGCACATGCACCGGTGACGTCACCAGCTGCAGAGCTAGAGAATATCTCCTAAACAGCGCACATTTACTACAGAAAGCTACAGGTAAGCTTTATTATACTGTAAGCTTACCTGTAGGTACAAATTTAAAACAAATTGTTTACTTTCTCTCTAAACTATATGGTTATTGATATATAGATTGGTTTTTACACCACCTAGTACTATATTTATTTTACCAAATGTTATTGGTAAAAAGGCATGCCTGAAATGCTAGTTTCTTCCTGCTAAACACTGATGATGGGATGACTCCTCATTGCAGCTAATATAAGCACCAACTGCTTTGAGTAGGTGTTTTTTTTTTTTTTTTACAGAAGACGTGTAAAAAAAAAAATTCATACAGAGTGACATTTGATACTTATTATAATGTATGTACTGTGTTTTTATCTTTCTACAGAGTGACTGTGAGTGTAATAAGGGATTCCGGGGTGATGGAATTCAGTGTGAGGCTGTGAATACTTGTTTAGAAGAGAAGGACAAGTGCCATGCTCTGGTAAGTTTGGAGGCCAGTAGTGAGAGAACATGCCATTGTTGGTCTTTTTCTGAAAATACTAGCAGCCTGGCTGGCTCTGACTTGATAACCTTCTGAGTCAATCCCAGGACAAGCATTTAGAAAAGAATGGAAAGTCAGAACTTCTAATTGTTATACTGGTTTCAGTGACTCCGAAAGTTTTGAGGCCTTTTGATCCACCCGACAGCCAGGCAACTAGAACTTCCAGAAGTAGGGGTCAGCATTGGAAACCTTTTGTTGAAGGACTGGTCATTTCACTGGGCATCTCAGTTGTTTCTTGTTAAAACAACTTAAAGTCCTTCTACAGCTCTTGAACTAAGGTCCATTAGAAACTACTGACCAGTGGGCGTCCATATTGGCCATCCGCAGCTATTCAGCACATCTATCAATAAGGACATTCCCATCAAAGTCTCAAACTCCTTTTAACCACTCAATGCCAGCATGTTTCTAACTTTCCAAAATCTATGGCAAAAATGACATAACCTTAAGGTGTCCACTTTACAAAAAAGAAGGATTTTGGGGGTGTTCACATTGTCCTGGCATTTTTTTATAGTATATAATTATACTAGAAAGTGACGGGAAAAATTTTTTTCAAAATGTTTCGTTTTCTCCTCCATTATATAAAGATTCCATTCCACCAAAAGAAAGCTTTCTTTGTCTCAAAAAATTATACAAAATTATTTTAGGTACAGTATTGTAACTGTCAGCCAAACTATCACAACAATGAAAACTGAGAAATGGTCTGGTAATTAAGGGGGTATAACAGGCACTTAACACACCTAACCCATGTGAGTACCCAGTATTGGGGTTTTATTTGTCTGCACAATAAACAGTTTTAAACGATATTATGCCATGGAGTTTCTTTTTACCATTTTCCATGTGAGGAGACAGCACCAGTTATGCCGCCGACACACGGTCGGAATTTCCGAGAAAAAAAGTCAAACAAACTTTTTTTCATCGGATATTCCGACCGTGTGTATGCCCCATTGGACTTTTTCCGTCGGAAATTCCGACGGAGTTAGAAAGAGAAATTCCGGCGGAAAAAATTTCTATCGGAAATTCCATTCGTCTGTACGGAACTCCGACGGAGAAAAAACCACGCATGCTCAGAATTAAGTCGACGCATGCTCGGAAGCATTGAACTTCACTTTTCTCGGCTCGTCGTAGTGTTGTACGTCACCGCGTTCTTGGCGTTCGGAATTTGGTGTGACAGTGTGTATGCAAGACAGCTTGAACGGAATTCCGTCGGAAAAACCCGTCGGGGTTTATTCCGACGCAATATCCGACCGTGTGTACAAGGCAATAGGTGGATAAAATATAAGCCAAGAGACATAAAACTGTCTGAAATGTTGTATGACATATTTTTACACCTACCTTTCTGTTTTAGGCCACGTGTAAAAAAGCAGTCTCGGGATTCTGGGAGTGTGTGTGCAATGAAGGATATCAAGGAGATGGGAAAATATGTTATGGCAATGTTGCAGATGTAAGTATCACCACAATCAGATCACACAACCTCAGAAAAGGTTGAATATTGTTACATTAACAAGTCTCAAGCAGTGATTGCTTTATTTATATTAAACATTTTTATAATTACATTTCTAGGTGATTAACTCACTCCCAGAAGTTTCAGAATTTCATAAATGGACTGAAGTAAGTATTAGATGTTTGAATAATTCTGAACATTTTCAGAGTTTTATAGGCAGGGGAAGTCACAAATATTGTGGAAGCCAAGTACAAAAAGCAATAAACATTTCTTATGATAAGCTGTGTGAGCCATATTTGTGTTTAGTACAGTATTCATGGCTAATTACCTTTAAAAATTGCAACTTAAAGATGACCTCCAGGCATACAGCTAAAATACACAGATCAAAATACATATATGGGAGTTGTATTACCCTGAGATTTACAAAGCCCTGCTACACAGCACAGCCCTGTCTAGCAGAAGAGAGGACCTGATCTTGCCCTGCTGCAGTTTCATCTTCACTAACAGGTCTCCTCTGCACCCTACACTATGGCCAGACAGTGAAGGGAGAGGCATTACACTGATGACCTCATCTCTCTGTCACTCTGCTCCAGAGGCGGCTCTTTAATTAGGCAAATTAGGCGGTCGCCTAAGGCCTCGCACTCACAGGGGCCTCGCGGCTGCCTAATTTGCCTCTGCTCAATCACTGAGTTCTAGATCCGTGCATCTTTCTGCAGCCATTTTTATTTGCTTGATTTTTTTACCCATTATGGGCATGAGTGGGGCCCCGTGTCTAAGTTTTGCTTAAGGCCTCACAAAGCCTAGAGCCGCCTCTGCTCTGCTCACTCTGCCTATCAGCATGCTTCTTGCACTACAGCATCCAGCTCCTTGTGCTTCTTCTCCCTCCCCCTCTATGAGCTCAGTTGTACAAGGACTACAAGAGGCCAATGCCAAGTAAAATTCAGGTATCTGCACTGCTAGCTTTAAAAAAACAAACAAATGTAAGAATTTATTGATGATTGCATGGCTTCATTATTTTTGCCTTTTTATATCTTCCTAGATTCCAGGTTTAAAGGATAAGTTCAGCTTTGGGAACGTGTTACACGCTCCACCAGTTTTTAGGGTGGAACATGTAACATGTTCCCGCTCCTGCAGCGACTTGGTGATCCGGGCTCTCGCTGTGACAGCAGTACAGGGAGAAGTTCCCTCACAAGCTGTCACTTTCTGAAAAGAGCGTACACGACCGCATCATTCATTCTCAGAGTTATGTAAATGAACTACAACTACTGTTGAGTACTGTGGTAGTTCATTGAGTCTTCCTGTCAGTGTGAAAGGATGTAAAGGGCAGACAGCTCACAATGTCAATCTGCAGGAGACCTGCATGGCATCACAAATCTGCTGATCGCTGGTGCAATGCATTCCAGGCTCCTAAAACAAAAAATTGTAAATGAAAAAAATTTGTACCTGCAAAAAAATGTGCATTTACAGTTTTTTTTTTTTTTTTAAAGGTGAACTTATCCTTTAAGTCTCTGCAGAACATAACTTTGTTTCAGTCAACAGATAATCGTGAATTATCACCCAAAAATAAAAGACTGTAGGTATAATGTATTAATGCATGTACAGTAAAACCTTGGATTGTGAACATAATTTGTTTGCAGAAACATGCTTGTAATTCAATGCACTCTTATATCAAAGCGAATTTCCCCATTAGAAATAATGGAAACTCAAATGAATCAATGATGTGATAGATTGTGTAACCATTAAATGTCCATCCACAAATGGAAAAATCCACAAGGGGATTAGAAGCAGAATTCAGCAGGAGCTACAGAGTATAATAGAGAAGAGAGGCGCCTCTAAGTGTAGTAATATGATTACATTTAATGAAGGTACAACATTTAGCACATGGGTCTCAAACTGGGGGCCCTCCAGCTGTTGCGGAACTACAAGTCCCATCATTCCTCTGCCTATGGAAGTCATGCTTGTAACTGTTAGCCTTGCAATGCCTCATGGGAATTGTAGTTCTGCAGCAGCTGGAGGGCCGCCACTTTGAGACCCCTGATTTAGCAACTCACATGGTTGATAATTAAAAGAGCCACATCTGCCCCCCCGTAGCGGGGAGGGCCAGACTCCCCCGACCGATGGATGGGGGGCTGGCGCTTCCCGTTGGGTGGGGGTTATTATCTGGCCTAAGACATGGAGTATGCATAAGGCCATAAAATAGGAAGTACAGTGTATGATGTGTGTTATTTGGTGGAAAGTGGTACGTACGCCCAGGGCCGCCATCAGGAATTTTGGGGCCCCTTACACAGCTTCAGGCATGGGCCCCCTGGAGCAGAGGAGAACCAGGGGGGGGGATGCTGCCGCTACAAATTGGGAAGCGAGGGGGGCTGCCGTGAATTGAGAAGCGGGGGGTGCCACGAATTGAGAAGCAGAAAAAAAATGTATTAAAAAAAAAGGGGGGGGTTGCCATCCGGGCCCCTAGGGACCTCCGGGCCCCTTACAGGTGTACTGCCTGTACCCCCCTGACGGAAGCCCTGCGTACGCCAGTACACCAGATTGCATAAGGGATGGTCTAATTCAGGATAAGACAATAGGCCACGCCTGTTATATGTAGAAGATTCCTTGTATGTATTGTCTGTATTACTCACTAAAAACGCTGTATGTTGCTCAGTGTAATGCCGAGATCATTGTTTTCTGTTCTGTTAAAACTTGAATAAAAATCATTGAAACATAAAAGAGCCACATCTAAGTATGCAGACATCTGGGGTAAAACTGTTCACATAGACCATGCCCCACACCGCCTGCTCTCACCGCTGTCAGTCTGCAATCGTGACCGGGAAGACTACCCTGCAGTAGAGCGATCTGAAAGCGAGACTTGAAGCACGGTGAGGAGGACGGTCTATGTGGATAGCTTTACTCCGGATGCCTGCATACTTAAATGTGCCTGTTTTAATCATCAACCATGTGGGTTGCTAAATGTTGTATCTTCATTAAATGTAACCATATTGCTACACTTAGAGGCGGCTCTCTTCTCTTTTATATTCAGTTGTGACGTGATACTACTTGTATATCAAGACATCGCTTGTATATCAAGTCAAAATTTATTAAAAAATGTTGCTTGTCTTGCAAAACGCTCTCAAACCAAGTTACTCTCAAACCAAGGTTTTACTGTACTAAGAAATTGAGGCATTCCTCCATAGCCACCAATCAATTTTCTTGTTCAATTTCCTTTAGATATACCTTCAACTATGTAGTGCAAGGGCCTGTCTGATTGCATATAAATTTTAATTGTTTAGGCTTGACCTCATATTATATGGTTTTGATAAATTGAACAAGAAAATTGTATAATGCATCAGCCTTCAACATTCAGGGCAGGTCTGATGCTAGTTAGTGTCTCAGTCGAAGTAACTCCAGTTTTCAATAATAACACAATAATACCAATGGCCAATTATATATAGACACAGATCCATACACATTGATATGTTTCTTTCACAGTGAAAAAAGGCACATACCTGTCCCGTTAAGATAAACCTCCTATAAAGTTGCTATGGGCATTGTGCAACACCTCATTACACATGTTTGCATGCCAATCCCAATGTAACTATATTTTCTATTACAGGATCCGGCTATAAAACCCTTGATTTCATCATCTTCCAATGTGACTGTGTTCGTCCCTTCACAAAAAGCATTTGAAAGTATGAGCGAGCAAGACAAAACATACTGGATGAGGAAGGATAAAATGCCAATCTTACTAAAGTAATTCCACAATTCTGATATTATGTCTATCACGATGTTTCTCTTTAAATCGAAAATCTCCTGCACTCATTGATAATGCCGTCAGATGTAGTAATCTCCATTACCTTTAAAGGGGAAGCTCATACTGTGTGCTGCAAGAGGAGGAATTTCATGAGTGCCAACCTTGTAAAACTAAATGCATAATTCTCAAATTATTTGGTTTTGTTGCCTTTAATTCACCAAAATTATATTGTTTATACTCATAGTGAATCAAAAAACTACCACACTAAACTTTCTAGCCATCGAAATGTCTATTTGGGTTATAAGCCTACTATTTTTCAGCTGACTTCTTTCACTGCAGGTTAATGCAGATAAAAAAAAGGACCATGTTACTGCTATGAGCAATGTTAATTCACGTGGCTCTCCTCTCCATTTATGCCAAAACATGTTTTTAATCACAATGGATAGTGAGGCAGCACAGCCCATTGTGCAGCAAAAGGAGGAATTCCCTGTGAGCAAATAAGGGTGCCAGATGCTCTGGTTGCACAGACCAATGTAATATCACACTGTAGCTGCTGCCATAAACTCTATACTTTAACGCCTAAAGTTATATTTTCATCCTTCCAGGTATCATATATTATCTGGTGTCTTCCGATCTGATGACATAAAGAATCTATCTTCATCTGACATGTTGGCCACCGCTCTTAAAAATAACTTTCTCAAACTTTCTAAGGATAATGGGGTAAGTTACAAAATGCTGGAAGGTCTCATGAAAAAAGCCAGAAAGGCATAATCATTCATTAAGCACAGTTTATACCCAGAAAATCTTTGCTTTGAGCACTGTTTGGTTTGCAGCTGTTAAAATCCCAGCTAAAAATCCCAGCTAAAAATCCCAGCTAAAAAAGCAGAGTAAACCGCTTATTGAGCAAGCAGAGCACTTGGGAGATATTAAGGGTCTAATAGATCCCTGATGTCTCCATAAAGAGTACCTTGCACCATAGGGGGCTTGTTAGCCCTCTTGTGATAGCAATAAAATGAAATGTAAAAAAAAAATTAAAACATTTAAAGCATAATAAAATAAATACCCTGTCGCTCCATGCACACATCTGAATACTAACACAAGCAGGGTGCTCTCATGTATGTTCACAACACTTGCACAACAACATATTGGCTTTTGGCCCACACACTGGAGTCAGCATAATAATTCTTGTTCCCTCATTTACAGATAACTCTAAACTGATGAGCTGTAAATTCAACTAATGATAATTTTGGGTATTGTTTTTTAGCCTTTTCATGGGTGCATGCAGTTTTGAGAGCTATTAAATGTGATATACGTTTACTTCACACACCCTCATCTTTCGGTTTGTACAAAAAAATTGGGATTAAATTGTGTTCATGTTTAACATATAAAATTGCAACTACTATCTTTTTATTCTACAGGGCCACTGCTTTCAGAAAATATAGAATCTGTGGGGGTTTTGAAAAAATTTCTAGGCAAAAATTCAGATTTGTTCATGTATGTGTAAAATGAAAAAAAATAAAAAATTCAGAGGGAAAGTGGTTAAGAAAACTGTGTACAGTGAGAATTAATGGCAAGCATATACTAAAAAAATAGATTTTGTGTTTACATACCCTTTAAATTTATAGCTATATATAGCAAAAAGATCATGTGACCTATGAGAGTACTTGGTAAATGGACTGAAGAATTTGTACCTTTTTCTCTTATTCCAGATTGTCACAATTGGTGGTGCTAAAATTATTGCTGGTGACATAGCAGCTGTGAATGGAGTTGTGCACCTTGTTGACAAGGTAAGCCCTTGTTTTAATTAGGCAATAACAGAGGGGTAAGGAGTACAATTATTAACTGCCTAGTGGCATTGTAGAAGTGTTACTGATTACTAACGGACCACTGAGTAATTGACTGAGAACTTTTCTATTTAATGGTTAACAATAATAATCATAACTGTATTCCATTTACAAATAGGAAATTGAAATGATCAGTGTAGCTTAAGAACTGACCTGTATCAGTCTGCTTTGCTTATACAGTATAACCATCAACATAATGCCGCGTACACACGATCGGACATTCCGACAACAAAACCGTGGATTTTTTTCCGACGGATGTTGGCTCAAACTTGTCTTGCATACACACGGTCGCACAAATGTTGTCGGAAATTCCAATCGCCAAGAACGCGGTCACGTACAACACGTATGGCGGCTCTATAAAAGGGAAGTTCAATACCCAGTGTGCCACCCTTTGGGCTCCTTCTGCTAATCTCGTGTTAGTAGAAGTTTTGTGAGAGACGATTCGCGCTTTTCAGCCTCGTGCTTTTCAGTCCGTGACGTGTTTGCAGCGTGACAAATGTGCTATTTCCATTACGAACGCTAGTTTTACCAGACCGAGCGCTTCCATCTCGTACTTGATTCAGAGCATGCGTGGAATTTTGTGCATCGGAATCGTCTACACGCGCTCAGAATTTACGAGAACGGATTTTGTTGTCGGAAAATTTGAGAACCAGCTCTCAATTTTTTGTTGTCGGAAATTCCGACAGAAAATGTCTGATGGAGCCTACACGTGGTCGGAATTTCCGACAACAAGCTGCCATCGAACATTTGTTGTTGGTAATTCAGAGCCATAAGGCTAATGTTTCAGTAGACAAGGCCTAAAATACATTTCCTGGAACACCATACAAAGCATCCTGGCATTTTCAGGACTGTAGTTGTCAAAATGTTATACCTCCTTTAATGGGCAAAATACTATTTACAGAGTACCATGTCTTTTCAAACTATTAAGAGCTGTGTATGGCACGTTTCAGATCAGCTTAGCCATGTTAGATGTATGGGTGAGCCCAGACACAGCATGGCTTCTCCTAATTTCGAAATCAAGTTGAACTCCAGCCAACGCTTTTTTCTAGTTTTGGTTAGCATGGAGAATAGCGAGTAAATTTGGCAGGTTTTTCTTGCTTTCATTTTCCAGTTGTTGAACATTATAAGCAGCACAGAATGTAATAAGGAATTCAAGATTTTTTCATCTGCCACATGGATACAAGTGCAGTAGGGAAAATGATTCCAGTGGCAACGGTCAAAGATTGGATTCCCATCACTTTGGGCAGATTTCTTTTCACTTTCCATTATTTCTCTACGACTGAAAGAGAGGGAAAATCTCCCAGAGGAGGAAAAAGCCAGCAATACCTTTTCACTCTATCCAAAGTTATAAAACGTTTTGACTGGAGTTCTGCTCAAAACTGCTAAATATCTCAGGTATATGCATACTGATGTTCATTATATTTGGTCAGAATGTTAGAAACATGAATATGTATTTCTGCATTTTGCAGGTGTTGACCCCAGATCCACTCCTTGCTGGTGTAATGCCGGACCTTATGTCAAGACTAGATCAGATGCCGGATTATTCAATCTTCCGTGGATACATCATTGTAAGACATAAGTAGTAAACTCATCGGACCCCCATGTATAAATCTGGATATGCATAAAGATATTATCATTTCACCCCAATAGGGAATCAGTCATGAAGGTGACCTAACTAGTCATGAAACCTTGATGAGTAAGCCCCTGTTGGGGAGAAACACAATGAAGGAGTAGGAGAGGGTCTGGAAGTGAGCGATGTGCTACAGTCTGGCTTTGTGAGTTTGCAATACCTGCAATAAAGCTGGTTGGATATCAAAAACAAATAGCAGGAAATTGGAGAATAAATGATAATTTCATACAAAACACACATCATATGTGTATGCCATGGTGGAGGGATAAATTCTAAACTATTTTGCAATGAATGAGATCCCAGGAATTCCCCATGGGTAGTAGGGGAGGAACATAAATGTGTAGTCCAAGGCACACTGATTAAATTAGGGTCCAGTAAAAAAGAGAGGCAGCAAGAGATCACAACGCTGCTGGACCAAATTCAGACCTTGTAGAGGTGCCACAAACGCTCCTCTGCAGTTAAAATGGCAGTTGACCTAAAGAATCTGCGGGATTCTCTGAACTTTATTTTACTTGTTAAAGCAAAAGGGAAGCTTATGGTTCTTTTACAAAGTTGGGGTAAACCTGGCAGACCATTAGCTAGGGCTCTGTGAGAGTTTAGGCACAGGACTTACATTTCCACTGCGACACCCACACAAGGCCATAAGCTATATATATCCCAAAGGATAACAAATTGTTTTAAAGAATACTATCAGAAATATTACAATCTACCTACTGGAGGTGGTCTGTCTGATCCGACTGCATGCATATCTGTAATTGCTAAATATCTCCAGACCTTAGGCATGCCATGGCTCTCTTCTCGTGATAGTAAATGAGGTGTCTCATCACAGCCTCTGGGGTAATGTTGGCAATAAAGGAAATTAAAACAGGTGGCGCTCCGGGACTTAATGGCTTTTCCCTGCTTTATTACTGCACCTTTTCTGAGCTACTTATCCTACACCAGGTGTGTTTGTGTAATACTCTGTTGGGAGGGATTCCATTTCCTAAGGATACCCTGTATGCCTAAATAACTTTGATCCTGAAGAAAGGTAGAGATTGCTTGGATTGTGCGAATTATCGCCACCTTCTCCCTGTTAAACGTTAAACTTTAGATCTTTACCAAACTTTGGGCTAATCTAGCTCCTTTTATTCCTTCCCTGGTACATAGAGACAAGGTAGGATTTGTCCCAAATACAGACACAAGAGATGATACTTGTATGACATTGAACCTGATCCACTTGGCCCGATCCAGGGCCATTCCAACATTGCTGATTTCAATTGATGCGGAAAAGGCTTTTGATGGGGTCAAGTGGACCTTTATGAAACGCACATTTCATCATATTGGACTGGAGTCCAATATGGGTAAGTGGGTAGATGTATCTATTCCCATCCCATGACAGCAAACTGGGCCAACGGGGCAATCTCAGGGGCCTTCCCCTTGAGACCAGGCAGGGGTGCCCTTTATGCCCTCTGATATTTTTTTTAACACTGGAGCCTTTAATATGCCATATTCAATCTAACACTGACATTGAGGGTCTCCAATGCAGAAGCACTCATCATAAGGTAGCAGCTTATGCTGATGACCTGCTTTTCTTGCAGCATGCCCTGAAATAATAATTTCTTACCTATTGAAGGAATTACATATGTACACAGACCTCCTCAACTACAAAACTAACATCAACTAATTTAGAGGCCCTGAACATAAATCTAGCTCCAGGTACTTTACAGCAGATCCAGCCTAATTTCACCTTATCCTGGGCTCATAAAAATAATATCTGGGCATATTTCTAACCCCTTTCCTATCGGAGATTTTGAGAGAGAATTTTTCCCCCTGGTTGTGGTGCTTACAGGCAGATCAGAAATGTTGACATCATCAATCATTTACTTGGTTTAGAAGGAACTGCATTTTGAAAATGACTGTCCCCCCGAGGCTGTCATACCTCCTACAGACATTGTCAGTGACTATACCGAGATCCAGTCTCAGAGATACAAAAGTGGTATTCCTTAACTTCTTGTGGGGATACAAACTAAGAGGATTTCTTACAGTCTTTTGGTGTTGCCAAAAAAAAGAGGTGGCATTGGGTTAAGGGACCCCACAAATTATATATATATGCTGTCCATATAACAAGAGCATTGGACTGAATTATACATGCTTTGGTAAAGGGTTGGGTCGGCTTAGAAAAAGATATGTTGCCTTTCCCATTACAGACTCTCCCACAGCAGTCTTCAGCCCTCTCATACGATATTAAATCCCATCCTTTGATAGGTACCACCCTGTCGGTTATGGCCAAAGAGGCTTTGTACAGTGTGCTCACTCTCCTGCATCAAATCTATTGCTTCGTTTCAACTTTGTGTTGCTGTTGTCAGAGGGAGAATGGCACCCTGTTAATATTTTCTGGTCATGTCCTCTAATACGAACCTTTTGGATAAAAATTCAACAGTCGGTCTTTATACCCACCGATATCTCCTTGGATGTCTGTCCGGAGGCATTCCTCTTACACCTCACCCCTCTCTCAACACACAAATATAAGAAATCTCTCCCGATCCACCTGCTTAATACCATCAGAGTGTGCAGAGAAGAACAGCTCCACAAAACTTGGTTTTATGGGCAGAATTTCCAGTTCTCCCAGGAATACAGTTCCCACATGTTAACTCTTGTGACCTAGACCTAATTTCAGCTGCCATTTCTATGCTTAATTAACAATTTGGTTTTTGTTTTAACAGGACTGCCCTGTACCTCCTGGTCCAGACCCCCCCCCCCCCCATTTTTAATTTTCTTCTTGTTGTTTTACTCCACCATTCTCCTGTCTTCTTGACCCTGCCTTTTTTCTTTGTATCTTCCTCTGCTGTTTGCTTAGTTTCTGTTTTTAAACAAGTCCTTTAGCATAGCTATGCACTGCAGGATCCAAGTTAACGTTCTGAGCAGTATACGATTTAGAGATGCCTTTACCCGCAATACGTGATTACTGTATGTCAGTGTTTCTCAACTCCAGTCCTCGATGCGCCCCTACAGGTCATGTTTTTAGGCTTTCCATCATTTTTCACAGGTGATTTGATCAGTTTCACTGCCTTAGTAATTACCACAGCCCTTTTATCTGAGGGAAATCCTGAAAACATGACCTGTTGGGGCGTCTTGAGGACTGGAGTTGAGAAACACTGCTGTATGTAACTAGTCCATTACTGATCCCTGCTCCAATGTTTCTGCTCACTAAGGACTCCTTTTTCATTGCTGTTATACCGATATCCTGTAACAGTTGGTGACTGACTATGTAATGTTACCTATGTTCTGTTGAAGGACAAAATAAAGACTTATAATTAAAATAAAAATAAAAATTACAGAAGTGCAGCATGTTTATTTGTAACATGTACAAACTCTAGACAAATGGAAAGAAACATGGAGCTTTTGCCCATTGGAAACAGTCAAATATGAGCTGCCTTCTCTCAGTTGTAAATGTATAGCTGGACTCCTGAGGGCAACATCTCTGTATGTGTTTCCTTCCTTTTTCCCCATGGGGCTTATCATTATCAGTTAGACTGGTGAATGCTGACAACAGTTGTAATGGTTTCTCTCTCATTTCAGTATTATAATGAAATGATCACTAACACTGCAAAAATAATTTCTTTTTTTTATTTCAGGAATATAAACTAGCTAACGTGATTGAAGCATCAGAGACATACACAGTATTTGCCCCTCATAATGATGCAATCACTACTTACATTCTCAGCAAAGGTCAAGCTACTCTGGTTTGTATTGAATTCATTTATTAACATTGCACAATATGGAAGATTTACTACACTATAATTGCATTTTTAGCTGTTAAGGCAAAATATATTGGCAGATCTTTATTAATCCTGTCGCATTCACTGTATCCACTAATATTCAGCAATGTTCCATTCAATGGGATATTGCAACTAATTTTAATATTGTAGTGGTTGATTCATTCTAAAATCCCTTGCAGAGAAAAAACTGTTGCAGTGATGCGACTAACCAAACGCAGTTTTATATAGATTACATCAATTTGCATCTGTTGGGTAAACATTAGTAAAGAAGAGGGGAAGGATAAAAGGCGCCAAGCAACCAATAATGTAAAACAGTTTATTAGGTGTACATAAAAAACATAGCGACAGGTTCGTCTCACAGGATGTATGCAGGAAGATAGTCTGCACCTGGATGGACTGTGTGGAGGATCCTGCATGGGATCATGAAGGGGTCCTTGCCACAGCGGCAGCTGCGTGCAGACAGAAGGGAGAAGGGAGAACACTGGAAGCACAAGCTGCACTGAGCCTGTTAATAGATGTCAAGACCTAGAGTAGAACTAGCCAATCAGAATGCATTTCAGTGGCTAGTCATGCCTCCTTCCTCAGCCACGTTTTTCATTTATATCAGTTTGGACATTCCACTCTTCAATTTTTTGACTTTTCACTAGATAGGCTAGGGCAGCGCTGGGAATTTCTGTTTGAGGGTAAACATTAGTAACTGGCAATTGTGTTCCTCCCTGCACAGTGTGGGAAAAAAAACAGGGTATCCAGGATTGGAGTTGCTGGGAGGCTGCTGGCATTCTGACAGGTATGCAGTGTAGTTGGAAAAAAGCCACTAATTGTTCACTCCACCTGACAGTAGCAGCTTCATTCTAGTGCCAAGTGTGTGAAAGCAGAGAGTGTTCCAGCACCCTGCTGTCCCTTTTCATGGTGCTCTGCAAAGTAGGAAAGAGGCACCGTGTGACCATCACTCACTTACAGCTATTCTATGAATTGCTAAAGCCTATGGCATAGATTTTAGCTGTTTATAGAGTAGCCACAAGTGAGTGATAGTCACACGGCGCCAACCTATATAAAAACACTGTGCCCTGAGCAGCTTCCCCTCCTGCCCCCCACCTCTTCCTTGTCCCACCCCTGCTATTTACCCTAGTAATAGATAAACAGTTATGATTGTCTCTAAAAATTGCTCTATCTTATGTTTCTTGATGGTATTTAGGATGAAAACACAATGCGATACCATATCATATTGGGTCAGCAGCTGATGAAGAATGACATGCATGAAGGCATGCATCGGGAAACCTTGCTGGGGTCCTCATATCAAATTGGCTTTTTTATGCGTAATGGAGAGGTAATAACATAGAATCTTGCTAAGCTCTGTTATTAGTGTGTGCTATCTAATGAACTTAAATTTGATCTAATCCAATTTTTTTTTTGTTTCAGAATGTAGAAAAGTTAGAACCTTTGTCTTCTGTTTTATTGCGGTCTCTGTTCTCACTGGAGATATCTGCTCTGTCTGTGTTGTTCTTTTTGTGACAACTGTCTAAAGTGCCTTTTTCCATATTTTTTAAATATTTCTTTACTCCCTGTTGTGTCTGCAAGACAGAAATCTTCCCAACGGGATCCAAACATCAAAACATTTGAGAGATTCCCACTTTTGTTTGTCTGGTGACCACTGTCATTAAGACAGATTGGGGTTGATTTATTAAAACTGGAGAGTGCAAAATCTGGTGCAACTGTGCATGGTAGCCAATCATCTATAACTTCAGCTTGTTCAATTAGGCATTGAAAATAAACCTGGAACATGATTGGTTTCTATGAAGAGCTGCACCAGATTTTGCACACTTTAGTTTTAGTAAATCAAATCCAAAGTGATGGTCAATCCAAAATGTTAGTGCAAAGCAAGGGTAAATCATTCAATTTGGAGAAATGTGTGGTAACAATTGTCTAAATTAGGTATTCCCTTCGCTTTTAGGAGATTTCCTTTTATTTTCTGTTGCATCCCTAGGAGAGGAAATAAAGTTAAATCTACCCAGTGGGATACAGACATAGTAACATGGTTACATAGTTACATAGTAGGTGAGGTTGAAAAAAGACACAAGTCCATCAAGTCCAACCTGTGTGATTATATGTCAGTATTACATTGTATATCCCTGTATTTTGTGGTCGTTCAGGTGCTTATCTAATAGTTTTTTGAAACTATCGATGCTCCCTACTGATACCACCGCCTGTGGAAGGGAATTCCACATCCTTGCCGCTCCTACAGTAAAGAACCCTCTACGTAGTTTAAGGTTAAACCTCTTTTCTTCTAATTTTAATGAGTGGCCACATGTCTTGTTAAACTCCCTTCCTCGAAAAAAAAATTCCCTATTGTGGGGTCACCAGTACGGTATTTGTAAATTTAAATCATATCCCCTCTCAAGCGTCTCCTCTCCAGAGAGAATAAGTTCAGTGCTTGCAACCTTTCCTCATAACTAATATCATCCAGACCCTTTATCTTTGTTGCCCTTCTTTGTTCTCGCTCCATTTCCAGTACATCCTTCATGAGGACTGGTGCCCAGAACTGGACAGCATACTCTAGGTGCGGCCAGACCAGAGTCTTGTAGAGCAGGAGAACTATCATTTTATCTCTGGAGCTAATCCCCATTTTAATGCATGCCAATATTCTGTTTGCTTTGTTAGCAGCAGCTTGGCATTGCATGCCATTGCTGAGCCTATCATCTACTAGGACCCCCCAGGTCCTTTTCCATCCTAGATTCCCCCAGAGGATCTCCCCCTAGTAGATTGCATTCATATTTTTGCCATCCAAATGCATTATTTTAAATTTTTCTACATTAAACCTCATTTGCCATGTAGTTGCCATTAATTTGTTCAGATCTTTTTGCAAGGTTTCCACATCCTGTGAAGAAGTTATTTCCCTGCTTAGCTTAGAATCATCCGCAAATACAGAGATTGAACTGTTTACCCCATCCTCCAGGTTGTTTATGAACAAATTAAATAGGATTGGTCCCAGCACAGAACCCTGGGGGACCCCACTATCCACCCCTGACCATTCCGAGTACTCCCTATTAATCACCACCCTCTGAACTTGCCCTTGTAGCAAGTTTTCAATCCATGTACTCACCCTATGGTCCATGCCAACTGATCCTATTTTGTACAGTAAAAGTTTATGGGGAACTGTGTCAAATGCTTTTGCAAAATCCAGATACACCACGTCTACGGGCCTTCCTTTATCTAGATGGCAACTCACCTTCTCATAGAAGGTTAATAGATTGGTTTGGCAGGAATGAATCTTCATGAATCCATCATGATTACTGCTAATGATATCGTTCTCATTACTAAAATCTTGTATAAAGTATCTTATCATCCCCTCCAAGAGCTTGCATACTATTGATGTTAGGATAACTGGTCTGTAATTCCCAGGGATGTATTTTGGGCCCTTTTTAAATATTGGTGCTACATTGGCTTTTCTCCAGTCAGCTGGAACCAATCCAGTCAGTAGACTGTCAGTAAAAATGAGGAACAATGGTCTCACAATTACTTGACTGAGTTCCTTAAGTACCCTCGGGTGCAAGCCATCTGGTCCCGGTGATTGATTAATGTTAAGTTTCCCAAGTCTAATTTTAATTCTGTCCTCTGTTAACCATGGAGGTGCTTCCTGTAATGTGTCACGAGGATAAACACTGCAGTTTTGGTTACTGAAGCCCCCCAATTCCCTTGTGAAGACTGAGAAGAAGAATAAATGCAATACCTTCGCCATCTCCCCATCCTTTGTAACCAGATGTCCTTCCTCATTCTTTATGGGGCCAATATGGTCTGCCCTCCCTTTTTTACTGTTTACATACTTAAAGAATTTCTTGGGATTTTTTTTTTGCTCTCCTCCGCTATGTGTCTTTCATATTCTATCTTAGCCGCCCTAATTGTACCCTTAAATTTCTTGAGGCATTCTTTATAAAGTCTGAATGCTGATGATGATCCCTCAACCTTGTATTTTTTGAAGGCCTTCTCTTTTGCTTTTATATGCATTTTTACATTGTGGTTAAGCTATCCAGGACTTTTGCTCGCTCTTTTAAATTTATTACCCGAGGGGTTGAATTGGCTAATGCCCTTATTTAATATGCTCTCAAATAAAACCCATCTCTCCTCCGTGTTCTTTGTTCCTAAGATTTTATCCCACTTTATGTCTTCTAGCAAGGTTCGTAGTTTAGGGAAGTTGGCTCTTTTGAAATTCAGTGTCTTTGTATTCCCCTTATGTTTCCTATTTGTGTGATTTATACTGGAACCAATTGACCTGTGATCGTTGTTACCTAAATTGCCCCGTTTTTTCACATCCGTGATCAGGTCTGTATTGTTGGTAATCAGTAGATCCAGTAACGCTTTATTTCTAGTTGGTGCGTGTGTTAGTGAAGCCTTTCTGTGATCTGTACGAAGGTAATAACAGTGAATTTTCTTTCCTTCCTCTAGCTCGTTGTGAATGATGCACCGCTGAACTACACCAATGCAGCAACTGACAAGGGAGTCATTCAAGGAATAGGGAAAGTTTTGGAAATCCAGAAGAACAGATGCAATAACAATGATACAGCAGTTTCTCTGGTAACAATTATTAATGTACAGCCAATGGCAGCAATACCACCATTAAATTTTGATGCTATTTGCGTAACTATAGCCATAATAAGCCCATGATGCTGTTGGGGAGCCCAGCTGCCCACTGGCTTCCTTAGTTCACCTGATCATAGGTTAAAATGTTGCTCTGTCTAGCCACACAATAGAGTGCCAGTTATGAAATAATTATGATATTTTTACTTCTTCAGTTTGATATACAAGAATTTTGAATGGTGTAGTTTGTTTTACAACCCATGAGTGGCACAAGTCATAATACAGTATAGAAACATTGCATGCTCTGACAGAAAGAACATTTGGTCTACCCATAACGCCTCATGCCCACAGGAAATAAAAAAAACTCTCCTAGAAGCCTTTCTCCTGGCAGCAGCGTTTTTGCAGAAAAAACGGCTAACGCTTGTAAATGTGTCTAACGTTTTTACCAGCGTTTACAGGCATCAAGCACTTGGGCGTTATTTACCAGAATAATAATTTATTCTGGCCATTGAAATAACCTAATACTTAAGAGCTATATGCGCCTAACGTTAACACATGTTTACAAGCGTCAACCATTTTTTCTGCCAAAACTCTGCTGCTCCTGGACGCTCTTGCAAGGGTTTTTTTTTCCCCTCCCTCTAAAAGCCCCTGCCACTAAAAACTTCTAAAAGCCATAGTGTGCATGGACACATAGAATAACATGGAGGGGTGTTTTGAAGCAGGAAAAAAAGTCTGACATCCCTAAAAGCAGCAGTAAAAATGTCATGTGTGCATGAAGCCTAAAAGGCTGCTTAAGACCCGCCCGGCCGTACACGGTGCAAATTTTTTTCCTGCAACCACAGGTTCCAAGAAAGAAATTCGCACAATTCCCCCATCAACACAGACAGTGGGGAATTAGTAATTGTCTGCTCGCCCCCCTGTCGGGAGAAGAAGGTGATTATCGCTAGCGGCTATAGCAGCATAATAGTAAAATATCTGGCAGGCTGGTTGTACTCAAGTAGATTGATCAACTTGGTACATTCAGCCTGCCCATTAACAGTTCGAATCTCATCTGGTTTCTGCTGAACCAGCTGAGATTCGAACCGTGTATGGCCAGCCTAAGTTGTATGTAAAGGCAAAACTTTTTTTTTTGTTTCGAATAGTAGTCAATTATTAGGAATTCTGTCAAGGTTTTATTGCTGTCTGTGTTCCGACTAGATATTTTCACCGCTTGGTTTGCCCTGGTGACAATTGTCACTGAGATAAAGTGATAGGAAATCCAAAATGTTAAAGTTGATATCAAGGCATGAGATGATGATAAATCTTGCAATGGAGATACGTGTTCTGGAGACAATTGTGTTGATGGGAAATTTCCTTGCATACACGAGATTTCTTGTTATTTCCCGTTACATCTGCAGAAATGGAAGTGAATAGAATTCTCCCCAAAGAGATACAAACCGTGGAAAAAAATAACCCGATAGTGGTTTTAACCTTTCCCTATTCGATAAGGAAAACAAAAGTTATGCCTTCATATACACTTTAACTTTGTTTGAGTACACTTACTGTAAATGATAACCACATTTTTTATGTATTTATACAAGGTTTAGATCTGTTGTGAATAGACAGAAGATATGCCAGTATTTCTAGCCAAAGCATTCCTAACAAATATTCAAATACCAGCTTTTGTTGAGATAATGCAGCTGCAGGTTTCTGTCTATTGGTTATAATTAGATGTTTAACAAATGAGAACATTGTCACTTGCTATTGTTTATATAAGGATATGAATGCATGCATGGCTTTAATCCTGGTGGACTTTGATCTCTTTCTCTTGTAGTGTCTGCTCTTGATAATAATAACTTGAATGAATATACACAAGTGACTGGAATCTCTTTACATCACATTATTTATTACTGATGTGATGTGGCCTCTGACTGTGATCTAAATATATAAACCGATTTCCTTGTCTAGAACTGTTAACCATTTAAATCTGATACATGACTTATAATTTGTACATACACTTTTTTTTTTTTCAGAGCAAATGTGGTGACTGTTTATCTGTATCATCAATATGTGAGTCAAATGCAAACCCAATGGTAAGTGTACAGAAAAAGCCAATGTTGTGTTTTCATCCAATGGTAATTTAGTTTGATTCAGAGATCACACAGGCATCTGGATATTCCTATGAAGATACTATAGGTATCAACACATTTTTGGGTGGCTGGTAGATGATGCAAAATTGAATTCCCTATAAACCAAGGAATTCAAATAAATCATACTTTCAGAATATGGTACCCAGCACTAGGGATGAGCTGAATGTACCTGGGTTTGGTGAAGTTTACTAAAGTTCAGGAGCCGAATTCCAACCACATTTGAAGTCTTGAAGTCAATTCGAGTAGAATGTTAAAAACCAGGAATGCCCATTTTACAGGCAAGAGATTATCAAACAAATGGCACAGGGTTTTTTTTTTCTGGTTGGGATTAGGGATCTTAATAATGCTTTTAAGGGGTCGTTTACACTTGTCTCGACTTGATCTGCTGATTCACTGGTTTGCAGATCCTCCACTTCCCCCGTTCACATCGGCGCGATTTGACATACACTTTGACATGTCAAATTACATGCCAAATCGCAGCCTTTTGCCGGAAACGGCACTGCCCCAAAGCAAACGCAATGTGTAGATAGGACTGTAAGCTTACTATTTTATTTAGTAACAGGTGCTTTGATTGGCATTCAGAGTGCTTTAAAAAAGTGTGTCCAATGCCACATTTTGAAGCTAGTTTAAACGAGCCCTAAGCAAAATATACCAGACTTTTATCATAAATGAGGGTCTAGTATAGACATCAATGGGGGACTCCGTAGAAAAAACATAGGGTGTGGGGTTGTCCCCAAATTTTAAGGGGGAACCCCCATAACCAAATCCATACCCTACCCTTTTCTGAACATGCAACCTGGCTGGCCAGGAAAAGGGAGTGAGTGTGCACAACCCCCTCCTTAACAATATCAGACCACAGTCCCCCAACATGGAAAGGGGGGAGTAACTTGCTAGGGGAGACCTTGCCCTGAAAAAGAACCGTGTCCCCATGTTGATGAGGACAAAAGCTTCTCCCCCACAACCATGGCCCGGTGATTGTGAAGGTCTGCAGGTGGGAGCACCAAATGACATCTCCCGGTCCCTGCTGCTGAAAGTAAAATGTGGGGTGCCCAGATGATGTCATTGACCATATATGGTAATGAGCATATTTGTTCAATGTTATTGTGCAAATATGTAGACTTCTTATTTCTTTGAACCAAGCAATAAGAAAAACTTATAGCTGTAACTATAAACAAGCAGTTAGCACAACATGTGATGAATGCCTAATAATGTCACAATCTGACGAAATGCATTGGGAGGAGCCAGATGCACTGAAATCATATTGCGTACAATGCAATTTTCCGATCAGGACACCTTTTTTTACACATTGCAGTTATACTCTACTAAATAGGAGTGTTTTGAACTGTTTTAATAAAAAATAAAAAAATAAAGATTTTTACTGATTTACACTATGGGTGTCTTCTGCTTGTGTTCTTTCCCATGTATGAGTTGAACTTAACCACTTAAGGACCGGACCAATACGGACCATAATGACCAGAGGTGATTTCACAATTTGGCACTGCGCTGCTTTAACTGGAAATTGTGCGGACATGCAATGTTGTACCCAAATGAAATTTGCGTCCTTTTCTTCCCACAAATAGAGCTTTTTTTTAAATGGTATTTGATTGCCTCTGCGATTTTTCTTTTTTGTGATATAAACGGAAAAAGACCGAAAATTTTGAAAAAAAAAACATATTTTCTACTTTTTGTTATAAGAAAAATCGAATAAACTAAATTTTAGTCATACATTTAGGCCAAAATGTATTCAGCCACATGTCTTTAGTAAAAAAAATGTCAATAAGCGTATATTTATTGGTTTGCGCAAAAGTTATAGCGTCTACAAACTAGGGTACATTTTCTGGAATTTACACAGCTTTTAATTTATGACTGCCTATCTCATTCCTTGAGGTGCTAAAATGGCAGGGCAGTACAACCCCCCCCCCCAAATGACCCCATTTTGGAAAGTAGACACCCCAAGGAAATTGCTGAGAGGCATGTTGAGCCCATTGAATATTTTTTTTTTTTTGTGATTGAATAATGACAAAAAAAAACAAGAATTTTACAAAAAGTTGTCACTAAATGAAATATTGCTCACACATGCCATGGTTATATGTGGAATTGCACCCCAAAATACATTTTGCTGCTTCTCCCGAGTACGGGGATACCACATGTGTGGGACTTTTTGGGAGCCTAACCGCGTACGGGACCCCGAAAACCAATCACCGCCTTCA
Organism: Rana muscosa; assembly: GCA_029206835.1. Classification (NCBI taxonomy): domain Eukaryota; kingdom Metazoa; phylum Chordata; class Amphibia; order Anura; family Ranidae; genus Rana; species Rana muscosa. Next base: position 827,399,255 of record CM055118.1, on the reverse strand, counting down.
GGATTTCTAAGGGTGTAAATTTTTGACTTCACTCCTCACTACCTATCATAGTTTCGAAGGCCATAAAATGCCAAAATAGCACAAACCCCCCCCCCCCAAATGACCCCATTTTGGAAAGTAGATACCCCAAGCTATTTGCTGAGAGGCATGTTGAGTCCATGGAATATTTTATATTTTGCCACAAGTTTTGCACAAAGTTGTCACTAAATGATATATTGCTCACACATGCCATGGGCAATGGGCATATGTGAAATTACAACCCAAAATACATTCTGCCGCTTCTCCTGAGTACGGGGATACCACATGTGTGAGACTTTTTGGGAGACTAGCCGCGTACAGGACCCCGAAAACCAAGTACCGCCTTCAGGATTTCTAAGGGCGTAAATTTTTGACTTCACTCCTCACTACCTATCATAGTTTCGAAGGCCATAAAATGCCAAAATAGCACAAACCCCCCCCCCCAAATGACCCCATTTTGGAAAGTAGATACCCCAAGCTATTTGCTGAGAGGCATGTTGAGTCCATGGAATATTTTATATTTTGCCACAAGTTTTGCACAAAGTTGTCACTAAATGATATATTGCTCACACATGCCATGGGCAATGGGCATATGTGAAATTACAACCCAAAATACATTCTGCCGCTTCTCCTGAGTACGGGGATACCACATGTGTGAGACTTTTTGGGAGACTAGCCGCGTACAGGACCCCGAAAACCAAGCACCGCCTTCAGGATTTCTAAGGGCGTAAATTTTTGATTTCACTCCTCACTAGAGGTCGACCGATATGGGTTTTTCGCTGGCCGATGCCGATATTTAGAAATTTGGGCGGCCGATGGCCGATTTTTGTGGCCGATTTTTGTGGCCGATTTTTGTGTGGCCGATTAAAAAAAAAAAAAAAAAAAAAAAACCTCACCCACTCCACTCCTTCCTGCTTACTCCCGTCACTCTAGCACATACTTGATGTCCTCAGTACAGATGGCACTGGCAGGTGGCACTGGTTTGGAACTGGCAGGTGGCACTGGTGTGGAACTGGCAGGTGGCACTGATTGGCACTAGCAGATGGCGCTGGTTTGGAACTGACAGTTGGCACTGGCAGGTGGCACTGGTTTGGAACTGGCAGGTGGCACTGGTGTGGAACTGGCAGGAGGCACTGATTAGCACTGGCAGGTAGCACTGATTGGCACTAGCAGATGGCGTTGGTTTGGAACTGGCAGGTGGCACTGGTGTGGAACTGGCAGGTGGCACTGATTGGCACTAGCAGATGGCGCTGGTTTGGAACTGACAGTTGGCACTGGCAGGTGGCACTGGTTTGGAACTGGCAGGTGGCACTGGCAGGTGGCACTGGTGTGGAACTGGCAGGAGGCACTGATTAGCACTGGCAGGTGGCACTGATTGGCACTAGCAGATGGCGCTGGTTTGGAACTGACAGATGGCACTATTGGCACTGGCAGGTGGCACTGATTGGCACTAGCAGGTGGCACTGGTTTGGAACTGACAGATGGCACTGGTTTGGAACTGACAGATGGCACTGGCAGGTGGCACTGGTTTGGAACTGACAGATGGCACTATTGGCACTGACTGGCACTGATTGGCACTAGCAGGTGGCACTGGTTTGGAACTGACAGATGGCACTAGTTTGGGACAGATGGCACTGATTGGCAGTGGCGCTGGCTGGCGGTGGCGCTGGCTGGCGGTGGCGGGTGGCGCTGGCTGGCGGTGGCGCTGGCTGGCGCTGGCGGTGGCTGGCGCTGGCTGGCGGTGGCGCTGGCTGGCGGTGGCGGGCGGCGCTGGCTGGCGGTGGGTGGTGCTGGCTGGCGGTGGCGGCGGGTGGTGCTGGCTGGCGGTGGCGGGTGGCGCTGGCTGGCGCTGGCTGGCGGTGGCAGGTGGCACTGGCTGGAGGTGGTGGGTGGCACTGGCTGGCGGTGGCGCTGGCTGGCGGTGGCGGGTGGTGCTGACGGTGGCTGGCGGTGGCGGGTGGCACTGGCTGGCGGTGGCACTGGCTGGCGGCACTGACAGATTGCACTGATTTTGCAGACCCAGCAGCTAAATTACATCAGCCAATGATTGGGCTGCTTTAGAAAGGGGGCGGGCCACATACACATAGCGACCTGCCCAGATACCATCCCATTAGCTGGTGTAATATAGCTGCTGGGTCCTACCCACCCCGGCCGGGTCCCGCCCACCCCGACATCGAGCTGACAGCTCCTCTCTCTCTCTCCTTTCTGCTCACACACTCAGCGGCTCTGGCTGCATCAAGCGCCGTGCTGAGTGTGTGAGCAGAGAGGAGAGAGAGACAGAGAGGAGCTGTCAGCTCGATGTCGGGGTGGGCGGGACCCGGGCCGGGGTGGGCGGGACCCAGCAGCTATATTACACCAGCTAATGGGATGGTATCTGGGCGGGTCGCTACGTGTATGTGGCCCCGCCCCCTTTCTAAAGCAGCCCAATCATTGGCTGGTGTAATTTAGCTGCCGGCCGGGTCCCGCCCACCCCCGACATCAAGCTGACAGCTCCTCTCTGTCTCTCTCTCCTCTCTGCTCACACACTCAGCGCGGCGCTTGATGCAGCCAGAGCCGCTGAGTGTGGAGAAGGAAGAATGAGCGGCCTAATCTTGATAATAAATCGGCCGATGCCGATTTATCAAAAATGGCCAAATATCGGCCGATATATCGGCCAGCCGATATATCGGTCGACCTCTACTCCTCACTACCCATCACAGTTTTGAAGGCCATAAAATGCCAAGATAGCACAAACCCCCCCCCCCCAAATTACCCAATTTTGGAAAGTAGACACCCCAAGCTATTTGCTGAGAGGCATGGTGAGTATTTTACAGCTCTCATTTGTTTTTAAAAATGAAGAAAGAAAAATTATTATTTTTTTTTTCAATTTTCAAAACTTTGTGACAAAAGCGAGATCTGCAAAATACTCAGCAAATAGCTTGGGGTGTCTACTTTCCAAAATAGGGTCATTTGGGGGGGTTTTGTGCCATCTGGGCATTCCATGGCCTCCGAAACTGTGATGGGCAGTGAGGAGTGAAATCAAAAATTTACACCCTTAGAAAGCCTGAAGGCGGTGCTTGGTTTTTGGGGTCCCGTACGCGGCTAGGCTAACAAAAAGTCCCACACATGTGGTATCCCCGTACTCAGGAGAAGCAACAGAATGTATTTTGGGGTGCAATTACACATATAACCATGGCATGTTTGAGCAATATATCATTTAGTGACAACTTTTTGTAAATTTTTTTTTTTTGTCATTATTAAATCACTTGGGACAAAAAAAAATATTCAATGGGCTCAAGATGCCTCTCAGCAAATAGCTTGGGGTGTCTACTTTCCAAAATGGTGTCATTTGGGGGGGTTTTGAACTTTCCTGGCATTTTATGCACAACATTAGGAAGCTTATGTCACACATCATCCACTCTTCTAACCACTTGAAGACAAAGCCCTTTCTGACACTTTTTGTTTACATGAAAACATTTATTTTTTTTGCAAAAAAATTACGTTGAACCCCCAAACATTAAATATTTTTTTAAAGCAAAGGTCCTACAGAATAAAATAGTGGGTGTTGCATTTTTTTTTCCACACAGTATTTGCGCAGCGATTTTTCAAACACATTTTTTGGGGAAAAAATACACTTTTTTTTATAGCACTAAAACAAACACGACATGCTTTAAAATTGCGCACAAACACGCAGCGGCGACAAACTACATACATTTTTAAAAGCCTTTAAAAGCCTTTACAGGTTACCACATTAGATTTACAGAGGAGGTCTACTGCTATGACTGCCCTCGAACTCACCTTCGCGGTGATACCTCACATGCATGGTGCAATTGCTGTTTACATATGACGCTAGACCGACGCTTGCGTTCGCCTTTGCACAAGAGCAGGGGGGGACAGGGGTGCTATTTTTTTTATTATTTATTTTGCTTTTTTTATTTTATTTTTAAACTGTTCCTTCCATTTTTATTTTTTTTTACCATTTTTATTGTTATCTCAGGGAATGTAAATATTCCCTATGATAGCAATAGGTAGTGACAGGTACTCTTTTTTTGAAAAAAATTGGGGGGTTAGACCCTAGATATTTCCTCTGCCCTCAAAGCATCTGACCAAACCAAGATCGGTGTAATGAAATGCTTTCCCAATTTCCCAATGGCGCTGTTAATATCGGGGGGGGGGGCATTCCCTCCCACTGCTTGTAAAAGCAGTCTAGAGGCTAATTAGCCGCTATAATTGCTTTTACATGAAAACCGACCGCTGGCTGAAAAGAATGATACCAAGATGATACTTAAACCCACAGGCATCATTCTGGTATAACCATTCAAAGTCCAGCAACATACCACTACGTTGCTGGTCCTTGTTGAACATGTATTGTAATCTTTTTTTTCATGCAGCCTGTTGGCTGAATGGAAAAAAGAGATTGATCAGTGGGTATGCCCACCATTAGAATACCTCCCTTCATCCACCAACTTCTAATGATGGGCATACATGCACCATTTATATATGCTGAAGCATGGGGGCATCCTCCCGCAAAAAAGTTATGTCGCGTACACACGGTCTGACTTTTCCACGGGCAAGCCTCCGTCGGAATTTTGACCATATGTACGCGGCATTAGGAGAAAAATCGCTCCTCCGCCCCTGCTGCCTCCATGCTTCGGCATATATGCTCTTTTTTTTTACTGTGGTGGTGAAATCACCTCCTACAGCGTTGGAGTCACGGCTTTATGTATCGTGGGAGCAAACGCTGTTGCTGTCAAGATAAATAAATCCGCGTTGCAACTGAATGGCGTACCTGCTAAGCAAATGATGGTTAACATTAAAACAAAGTAACATTACAGTATAACAGTAAGACCTTACTATACCATACCTGCAAAGCAAATACCAAAAAAAAAACTAGTAAAAAATAAAACATTTTTTTAACGCAACCTGTGCCTAATATATATATATATGCCGAAGCATGGGGGCATCCTCCCGCAAAAAAGTTATGCTGCGTACACACGGTCAGACTTTTCCACGGGCAAGCCTCCGTCAGAATTTCAACCGCATATACGCGGCATAAAAGGTTATGCCACGTACATGCGGTCAGACTTTTCCACGGGCAAGCCTCCGTCGGAATTTTGACCGTATGTACGCGGCATTAGGAGCAAAATCGCTCCTCCGCCCCTGCTGCCCCCATGCTTCGGCATATATGCTCTTTTTTTTTACTGTGGTGGTGAAATCACCTCCTACAGCGTTGGAGTCACAGCTTTATGTATCGTGGGAGCAAACGCTGTTGCTGTCAAGATAAATAAATCCGTGCTGCAACTGAATGGCATACCTGAAAACAAAAAGTTACATACCTGAAAAGCAAGCATGATAAAACATTGCAGAATAGAATACAGTAAAAAAGAGCAGAACAATAGAGAGAAAATAGAGAGAGAGAGAGAGAGAGAGAGAGAACAATAAAACGACAACTATTTTTGGTTTTTTTATTTTATATTTTTTTTGTGTTTTGTTTTTCACGTTTTTTATTTTTTTATTTTTTTACACTTTTTTTTTACTCAACTGTAACGGTTAGGGTCTCTCAAAATGTGATGGCATCTTGGGAGACCCTGTGTAAGTGTGTCCTGTTCTGTGCAATGCTGTACCCTACGCTAAAACTTCACTTTTGTGTGGTAGCGTTCAAAACATTTACCAATGCACAGACCAGGATTGTCAGGACAGAGTGGACAAAAATAACGGGTGTCACGCCTAAATCCGCGCTTGCTACAGACACATCTTTTTTGGGGGGCTCGTTGGGTAGGGGTACTCTCGAGGACATACGGATAATGCCTCTCATGCAGCCGGCTTACTGCGTTTGGTAGGGGATGGTGAGGTGCAGAACCGCCTGGATACAGGAGTTCTCTGACTATCTCATCCTGGAATTTTAGGAGAGATAAAGTCCCACCTGAAGCTCTGTATAGCACATGAGCGTTCAGCAAAGCCAATTGGAATAAGGATAGAGACACTTTTTTTTTTACCAGTGTCTCGCCTTACGGGCAATGTGATATGGCGCCAACTTCTGGTCGTTGAGGTCCACCCCTCCCATATTTTGGTTATATTCGTGGACACAGAGGGGTTTCTCCACAACACCAGTCGCCGTACGAATTTGGACTGTCGTGTCTGCATGAAGGGAGGTAAGAAGGAAAACATTCTTATTATCCCTCCACTTCACAGCGAGCAAATTATTACACTTCAAGCAGGCTCCCTCCCCCAGCCTAAGACGGGAATCTACAAGCCCCTGGGGAAAGCCCCGGCGATTAGGTCGCATGGTGCCACATGCTCCAATCTGATGATCAAACAAGTGACTAAACAGTGGCACGCTCGTGTAATAATTGTCCACATACAAGTGGTACCCCTTTCCGAATAAGGGTGACACCAAGTTACACACTATCTTGCCAGCGCTCCCTATGTAATCCGGGCAGTTGACCGGTTCAACCTGACTATCTTTTCCCTCATAAACCGTAAAGCTCCATACATAGCCTGTTGCCCTGTCACAGAACTTATAGAGCTTGACCCCGTATCTGGCACACTTGCTGGGAAGGTACTGCTTGAAAGACAAGCGGCCAGAAAATTTAATCAGGGACTCATCAACGCAGACAACTTGATCGGGAATAAACAAGGCTGCAAAACGTTCGTTGAAGTGGTTTATGAGGGGCCGAATTTCGTAGAGCCGGTCGTATTCAGGGTCTCCACGTGGATGACAAAGTTCATTGTCGTTGAAGTGCATGAACCGCAAAATCTGCTCGTATAGTTTCCTGGGCATGGAGGCAGAGAACACGGGCATGTGGTCAATTGGGTGCGTGGACCAATAAGCACGTATTGACGAAAATTTATGTGTGCCCATGTTGAGGGAAAGGCCCAGAAAGGTCTTAAATTCGGAAACCGTAATTGGTTTCCAGTCTCTGGCAATGGAAGGCAACTGGGGATTAGCGGCGATGAATTGACCAGCATATAAATTACTCTGGTCCACAATAGATCTATAGAGATCTTCCGTGAAAATCAGCGAATAAAAATCAAGTGGCATAAAATCAGCTGTTTCCACCTGAATACCGGGTTGGGCAGTGAATGGGGGAAGTACGGGTGCTGCAGAAGTGGTGGGGACCCAATCAGGATAGGCGAATTCTGCAGGAAGGGCACTATGGGCACGACGGGCCTGCCTTTGTCTTCTTCTTCTTGGTGGCAGCGGGACACTACTTGTGCTTGCCACCTCGCCAGCTTGAACTGCACTTATGGGACTCGCCACGTCACCACATAATACTGCAGTGCTGGATGTACGCCCAGGCTGTACTAGGCCGCTGGTGCTTGCCAGTTCACCAGAAGGAATAGCGGCGCTAGTACTACTCTGCTCCATGATACGAGAGACCTGCGGTTCTTGCTCCTCAACAACCTCAGAAGATCGGGATCGGGTGCGCCTGACCTTAGCAGGGACCTCATCTTCGTCGCCCGGGCTATCTGACATGGAGCCGCTGTCTTCTACGGGAAGGTATTCTGAGCCTGAATCTGACAGATCCGTGACCTCCTCTTCACTATCTGTCATGCTCAGAATCTCGTAGGCCTCTTTACTAGTGTACCTTCGATTTGCCATTTTGGGCTCTAAATTTAGGGGTACACTAGTAAGATTCACAGGAAAAAAAGCACCTGACTGTCGTCAGCAAATATATCAAACGCTACAAAAAAAACTGTTAGCGATCGCAAGGATCAGGCCTGAGCCCTCGTACACACGGCCGAGATTCTCGTTGAAAAAAACATGTCGTTTTTTTCGACGAGATTCTTGGACAAGAAACTTGTCCCGGCCGAGTGTACACACGCTCGTTTCAAAGAACCCGCGGTTCTTTGAATGGAGCGTACGCGGTGACGTCATCGACTACGACGAGCATGCGCTCGTCACATTCGATGCCGTCGCCGCCATCTTGGTATACCCTACGTATGCCTAGGAAGCTACCGCGCATGCGTCAAATTCATTTCGAACATGCGCGGGCTTCGGGGAGGACAGGTAAGTGTACACACACTCACTTTTCTCGTCGAGAAACATGCCAAGGAGAATCTCGACGAGAAAATAGAGAGCAGGTTCTCTATTTTCTCGTCGAGGTTTCTTGTCGGTTTTCTCGACGAGAAACCCGATAGCCGCGTACACACGACCGATTTACTCGGCAAGACCTCTCTGCCAGCAAGTTTCTTGCTGGTTCTTGCCGAGAAAATCGGCCGTGTGTACGAGGCCTGACTCTGCGAACGCTGCAGTTATATGTGTTGTGTTTGGTAAGTTACAGTGATCGATCGATACTGCACTTGGGTGGGCGGGGCTGGGCAGAGGGGCTAAACGCAGGTGCTAGCAGGTATCTGGGCTGATCCCGCTAACACTGCGTTTTTGGGAACCCTAAACCGCTGGGGACGCTAGTATAGATCTGATCAGATCAGATATTGATCTGTTCAGATACTATATCACTAAGGGAGGTGTATGCTTTGCGCGTAGGTGTTAGCGTTACTGGCACTAACCTGACGCTGCCTGCTTTGCGCGTGGGTGTTAGCGTTACTGGCACTAACCTAATTGATATCACCCGCCGGCGATCAGGGGGTTAAACTTTTATTGGGTTATATATGGCGGGTGCCCTGATGCTATAAAAAGCAAACTAACCAACCAGCGTCACCCTGAACACTTATACGGTGATCACTGGTGAAAGGGTTAACTAGGGGCAATCAGGTTGTTAAAACCTTTATTAGGTAATATATGGGGCTACCTGGCGCTATATAAAAACCTGACGGGTAACCTAAATAACGAAATAACTAACTGGCTAACCAGTGTCACCAGTGACACTTATTACAGTGATCACTGGTGAAAGGGTTAACTCTAGGGGCGATAAAGGGGTTAAACCTTTATTATATAATATATGGGGGTACCTGATGCTATAAAAACCTGCCGCGAAGCTAAAAAAAAAACTTGCTACCTAGGGGCACCACCGACACTAATACAGCGATCGGAAAAATGATCGCTTAGTAACGCTGGCGATAGGGGATGAAAGGGTTACCTGGGGGGCAATCAAGGGGTTAAACTTTTATTAGGGGGGTTAGGGGGCTACCCTGGACCTAAAGGGGCCTAAACCTAACTGCCCTGCAACTTTTTACTGTCACAGATGATACTAAATGCAGCAATCAGTAAATAAATGATCACTGCAATCAGTGACACTGTGACTGGGGGCTGGGGGGTGACCTGGGGGGTGATCTGGGGGTGACTGGGGGGTAAAATGTGTGCCTACGTGTCAGTGGGCTGTTGGTGCACTAACCTGCGTCTTCTCTCCTCTGCGCTGCGGACAAAAAGACCGACACGAGGGGAGATGACATCACTTCCTCTGCCTGTGTTTACATTTACACAGCAGAGGAAGCATATCATTCGCTGGGCGATCGCGAGGGGGTTGCCAAAAATGAATGGCCGCTCCCTCTTCACGGATCTCTCCCGAACGGATAACCACCGCTCACTGTACCGGAGGGGGGTCCGATCGGTACGTGATTGTGCCTGTCCGTGCCATTCTGCCGACGTATATATACAGTGAGCTGTCATTAAGTGGTTAATAAGGTTGATATAAGGTGGTGGATTGTCTGAGGACATTTTTGCTCCATAGAGTACATACCGTTTATGACCACTCAAAAATTGGGGGTCATGCCTCTCTGGTAAGCACACAGGTGTTGCACTGCAGGGTTGTGAATTCACAGAATGGATTGCATTCACGGATGATAAGATGAATTTTCTTTAGCACTGGGGGACACGGCACTTTTCTGGAAATTTTCTATTTATTGTGTTTATGCATAATTGTCTTTTTTTTTCTATTACTGTTATTATTCCACTTGAGCACAGAATATTATTCACTATAAGGAATATACATGTCAGTGATGTCCACACTGTTCCCGCCCCTTTATTTACAGGGCGGGGTATTCCCAACCAGTAAATGAATGGGGCCAGGTAACTTCACTGGCTGCTAAGAAAATGCCAGCACCCACTGCATCCTTAACAACCAGAAACAACCAGAAACAGAAAGCAAGCTGTCAAATATATAGTAGCGTTATACTCACTAGGATATACAAAAAGTCTGCTATTCAGATGAATGTCTGAACAGCCAAAGTTGAGTCTGGACCGAATCTTGAGCTCATACCTGCCCATCACCAAACACACCCATTGACTGGCAGTTACTTGATTAGTGGTCAGTATGGCTTATTAAAGTAGAACTATAGGGAAAACTTTTTTTTTTGGATAGAGTTATGCCTCGTACACACGATCGCGATTCCTGAAGAGAAAAGTGCGATGTGAGCTTTTTGTCGCAAATTCTGACCTTTTCCATCGCACTTTTTCTGTCAGAATTCCGGCCAAGAAAAGATTGAGAGCAGGATCTCAATTTTCGTGACAGGAAAAATTTCTATCGCGTTCGTCTGTATGCAATTACGAAGCGCAACAAAACACGCATGCTCAGAATCAAGCAGAAGAGCCAAACTGCCTATTGAACTTCGTTGAACTTCGTTGATCTCGGCTCGTCGTACGTCTTGTACGTCACCGCGTTCTTGACGGTCGGAACTTCAGCCAAGATTAGTGTGACCGTGTGTATGCAAGACAAATTTCAGCCGTTTTCCTGCTGAAAAAAAATGTGTTTTTCTTGTCGGAAATCGCGATCGTGTGTACGGGGCATAAGGGAGGATTGGAACCCCTGTCAGTTTTTTTTTTGGGGGGGGGGGGGGTTTGTCATCTGCATCCCATTAGGGAAATTTACCTTCACTTCCTGTCCATAGCCAAGACAGGAAGTGAGATAAAGTACCTGTAAATGAAGAATATTTCCTTAGGGGTCCCTAGGTTACCGGAACTAGTGTCCCTATTGGAAGATTTGCCCTCTATTACCTTGATGGGGACAACCTAAATTTTTCATGATAATAGTAAACAGAACAAAAAGAGAGGGTAAGGCTGGGTTCACACTTGTGCGGTGCAAATTCCAGCTCTCTTATCTCTGCAAAGAGATAAGAGAGCTGTTCAGCAGATCATCTCAGTTTTAGCTGCAAATTTGGAGACCTGGGATAGGGGAGGGGGAGGGGGGAAGTGTAGTGATGAGAAGGAGAGAAATCCTGTTGAGAACTGAACACATCTTCGAATCAGATGCATGCCCATAGAGGATAATGGCCCTGAATTCGCACCTGAGCCGCACCGCAATGCCTAGAAAACGCACACATTTTTTGGGCAATGCGCAGTGCGAATGCATCGCACATATGTGAACCAGCCTCATTAAAATCAATGTATTTTATAATGTTATATGAATGCGGTTTAAGCCGCAACTAATTCGCATAGGTGTGAACAGGGCCTTAATCTCCCTAACGGGGGCAGAGGTAGCAATAAACACCTAATAGGTGTTCTAATCCCTCTGCACAATATCCAAAACAAACAAAAAAGTTGCCTTTAGTTATCCTTAAAGGGGTTGCTCCACCGGAAAAAAAAAATTAAAAGCCAGCAGCTACAGCTACAGCAGCTGCTGGCTTTTAATATTTGGACACTTACCTGTCCTGGAGTCCAGCGACGTCCGCAGCAGAGGACGAGTGACCGCTCGTCGCTCTGCTGCTCCCTCCGCCATCCTCGCTGAGGGAACCAGGAAGTGAAGCCCTGCGGCTTCATGCCCGGTTCCCTACGGCGCATGCGCGAGTCGCGCTGCGCCGTTCTGATTGGTGCTCCTGTGTTCTGGGAGCCGAGTGTCTCCCAGAACACCAAGGGAAGTCTGCAGGAAGTGACGTAACTCCCGCAGATTCCCGGAGACAGGACTCCCGGATGTGGGTGAAAATACCTGTCTTAGACAGGTATCTTCACCCCCCTCCCCCCTGAAAGGTGTCAATTGTGACACCGGAGGGGGGGAGGGTTCCAAATAGCAAAAGTTGCTATTTAGGGTGGAGCTCCACTTTAAGATTCTTTTAATTATTGTTCTAGTTCTAGTAAATATTTTCTAATATTTTAACAATATTTTGCAGCCTGGTGTAAGAAAACCTTGTGTTTACTCAAAGTACAGCCTGCGAAAGAAATTCTTATTTATTGGATGTCAGACCTTCTGTGTTAGAACTATAATTGTGAGTATGCCTTTTCATTTTAATGTCATTTTTATTGAACATGTACAAGAATTATATATTTTTGGTTCCATCCAATTCCCCCCAAGAGATTTTGGGGAAAGGGTAGGAGGTAAGGTGGGTTTGGTTATATCATGCTGCAAAATGCATTAATGTAACAAGAGGTCCGGTAACACACAAAGGTAGGAAGGAACATCTAAACCTTTCAAGGTCACAGGAACAGGACTGAAAATAAAAGGGAGATCTCACTCATTAAGTTTTTGAGACATGCAAGAAGCCAGGAGGTAACGCGCTGACTACTCTCCACCTGTAAATGGAATAATTTTTTAACAGATAGACAACGTACAGAACAAACAAAAATTCTCATAGCTGCCCTGGATTGTCCAGTGTTTAAATGACCAACATTTTTAAATGTATTTGTAGCGACCTCACCTCTCACTCCCTCCTTTTCTTCTCGGTCAATGGCTCTCGTCTAGGGGACCAGGGAGGAGAGTTTGGCGCACCACCAGCTCGTATCCTCTTATGTGCAGAGGTGTGAGCTATAACCTTTTACCTTCGAGCCTGTGTCCCTGTCCAGAGCCAAAACTTCCCTTGAGGATGATTCCCACCCTCCACGCAGGTGGAGGTAGGACCCTTTAACTCCCAGCAAGTCAAGTTCCACACCACTGAAAGTCCAACACTTATTTATTTTTCAGAGCAATAAATAGTCCTTTGAGAGCGACTGGTTAGACATAGAACAGTTCAGAACACAGTGGGGAGAAGGTCCAGGCACAAACTTGAACTTGGGTTTTCTCCTGTTCCCTTATAGCGCGAACAGGCTTGGCGCACAGTCGCTGCACCGACCGTGAGGGGGTCTCTGCCACAGACCAGATGAATAAGGCCTCTGCCACAGACCTGGTTGTTGGGTTTCTGCCACCGACCTGATTCACAATGGGTCCCTGCCACAGACCATGAGAACGTGGACTACCTTCTATGAGCAATGGCCCCTGTCAGAGAGAGAACATCCATCCGGACAGTTACCAGAGGCCCCGCCGTCACCAGCAAATGCTGCACTGGGTCTTTGGAAGGGTCACCTCCCTGGCCTCCTCGTCCTAGATTCGGGTGTCCACACCCGGGGACACCCTAGGAGCCCTCAATCCCTTGCGGGACCCAGTCGAAAGGTACTGGGCCCCAGGCCTCCAGAGAGTACCTCACCCCAGACCGAAGGTGTCTGGGGTGGAACCGCAACTCCGTCCCCGGGCCTAGGGCACCCGGAGACCACCATCACGCACCCCCAGGCTGAAGGTGCCTGGGAGTGGACCTCGAGCGGAAGATGTCTGCCCCCTTTATACTCTCCCCCAGCATGCACAGCATGTTCCCCGCCCCGCTGTACTACTGCCGCGAGAGGACACAAAGGGCGCAGCCCTCCAATGGCAATTCAACCCCGGCCTATGGCAACAGTGCCACCTATAGGCGCAGGGAACTAGACACCATTGATATCCTCCACTGGCATAAATTGGTTCAGGAATCCCAATGCCGCGTACACGCGATCATTTTTCTCGTCCGGAAAAATAAAAAAAATTCTTTTGGACGAGGAAAACGACCGTGTGTGGGCTTTTTGTCATTTTTCCTGACGGGAAAAACGGCATTAATCACGACGAGAAAAATTAGAACATGCTCTAATTTTTCTCGTCGTGATTCCCGTCATTTTTTTCCGCGGCAGTTTTCCCATAGTGAAACACTGCCGGGGAGCCTACACACAGTCGTTTTTTTCGACCAAGAAAAAAAATTTAATTTAAAACGGCCGTGTGTAGGGGAACAAGCTGTTCCTCGTTTTTCACGTCGATTTTCTCGACGGTGTGTTCACCGTCGAAAAAATGGATCGTGTGTACACGGCATAACAATTGTTGCATCTGAGCCTGGTACCACTCAGATGCCTCCCCTAAATATGACCACCCGCTACACATTATATGTACAAGTGGGTGTACACATATCCACAAGAGTATTTCTCAGGTGCTCAGTCTGAATAAAATAACAACTCAAAAATCAATCTAAAATAACTGTGGTCTCAAATGGAAGCTAGGCAGCCTGCACAGGGGTCTGGGAACCCACACTGAAACAGAAGAGGGGATGGGGAGAGAGGCGCCAGGCGGCTAATAGTGTAGCACAGTTTAATGGGTTCAAAACATGTAAAATTAGTTACAGGTTCAACTCACAGGATGACAGTTGTTACAGTCTATGCCCGGATGGGCTGTGGTGAAGATCTCAAACAGGTAGTAGTAGTCCTTGGCGCAGCAGATGGCTCTGTGAGCCAGGAGAGAGGATGCTGTGAACACAAGCCGGGTGTCTTGACGAGAAAGGTCTCCCTGCGGATTATGCCCCCCCTGTACTGCGCAGTCACGGCGCTTGCCTCCGAAAATAGCCGAACATGTAGAGCTGAGAGTCAGCTCTAGGTGGCGCCTGTGCACACCAAATTGTGCTACGCTTCTGACATCCAGGCTCTTTCCTGGACATGGAGGATGTTAAAAAAAGAGCCAGGAGGCCGAGCGAGCGAAGCGAGGACGTGAGGCCGACTGGCAACTTTTAGCAAGGTCCACGCAGGCGCCGTCTAAAGCTGACTCTCAGCTCGACATATGTTCGGCTATTTTCGGAGGCTCATTCAGGTTCATACTGTACAAGCCCCGCGCCTGCACAGTACAGGGGGGGGGCATAATCCGCCGGGGGGACCTTTCTCGGCAGAACACCGGCTGAGGAAGGAGGCAAGACTAGCCTCTAAAACGCATTCCGATTGGTCTGTTCTCCTCGAGGCTTGACAGGTGCCGACCAGCCCATGACTGCTCGTGTTCACAGCTTCCTCTCTTCTGGCTCACAGAGCCATCTGCTGCGGCAAGGACTACCCCTCAATCCCATGCGGGATCTTCACCACAGCCCATCCGGGCATAGACTGTCACTACTGTCATCCTGTGAGTTGAACCTGTAACTAATTTTACATGTTTTTAACTTATTAAACTGTGCTACACTATTGCTCACCTGGCGCCTCTTTTGCCTTCCACTCTTCTGAGACATTGTACAGAGTACTCCATTCTACAGACCCAGAATATCCCATTCTACAGACCCAGTAACTCAATTTTTTCATACTGAGTGCTTTCACCACCAGTCCTCCACATGAGGAGATTATACAGTAATACCTCGGTTCACGAACGCTTCTGTTTACAAAAATTTGCTTTGGTACGCGAACTCCGTTTCGGTTTACGAATACGAGCCATGGCCATCTTCCCTGCTCTGACACATTCATATTGAGAAGAGCAGTGCAAGATGAGAGTCTTAGGAGAACCTGTCCACTCAGATAGGGGTTTCTGCCCCCTGACTACCATGAGGGTGGACTCACTTGATTGGGAATATGGAAAAACAGTTCATATGAATTCTACAACTTTCTCATGCCCTCAGATGATCTTTTCCTGGATGCACAGTGATGTTTTCTGGCCCTAGATTAGTCATTTAAATCCGGGTTTGGGACTGTTTCAAATAAGATTTAAAGAGGAGCTTTCGTTTTTTTATTTTTTTTTATTTGTACACATGAAAGAGCTTAGCTTAATGTAAAAGACCATATGTAATATATGCGTAGCGCCCTTCCCAAATGGTTGGGACACTATGTGTAAATTTAGGGGTATGTCTGAGCCATAGTTGGGCTCAGATCAGTTGATTGTTCTAAAATTGCTTCTGCTCTGGGTGTGATACTGCCTGGCAGTAGTGTTCCCTGTTCACCTGTAGGTGGCACTGCCACCACCGGCCCAGGTTGAACTACAGGGGTATCATAACGTGGTTAACCCGATGTGCATGCTGGGAGAGGGTACATAAGGAGCAGACGCCATTAATTGCTGTTCTGTCCTGGGCCCCGCCGCCCTGGGGGTCCTGTGTGCGCACCTCGTGGCCCGCATGGCACGGGGTGCGTGTGTGTTCTAGCCCCGGGCACCTTCAGCCTGAGGTTACATCGCTACCTGGTAGGCCAAGCTCTGCTGACTGGGGCCTACACCTTTGAGGAGGATCCCAGGCTACCCACCTGCGGGAAACCCACTCTTAGGGAAGGAGGCCAGGGGAGGATCTGCCCCAGAGGAGACTGGCGACGGTACTGCTGTCTCTGGAGGAGGCCTGGAGACTCACCTAAGGAGGGATCCATTACTACAAGCCCTGCAATACGCTGATTCTGGCCTAAAGGTTCTCTCTATTGCTTGGCTAGGAGGTTCGGGACTTTGATAATCCTGTGGCAGAGGGTTCCTGATCGCATCCATAAGTTTTTCAGATAAAGTTGATCAGTGCATCATCCTGGCTGCCAGGACCAGTGAAAGGGACTATCCGGTTGAGCAATACCCACTGAGGCTTGAGTGGCGACGTTGTGCATTTAGTGCTGCGTGCCTAAATCTTCCCCTGTTCTTCTCTCGTTTCCTACTTTCCTCTCAAGTTCCCTCAGCAAAGTAAATAAAGCCTTATTGTTGGGTTTTACATTTGTGTGGACATTGGCCTTTCTGGAGACTTTCTATACCCTGACAATGGAAGCCTTGGAAGTAGTTTGCAAGACCCAACAAAACCAGCAGCCCGATCTCAGAGAGGGGGGTATCGCTACATATGTTTAAAATACTTTTTTTGTACAAAACGAATTGCACTCCTTTTACCCAGAGGAGAAGCCCAGCCAAAAAAGCTCAGGCTGGACTTCTCCTTTAACCTGATTTACATGGAACCCTATGGGAAAATTTGCCTCGGTTCGCAACCAGAGTGAAATTAACAAATTAAAGGGGTTGTAAAGATTATTTTTTTTCACCTTAATACATCCTATGCATTAAGGTGAAAAAAAAACTGGCAATGACGGCCCCCCCAGGCTCCCGTTTTACTTACCTGAGCCCGTTCACCTGCTGCGCTCGCCCCCAATGTCCTCTTCTCCACTCAGTCTGGCCGTTGATTGGCTAGATAATTGGATGGATTGATAGCAGCACAGCCATTGGCTAGCGCTGCTGTCAATCACATTCAATGATGCGGCGTGCCGGGGGGCGGGGCCGAGTGATACAGTCTGCGACTATATCCGCCGGCTGTATCACAGGAACACGCCCGCAAGAACTAACCCCCATGGGAGAGAGCTCCCATGAAGGGGGTTAGTTCTTGGGGGGAGGAGCCAAGACAGCCACCGAGGGACCCCAGAAGACCAGGATAGGGGCCACTGTGTGCAAAACGACCTGCACAGTGGAGGTAAGTATAACATGTTTGTTATTTTTTATTTTTTTAAATGGGAACCTTTAGTGTCCCTTTTAAGTTCGTGAACCGAGGTATCACAAAGACCAAAGTCTATGGGGTTGATTCACTAAAGGCAAATAGACTGTGCACTTTGCAAGTGCAGTTTCTCCAGAGTTTAGTTAATGAGGTGAGGCTTCACTTTGCAAAGAATACCCAATCACATGCAAGGAAAAAAATAAAAAAAACAGTATCTTTGCTTGCACATAATTGGATGATGGAAGTGAGCATAGCTTCCCCTAATTTACAAAGCACTGGATCAACTGCACTTCCTAAGTTCATAGTCTATTTGCCTTTAGTAAATAAAGTCCATTCAGAGAATTGCCCATTTACAAAAGTGCTTATTCTCAGAAGTTTTTTCAACATTCTGAAAAAAAATGCACATTTCTAAATAATACATTTTTGAGGAATGATAACAACATGTAATTTAATCACCTAACGCTTAATTTTTCTCAGTAATTCTCATATTCTTATATTCACAATATTTTCCATTTCAGAATAATTAGCCTTTGGTGGGTATTATTTATATCCTGTTGTCAAATGAGTCCCACTCGCAAGTTTTGAACCCTTTATTCCTTGTTATAACAAAGATCCTGAAATCTGATGGCCTGTACACAGAATATTTACTATTTATTGCTAGCCTAGCTCACCTTAATTTTTCTTTGTTCGTGTTGAATATTTACAGTATTACTGAAATACATTATTTTAACAAAAGTATTGGGACGCCTGCCTTTACACACACATGAACTTTAATGGCATCCCAGTCTTAGTCCGTAGGGTTCAATATTGGGTTGGCCCAACCTTTGCAGCTATAACAGCTTCAACTCTTCTGGGAAGGCAGTCCACAAGGTTTAGGAGTGTGTCTATAGCAGTGTTTCTCAACTCCTGTCCAGAAGGGGCCTCCAACAGGTCATGTTTTCAGGATTTCCCTCAGATGAAACGGCTGTGGTAATTACTAAGGCAGTGAAACTGATCAAATCACCTGTGCAAAATAATGGATAGCCTGAAAACATGACCTGTTGGTGCGCCTTGAGGACTGGAGGTGAGAAACACTGGTCTATAGGAATGTTTGACTATTCTTCCAAAAGCGCATTTGTGAGGTCAGGCACTGATGTGGTAGTCTTTGCTGTAATTCATTCCAAAGGTGTTCTATTGGGTTGAGGTCAGGACTCTTTGTAGGCCAGTCAAGTTTCTCCACTCCAAACTTGCTCATCTATGTATGTGTCTAACCTCACAAATGCTCTTCTGGAAGAATGGTCAAACATTCCCATAGACACACTCCTAAACCTTGTGCACAGCCTTCCCAGAGGAGTTGAAGCTTTTAGAGCAGCAACTCAATATTGAACCCTACAGACTAAAACTGGCATGCTATTAAAGTTCATGTGCGTGTAAAGGTGGGCGTCCCAATACATTTGATAATATAGTGTATATACTTAAAGTGAACCTGTGTTCAGACTATGCACACTAAATTATTTACATATTCTAAACAAGTAATACAAGCCCTTTAAAATAAGTCATTAATCACTGTAACTGTAGACATTGTGGAAAAAATTATCTTCAGATTGACAACATGCACACTAAAAGACTTCTGTAGTACAGGGGGTGACATCTTTATTCTACCGACATGATCTCTGGGAAAACTGAGTAGTCCAAATCCCATGAGGAGGTGCTGCAGCACAGTCCAGGATCATCTTCTTGGGAGTTTTGGGCTATTCAGCATTCTTTAAGATCTGGCAAGGAGGAGAATGACGTCACCCTAGCCTAGATGCTGCAGAAGGAAGCCAGGGAAAGGTAAATATATTGTTTGCACTTTTATCCAGAATTTTAGGGAAAGGGGGGAACCTTGAATAGGCAGACTTTATCACTGAGGTACAAGATTCACTTTAATAAGCTTTTTATAATAGTAGCTTTCTGTGACCGGTCCTGCAGGGGGGGGGGGGGTGGTCTTTTTCAGTTTAATTACAGCAACAACACCCGATAGACCATAGCTGGCTTTGACAGGTGATTTTAGATTCTTCTAAACCTTATTAATTGTATTATTTCATCAAATACAGACCAAGGAGTGCTGCTCTGGATTCTATGGCCAACAATGCTTGTCTTGCCCAGGCAAAGCTGGAAACACATGCTTTGGAAACGGAGTATGCCTTGATGGTTTTAATGGTACTGGTGTATGTCGGTGTGGAGAGGGTTTTACTGGAACTGCTTGTGAAAGCTGTGTAGTAGGGAAATATGGACCACGATGTGACCAAGGTACTCCTAATATACAGCCATGTATAATTTGACATTGCTAGTACAAAATGTTTTACATGCACACCAAAACAGAAAAGATGCAAGCATATGCTACTAACATCTAGTACAAAGTAGTTTAAAGAATATGTTACCCCAACATTTCATACTCCTTATTTGTGCCTGCTGTACCATGTATTTGTGACCTTAGTTGCTTCGTTGTCTAAGGAACAATGCAGCTAATTTGAAATTAGCTGCATTGTTCCATAGACAATGATGCAACTAAGTGAAGATCAGTAATACAGCGTTGAGTACAAAGCGGTAAAACAAAAATAGAAAGTTTTACATTTGAGTGCAGTCATTTACTCTGATATACGTGTTTACTTGTCTATAAGCATGTTTACACAAGTATAAATGAGCATATTATAACACTGGTAATCAGGAAGAAGAATTTTACTCATTAAGACCCCTTTCACACTGGAGCATATTGCAGGCTCTATAGCGTTAAAAATAGCGCCTGCAATCCGCCCTTAAAAAGCTGTTACATTCACTCCAGTGTGAAAGCCTGAGGGCTTTCACACTGGAGCGTTGCGCTAGCAGGACGGTAAAAAAAGTCCTGCTAGCCGCATCTTTGGAGCGGAGAAGGAGCGGTGTGTTTACCGCTCCTCCACTGCTGCTGCCCATTGAAATCAATGGGACAGCGCGGCTATACTGCCCGCAATGTGCTGCTTCAGCAGCGCATTGCGGGCGGTTTTAACCCTTTCGCGGACGCTAGCGGGGGGTAAAACCCCCCCGCTAGCGGCCGAAATGCGCCGCAAATCCGCCCATAGCGTCGGTGGTAAAAATAGCGGCGTTTTACCGCCGACGCGGCTCAGTGTGAAAGGGGTCTTATACACTCACGCACCTTTACTCGCCTACACTCAACATTACTCATGTCTTTACACACGTTTTTTTTACTCAGGGACTTTATGTCAACAAGTTCCTGGGTAAACAATCAATAAATTAGGATGTCTGTGTGAAAGGGCCCTCAAAAGTATCCTGTTCTCTTTGTATTGCTTCCTTTATGTGTTATACCTGGTGATCCTGCCAGTCCCCCTGTTTTGCTATTTCAAATTGACCACTCTAGGCATGGGAGCACATTCATCCCAGAGTGGTCAATTTTCTGACTGTGCTGGGAGCACAACCTGTCTGTCCTCCAATAGCTGAGACTTGTGCTGACACACCCCCCTGTACACCCATGCACTGAGAAGATCAATGCATTGCTGTTTCTTCACCCCTAGCTCTCTTACTTAGCCCTGTATGCAGCTGAGAGTCATCAGGTCATGTGATCACTTATAAATAAAGAAAAAAACTATTTATAATGTTTTGTTTATATATATATATACGGTATATATATATATATATATATACTGTATTTACACACACACAAATGTTTTGCCTTTCATTTCTGTTTTAAACTGAATAGATTGTTGTTCAGGGTAAGAGTTCACATTAACTTTAGACCCCTTTCACAGTGAGGTGGTTTTCAGGCGCTTTAGCGCTAGAAATAGCCTCTGAAAAGCACCTGAAAAGTGCCTCCCATTCATTGCAGTGTGTTTTTTCACACTGGGGCGGTGCGCTTGCAGGACATTACGAAAAGTCCTGCAAGCAGCATCTTTGGGGCAGGTTGGGAGCGCTGTAAATAGCGCTCCCAAAACGCCCTGCCCATTGCAATGAATAGGCAGTGCTTCCAAAGCACCTTAAAAGCAATTTGAAAGCGACGCAAAGCTAGACTTTTTACCTTGTTTTTAAGGTAAAAACTGCCCCGCTAACGGCCAAAAAGCACAGATAAAACAGCGCTAAAGCACCGTAAAAACAAGCAGCACTTTAGTGCTAACGGCCGGGCGCTACAGTGTGAAAAGGGTCTTAATGCAATAAAAAAAAACACACAGAAGGGTGCAAACACCTAGTGCATTACCAAAGGACAAACAGCCAAATCAATACTCAAAAAAGTGAGAAATACATAAGTGTTGTAATACACCAAATCACGATCCTGTGCAGGTGTCATGTGACTTAACCTGATGCACCACTATCTTGCCAAGCTGACACATTTCAGGGATGAGCCCGCTTTCTCAGAGCAACTTTAATGCATCACATGAACTTAAAAAAGATCTAAGACCCAATCATTAAAATCTCATGAGCTTTGACAAGTTGAATGTGGGTTTTAAAGTTGTTTTCAAACATTTAAAATCTGCAGCCTTCATTAAAAGAATACCTGGTGATCATGACATAAGGATACTTGTTCAGGCACTTCCTGTTATGTATGACCATTCTTACTGCCCATACACACAATGAGATTTTCTGACAACAATGATTTGACGGACGTGTTTTATCAGACAATCCGACCATCTGTATGCTCCATCGGACAATTGTTGTCGGAATTTCCGACAACAAATGTTGGCTGTGCATGCTCTCTAATTTTCCGACAACAAATGTGTCCCGTCGGATTATCCAATTGTGTGTACACAAATCCGTTGGACTAAAATCCAAAGTACAAACACGCATTCTCGGAACCAATGCTAAACATCAGACAACAATAGCAGAAGTTTCCCAAAGGGTGGCGGTAAAGAGCTGAAAAACCACGTGGTTTGGTGAATGTTGGCTGAAAATGTTGTGCCGTGTGTATGCGGACCAAAATCTACAGAAGAGTTGGTTGGAAATCCAATCGTGTATACGAGGCTTTACATGCACCCCTGAAGAGAGAAAATTACCGCTCCAGGTGAGTAAGTTCTGTTAATCCTTCAACAATCAGGAAACCATGGGTGCTGGCAATGCACAAGGCAAACAGGAACAGCAGAAAGGAAGGGATGGACAGCCGCACTCCAAAAAAAACCTTAAAGGTTGCTTTTATTGTAAAAAAGATAAAACACATGCACCACAGGTCACAGCAAGGCAGGGATTAGCTGACGCGTTTCACACTACAAATGTTAGTGCTTACTCATAGCTGACATGCACCCCTGGTGGAGACTACAAGTGAAGACACAAATTGCACGGGTTCACTGTTGGCAGGAAGTCTATCCAGAGCGGTGATGTGCAACTGACATTGGAGTACGTGTACTGTAGATATAGAGGAAATGGCTGAAATAGGCTGCAGGAGATCAGAAATTATATTTTATGGGAAAAACATGCCAAATGTTTAGAAAATGAAATAATCCAGTTCAGATGTACTTTAACACTGAACATTTTCTTTCAACTTACACAAGAAAACTTCACATGGAATTCTAAAATGGTTTTAGGTTAGGTACTGGGCCTGCCACAATGGCATATGTTTATGTATGTTACTATTCTCAATGTAAAAAATGAATTGATGCTTATTATTAATCATTTTGTTTTAATTAATTACATTTCATACTAGTTATCAATTTGTTGTTGTGTTCAGCATGTGCCTGTGTCAATGGAAAATGCAGTGAAGGGATAACTGGCGATGGCAGCTGTGTGTGCAATGTTGGCTGGAGAGGAGTTAAATGTGACACAGGTAAGTTTATAGTTCCTTAGCTGCACACTCAGCAGGACCAATGGAAATGTTTAAATGTGTTGCACTGTGATCTAAATGTGGAATTAAATGTACTTTTATCCAATTATCTGTGATAAAAAAAATCTTTGGATGTCCTTGCAATCCAATTCTAACCAGCATATAACATATTATTTTACAACCTCTAGAGAATTATAAAAATGTTTATACAAAATATTTCTGAAAAACAAAAAAATAATATTTAGGTATTAAAGTAGAATTATTGGCAAAACTTTTTTTCATTTTGGATAGAGCCAGGGAGGGTTATAACCCCTGTCAAATTTGTTTTTGCCAATTGGGGAGATTTCCCTTCACTTCCTGTCCCTTGGCCAAACAGGAAGTGAGAGGAAATCCCTGCAAACTAAGAGAATTTCTAGGGGACCTCCAGGTCACTATTTCCCCTCTATTGCTTTTCTGGGGACAACTCAAAATTGGGGATTTTCTGATTTCCTTTTACGTTTATTTTCAATGATAATGATAAACAGGACAAATAGAGAGGGGAATCTACTTAACGAGGATGCAGGCAGCAATAAAAACTGACAAGTGTTCTAATCCCTCTCCACTCTATCCAAAACTAAAAAAAAAGTTTTAAAGTTACACTTTAAACAATGGCGGCTGGTGCTCTATAATTCGAGTGGGGGGGGGGCAGCAAACCAACTCCAAACCACAGTGCTCTGCTCCCTGAGCCCACCCTTTTTTGAAGCCTATTAGAGCCTCTGGCTTTAATCACATGCTTCAAAAAAAAAACACCCCCCCCATTGGAATCCATGCTTTCAGCGCCCTGCATGTAGATTAGGGGGTCGGACACATGTATAAGGGGGGGGCGGCACCCATGCGCCCCTAATGGACGGGCCGCCACTGACTTTAAATATATTATCACAGTAATAAAATATTCTGGTGTTTTTTTTTTTTTTTTCAGAAGAGATTATGACATCTCATTTAGCACCTAGAAGCGGAACTACGCTGCATCTTGACACCATAAAACAAAAACTCTATTTAATAAATTTTTAATATTCATAGCAACTCACCCATTCATGTCCCTATGCTTTATTCCACTGAGAAATCATTTTGAAAAACACCCCCTAGCCAAGGGCAGATAATTCATGTAGCGTTCACTTCTAGGAATCCATCTACCCTTCGCTCAGGCATGCAGGCAGTAGGATCTGCTTGGAATTCTCATTTAAATAATAGCAAATGTCACAGCTGTGGTGCTGTATTCATACTTACCAATATTTCAGTTAGCTATTCACATCAATGAAAAAAAAAATGCATTGATTGAGTATATACCTATCCATATCTATCTAATCCATGTACTGTTTGCAGTAGGTGCTAACCTCGTCCCTTAATACACAGGGCTCTAAAGACTGGTACCACTCGACACAGCATTCAGCCTTATCCAGCTGGAACCTGCCATAGACTTTGACAGGCTGCCTGCAGTGGGTCTGGATGCTGTACCTATCCCTCCTGCCAAGAAGGACACTCTGTAGCTGGATGGCATCATCTTTTTCATATATGTGATATATTTTATGAACATATTTAAAGTTTTTTTTTTTTTCTTTTAGCAATCACAGAGGATAAATGCAATAAAGCCTGCCACACCAGTGCAAAGTATGTTGTTTTTTCTTATATAAACCCTAACTATCAGTAAATTATCTAGATCTACATATATCTAAAAGATTATCATTATCAAAGTGTATAAAGTAACATCTGCAAAGTGCTGCCAGCAGTTTCTCTAGAAGTCTTTCAAAGCTTTTTCCGAACCACTTAGCTATGGTGGAAAGTATGCAATTATTCTAAAAATAGAGATTTATTACATAAATCTCAGGAGTTTAAGACCCATCACTATTGCCTCCTTCCAAGTATCAGTTACAGTTTTAAGAAACATTTTATGCAGCACCTACTGTTATATAATTATTATTGGTCTTCTAGGTGCAGTGGCGTCACTAGGGTTACTGTCACCTGGTGTGGTAAAACATGGTGTCACCCCCAGCGCTACCACCCCCCTCCCATGCGGTAAAACATGGTGTAACTCCCAGCGCCACCACCCCCCTCCCATGCGGTAAAACATGGTGTCACTCCCAATGCACCACCCCCCTCCTATGCGGTAAAACATGGTGTCACTCCCAGCGCCACCACCCCCTCCCATGCGGTAAAACATGGTGTCACTCCCAATGCACCACCCCCTCCCATGCGGTAAAACATGGTGTCACTCCCAGCACCACCACCCCCCTCCCATGCGGTAAAACATGGCATCACTCCCAGCGCCACCACCCCCCTCACATCTGGTAAAACATGGTGTCACTCCCAGCGCCACCAACCCCCTCCCATGCGGTAAAACATGGCGTCACTCCCAGCGCCACCACCCCCTCACATCCGGTAAAACATGGTGTCACTCCTAATGCACCATCCCCCTCCCATGCGGTAAAACATGGTGTCACTCCCAGCGCCACCACCCCCTCCCATGTCCCATGCGGTAAAACATGGCGTCACTCCCAGCGCCACCACCCCCCTCCCATCTGGTAAAACGTAGTGTCACCCCCAGCACCAAAAACACACACACACCCGCGATAAAACATGGTGTCATTGTTAATGTACTGCTCTCTCTCTAATTCACTCTCCCTATTCTTCATCAAGGAGACAGATTTCAAAGCCAGCTTATGTGATATATGTTTACCCTTCCACTTGGACTACACATATTATATAAGGATACCTTTTTTTTTAAGTTGCAGTCTCTAATATACCAATTGAATAACTACACGCTTTCCAATTTTGAAATATGATAGTATTATAGTTACTTTTAGCTAATTTTGAGTGAATTATATGAAGCATTTTGTTTCTCTTTCATTTACATGGAAGTGTTTGTGTTACCGGTAGCTAACTTTGATGAGTTAGCCTTTTATAATGTTAGATGGTTTTGATGACAACTAGCATGGTCTGTTAAGTCACTCCGATGTTCTTTTCTTCCATCAGCTGTCTTGAGAAAGCAGATGGAACTGCTAACTGTCAGTGTGCCTCTGGATTTCAAGGAAATGGCACAATGTGTACAGGTAAGTTTAAATCCTCCATTTAAAAAAAGTTTATTGTTCATCTGGAAAATGCTAGTAAAAATTACATATTTAAAGCGGAGTTCCACCAATATAAGAGTCAGCAGTTACAAAAAGTGTAGCTGCTGACTTTTATTAATCGGACACTCACCTGTATCAGGATCCAGTGATACGGGCGAACAAAGCCCCGCTCGTCTCCCCCTCCTCTCTGCAGCGCTGGCCTCGTGACTGTGGGCGCCTGGCTTTGGCTTCACAGCCGGGCACGCACTGCGAATGCTCGAGCCGCGCTGGTCTCTGTGATTGGCCTGGCAATTATCTGGGACCTGTGACGTGTCCCAGATGATTGCCGAGAGGGAGGGGGGAGAGGTGAACTCCCTTCTGATGCCGCGGTGCCCGCGGAGAAAGTGGGAGCTGGAACCCTCTAAAAAGAGGGTTTCCGCTCCCCCCCCCAAAAAAAATGACATGCCAAATATGGCATGTTAGGGGGTCACCTTCCCTTAAAGCGGAAGTTCCATTTTTGGGTGGAACTCCGCTTTTTTAAAGTTGAACCCCAGGAAAACATTTTTCTATGTTTTTCGAATGTTTGGGGAAGGTTACGAACCTTAGATTTGTATTACCTGAATGGAAGGCATGATGAGCCAGGTTATAAGCGTTACTCCATAGAAGCCATTGGGGGGAATTCAGTGAAGCTGCCGCACCACAATTCTGCCATTAATTATTCTTGTTAATGTGTTGCACCCAATTCAAAAACTATTTGCAACAGTTGTTTCTGACTGTGAATATTGTGCCAAATTCAGGTAATTCTCCACTTCTACATTGTGGTGCAACACTTGCACAAAATTAGTGTAGCGGCCTCCTCACTCCCCTCTCTTGTTCTTGCTCATCTGTCTCTTGTCTAGGGGTATCTCAGAGGGGAGAGAGCGGAGACACCACGCCTGGCCTCCACCACATGTATCAGTGCGGTATAGGCAACGTTCTTAATTTACCTTCGGGTCAGTGTTGTGCACCTGGATCCTCCCTCCGAGAGTCACCTTGAGCCATGTCCGTCAGAAATGAGCCCCACACCATTAAAGTCCAACACTCCTTTATTCTCATGCAAATGAACACAAACAGTTGGACTCCCTTGAAGAACAGCACAGGAAAGGAGGTGTGGATGCGAATAGGCCCAGACACAATCGTTCTCCACTTTCCTTCCTGAAAGTGGGTTGCGGTCTCCGCACGAGGGGGGATTTCCTTCCAGGCGGTCTCCGACGAGAGGCTCACCTGTCACCGGCAATATGCTGCACTGGGTCTTCAAGTGAGGAGCTCCCCCCGGTCCATTGCGCCTTCCGGATTCGGGCACCCAATCCCTGGGTTCCCTAGGATCTCCTTCCCTCGCGGAACTCAGTGTTGGGCACTGAGCTCCGGTCCTCCATTCAAGTACCTCACCCCAGGCTAAAGGTGCCTGGGATAGAACACGATCTCCAGTGGTCCTCTAGGCCTAGGCCACCCAGAGGACCGGCACGAACCACCGTCCGCAGGCTAAAGGTGCCTGGGACTACCAACCCCGTGACAAAGATGGCCATCCCCTTTATACCCTCTCCCAGCAAGCACGGCGGGTTCCCCGCCCCACCATACCGCTGCTGAGGGAGGACAAAAAGGGGTACGGCACACAGCAATGGTTCAACCCCCAGCCCGTGGCGACAGCGCCACCTGCTGGGCCGCAGGGAATCACACATCACTGGTGTCACTGCCAGATTCAAATTTACACCCGGGAAAGTGCATACCCGCTACACTCTCCCCTCGGTCCTTTGACACTGGTCCCCAGTGTCTGGAGTAAATCATGCCCTCAATGGCTGACATAATCCAGTCCAGAAACCCACTAACAATTGTGGTAAAAATAACTTTGAAAAAAAACTGTCACACTGAAACAATTGTGTCTGAGCCCTGTAATAGAAAGGGAAAGAAACAACAGCATGTAATCATAACCTTAAATCACATTTTACATTATACTTTTCCCACCCATCCTGACTAAGATCCACCCATCCTCAGTGATCTTGAAGGGTTGCTCTCCTGCAGAGGGAAAAGAAAGAAACAACACACATAAACCCTGACACATATATTCGTGTAGGAGGAAAGAAACTTCTTCGTAAAGAAATCCCTTTTCTCCAAAGAGTGAAAAGTGTTAACGTTGCGCAACACTGCCACCTGGTGACAGCATCACGGTAACTGCACTCATGAAACTTCTCCTTCTTCTCTTTGAGCCCTATCTACCCCAGAGTCTTTGATCTTTTCTTTGGAAAAATGAAGAACAAACCAGGAACAGTTCCTCATTCCTCTGGGCACAAAAAAAAAACAACGGCCCCAGAAAGTTCAGCAGCACAGAACAAAAATAATGGAGTCTTTCTCTCCTTAAAGGTAAAAGCGGGGATGCGGCGGAACAAGTGGCTTCAAGTGCTTGTCCATGGTTTCTAGATGATACTCCACATCTTCTCCTTCTTTACGCCGGATCAGCACTTTGTCTGCATGGATGTGACGTCCCAACATCCACTCTGCCTTGCAGTCTTTAAAACGTTGAGAAGCCTTGGGAGAGCATGTAAGGTACCTGCGGGTGTGCGGGACTTTTAAGTGAGTCCACACAAAGTCATCATACCAGCGCTCCCGGCACACTTCCATTTCATAAAGCAGTTCCTTCGACAAGTATGGATACTCCCACCCATACTCCGCAGCAACCTTCTGCCCGAACAGGCGCTGTAATCTCGCCAAAGGAGGCATGGTAGCTTTGTCCCCTTCACCAGGCAAAACTATTGAGTCCGGGTGACGAGGCACTCTGACTACCTCCAATCTGGGCATAGGCGCCTGCAGCAACAGTCTCTTTTCCCCAACATCAGGTGCAGGTGGCACCGGAGATGTAGGGACAAGCTGAGGATGGGACCCCTCTTCAGGCGCTGGTACCTCCACCCGGGGCGTACTCTCCCCTGTAGACATAGGTGGATCCCTGGTTCTGCGGGATGAAGCAAGCGGTACCTTGTCCCAGCCCTTCTCGACAAACAAATCATCTATGGCAACGTCGTCTCCCATGTCCGAGAGCGACTCTAGGTCGGAGGTGTCATACTCTTCCGCGGGTATGTATCCAGTTGTAGAAACGGAACCACCACCTCCCGCGGACTTGCTGGGCCATAAGTTCCTGACACCTTCGCCCACACACCAAATCTCTCCGCCTGCCTTACCTTGGCCTTTTCTTGAAGCAGGACGTCCGGAACCCTCGTCAACGGATTCATCCGGGCCGGGCAAAAGGGGGGCGGGACGGTCCACCACAACCGCTGGTCGGGGCTACCATGCCAGACTTCCTCTTCGGTGGTGGACACTGCGAGACAGTGGTGACCGAGTCAGCATCCTCGGATTTCTCCCGTTGAGTTTTCACGACCTCCTCCGTGGTCGCTGCAGTGTGCGCAGGGATGGCTCTCACAGCAGTGATTCCTCCTCTTTGAGTGGTGGTACCTGAAGCCCGGCCAGGGTAGATGGTTCTCGGCCTCTCCACCGCCGGATCCACTTCGAACAGAAACTCCCCACAGGCCTCACAATGTCCGAACGGCTTCAGCTGACACACCAGTCCCGAACAACCAGGACAAATCACACCCAGGGCCTCAACGTCCATGCACGAATACAGGGCGAATCGACCCCTTGGCTTTAGCCGGATCCCTGTATCCGTTACCGGAGCAGCAGCGGTCAAAGTCGTGGTGGAAGGGTGAACTGGAATCAACGAGGCATGTCCAAACATGGCGACCTGTTGCTGATCCATCGCACACTGCAAAGTTTTTGCGCCAACGTCCCACGTGTAGTCCTTCACACGTATTGGACTCCTCCCCTTTGCTCCAGTTCGCTGGCTTTTCTTCTTTTTTTCCTTTTTGAATCACGCCCTCGAACTAAGCGATGGGGGTGTGCCTGGTGGCGCAGTGCAACTAGAAACCCCCACGTGTAGTCCCTCACATGGCTGAGTTTCCCCCTCTCCTCGCTCTTCTGCGCGGGCCTTTCCCTTCAATGGGTCATGTCCACGACTTTGAGCACCGGGGTGCACTTCGGCCAATGAAGGCCTGCCTATTCGTTTAACTCCTTCGACAGACACATTCAATACTCGTGATGCACAAACACTATACCGGACCCGAGCCCCCACGTGTAGCGGCCTCCTCACTCCCCTCTCTTGTTCTTGCTCGTCTGTCTCTTGTCTAGGGGTATCTCAGAGGGGAGAGAGCGGGGACACCATGCCTGGCCTCCACCACATGTATCAGTGCGGTATAGGCAACGTTCTTAATTTACCTTCGGGTCAGTGTTGTGCACCTGGATCCTCCCTCCGAGAGTCACCTTGAGCCATGTCCGTCAGAAATGAGCCCCACACCATTAAAGTCCAACACTCCTTTATTCTCATGCGAATGAACACAAACAGTCTCCCTTGAAGAACAGCACAGGAAAGGAGGTGTGGATGTGAATAGGCCCAGACACAATCGTTCTCCACTTTCCTTCCTTAAAGTGGGTTGCGGTCTCCACACGAGGGGGGATTTCCTTCCAGGCGGTCTCCGACGAGAGGCTCACCTGTCACCGGCAATATGCTGCACTGGGTCTTCAAGTGAGTTCCCCCCGGTCCATTGCGCCTTCCGTATTCGGGTACCCAATCCCTGGGTTCCCTAGGATCTCCTTCCCTTGCGGAACTCAGTGTTGGGCACTGAGCTCCGGACCTCCATTCAAGTACCTCACCCCAGGCTAAAGGTGCCTGGGATGGAACATGATCTCCGGTGGTCCTCTAGGCCTAGGCCACCCAGAGGACCGGCACGAACCACCGTCCGCAGGCTAAAGGTGCCTGGGACTACCAACCCCGTGACAAAGATGGCCGGCCCCTTTATACCCTCTCCCAGCAAGCACGACGGGTTCCCCGCCCCACCCTACCGCTGCCGAGGGAGGACAAAAAGGGGTACGGCACACAGCAATGGTTCAACCCCCAGCCCGTGGCGACAGCGCCACCGGCTGGGCCGCAGGGAATCACACATCACTGGTGTCACCGCCAGATTCAAATTTTCACCCGGGAAAGTGCATACCCGCTACACTAGTAAAGTAAAATACTGAACGTTTGTATCTGGTGGAGCTAATTAAGACAAACTTTCTTTTAGAGTACAGAGACAGATTTCCCGAAAGTGTCCTGCATGTGTTCTAAAAGTGGCACAGCATGTGCTAAATTCAGGTACAAGTTCTAGACAGGTACATGAATTTGGCGCATGCTGCGCCACTTTTAGAATGCATGCAAGACACTTTTGCAAAATCCTACTGCGCCAGTCTTTCTGAATTCCAGGGATTGTTTCTGCACACTGTACTCTTGATGATCGACAACGATTAAAAAACTGTATGCAGTTTGGAATACACAAATCTATAGTATTAGGCCGTAAGTGTGTTGCGCTCATTATGTACCTGTGATAGATAACCTACAGTAGAAAACCTATCACAAACATAATTAACTAAAATATACACTCACCGGCCACTTTATTAGGTACACCTTGCTAGTACCGGGTTGGACCCTCTTTTGACTTCAGAACTGCCTTCATTCCTCGTGGCATAGATTCAACAAGGTGTTGGAAACATTCCTCAGAGATTTTGGTCCATATTGACATGATAGCATCATGCAGTTGCTGCAGATTTTTCGGCTGCACATCCATTCCACCACATCCCAAAGGTTCTCAATTGGATTGAGATCTGGTGACTATGGAGGCTATTGGAGTACAGGGAACTCATTGTCATGTTCAAGAAACCAGTTTGAGATGATTTGAGCTTTGTGACATGGTGCATTATCCTACTGGAAGTAGCCATCAGAAGATGGGTACACTGTAGTCATAAAGGGATGGACATGGTCAGCAACAATACTCAGGTAGGTCTCAGCATTTAAATGATGCTCAGTTGGTACTAAGGGGTCCACAGTGTGCCAAGAAAATATCCTCCACACCATTACATCACCACCACCAGTCTAAATTGTTTATACAAGGCAGGATGGATCCATGCTTTCATGTTGTTTACGCCAAATTCTGACCCTACCATCTGAAATCAAGACTCATCAGGCCAGGCAACCAATTTCCTATCTTCTATTGTCCAATTTTGGTGAGCCTGTACGAATTGTAGCCTCAGTGTCCTCTTCTTAGCTGACAGGAATAGCACCCGGTTTGGTCTTCTGCTGCTGTAATCCATCTGCTTCAAGGTTTGATGTGTTGTGCATTCAGAGATGGTTTAGTACATACCTTGGTTGTAATGAGTGGTTATTTAAGTTACTGTTGCCTTTCTATCATCTCAAAATAGTCTGTCCATTCTCCTCTGACCTCTTGTACACACGATCAGAATTTCCTATGAAAAGAGTCTGCCGGAATTTTTTCATCGGATATTCCGACCGTGTGTGGGCGCATCAGACTTTTTTCCGTAGGAGTTTAGAAATAGAACATGTTTTATTTTTTCCTATGGGAAATTCCGATCGTCTGTGTGGAACTCCGACGGAGAAAAAACCACTCATGCTCAGAATCAAGTCGACGCATGCTCAGAAGCATTGAACTTCATTTTTCTCGGCTCGCGGTAGTGCTTTACGTCACCGCATTTTGGACGGTCGGAATTTGGTCTGACAGTGTGTATGCAAGACAGCTTGAACGAAATTCCTACGCAAAATTCCATCAGATTTTATCCCATAGGAAATTCTGATCGTGTGTACAGGGCATAACATCAACAAGGCATTTCTGTCCTCACAACTGCAGCTCACTGGATATTTTCTCTTTTTTGGACCATTTATCTGTAAACCCTAGAGAGGGTTGTGCATGAAAATCCCAGTAGATCAGCAGTTTTTTAAATACTCAGTCCAGCCTGTCTGGCACCAACAACCATGCCACTTTCAAAGTCACGTAAATCCCCTTTCTTCCCCATTCTGATGCTCAATTTAAACTTCAGCAAGTCGACCTTCACCACATGTAGATGTCTAAATGCATTGGGTTGCTGCCATGTGATTGGCTGATTAGCAATTTGTGTTACCAAGCAATTCAACAGGTGTACCTAATAAGGTGGCCAGTGAGTGTATAATCCTATTTGTGATATTAAAGCTCAACACAAATAATCTTTTGCCTTTTCTCATATGATTACTGCAGCATTCAGCAATAGCATAACAAAAATAAGATTGTGTTTTATTTTAGTTATTGATGCCTGTGCAACTAGCAATGGCGGGTGTTCAGCATTTGCAGAATGCAGAAAGACAACACCAGGAGACAGGAACTGTGTCTGTAAACAGGGCTATACCGGAGATGGCATAGTGTGTCTTGGTATGTATGTAGAGAAATGTGAGCATTTATCTTATACTATTGTGAATTGAATAAAAAAATTGGAATTCTCATTTAAATGACAGCAAGTGCCTCTTTTCAGTCTTCTTTGCTATATTTTATTGCAATTGGGGGAGTTGCAACAATCTATTGTGCAATCCATTTTTGGACAAGATCTGCAACTGATGTCCTCTTATTATTTTAGCAGAAACAATTCTTCTACAATGAGAGGAAGCATGCTGTCTGCTTTGTATTCCAATTTACTTTTTTTACTGCAAGAACCAACAGAAAAAATAAGCTTCATGTGTCTTGGAACTCAACTGAGGCTTTTTGACTGCTTTTAACATTTCCTGCACACAATGACATTGCAGATTTGCCCACAAAATTTCAGAAATGGCTAGGAAAAATCAATGAGAAGAAAGGATCACAGTTTGTAAATGTTGAGGCTTGGTGCTGCCCCTTCCTGTAGTCTGCTGCGTTATGCACTGGTCCACATGTGCCATTTTGGTAAATATGCCCTGGCTTTAGTTTTAAAGGACAGAGGTGACCTGGTACATGGTTACCATTTCACTGGAGAAATCAGTAACCATATACCTTATCTGTACACTTAGAAACATCATTGCATTGTCCGTATCAGTACAAAACAGTATTAAACCCCCCAGAAATGTATGTATTTCAGTTTACCAATTTTTAGATTTGGTGGCATTTGTTTTGTTTTTTTAGACTTTCTTTCCTTTACTTTCACCTGTTGATCTGGCCAGTAAGTCTGTTATTTTTCAGCTCCCTTTAACAGACCAAGCTGTCCATCAAAAGTGACTGTTAGAGCGCAGAGACAAACCATGTAACACTGACAGGTTACAATGGTCAACTTATATATATATATATATATATATATATATATATATATATATATATATATATATATAAAACCTTTATCTCAAAAGAAAAAAAACTGTTGCCGTAACTGGTTAAAACGTGTTGGCTGGAGTTCAACTTTTATTTGTTATTAAAGTCCATCTAAATCTGCTAGTCCATCTACCACTACCTTATCCTCAGACTGGCAATGCTGCTTTCCAAAGGTGCGTCCATTGCTTCTCCAGTGGATGCGCATTCTGGGAACGTGCACAGAAACATGCTTTTGTGTGCGTGTTCTTGGAATATGCAAAATACACGCTATAAATGTGCAATGCCCAAAAAGGTGTGCAAGCTAAGAAAGAAATGGCTGCACATCGAGTGGTTCCAAATGCCTTTTATTTTGTCACCAAAGTAACACCAGGGGACACCTACACACAATCCCATAGACGCGTTTTACACAATGCAAATGTGCTTAATCAGTAATGATTAAGCACAGTTGTATTGTGTGAAACACGTCTACGAGCTTGTGTGTAGGTGTCCCCTGGTGTTACTTTGGTGACAAAATAAAAGGCATTTGGAACCACTCGATGTGCAGGCATTTCTTCCTTCATGCACATTCAATTCACCTGAAGCAGCGAGTCCTCTTCATTTCTAAGGTGTGCAAGCTTCTAGAGTGTTTGTCACGCATAAGGCAGCCCAGAAAGGCCTGCCCTATGCACATTGCACATAAATCACCCAAAAAAAATCGCAGGCAGGAAAGCGCATTCAGGCAACACTTAATGTAAATGGGGCCTAAAGGTTGCTCTTTGGGCTGATAATAGAAGGCAAATTAGAACATTGATAGGCTAATGAGGTTAAGAGTCTTTACCTTTTATACATACAGTACAGTGTGTGTATACTGTATATATGAAGCCAACACCAAACTCCAGACTTCCTTAGTACAAGGAAAATTGTAGTGTATTTTCAGTGAGATTATATTTTGAGTCATTAGAGCTGTGTTTACCTTAAATAGATTTTTATATGACTTTCATGTTTTTACAAGTTTGCTTTCTTATATTATTGTTACTGTATTAAATATAGAGAGTGCATTGTTTTCAGTGAGTTGGAGAACTCACAGACTTTCATTGTGAGAAGGTGGCAGCGATAAATGGCTATTACTGGAAGAAGGGAGGTGTACTGGATGTTGTGCTTTACAACCTGGCTTTACCACAGTATATGCTGTGTGACAGATAAGATCATGGTGCCCAATGGGGAAATTGAGTGTCTGGGAATAGGTTTTTGTTTCATAATTAGAGAGCTATTTATAAGCTGGATAGCTCATATTTGATAGCCGCAAAGTTTGCTTTAACATAAAGTTCTATATAACATAAACTTCAATATGTAATTGAATTTAATTACAATACAGTAATGTATTAAGTTTTCTGAATGATAGGGTTATAACGCTACAATGCAGTGTGTAATTGTGTATAAAATTATAGTGATACTCATATACCCCAAACAATACTTGTATAAAATAAAACTATTACTATTTAAAATAAATGCGTGAATAAATAACATATAAATAGTTAAAACCATACAGTGCCCTTCCATGCTACGGACAGACTAGTATACATTTACAATGATTACATAAGTATGGTGCAAAAACAATCAATTTAAACCTAAATGAAAAAAAAAATCAATAAAATGTATGAACAAAAGAAAACCACAGCAGCCGTACCATAATACCTCCACAATGTAATAACAGCAAGTGTTTATAAGCACTGTACGAGTGAGGGATTGGGATTTTCACTGTCTTCGCTTGAAGTTATATAATATACCGTAAATAGTGATTAACATATAAATAGTAAAAAAATCATATAATATCATTGATTAAAGAAGACTATAGTTTTAAGTATCTCCAGCGTGTCAAGGTCCATTAAAATATCATACATCTGTTGCAAGTAAGTAAACTTCTAGCTATAGTGTAATAAAGTGTTGATGGTTCCACAATAAAGTGCTGATGATTCCACAATAAAGTGCTGATGGTTCCACAATAAAGTGCTGATGGTTCCACAATAAAGTGCTGATGGTTCCACAATAAAGTGCTGATGGTTCCACAATAAAGTGCTGATGGTTCCACAATAAAGTGCTGATGGTTCCACAATAAAGTGCTGATGATTCCACAATAAAGTGCTGATGGTTCCACAATAAAGTGCTGATGGTTCCACAATAAAGTGCTGATGGTTCCACAATAAAGTGCTGATGGTTCCACAATAAAGTGCTGATGGTTCCACAATAAAGTGCTGATGATTCCACAATAAAGTGCTGATGATTCCACAACTTCCAATAGGCACCCCAGCGGCAAAACTCACACACTAATTGTTTTCCCTCCTTATAAGCAAGAAGGACAAACAGCACTGTGGTTTAATGCCCAGTAAGCAGAAATGTTCAGTTCTTTAATTCCTTTGGAGTAAACAGTCTCCTTTTAGCACCCCCAATATCCTGGGTCTCTGTTCCATTGCACAATGATAATAGTTATATTTATTGCAGGTATTTCGATTGTTTGGGGTATCAGGGTAGCGTTGTGATGTTATATGCAATAATTTATATACACAATATACCATATTTAATTATATTGATACAGCAGCTATTATAGTTGGTAAAGTTTGGTAGAATGTAGAATCCACTTGTTATTTGAATAATAGTATAATATAAGTAAAAATAAACCCTCTTCTTTGTAAAACCTAAAAAAGAAGGGTAAGGATGTTAATGTGAAAAAATTTAGTGGGTGTCACCACTCCCGGCAGACCATTTTCTTCTTAAAGTGTCCAAGTCAAAGAAGTCAAAAGATTGCAAAGTTAAAATTTTATCTTATGCCTATTTATTTAAGGAATCTTGAGGAGCAAATTAAGTTACACTTTCAAAAAATGTTATCAAGAATACAAACCTATTTTAGTATTAATTATCTCATTCATTTAGGTCTTGGGGCTTTCAATTTTAGCATGCTTCTCACATACAGTAGTTAACTAAGTAGTAGATAATAAGTGATCAAAATAATTCTATGAGTCAGATGTTAACCAGGTCAGAAATAAGGTCGGTTTTTAATCAATGTACCCACAATAGCCAATATTTATTTATTTGTATTTAGTCTTCCGGCATAATTGCTTTTATCTTATGTTTTCCTAGAGATTGATCCATGTGTGATAAATAATGGTGGATGTGATCAAAATGCTGAATGTACCAAAACTGGTCCAAATCAGGTAAACACATTCCTTCCAAATATTGTTAACCAAAACAAGTTTTACTTGTATTAAGGGCACCACTATCAGTTACCAAATGTTAAAATAAAACAAGAATGCTACTTTTATTGAAGGAAGAATTTAGATACATATATAATCTCTTACATCTAAAAGCACTGTTTTCTGATACCCTTTTGTTAATTTTATATTAAGTGCTCCCCATACTGGTCATATTCTGTATATGTTCTCAATGTAAAGCCCAGCTCCAACTGAATCGTTTTTTGTTAGTCTAAAGCCTCATACACACGATCGGATTTTCAGCGGACAAAGCGAAGGACTTTTGTCCGAAGGGCGTTGGCCAGGAACTTGTCTTGCATACAAACGGCAAAGAATTGTCAGCCAACAAACACAAAACTACGTGTTTTTTCAGCTCTTTGGCGCCACCCTTTGGGCAACTTCTGCTAATGTTGTGTTGTGGTGAGCATTGCTTCTGAGCATGCGTGTTTGTACTTTGGATTTTTTTCCAAAGGACTTCTGTACACAAAATCGGATAATCCGACAACACACATTTGTTGTCGGAAAATTTTAAAGCATGCTATCCAGCATTTGTTGGCGGAAAATCAGACAACAATTGTCCGATGGAGCATACAAACGGTTGGATTTTCCGACAACAGCCTGTCATCACACAAATCCCGTTGGATAATCCGATTGTGTATATGGGCCTTTAGATGGAGAGGGGAAAGCTTCATCAGGATTTCATTGCTCTCTATGGCAATTCTTTCTTATTTCCCCTCCTGCTGACACCATGGGGCTGATTTACTAAAATTGTGGAGTGTAAAATCTGGTGCAGCTCTGCGTAGAAACCAGGTTTTTTTTTTTTTGTCAACGCTTAATTGAACAAGCTGAAGTTAGAAGCTGTTTGGCTACTATGCACAGCTGTACCAGATTTTGCACTCTCCAGTTTTAGTAAATCAACCTCAGGTGTGTCAGGGTGTCACTGTGACAGGAATTAAAGCTTAACGCCTAAGGGCTCTTTCACACGGGCGGATCCCGTGATGATCCGCCCCGTGAACATCCGCTTGTTCAGCGGGGATCCCCGCTGAGCCGGCGGATGACTTGTCCGTCTCTGCACACTGTGCAGAAACGGAACGGTCAGATCGCCGCTTTCCTCTATGGGGGTGTAGCGGTCCTTTCCCAGCTTCTTCCCTCTCTTCATGGCTGGTTATACTTGTCTAGGGGTATATGGGAGAAGGTAGAAAGATGCACACCACCAGCTCGACTCTCTGATTTAGGATGCAGAGATATGAGCTAACCGTTTACCATCGGGTCTGCGCTTTAGGCTGGAACCTCAGCTTCTCCTATGGAGGATGATTGTCACTGACAGGGACACTTAGCTTCCAGTAACACGAGTTCCACACCAAGAAAAGTCCAACACTGTTTTATTGACTTGAACCGGTTGACTTTTAAAAGAACAGACAAGGAGTAGGTCCAGGCACAACTACTGAATAAAGTTTCTCCTGTTCCGTTTAGTGCAAACAGGCTTGGCGCACAGTCGCTGCCACCGACCGTGAGTTTGGTCACTGCCACTGACCTGGGTGAACGTTGAGGCCCCTGCCACAGGCCTTGGATGAGGCCTGCCACTGACCTGAGAAAGATGGGTCCCTGCCACAGACCATGAGAACATGAAGTACCTCCTTTAGAACAAACGACCCCTGTCAGAGGAAGACATCCATCCGGACGGTCACCAGAGGCCTCCACCGGCACCAGCAAATGCTGCGCTGGCTCTACGGGGAGGTCACGTCTCTGGTCCCTTACGTCCAGGATTCAGGCACCCAATACCGGGGGCACCTTAGGAATGCTTCGCCCTCGCGGGACCCAGTCAAAGGTACTGGGCCCCAGGCCTCCTGATGTAGTACCTCACCCCAGGCTGAAGGTGCCTGGGATGGAACTCGACTCCACGCGCCCAGGCCAAGGGCGCCTGGGCACAAACGAACCGCAGCAGCCCCCAGGCCGAAGGTGCCTGTGGAATGGACCTCGTGCGCAAGATGTCCGCCCCCTTTTATATCCTATCCCAGCAGGCACAGCGGGTTCCCCGCCCCGCCGTACTACTGCCGAAAGAGGACAAAAAGGGCACGGCTCTAGAATGATAGTTCAACCCTGGTCCCAGGTGACAGCGCCACCCAGGGACCGCAGGGAACATGACACCATTCATACCTCCCACACTCCAAAATGTCCATAAATCCCTAAAATCAATGTATCTGGGCCATCTACTGCCCAGATACACCCCACTAAATTTAACACCCACTACACTCTCCCCCCAGCAATTTGACACTGGCCCCCAGTGTCTGGATCAAGTCATGCCCCAAAGGGAGCCAACATAACCTCCATCCAGAGACTGTTTCAAAAATTTGAAAAAGATGAAATTTGAAAACTGGTAGTTGTGCCTGAACTTGACATGAAAGGGAAAGAAAGGGAAACAACACATAACAGTTTACACATCACAATGACACCATTACCACCTTCTCCCCTCCCTCATTACTATCTAAGATCCGCCCCATCCTCAGCGGTCTTGACTGATGTTCTCCTGCAGAGGGGATAAAAGAAAGTTAAACACAAAACTGCCTGATACATATGTATGTGTTCTAACTAAAAAATCTCTCCAAAGAGAAATCCCTTCCTTCCATGAAGTGTGTGCGGTGCATTGTGAATAACGTTGCGCAACACTGCCACCTGGTGACAGTGCCACGGTAAAGACACTTGTTGAATCCTGGTGATTTTTTTTTCCTCTGTGCTTTGGCCCTGACTACCCCAAAGTCCATGAGTTTCTTTGCGGGAGGGAAGAAAAAGAGAAAACAACAGCAACAGTTCTCCATTCCTCCAAAGAGCACAACACCCATAAAACTCGGGTACAGTTCCTAGGTATCCCGGGAAAACGAACCCCGGAAAGTTCAGCAAACCTGCAGAGCACTAGGCAAGGAGTCTTTTCTCCTACAAGTAGAATCTGGGATGCGGCAGGACAAGGGGCTTGAAATGCTTATCCACAGTCTCTATGTGATATTCGACATCCTCTCCTTCTTTCCGTCGAATCAACACTTTGTCAGCATGGATATGCCGACCCAACATCCACTCTGCTTTACAGTCCTTGAACCTTTGAGATGCTTTAGGGGAACAAGTGAGGTACCTGCGTGCGTGTGGGACTTTGATGTGTGTCCACGCAAAATCATTGTACCAACAGTCTCTGCAAACTTCCACTTCATAAAGCAACTCTTTGGATAAGTATGGGTACTCCCACCCATACTCGTTGGTGACTTTCTGGCAGAACAGACGTTGTAGCCTAGACAAGGGAGGCATGGTAGAGTGGTCTCCCTCGCCCGGCAGGACGATTGAATCCGGATGGCGAGGTGCCTTGACCACCTCCAAGTTGGGCATAGGTGCCCGCAGCAACAGTCTCTTGTCCCCGGTGGTAGGTGCGAGAGGCACCGGGGACTGAATAACAGGCAGGGGACGGGGTCCCTCCTCAGGTGCTGGTGCCTCCACCCGGGGTGTACTATCCCCTGTAGACATAGGTGGATCCCTGGCTTTACGGGATGAGGAGAGAGGCATCTTGTCCCAGCCATTTGCAGCAAACATTTTGTCTATGACGACGTCGTCCCTCACATCAGAGACCGACTCCAGGTCGGAGGTGTCACACTCCTCCGCGGGCAGGTAGTTGGTAGTAGACACCGAATCACTCACACCCATGGGCTCAAGGGGCCTTGAATCCCCGACACCAAGTCCCAGTCCCTGGCTTACCTCGGCCCAAGCTTGTGAAAGGATGTCCAGGACTCTTCCTACCGGATCCATCCGGGCTAGGCAGGCGCAGGGGTTGTCCTCCATCTTGGCCGCTGGAAGCTCTCACAAGACCAACCTTCCTTGTTGGCGCTTGGAGTAAGGAAACCGTGGTGACCGAAGCAGCATCTCCAGATTTAGCATCCTCAATCCCTTTGTTCGCGACCTCCACGGAGGTCTCTACAGTGCGCGGAGGGATGGCTGTCCAAGCATTGATTTCTCCTTGTTGAGTGGCGGCGCCTGCTGTAGGGCTGAGGTGGAAGACTTGAGGTCTCTCTATGGATTGCTCCACCTCAAACGTGAACTCCCCGCAGGCCTCGCAGCGACCGAAGGGCTTTAGCTGTACCACCAGTCCTGAACATCCGGGACAAATCATGCCCAGGGCCTCAACATCCTTGCAGGTGTACAAGGTGAATTGTCCCCAGGGCATGAGCCGAATCCCCGTATCTGTAATCGGAACAGCAGGTGAAGTCATCCTTGTAATATTTGAAATTCTAACCCTTCCCCATTCTATCTAAATCTGGAAGAAAAATGTCTAGAGCTGGGGTTAAAGATGCTTGTACATAGTCAACAAAGGTAAAATGTAAATGTTGCAACACCAAATTCAATTTCAGTAGTAAAATATTTTTTTCTCTTTTAGTCTGTCTGTAATTGCTTACAAGGATATAATGGAGATGGTCAAAAATGCAAGCCTATAAATCCATGTTTAACTGTAAGTATGTTTTATATAATTATTATTACTGGTATTTTATATAGCACCATCAAGTTACATATTGTACATTCATATCAGTCCCCGCCCTCAAAGCTGACAATCTAAGGTCCTTACTTCACATGCATACATACCCTACAAGGTCAATTTTGACTAGAGTCAATGAATCTACCACCATGTCAAAAGAAGCCGGAATGCCTAAAGCCCACATAAATACAGGCCCTGGGTATCCTGGCTGGCATTTGAACCAAAGACCCTAGTGCTCCAAAGCAGAAGTGCTAACCACTAAGGCACTGTGCTGTCCCACATTATTGTTATCTTTTTTTATATTTTTTGCAATTTACATTCTAAATACTTTCGTGGAAAATCTATGACACTTATTTTTAAATATAATGGTTAACAAATAGTAATATAGTCCATAGAAATAGAGATTTGATTTTGGTTTTTGCTCTCCAGAAACACAAGAACAGTCTGATTAGCATCAACAACTACTATTTGAACGATGTACAGTCTCGGCTCTTAAAACACATCACTTCCCATGTTTGTGTCTACTAATTATAATAATGTTTCATGACCAGCTCATTTTCATAATGTTTTGCATTTTCTATACATTTCATACTAAATCTTTTTATTTTTTGTTTTTAAAGAAAAATGGTGGTTGTAGTGAGTATGCTACATGTAACCATACTGGTCCAGCAGAAAGAACTTGCACATGCAAATCTATTTACATTGGAGATGGCATAATATGCAAGGGCAACATCTATG
This sequence comes from Rana muscosa, assembly GCA_029206835.1. Classification (NCBI taxonomy): domain Eukaryota; kingdom Metazoa; phylum Chordata; class Amphibia; order Anura; family Ranidae; genus Rana; species Rana muscosa. Next base: position 827,356,401 of record CM055118.1, on the reverse strand, counting down.
AGGTATGTAATCTTCAACACTAGCGTATTAATTTCATTCAAAAATCTTTTGAAAACTGACACAGGAATACAGCAGTGTAACTATGTGGATCCTGGCAGCAGGGCTGCTGTTAGAAATCACGGGGCCCCGTACAACCTACCTGTCAGGCCCCCCCCCCCCGAAAATAACAAATCGCTAAAATGCCATGATTGCAAGGGTATGCTTTGTCGCCATGGCAGAAATTATAGCCTCGCTACTGCTGCCTCCTGATACCTGTTGTTGTTTTTTTTTTTACTTTTTTCAATTGCTTAATGGCAATTTCAAATTGCGAGACCGCATTGCAACTGTGAGGCAAGTATTTGGCTTTGAGGTGCAGAGCAGGCCCATTGAACTCAATGAGAAGGTTGACAGGTGGACAGGTGGTGCTGACTATCAAACTCTTCAGCCTGCGTTAAAAATACTGCAGCTGTGAAGTAAAGCATTGCAGCCATGGCATGTATACCACCCTGTTGGACTATATGACAGCCGGCTTCTGAAGGGGCATGACCAAAAAAGGTCCACTGACCATTTCCCGATCAGCGCTCTCAGCCAATGGAGTGTTTTCGGGCGGGGGGCGGGGGCGTCCCCTCATCAGAACACAATAGAACAGTAGGGGAGATCGCTGTGTTAACATGTGTTAGTACAGTGGCTCTGACCTGAGGTGTCAGTTTGGTTTGTTCAGCCTGCTGGGTTGAATGAAAAAAAACTAGCAGTGTATACTAGGCATTAGGCCGCATTCACATTTGATGTTTCCTGGATGTGTGACAAAGTACACATGTAACGGACGTTTTGCAGTGCATTTTGAAAATGCACTGCAAATGCGCTCTCTATGGAGCCGGTTCACACATCTCCGCAGCAGGTCCATTGCGAATTGCACAGGATTTCTGTGCGTCTTTTGGTCTGTTTCAGGTCCGAATTCAAAATAGGACCTGAAACGGTGAATGGAGACGCACCGGACTCCTGCTGTGAGCCGCTGCATTCTCAAGTGTGAACCCAGCCTTAAAAAAAAGGTGTTGTAGTAGGAATAATAATAACCATATTGACATTTTATGTAATTACATAATTGTTAGTGTTACAGTTATGACTGCGTAGAATGTAAAAAGATTAATTCATCTATATTTTTCTTTTAGGAACTGCGGAAACACACCAACACATTAAATTTTTTCTATTTACTGCAGGTATTGAATGTAACATTAGCTAAGTATTAATTAAGGTGTGACTAAGGCCAAATATTATTTTTTTCGTTATGATGTGGTGAGGGGTTTGAACCCGTCTGATTTTTTTTTTTTTTTTAGCTGCCTGAGATTTACCCTCTTTATTTGTCCTAGAAACCATTGTTGCTGTGACTGAAATGAAGGGACAATTCTAAATTTTGCATTGTGACCACAACAGCAATAGAAGGAAAATCTTCCAATTTGGACTCTTGTTCTAGTGATAACTGTTTAAGAGGGAATGTACCTCACTATGAAGAAACTCCTTCTAAATTCCTGTTGTCTTCACAAAACTGGAAATTATGGGAGATCTCCACATTTGGACAGAGAGGGCAACAAAAACTGGCAGGGGGTTTAACCACTCCCTACTCTGTCCAAATTAATACTACATTTTGGCTTTAGATATACTTTAAAATATGATATTAAGAACTGTGACAGGGGTCACTTTGGGCATAGGGTGACTGAGGAAATATATCTTGGACTACCTAAAATGGGATATTAATACTAATCCACAATATTTACTGTTTGTTGATCCTGAACTCAACAGGTTAATTGAAAGGGCTGATGTGTTCAACTTCGATCACCCACCTGCCTGTTGTGATGTAAATGAATCTAGGATGGCTTCTGAAGACCCTTTCATTGTGAATAGTGATAATTAACTCTGTACTTGTGTGTATTGTAAAGCAGACAGACAGTCTGGTGAATATAAAGGTCATGCATAGTCATTTAAGATGTAAAGGGATTTGCTAATGAACTCACCTGTTGTCTAAGAGATGTCAGAATATGTGTATTGGGAGCTCGTTATGTAACCATTGTTTGAAGTTGTGGGTGGAGTTGGACCATTGTTCATTTAGATTAATGCAGTATTATTTTGGTGTATAAAGAGAGCCTGCTCTCATTAAAGATTGTCAGACCTGCTGGAAACTTCATACAGAGTGTTTGTCTCGTATATCTGGAAGGATTATTCCTATGGGAAGCGGTCGCCTGACTGTGGAGTGTCTGGTAGCTGCTGTATGTTCGGAAATGGAATATATCTAAACGACGATAACCCCTGTCGTTACATTGGTGGCAGCAGTGGGATTGATTCCCACAGCCGGAAGGACAGCTACAGGAGGACACTCCAAACCACCACAGTGAATGACCAGCTATGCAGCCTGCAGGAAAGCCATTCTAAAAGACTTACTTGAGAGCCATGGAGGGACCGGTGGGACAAAGAACAAGGCCACCCTGATCAGTGAGCTAGCCAAGATGGATCAGAGGGATGCTGATGCAGGACCCCGGTCAGTTGAAGACTTGTTTCAGCAACGAGTTCGAGAGCGGTTGGCATTATATGGTGCTAACCCATCAGAGACCGCCATACAGAATGCCATTAGAGACATCCAGCTGCAGGATGATAAGCGACAAGAGAGAGAACTAGAGCGGCAACATGAGCGGAGAATGGCGGAAATACGGAAATCGGAGACAACACCTAAAGATGCAGCGCCTTTCCGTAAGTTGCCCTTTCGGGCGTTCAAACTATTTAAGGAAGGAGAGGAGGAAATTGAAGCGTTCCTGCAGGACTTTGAGAGACTATGCCAGATACATGAAGCACGGCCCCAAGATCGGGTCGCCTTACTGGCGAGTAATTTAACTGGCAGAGCGGAGGATGCGTATCGGGCCCTGGAGGATGAGGACGCTAAAGACTATGACCGGGTAAAAGAAGCTCTGCTAGCCCGATTTGCCATTACACCCGAAGCCAGCCGGATTAAGTTTCGAGAATCCCGGAAACAAACCCACATAACATACGTGGAGTGGGCACATCGTCTATCCTATATTAAACAATCTCCTATCATTTAGACCCCTTTCACATTGACAGGGCCCGCTGTTAGCGCTAAAGCGCCGCTCGTCTTAGCGGCATTTTAGCGGCGCTTTTGCAGTGCTTTTTGGCCGCTAGCGGGGCTGTTTTAACCCCCAAAAAAGGGTTAAAAACTCCTGTTTTGCAACGCTTCCAAATCGCTTTTAATCGCAATAGGCAGGGCGTTTTGGGAGCACTATATACAGCGCACCCAACCCACCCCAAAGATGCTACTTTCAGGACTTTTGGTAACGTCCCACAAGCGGCCCACCTAACTGTGAAAAGTCACACTGCAGTGATTGGGTTGCGGTTTTCAGGTGCTTAGCAGAGGCTATTTCTAGCGCTAAAGCACCTGAAAACTGCCCCAGTGTGAAAGGGATCTTATGTTGAACCAGTTGTGTTGTGCTAAAACATAAAACATATCATAAAAGTAAAAACATAAAGTTCCAATTTATATTGAAAAGGAGATTTACTAAAACTGGAGCACTCAGAATCTGGTGCCGCTGTTCATGGTAGCCAATCAGCTTCTAACTTCAGCTTATTCAGTTAAGCTTTGACAATAAAACCTGGAAGCTAGCTTGATTTTGCGCAGAATTGCACCAGATTTTGCATACTCCAGTTTTAGTAGATAAAATGATGTTCCATCATAAAGGCCTTGAACGGCATTCAAGCAGATTCACCACCTCCAAATGGCCACAGACACAGGCTTACCAAACCTATATGACCCTTTTATTATACAGAAGTCATAAACAGCATATGGTGTAAAGCATATGGTGCCCCCGCAAGACACGTTTCCCACACTCTTCACCAAGTTCAAATATTGGCCAGAGAAGGTAAAGCTCCTATAGATCCCACTATAACTCCTGCATCACCATATCCGCTTAAAGAGAAGCAAAAGAGCAGATGCTCCACATAGTGTAAAATCCCATAAACTGTGTTTATTCAAGCTTAAATCCCACTTACAGACATGGAAATCATATTATGCAGTATAAAAAAAAACATTCTGGCCAGCATATAGACACACTTTCGAGTCACATCCTGTAACGTGGTGATGTCAGCATGTAGCTGTTCCCTGCGTGTTTCGTCATATGTGAAGTCTTCTGTCACACAAGACACTTTGACATCTTGACTATGATAAACATCTCATAGTGTGGTTGCTACTTTACAACATTTTATAAGATTCATACACACAAGCACAGTTTTTGATGTACCGCATTTGCACATGTTAATAATTATATTTCCTCACAAGCTGTTTTTGCTTGTCACTCAGAATAAACCATCTTCCCCCATCATAGACACATAGGCTGTTGACTTTGCAAGGGGATTTTCCCTTAGCTTAGTGAATAAGGTCCCTGCTGATATCTATCATCCAATCATGTGCAAGCAAAAATACAGTTTTTTTATTCTCAAACTAAATTTCACCACATTCACTAAACTAAGGAAAAAAAACCCCTTGTAAGATGAAATTTCCTTGTAGAGTAAATCTATTTACCTTTTAGTAAATCAACCCCAATATGTCTTGTAAATCAAACTCGGAGAACTGTCTTGCTATGTACGAGAGCAGAAAAAAAATCTAGCGAGATAGTACAGAGCTCCTTCTATTAGAGGGATATATGCATTTGTATGAATGTTTTATATCTGTACATTGAAACATGTTGTCATTTATCGTCTTTAGGCAAGCGTTCTTAACGAGCTTTCGACAACTGGCCCCTTCACTGTGTTTGTTCCCACCAATGATGCTTTGAAGAATGATTCACGGGTAAAATTAAATTTCAGCATATAAAAAATATATCTGCATATTTATGTGTCTATAATGGTATGATGCTATAAATTTGGTGTTTTGTTTACTGTACAGACTACCGAGTGGACTAGTAAAGGGATGATGGAGCAGGTTCTTTTGTATCACATTTTGTCTTGTGCCCAGCTCACCAAGGAAGACCTCTCAACAATGACATCATATACTTCCCTGCAGGGTGAAAAAGTAACAGTAGCATCTTCCCAGGTAATGGCGTGCTGGTCTCCATGCGTGACTTAGGACTGATTTATGCACCTTCATATGTCAGCTTGTAGTTCTGATTAGGAGCATGCTTTGAGTGATAACAATGTTCCTGCTATGAGACCCTAGCAGCAAACATTATTCCCAGGGCTGTATTTACCATAATGGCAATTATAGGACCAGTGATGCCTAAAAATGTACAAATTGTGAAAACTTTTTCCATATTTTGCTTTCCTCCTTTGGCTAGCTTCGGCCATTTGTGGCTAAATTTGTGAATAGAACTGTAGGGGTAAGTGGGGTACAGAAGGCTCACTGTAGTTCAAGAAACTAGTTGGTGGTCTGTGTAGTTAAAAAGTTACTCTGCAAATAAAGCAGACAGTGTCTCCTTCCAGTAGCATTTTCCAAAATTTGTTTTTGTTAAAATAATTACATGACACAAGTAGCAGAGCTGGAACCAAAGGGCATTATCACTCAGGTGTACCTAGGGCAGCATTTGGCCCTTGTTGTCAGGAAGTCCTGGAGAAGATTATTTCTGGATCACCAGGTGAAATAGTAAACAATAAGGGCACAATTAAGAAAAGAGCACGGCAAGGAAGCATGTATAGATCAGATTTAACATTTTGGGTTTACATACACTTAATAAAATGGGACGTTTTAAAACCTCTCCTGAACGATTTAACTTGTAGTCAAAAATGTATCTCCATTAAAAACGCCTGTAAACGAAACGCGGCTAAACGTGAGTTACTGCTTTACAAGCTGTTACAGGCATTTGGCATTTCAAATGCCTCTGAACTTCCATCCTGAATGCATTTTTTCCCTTTCCAAAAAATGCTTTTAAACTCAACTGCCTAGCAACAACTATAAACGACCCTGTGTACATGTACTGATAAGATAATAGAGGAGGGTTCAGGGGCAGCTGAAAAAAAACACCCAACTGCTTCTAAACATCCGTTTACCAGCAGCAGTGTAAATGAAGTCTTAAAGTGATTGTAAAGTCTAGATTAAAAAAAACAAAAAATAACAAACATGTTATACTTACCTCCTCTGTGCAGCCCCAATCCTCCTCTTCTCTGGTCCCTCTTTGCTGCTCCTGGCCCCTCCCTCCTATCTAATGCCCACACAGTTAGCAGCTTCCTATGTGGGCACTGGACCCGAGTCACAGCTCCTTGTGTCCATTCAGACACAGAGCCTGACCTGGCCCAGCCCCCTCTTTCCCCTGATTGGTTGACTTTGATTGACAGCCGTGGGAGCCAATGGCGCCGCTGCTGTGTCTTAGCCAATCAGGAGGAGTGTCCCAGATGGCTTAGACATTCGTGGACATCGCTGGAGAGAGATGGGGCTCAGGTAAGTAATTAGGGGGTACTGGGGCGGCTGCTACACGCAAAAGTTTTTTTTATCCTAATGGATAGAATGCATTAAGATAAAAAACCTTCTGCCTTTAGAACTCCTTTAAGTCAATGTGCTATGTAATTTAAAGATACTGTATCATTTTAAATGAAGAGCTTTTACTTTTCCTGAAATTTTAAAGGTACGTTTTAAGATTTTGCAAGATTGGTCCTCTTTACTTTTATGTATTTAATGATTAATGTTTGTGTTCAAGTAATGGGTATGTTTTTGCTCAGAAGATCATTGTTCTTTTCTGTTTCAGAATACTATAGTCCTGAATGGAGATGCCAAATTAGCATCAGGGGAAGAAATGATTGTCCTAACTAATGGCGTGGTGCACTTCATTGATAAAGTTCTTGCTCCTAAGAAAATGCAACAGAGATCTACCACATCATATGTAAGCACTAATATTTTATTGCTGTAGACGTAGGTTGCAGTGAATGAACTAATGTCCCAAGTATGAGAATCTAAAAAGGGCGTATTCATGGGCAGAACTTATCCACTGTGAATTTCAACCCAGTCATTCAATCAGCACACAAACCACTTTTTGGAACTTAAAAAATACTGTAAGTGAAAAACAAAAAGTGTGAATTCATTCTCAAACTAGCTCTGTACCCATCTAAGGCAGACTGTTTTAATGTTTTGTGAACCTTAATATTAATTCAAGCACTTGGGTGATAGTGGGGTTAATTTACTAAACCTGGAGAGTCCAAAATCTGATGCAGCTCTGCATGGTAGCCAATCAGCTTCTGACTTCAGCTCGTTCAATTAAGGTTTGACAAAAAAAAACTGGAAGCTGATTGGTTTCTATCCAGAGCGGCAATAGATTTTGCACTCTCCAATTTTAGTAAATCAACCCAAGTATGTTGTTCTCCCTGTCAACATTAGCAGGTAAAGAATACAAATGTGAAGCCATGTGTCAAATAAGAAATACAACTAAAAAACCCATTCTCATGCTACAATTTATTATGAAAAATGTTTCACAGAACTCCTTTTTTTGGAAACCTAGTCTAGGGTTATATGTGGAAGCATAAAACTCCCCATGCTATGTAATGCATTATTTCCATTAAGAATTTGGAAGATTTCCATCTGACTGGTTTATCATTTAATAATACGATGCACTAAAACAAGGCCTTCCAGACCCCTTAAACCATTTTTTTTTCATTTAGCTAGAGTGGGAAATGGTAAAAGGAAAACCCCAGTTCAGTTGTTATCTATGACAACAGGAAGTAAACAGAAATTCTTTCATAGACGGCTGGCACTGAAACAACTGTCCCCATTGTAAGATTTCCCCTCTATTCCTGTCCTGGTGGATATTCCCTTACTATCAGTCATGGTGATAATAAACAGAGTGTAGCTCCCTAACAGGGACACAGACCAAAAAAAAATTAAAATAATAATTCTAACCCCTCACTTTTCTATCAAAACTTAAAAAAGTGTTGGCTTTAGATATTTTAACCTGTGGACAAATGCATGGATAGCAATACATGACACATATTAAACTCCCTTCCACAATTATTCACTACTTACTTTGGCATGGAAGAGCCACATATTTTTTTTAACTGCTGAAGCCTCTTTATGATGGTTAAGGGAAAACAGGCCAGCATCAGCACAGCAGAGGAACCATGTGCTTGTGGTTCTCTCACTAAGCGAATAACAGATGTATTTCTTTTTTTTACTTTCAAAAAAGGTTTTATTTGGCAATACGTACATACAAATTAAATATGCATATCATAGCATTGGATACAGAAAAACAGACACAAATAAAATAGTGAACAAATATCAGGTCAGATACAGGAATACATTTGTTACATCTGATTGTGCCATAGGGGGACACTGAGTAGGGCCTGCGTACTCCCTCCAGGTGCTCTAAGGTCCATTAAGCATAAGTGGTTGATGTATTCAGCCAGCGATCCCATATTTTACTGTACTTGGTGGGGCATTCTCTATTAATATAAAGGAATTTTTTGTATGGGAGACTACCATTAACTTCAGTTTTCCATTCAGCCAAGGTGGGAGGAGTCGATCTCATCCATTTCCTCGCCACTACTTTTCTGGCTAGAAATAATGTTTCTTGTAAAAATTGAGTCGTAAATTTATCTAATTCGGAATCGGGGTATATCCCTAATAAACATGGTTTTGGGTTCAAAGTGAGGGGCGAGCCCATGTCATCATGGAGGAAGTCAACGACTTGCTTCCAGAAGTTCTGGATCCTGAAAAAAAGTTCAACTCATGTGATGAAACATGTGGTTGCCATCATCCCTTGTGTGTTCAAATTGGAAATAACCTCTATTTGATGGGATTTTTTAGGCAACAAGTAGAAAACAAATAGTAATATCCAAAATAATTTATTATGGAAAAATTTAATGTGAAACAAATATTATACAAAGAATGTTAAAAACATGGATCATGATTGAACTAGACATAGAGATACTATCCATTATCAATGATATGTCACCAGATCAACTGGCGATGAGCAGAGATGTATATCCGACGCATTTCGAATGCAGAGCATCCTTCTTCAAGGGATATTGTAGTATCACAGACTAAAATAAATCAGAATACAAATTTCTATTAAACAACAAACAAGTGAAAAAAAATCACCATCCCCCCACCCAAAGGGGTGTAGCAAAAAATGGAGACTCACTTGTGTTCAATCAAGTGCACCAAAAAAGATCCATGGATACACTTACAAAGCAGAGGCACAGGTAGTGGGAATTATTGCTCCCCCAATTCTCCCAACTGGAAAAGACGTCGCTCCTTGTCTCCACTCTCTATAAGTGAACAGGAAAATAATTCCAATCCAAGTGGCATTTGAAGTAAAGGGGGACAACTATAGATGCAACTGAAAATAAAAGGCAAAAAAATGCTCAGTTAGAGGGGGGTGGCTCCCCGGAGTGTTCCGGGGTAGAAACCTATTAATGATAACTCACCCGAATGTCCAAAGGATAGAAGCGCCTTGTCCCTCCAAAAAGGCCCCACAGAAAAAGAAAGAGCCTGCTGGGTCAGGACAATACAGAGAGGGCTCCACGGTTCAGTGGAGATGGAGCAACGGAAAAAATTCAGAGGGAAGCAAGGGGGGGGGAACAAAAATCCCAACCAAAATACCTGTAAAAACATACATGCCAATGCCAAAGGAAGTTCAAATCCACAGAAAAACAGGAACACAATTCTTACATTAGAGACATGAATGCCACAGGTAATCATGAATCATTTAAACAAAAATTGATAATGGTATTTGCAGACAAGTGCATAATTGTATATATACAAATGTCAACAAAAAACCTACAAATCAAATTAAACATATTGTGAGGGGGTTAGCTCGGCAGCGGGTGTGTGTGACCCCCGGGATGGGCTCCCCACACAAAAACAGGCCCAGCAAACGGAGGTTGTGGTTTTCAAAATCAAAAAGGTGCGGTTTATTTTCTATTTACAGTGACAAAACACAGCAAAGCAAAAGAAACATAAACAAAATAAATCCTGGTCAACTTGACCTCTGACTAAACATACAGGTTTCCTAACTAACAACTGGGATCAGCCTAGTGCTGTCCTAGTCCCTAAGTCCCTGGTTTTAAATGTCCAAGCAAATAGCCACACAGGCTTTGTCTCACCGCACAGGGGTTCACTCTCCCTAGACAGTCCACACAGGTCTGGTTCCAGGCATGAGCAAACACCTACTGAAGCTGGGAGTTTTTATAGAGGCCTTAAACGAGCTGACAAGCTTCAGCTGGTCTCCTCAACTCCCTGCCTGCACGACGCCCAGCACTCTCCCTAGAGGTATGAGTCATCCATGAGCCCACTAGCCTCAGCTGGGCTTATACAACTCTCCACCTAGTTGTATAAGTCGGCGTAAAGCCTGAATCTGGGCGAAATATATCTACCCCCCTGGATGCAACCAGGTGACTTTACCTTCCTGCTGTCACATACCCCCCCCCTCTTGTTTTAACCTCGGGGTTGGAACACCAGCAATCAGGCATTCATGTACTCGAGACAAAGCATCCACATTCCCCATTTGAACGCCAGGGCGATGCTTTACTGTGAAGTTGAATTCCTGGAGGGCCAGGAACCACCTATTCACTCTTCTATTTGTTTCCTTGTTTTGAGCCATCCACTTTAACGGAGCGTGATCCGTAACCATGTCAAAGTGCCTACCTAGCAGGTAGTACCGAAGGGAATCTAGAGCCCACTTCACCGCTAAACACTCCTTTTCAACGGTGGCGTAATTTACCTCATGGGACTTCAACTTCCTGCTGAGGTAAATGACTGGGTGCTCTTCCCCGTTCCAGACCTGGGACAATACTGCTCCTAACCCCACATCTGACGCATCACTTTGTACGACAAAGTCTTTAGAGAAGTCGGGTGAGTACAACACTGGCTGGCTACATAAGGCTTGTTTCAAGGATTGGAATGCTGCCTCAGCCTCGGGGGTCCATTTAATCATGACCGACCCTTTCCCCTTCGTCAGGTTGGTTAGGGGCACAGCCTTAGAAGCAAAGTGGGGAATGAATCGCCGATAATACCCAGCGATTCCCAGAAAGGCTCGTACCTGCTTCTTGCTGTTGGGACGTGGCCAACTCTGGATGGCCTCGACTTTGTTGAGTTGGGGTTTTATTACTCCCCTCCCAATGGTGTACCCAAGATATTTGGCCTCCTCCTGCCCAATGGTACACTTCTTGGGGTTAGCCGTAAACCCCGCTTCCCGAACAGAGTCTAGGACTGCTTGCACTTTTGGCAGATGTGAGGCCCAATCTGTGCTATGGACAATTACGTCATCCAGGTAAGCCGCAGCATACTTCCGATGGGGCCTCAGTATCTGGTCCATTTTCCGCTGGAATGTGGCCGGCGCATTCTGTAACCCGAACGGCATTCTTTTATATTGGAACGCCCCGTCTGGGGTTACAAATGCGGTTTTCTCTTTGGCCGACTTGGCCAGGGGGATTTGCCAATACCCTTTTGTGAGGTCAAGAGTCGTCATGTATCGGGCTGTTCCCAGCCGGTCGATCAACTCATCAATACGTGGCATGGGGTAGGTGTCAAATTTTGTAACTTTGTTCAACTGACGAAAATCGTTACAAAATCGCCAGCTCCCATCCGGTTTAGGCACCAACACAATGGGACTAGACCAATCACTTTGGGACTCCTCTATCACCCCTAAGTTCAGCATTTTCTGTACTTCCTCCCGTATTGCCTCCCGTCGGGCCTCTGGGATCCGATAGGGTTTTAACTTCACCCTTTCACCGGGCGGGGTAATGATGTCATGCTCTACCCCAGATGTTTGTCCCGGCAGCTCAGAGAATACCTCCTTGTTGCGAAGCACAAACTCCTTAACCTCCTGTTGTTGGGGTTGTGACAAGGTGGCTGCTATTCCAACCTCAGGAATCACGCAACCAGTTTGAGCTGGTGACCAAGTGTCTGCGACTAGGGACTCTCTATCCCTCCAGGCTTTCAACAGATTAACGTGATAGATCTGTTCGGGCTTTCGCCTTCCTGGTTGTCTGACCTTGTAATTCACTTCGCTCACTTTTTCCATTATCTCATAGGGGCCTTGCCATTTGGCAAGGAATTTACTTTCAACCGTAGGGACAAGTACCAGTATCCTATCCCCCGGGGAAAAGGTACGGGTCTTGGCTCCACGGTTGTACACTCTCTGCTGTGCTAACTGCGCTTGGGCCAAATGTTCCTTCACGATGGGCATTACCTGTGCAATTCGGTCTTGCATCAGGGCGACATGCTCAATCACACTCCTGTGGGGAGAACTCTCACTTTCCCAAGTTTCCTTGGCAATATCCAACAGCCCTCTTGGGTGTCTCCCATACAGTAACTCAAAGGGGGAGAATCCCGTAGAGGATTGGGGCACCTCCCTAATAGCAAACATCAGATAAGGAAGTAGACAGTCCCAATCCTTTCCATCTCTATCCACCACTTTCTTCAACATTTGTTTTAGGGTTTTGTTGAATCTTTCAACCAGCCCATCGGTTTGGGGGTGATACACAGATGTACGTAATTGCGTCACTTTGAACAATTTACACAGCTCCTTCATAACCCGGGACATAAAGGGTGTACCTTGGTCCGTAAGCAGTTCTTTACAAATACCCACCCGGCTAAACACAAGAGATAGCTCTTTGGCTATGGTTTTGGCCGAGGTATTTCGGAGAGGGATCGCTTCTGGATAACGGGTGGCATAGTCCATTATAACTAATATGTATTGGTGCCCCCTAGCGGACTTGATTATAGGACCTACCAAATCCATGGCGATCCTCTCAAACGGGACCTCAATGATGGGTAGAGGGACCAGCGGGCTACGGAAATGTGGCATCGGGGCCGACCTCTGACACACAGGGCAGGAGGAACAATAATTTTCTATGTCCTTCATCACCCCAGGCCAATAGAATCTCTGTAATACCCTCTCTCGGGTTTTCTCTGTCCCCAGATGACCTCCAAGAATGTGCCCATGGGCCAACTCCAACACCAACTTCCTGTAAGGTTTGGGCACCACAAGCTGCTCAACGGTTTCTTCTGCCCTTTTTGCCACCCGATACAGTAGGTCCTTCTCTACGCTGAAGTATGGGTAAGTGCAGGTATTATCTGGGTTCACTAACTCGCCATCTATTTTCACTACGTTTTCCCGTGCCTTTATTAGGGCAGGGTCTCTCAACTGTTCTGTGGCAAAGTTTTCCCTGTGAACCTCAAGATCAGAAAACTCCACAGACGGTAGGTTTTCGTCTGAGGAGGTGGGCTCCTCTCCAGTTTCTTGAGTCTCCCCTGCCAATACTGATAAGGGAAATTCCGGAGAGTCCTCACCACTCTCAGGGGAGTTCTGGCTATCACATTCCTGGTACATAGGGGCACCAGTGGGGGGCTCAGGATCATCCCACAGTTCCCAGAACTTCGGAAAATCCCTTCCCACAATGGCGTCATGCGGTAACTGAGATACTAAGCCCACTGGATGAGAGAGGGTACCTTTGGGGGTCTCGAAACACACTGTAGTCACTGGATACTCTCGGGTGTCCCCATGCACACAAATAACAGCTACCTTGCTATTCCCAGAGACCTCTGTTTTAACTAACTCAGCCTTTATCAGGGTCACAAGGCTACCTGAATCCAGCAATACCACAACATTTCTACCATTAACACACATTTTGCATAAATGTTTCTCAGTTCCTCGAATGGCAGTGCATGCGACTGTCGCACACAGCGACTGACGTCTGCCCGTCAGAAAGTCACACTGCATGGGTTCCTCCACAACCGGGCAATTGGCTGCAATATGTCCCGCTTGCCGGCAGCGGTAGCAAACGATCCTTCTTGCCGCCTCTTGAGCCGCTGATTTCCCAGGCTGTTCTCGCCAAACTTGGGGTAGAGCTCCCACCCTCTCACTCTCTCCACCCTCACCCCTTGGAATCCTCTTATCCGCCCCTGGGGATGGCCTGGTCTTAGGGTGGAAAGTCTGAGAGTCTCTGGAAGAGGCCGTCAGGTTCTCTGTAGCCAAGTATTTCTCCACACGATCCACAAGACCATCGGCCGTCTCTGGGTCTCCATGGCTTACCCACTTTTGGATGGCAGTAGGAAGAGCTCTCAAAAATCGATCCATTACAACACGTTCCACAATCTTTGGTGCGGACAAAGTCTCTGGCTGTAGCCACTTTCTGCTCAGGTGAATGAGATCATACATTTGAGACCTGGGGGGTTTTCCAAGCTGGAAAGTCCAGTTATGCACACGCTGAGCCCGGACAGCCTGGGTGACACCCAGCCTTGCCAATATTTCAGCTTTTAGCATCACATAGTCTTTTGCTTGGTTAGGCTCTAGGTCATAGTAAGCTTTCTGCGATTCACCAGTTAACAGAGGAGCCACCAGTCCAGCCCACTGCTCCTCAGGCCACTTTTCTCTTTCAGCGGTCCTTTCAAATGTGGTCAAAAATACCTCTGGATCATCCTCTCCAGTCATTTTTGTCAATAAACGACTCACCCCAAAGGACGCGGTATTAGTGGGACGGCTTTCCTCACTGGTCTGCGGACGTTGCTGCATTACTGCTTCCATCTGTTGTTGTAGTCTCTGCTCTTGCTTCTGCAACAGGTCTATGAAGCGGGCCTCAGATTGCTGCTGGGCTTGTTGCTGAGCCTCCAGACTCTGTTGCAAAGTTGCGTTTGTCTGCTGCTGGGCTGCAAGGCTCTGTTGATGAGCTTGCTGCTGGGCTGCGAAGTTCTTTTGTAAACCTGCATTTGTCTGCTGTTGATTGGCATTTGCTAGAGCCAGCTGCTTCAGTATCTCCTCCATGCTGGCTTAAAAAAAAACTGCCACTGGTTCTCCACCAACTGTGAGGGGGTTAGCTCGGCAGCGGGTGTGTGTGACCCCCGGGATGGGCTCCCCACACAAAAACAGGCTCAGCAAACGGAGGTTGTGGTTTTCAAAATCAAAAAGGTGCGGTTTATTTTCTATTTACAGTGACAAAACACAGCAAAGCAAAAGAAACATAAACAAAATAAATCCTGGTCAACTTGACCTCTGACTAAACATTCAGGTTTCCTAACTAACAACTGGGATCAGCCTAGTGCTGTCCTAGTCCCTAAGTCCCTGGTTTTAAATGTCCAAGCAAATAGCCACACAGGCTTTGTCTCACCGCACAGGGGTTCACTCTCCCTAGACAGTCCACACAGGTCTGGTTCCAGGCATGAGCAAACACCTACTGAAGCTGGGAGTTTTTATAGAGGCCTTAAACGAGCTGACAAGCTTCAGCTGGTCTCCTCAACTCCCTGCCTGCACGACGCCCAGCACTCTCCCTAGAGGTATGAGTCATCCATGAGCCCACTAGCCTCAGCTGGGCTTATACAACTCTCCACCTAGTTGTATAAGTCGGCGTAAAGCCTGAATCTGGGCGAAATATATCTACCCCCCTGGATGCAACCAGGTGACTTTACCTTCCTGCTGTCACAATATATAAACAAACCCCCCCCCCCTATCTATGTATCCCCACTCTGTCTAATGATTCCCAAGTGTCCAACCCAGGATAATGTTCTATCCCAGGAAGGAAAGAGGAGCAACCCTAGTGTGGAATATATAGGACCCCAATATTCCGTGCCCTAAGGATCAGATAAAGGAGGCCTAAAATTGGGCGTAGTATATAGCTCCCCCAAATTGGCCAAATCAATGAAAAGAAAACAGGGGTAAAGTGCTTTGTACTGGACAGAAGGAAATTAATCAATTTTCCCAGAGCTAAATCCCTCCAAGAAAGGCCTATAGCTCTCTGCCTTATTCAGGCCAGGGAGTGTGGTGGCCTTCAGGCGCCTGAACCAGCGCATCTCATGCTGGAGCAGCACTTTATTCCAATCCCCCCCTGACCGGAATGTGGATCCTGTCCAGTACAGTAAAGTTGACTGTGGGCATCCTATAATTGTGGTGTCCGGCAATATGCCTACCCAAGGGTAAGTAGAGATTGCCAATACGCATGGAATGTACATGTTTTTCCACGCGTTTCCACAGTTCTTGTTTGGTTTTGCCCACGTAGAAGGCACCACATTGGCACTGCATGAGGTATACAACACCCCGAGTTCTGCTATTCGCAAAATGTCTCAAAGTGAAAGTATCCCCATTGGGCAGCGCCAGCGTGGTCCATCTACCTATCACCCCACATTGTGCACAGGACCCGAATGGGAAAGTACCCTGAGTCTTGCAGGGGTCTTTCCTTGAGGTACTCTTGTATTCACTCTGGACCAACATGGTACCGAGTGAATTGGCCCTCTTGAAGGTGATTTGCAGGGATGAGCCGAACACCCCCCTGTTCGGTTCGCACCAGAACCTGCGAACAGACAAAATGTTCGTGTAAACTTTAGAACCCTATTAAATACAATGGACTCGAACGTTCGAAATCTAAAGTGTTAATTATAAAGGCTAATATGCAAGTTATTGTCCTAAAAAGTGTTTGGGGACCCGGGTCCTGCCCCAGGGGACATGTATCAATGCAAAAAGAAGTTTTAAAAACGGCCGTTTTTTCGGGAGCAGTGATTTTAATAATGCTTAAAATGAAAAAATAAAAGTGAAATATTCCTTTAAATTTCGTACCTGGGGGGTGTGTATGATATGCATGTAAAGTGGCGCATGTTTCCCGTGCTTAGAACTGTCCCTGCAAAAAATGTCATTTTTGAAAGAAAAAAATGCATTTAAAACTGACTCGCGGCTATTAATGAATTGTCGGCTCCCGGCAATACATACAAAAGTCATTGATAAAAAAAAAAAAAAAAAGCGTGGGGGTTCCCCAGAATTCCATTACCAGGCCCTTCAGGTCTGGAATGGATATTAAGGGGAACCCCGCCGCAAATTTAAAAAAAAAATGACGTGGGGTTCCCCCAAATATCCATTCCAGGCCCTTCAGATATGGCATGGATTTTAAGGGGAACTCCACCCCAAATTTAAAAAAAAAATGGCGTGGAGTCCCCCTAAAAATCCATACCAGACCCCTTATCCGAGCACGTAACCTGGCCGGCCGCAGGGGAAAAGGGGGGGACGAGAGAGCGGCCCCCCCTCCCTCCTGAACCGTACCAAGCCACATGCCCTCAACATGGGGAGGATGTCCCCATGTTGATGGGGACAAGGGCCTCATCCCCACAACCCTTGCCCAGTGGTTGTGGGGGTCTGCGGGCGGGGGGCTTATCGGAATCTGGAAGACCCCTTTAACAAAGGGGACCCCCAGATCCCGGCCCCCCTCCTATGTGAATTGGTAAGGGGTACATTGTACCCCTACCATTTCACAAAGAAAGCGTAAAAAAATGTTTAAAAAAACACACAAACACCTTGAAAAAGTCCTTTATATAAATAAATAAATAAATAAACATTCCAGCGGTGAAATCCAGTGTCCCGCGGCGATCCCGATGTCCAGCGCTGTCCTTCATTGGTTGTGCCTGAGCGGACCTGATGGGGAACTCCCTCTCAGTATTTTAAATGTATAGACCCGCCCCTTCTAAAGTTCCCCATCAGGTCCGCTCAGCGGACCAGATGCGGAACATGAGAAGGGGCGGGTCTATACATGTATTACCAAAGTGAGAGCAGTTCCCCATCAGGTCCGCCCCCTCGGTATGTCGGACCCGCCTACGTCATTGGCTTGAGCGGGGAACTTCCTTCACTGTGTAATTTAAATTTACATAGTGAAGGAAGTTCCCCGCTCAAGCCATTTTTTGCAGGGACAGTTCTAAGCACGGGAAACATGCGCCACTTCACATGCATATCATACACACCCCCCAGGTACGAAATTTAAAGGAATATTTCACTTTTATTTTTTCATTTTAAGCATTATTAAAATCACTGCTCCCGAAAAAACGGCCGTTTTTAAAACTTCTTTTTGCATTGATACATGTCCCCTGGGGCAGGACCCGGGTCCCCAAACACTTTTTAGGACAATAACTTGCATATAAGCCTTTATAATTAACACTTTAGATTTCTCCCATAGATTTTTCGAATTTGCCACGAACACCCCAATTTGTTCGCTGTTCGGCGAACGGGCGAACAGGCAATGTTCGAGTCGAACATGAGTTCGACTCGAACTCGAAGCTCATCCCTAGTGATTTGTGGCCTATCTGTCACCAAGCTCCTAAGGATAGGATTCTCAGTAAGGATTGGCCAGAATTTGGAAATAATTTTGCGTATTTTAAGATGTTCATTCGAAAATCCCAGGATAATCCTGGTAGTATTGTTATCTACATTTTTCTTTTTAGATTTGAAGATAAGATTTCGTCTATTCAGGATTTTTACCTTTATTAAAGGCTTTTTTGAGGCTCGTTTTGGTGTATCCTCTTGCCAAAAGGCGAGTTGTAAGAGAATCACTTTCCTTTTGAAAATCTGTGTCAGAGGTACAATTCCTTTTCAGCCGCAAAAACTGGCTGAAAGGAAACAACCTCTTTAGGGCCTCTGGATGAAAACTGTCTGCGTGTAGCAGTGTGTTTCCCGCCGTCTCCTTCCTGAATAGGGTGCTAGTAATCCTGCCTTCCAAATTTTTTTGAATGCAAATGTCCAAAAAACTGACCTCCCTATGATTGTATGTCATGGTGAAGAACAAATTGAAGCTGTTGATGTCCATCAGCCTCAATAGTTCAATTAGGTCATCTTCTGACCCATCCCACACAATAAAGATATCATCTATGTAGCGCTGCCACATTAAAATGTTGGCAGCGCACATAGAAGCATGGTCCCCAAGCAAAAACTCCCACTCCCCCAGGTACAGATTGGCATATGAGGGTGCGCAGCACGTCCCCCAAATCGAACCATTCCCTGAAATAATGGGCCTCCCCGGTGGGTCCTGCATACTCTTATGCACCTTGGGCAGTGCGTACATGGTAGGTGGACGCGGATGCTTAGTCCGTATAAAGTCCCATGTATCCTTGATAATTGTACCTTCATTGAAGAAAAAGTCCACTAGTTGATAGAATTTGCCATTGAATCTGT
Source organism: Rana muscosa (assembly GCA_029206835.1). Lineage (NCBI taxonomy): Eukaryota > Metazoa > Chordata > Amphibia > Anura > Ranidae > Rana > Rana muscosa. The sequence continues at coordinate 827,337,529 of CM055118.1, read as the reverse complement.
CAACTATGGCTGGAGAAATCTTCTGATAACACTGTTTAATATTAAGAATTTTAAGGCACATATTCTCATAGTTAATGTTGTCCATCAGGACAACATTTCCACCTTCATCAGATGCTTTGATTGTAACCTCTGTGTTATTCTTTAATGTTTTTAATGCGTGTTGTTGTTCAGTGTTTAAATTGTTATGAAGATTAGTTTCTTTTAATGTATCTAACTCCTTGGGAGTCTGTCTAACAAAAAGTGCAATTGCTGGATTTTGATTCAATGCAGGAAATTTATTAGAATTTTGTTTGAATTTTTTCTCAGGCACTGTTTCTCCCTCCTTCTCATCATTAAATTCCCCCAACAGGTCCTCCTCCCATGCCCCATCTAGGGACGAGTTTTCTTGTAGTAAAATATTTAAATCCTTTAAAGCTCTAAAGTCTGCTGTTTTCAAATTGGGCGCTATCTCTGCCTCTTGATTTTTGTGCTTAGCATACAGACTTTTGTAAAAAAGTATTCGAGCAAACAAGTTAATGTCTTTTATCGCTTCAAAGGAATCTATACTAGTACTGGGACAGAAGGAGAGACCCAAACAAAGAACCTCATATTCTGCTGGTGTCAAGGAATATGAAGAAAGGTTGACAATATTCAATCTTCCACCTGAATCCCCTTGGTTATGGGTTCTACTGTCGTTTCTGTTTGGGGTAACGGAGGTACCGGAGGCGTCCCGCTCCTGTCCAAAAAATCATCCAAAGGGGTGCGTGGTATCTTTGGAATAGCTCCAGTTTCCTTACGAGGAAAAAGTTTACCTCTACTGGATGGGGAGCCTTTCATATTCCCATTGGAAACGCCTCTGGTATGTCCACCACCCCTTCCACTGGAAAATGGTATCTGTGGATCAACGACAGATTTCTTGCTCATTTGTTGGATCTCCCCCTCCATTCCTTGTTGTTTGGAAAAAGGTCCCTTTCTCTTTGAGGAGGTATGACCTGTATTGGAAGAAACAGACCAGGAGGAGTTAGAGGGAGTGTCGGATGAATAATCATTAGTTCTACCGCCTTTTTCTAGATTAGCAGTTTTCTTATTGTTTGTTTTGTTTTTAATTTTTTCATCCTGATTCCATTTGTATGCCCTACCCTCACAGAAGGCATTTTTATCCCTCCAGTATTTTTTCTCCTTTTTAATTAGTATTTGTTTACTGAAATTCTCTAAATGTTCTTTCAGTTTTTGCTCCATTTTGCTATAATCTTCCTGTGTCTTTAAGGGTGAAAGTCGGGCATACAATGAATCAATTTCAATATCCAAACTACTTAACTGTAATTTATATTCACTTTGCAGCAATTGCATCAAGTTTTTTGAACAATCATTGAGTTTAGTCTCCCAATTGGTTTTGAGCTCTTTGCTGATATTATCCAAAATTGGAAAGATCCTGAATCCTCAAACCAATGGGGTTAATGTGTTCACTAATATATCTTTCCAAAGATTGAATATGCCAATGTAAGGCAGACTTCTTCTCCAATGTTTTGGTTAAACTAAAAAACAAGGAGGCCAAATCTGAGGCCAACTGCTCCTTGTCCTGATAACTTCTCTGAATGTTGGCCATGAGTTCCTCACAATCGCCCCCTTCATGGAGATCCCCCATGTCCCCAATGAGTATGGACACAAACAGATTTAAAAAAAACAGAAAAGTTAAGCATAAACACTATAGGCTACAGGTTGAAAGCCTACAGCCTAATTTTGGCACATGCCCCTCCCCTCCAATGAAAAATGTTTTCTCTAAAGGAAGAAAGAAAAGAGCATGCACCTTTAGATTCATACATAGAAAATAGGGTTCATGTCTCACCACATGAGTTATGATTGAGGTTATTGGGTGTGTTATCCACCCTGCATTAAATTGAAAAAAAGTTCAACTCATGTGAGGAAACATGTGGTTGCCATCATCCCTTGTGTGTTCAAATTAAAAAAAACTCTATTTGATGGGATTTTTTAGGCAACAAGTAGAAAACAAATAGTAATATCCAAAATAATGTATTATAGAAAAATTGAATGTGAAACAAATATTATACAAAAATGTTAAAAACATGGATCATGATTGAACTAGACATAGAGATACTATCCATTATCAATGATATGTCACCAGATCAACTGGCGATGAGCAGAGATGTATATCCGACGCGTTTCGAATGCAGAGCATCCTTCTTCAAGGGATATTGTAGTATCACAGTCTAAAATAAATCAGATTACAAATTTCTATTAAACAACAAACAAGTGAAAAAAAATCACCATCCCCCCACCCCAAGGGGTGTAGCAAAAAATGGAGCCTCACTTGTGTTCAATCATGTCCATTGATAGGCGTTATCTCTAGTTTAGCCATAGCAATATCCCAAATCCTCCTGTAGTGGTACAGGGTAGATTTCTGCTCCGCTGTCTGGACGCCCCGTGTGCCTACTGCTATCGCGCTGATAGGGTCCTGCGTATGTTGTGCCCAGCGCGGACAGAGGAGAGTGCTGAATCTCTCTCTATCCGTTTTATCAACGTGAAATAGTTGGGACAGTTGAGACGCTACTAAGTAAAGGTTTAGATCTGGCAGAGCAGTCCCCCCCAAATCAGTAGGGTTTTTGAGGGAGCACCAGGCCAATTTATGCCTTTTACTTCCCCAAACAAAAGGTTTAAGTAAAATCTCAAACCATTTAAAATGTTTAAGGGGAATGTACACTGGAGAGTGCCAAAGGATATATAATATTTTGGGAAGTAGGACCATTTTAAATAAATTTATGCAACCCCAGACCCCCAGGGGCAATCAGGACCAGACCTGTATTTTAGCTTTAATTAAATTGTAGAGTGGTTCAATATTGAGGGCTATATAATCTGCTGGAGATCTAGAGATGTGAATCCCAACATAAATCTGGAGAATGTGGATGAAAAGTTAACACGTGTTCTCAAGCCTTTTAATGTCACAATTATATTAAAAGATCCTAGTGATGCTTCCTATAAAGTAGGAAAAGGGTTATTTTCCCAAAAGATCGCCTTCATGAAGCTATGGAGTCATTTTAGTTAAAGAAGATAAAAATTGCAGTAATTATACCATTGGTTAAAAATGTGAGGATTGTAGCTTTCTATACTACCTACATTTTTCCAGCCTTGTAATGTTCTTGACATAGGGCAGAAAACCCAATACATAGAATATGAAACAGTTGGAAATTTATGGTTGGACAATATTTGCTTATAATTGAAAACAACGGTCTACTTTTTTCTGCTTCACATGGTTGAGTAAAGTTTTCTGTAACTGCTAGGAAGTACAGTGAATAGTCTTACATCCTATAGATAGCATAGTGTGGGGGTGTGATGACTCAACTATGCATGGAGCTCTCAGATATGAATGACAATGAGTGTATTATTTTTCTGAAGGTACAGCCTTGGTGCACTTTACATTAAGTACTACACCTTTTCACAGTGTAAAATTATGTTATTAGCTTGTAAAATAGGTGAAAAGTCATCTATTGCTTTGGAGATTGTGGGTAGCAGGTCTCCTCCAATTCTAGATAACTGATATACAATGCTTTGAAAAAGTATTCATACCCCTTGAAGCTTTTCCACATTTTGTCATGTTACAACCAAAAACGTAAATGTATTTTATTGGGATTTTATGTGATAGACCAACACAAAGTGGCAAATAATTGTGAAGTGAGAGGAAAATGATAAATGGTTTTCCAATTTTTTTACAAATAAATATTTAAAAAGTGTGGCGTGCATTTGTATTCAGCCCCCCTGAGTCAATATTTTGTAGGACCACCTTTGACTGCAATTACAGCTGCAAGTTTTTTGGGGAATGTCTCTGCCAGCTTTGCACATATAGAGTGACATTTTTGCCCATTCTTCTTTGCAAAATAGCTCAAACTCTGTCCGATTGGATGGAGAGCGTCTGTGAACAGCAATTTTCAAGTCTTGTCACAGATTCTCGATTGGATTTAGGTCTGGACTTTGACTGGGCGATTCTAACACATGAATATGCTTTGATCTAAACCATTCCATTGTAGCTCTGGCTGTATGTTTAGGGTCATTTTCCTGCTGGACTGTGAACCTCTGCCCCAGTCTCAAGTCTTTTGCAGACTCTAACAGGTTTTATTTTAAGATTGCCCTGTATTTGGCTCCATCCATCTTCCCATCAACTCCCCTGTCCCTGCTGAAGAAAAGCATCCCCACAACATGATTCTGCCACCACCATGTTTCATTGTGGGAATGGTGTGTTCAGGGTGATGTGCTTTCCGCCACACATAGCGTTTTGCTTTTAGGCCAAAAAGTTCAATTTTGGTCTCATCTGACCAGAGCACCTTCTTCTACATGTTTGCTGTGTCCCCCACATGGCTTCTCGCAAACTGCAACCTGGATTTCTTATGGCTTTCATTCAACAATGGCTTTCTTCTTACCACTCTTCCATAAAGGCCAGATTTGTGGAGTGCACGACTAATAATTGCCCTGTGGACAGATTCTCCCACCTGAGCTGTGGATCTCTGCAGCTCCTCCAGAGTTACCATGGGCCTCTTGGCTGCTTCTCTGATTAATGCTCTCCTTGTCCAGCCTGTCAATTTGAGTGGACAGCCATGTCCTGGTAGGTTTGCACTCGTGCCATACTCTTTCCATTTTTTGCATGATGGATTGAACAGTGCTCTGTGAGATGTTCAAAGATTGGGATATTTCTTTATGACCTAACCCTGTTTTAAACTTCTCCACAACTTTATCCCTGACCTGTCTGGTGTGTTCCTTGGCCTTCATGATGCTGTTTGTTCACTAGGTTTTTCTAACAAACCTCTGAGGGTGTCACAGAACAGCTGTATTTATACTGAGATTAAAATTACACACAGGTGGACTCTACTAATTAGATGACTTCTGAAGACAATTGGTTCCACTAGATTTTAGTTATGGGTATCAGAGTAAAGGGGGCTGAATACAAACGCATGGCAAACACTTTTCAGATATTTATTTGTAAAAAAAAAAAGTGAAAGCCATTTCTCATTTTCTTTCCACTTCACAATTATGTGCTACTTTGTGTTGGTCTATCACATAAAACTCCAATAATACATTTACGTTTTTGGTTGTAACATGACAAAATGTGGAACATTTCAAGGGGTATGAATACTTTTTCAAGGCACTGTATATAGTAGATGTTCACTTTTACAATTGTATTTATCATTTTAATCTTCTTTTCAGGATATCCTCAAAAATGTTGCAGAATCGAATGGCTACAATACAATGTTTAAATTACTACAGGTACATTAGTTACTACTTTTCTGTTATACATGTTCAGATTATGTTTAAGAGCATATCAATGGAATGGGAGATTTTGTGTTGTATCTGATGATCTCTGTGTAAGATTAGGGATGAGCTTCGAGTTCGAGTCGAACTCATGTTCGACTCGAACATTGCCTGTTCGCCCGTTCGCCGAACAGCGAACAAATTGGGGTGTTCGTGGCAAATTCGAAAAATCTATGGGAGAAATCTAAAGTGTTAATTATAAAGGCTTATATGCAAGTTATTGTCCTAAAAAGTGTTTGGGGACCCGGGTCCTGCCCCAGGGGACAGTTATCAATGCAAAAAGAAGTTTTAAAAACGGCCGTTTTTTCGGGAGCAGTGATTTTAATAATGCTTAAAATGAAAAAATAAAAGTGAAATATTCCTTTAAATTTCGTACCTGGGGGGTGTGTATGATATGCATGTGAAGTGGCGCATGTTTCCCGTGCTTAGAACTGTCCCTGCAAAAAATGTCATTTTTGAAAGAAAAAAATGCATTTAAAACTGACTCGCGGCTATTAATGAATTGTCGGCTCCCGGCAATACATACAAAAGTCATTGATAAAAAAAAAAAAAAAGCGTGGGGGTTCCCCAGAATTCAATTACCAGGCCCTTCAGGTCTGGAATGGATATTAAGGGGAACCCCGCCGCAAATTTAAAAAAAAATTGACGTGGGGTTCCCCCAAATATCCATTCCAGGCCCTTCAGATCTGGCATGGATTTTAAGGGGAACTCCACCCCAAATTTAAAAAAAAATGGCGTGGAGTCCCCCTAAAAATCCATACCAGACCCCTTATCCGAGCACGCAACCTGGCCGGCCGCAGGGGAAAAGGGGGGGACGAGAGAGCGGCCCCCCTCCCTCCTGAACCGTACCAAGCCACATGCCCTCAACATGGGGAGGATGTCCCCATGTTGATGGGGACAAGGGCCTCATCCCCACAACCCTTGCCCGGTGGTTGTGGGGGTCTGCGGGCGGGGGGCTTATCGGAATCTGGAAGACCCCTTTAACAAAGAGGACCCCCAGATCCCGCCCCCCCCTATGTGAATTGGTAAGGGGTACATTGTACCCCTACCATTTCACGAAGAAAGCGTAAAAAAATGTTTAAAAAAAACACACAAACACCTTGAAAAAGTCCTTTATTTAAAAAAAAAAAAAAACATTCCAGCGGTGAAATCCAGTGTCCCGCGGCGATCCCGATGTCCAGCGCTGTCCTTCATTGGTTGTGCCTGAGCGGACCTGATGGGGAACTCCCTCTCAGTATTTTAAATGTATAGACCCGCCCCTTCTAAAGTTCCCCATCAGGTCCGCTCAGCGGACGAGATGCAGAACATGAGAAGGGGCGGGTCTATACATGTATTACCAAAGTGAGAGCAGTTCCCCATCAGGTCCGCCCCCTCGGTATGTCGGACCCGCCTACGTCATTGGCTTGAGCGGGGAACTTCCTTCACTGTGTCATTTAAATTTACATAGTGAAGGAAGTTCCCCGCTCAAGCCAATGACGTAGGCGGGTCCGACATACCGAGGGGGCGGACCTGATGGGGAACTGCTCTCACTTTGGTAATACATGTATAGACCTGCCCCTTCTCATGTTCTGCATCTCGTCCGCTGAGCGGACCTGATGGGGAACTTTAGAAGGGGCGGGTCTATACATTTAAAATACTGAGAGGGAGTTCCCCATCAGGTCCGCTCAGGCACAACCAATGAAGGACAGCGCTGGACATCGGGATCGCCGCGGGACACTGGATTTCACCGCTGGAATGTTTATTTATTTATTTTTTTAAATAAAGGACTTTTTCAAGGTGTTTGTGTGTTTTTTTTAAACATTTTTTTACGCTTTCTTTGTGAAATGGTAGGGGTACAATGTACCCCTTACCAATTCACATAGGAGGGGGGCTGGGATCTGGGGGTTCCCTTTGTTAAAGGGGTCTTCCAGATTCCGATAAGCCCCCCACCCGCAGACCCCCACAACCACCGGGCAAGGGTTGTGGGGATGAGGCCCTTGTCCCCATCAACATGGGGACATCCTCCCCATGTTGAGGGCATGTGGCTTGGTACGGTTCAGGAGGGAGGGGGGGCCGCTCTCTCGTCCCCCCCTTTTCCCCTGCGGCCGGCCAGGTTGCGTGCTCGGATAAGGGGTCTGGTATGGATTTTTAGGGGGACTCCACGCCATTTTTTTTTTTAATTTGGGGTGGAGTTCCCCTTAAAATCCATGCCAGATCTGAAGGGCCTGGAATGGATATTTGGGGGAACCCCACGTCAATTTTTTTTTAAAATTTGCGGCGGGGTTCCCCTTAATATCCATTCCAGACCTGAAGGGCCTGGTAATTGAATTCTGGGGAACCCCCACGCTTTTTTTTTTTATCAATGACTTTTGTATGTATTGCCGGGAGCCGACAATTCATTAATAGCCACGAGTCAGTTTTAAATGCATTTTTTTCTTTCAAAAATGCCATTTTTTGCAGGGACAGTTCTAAGCACGGGAAACATGCGCCACTTTACATGCATATCATACACACCCCCCAGGTACGAAATTTAAAGGAATATTTCACTTTTATTTTTTCATTTTAAGCATTATTAAAATCACTGCTCCCGAAAAAACGGCCGTTTTTAAAACTTCTTTTTGCATTGATACATGTCCCCTGGGGCAGGACCCGGGTCCCCAAACACTTTTTAGGACAATAACTTGCATATTAGCCTTTATAATTAACACTTTAGATTTCGAACGTTCGAGTCCATTGTATTTAATAGGGTTCTAAAGTTTACACAAACATTTTGTCTGTTCGCAGGTTCTGGTGCGAACCGAACAGGGGGGTGTTCGGCTCATCCCTGTGTAAGATGAACAATTTATTCAAATAGGTAGCCTGGTGAACAACCATGGTGATTTCACCTTCTGCCATAGCGAAAAGTGTTTTTAGTTTTGGATAGGATAGGGAAGGGTTAGAAACCTGTGTGAGGTTTTTATTGCTGTCTGAGATCCTACTGTAGCATTTTGTTTTTACTTTATCTTGGTGATTTCATGGACTATTACCTTATTACCTTAACACTAATAAAATTATCCTTTTTCATATTGTTATTATTAAGTATATTTTTCTAATAATACAAATCTTTTTACATTATCTTATTTTTTTACTACAATGCCTTTAACTGCTGTTGTGTTGGTGGCAATTTATTGAATCTTTACCATAAAAGAGGACACTAATAAAATTTAAATTTTTCATATTGTTATTATTAAGTAGATTTTTTTAACAATACAAGCCTTTTTACTGTATCTTATTTTTTACTGCCATGCCTAAACTGCTGTTGTGTTGGTGATTTATTGAATCTTTACCATAAAAGAGAACACTAAATAATTACAATATGAAAAATTTTAATTTTATAAGTATTTTTTTTTAACACTACAAGCCTTTTTACTATATCTTATTTATTTATTTTGCCATGCTTTAACTGCTGTTGTGTTGGTGATTTATTGAATCTTTACCATAAAGAAGAACACTAATACATTTTACATTTTTCATATTGTTATTAAGTCTTTTTTTTAACAATACAAATCTGAGGACTGTTGATTTTTGAGTAGCACAGAAATTTTTCTACTGGTACGGTTTATTTTGTCTTGTATTGTATTGCTTCACTGGATTAGAGAAGGCTGGTTTTAACCAGTGGCTTCTTCATTAAACCAGCTTAATAACCTAAGGGGTTGAAAGAGCAGTAAAATATGTTGGTTAGCTAAAACAATTTCTGGCTGCAGCTAGAACAACACTGGAACTGGCTGATTTCCCTTTAATGATAAACACTAAAAAATATGCTGCATTCTTGTAATAATTGTTATAGATAGTCCCTATGTGTTACATATATATTTCGTGTAGGCCTACATGTTGGATATTTGCAGTGTAAAGAGAAAAGCGTGGTCTGAAAAGTGCACTAATCCATAAATCCATAGGAACTAATCATTTTACTGAAATCAGACCAGTGCAGGATTTTTGCTGGCCGTCATTTTACCAAACGTTTCTGTTAGTAATTTGCTTCTTAGATTGAATTATTGAATAAGACCAAAATGGAAATAATCATATAGGAGGTAATTATGTCAAGTATTGAAACAATGCTATGAACTTATTGCTAAAAGCTTTATTTAATTCAAATAAAACTAGAGCATAAATATATGTAAAAGTTTATTATATTTAAACTATGGAGATTAGAGGAGTATATGTAATTAAATATGTTTTTGTTGTTACTCTTATGTTTTTTCAGGATGCTGAGCTAATGAAAATGATTGATGATCCTGTACATCGACCAGTAACATTGTTCCTGCCAACAGATGAGGCAATAAGAGACCTGCCTCAGGAGCAAAGAGATTTTCTTTTCAATAATCAAAACAAAGATAAGCTTATACAAAACTTGAAGTATCACATTGTCAGAGATGCCGGGGTGAGGCACAAATATTTTTTGGTGAATCTTGCAATATATAGAGAACATTACATTCCAGTTTATGACTTGTTTAAGCCTGCATAAATAGGAAAAATTACTTGCACTATCTGGTGTCCTTTGATTGTAATCCAGACCTAACTTTTCAATGCACACAGGACATTTAAAAAATGCCAGCTCTGCTCCAAGGAAAAAGCAGCTGTAAAACACGCTTTTAGCCATGCTTTTGACTAGCGTTTAGGGGTGTTTTTAAGCTTTTTTTGGCATTCGCGTTTTTGAGCTTTTTACAGTAAAAACACTCCCTATAATGTAAAAATGCATAAAAATGGCAAAAGGCTAAACACGGCTAAAATTTTGTTACAGCGTTTAGCAGCATTTTGCGTTTTTACAGCTCAACAGCCTCTGCTCCTGGACACAAAGGCTGTCGTTTTTTTTTTTGCTGCCCCTAAACGCTTATGCCTCCAAACGCCTCTGAAAGTTTATGTGTGCGTGGACAGATAGGCTAACTTGGAGGGGCGTTTAGAGGCAGTAAAAAAAAAAACCTCAGACAGCCCTAACAGCAGCTGTAAAAATTTCATGTGTGAATGAGCCCTAAGGCTTCATGCACACTGGGTGTTTTTACAGCTTGTCCCCATGTTGATTATGGTGACAAGGGCCTCTTCCCCACAACCCTGGGCGGTGGTTGTGGGGGTCTATGGGCAGAGGGCTTATCGGAATCTTGGCTCCCAGATACCGCAACTCCCCTGCCATGTGAATGAGTATGGGGTTCATCATAACCCAGGGCCCTGCATTCACTATATCTGGTCTCCCACAGTACACAGAACATGGAAATTACATTATTTTAGTAAATATAAACTTTTAAATACATTTATATATATACACACACATTTCTGCTCTTTATTTTCACCTGGTTATCCTACCAGTAACACAGTTCCTGTTCTGGGGTGGCAAGGCTTACATACCCTGTACTGCATCTATGGAGTTACAATATTGTCCTGTCACCATAGAACAGCAAGTTTGTTAGGACTGCATAATAGTCCACAGAAGGAGCCATGAACAATGCTGATAAAGTTACCAACTTAGTATGTTTCTGGGTAGGTCAACTGGTATTTTTTGCACTTATTGAACTGATATAATAACAAACATTTATTGTTGAGGTTTTCATGTACTTTCAGTAAATTGCACTTGATATGTTGCGAAGAAGTTACTTTTGCAGCCAAGTGTGTGCAAAGTGTGTGATTGAAAGCTGTCTTCCAAGGCAGGATGAGTCTTGCTAAGCTTGTCAGCAACATGGGTTTAGATATCATGGCACCTGAATGAAAGTATATTCAAAGTTGTTAGAGGAGATTGGATTTGGTTCAGTGACTAAGACGTTTCTGACCTGATGCTTATAGTGATGGATGGATATTGTGAATATTGATGTGTTAATTGAGAATAGCTCAGGTACAAGTGTTTTAACAAACATTAATTTCTGGTAGTTTCCCACAATTTATTAAAGATGCATAATCAAAACACCTTCTTTGCAGTGATAATAAATAAATGGTAGAGTTTTTACTATTTTGAGAATCGCTTTGATATTAGACCCAATAGCTTAGCAGATTGCATACAAGGGATTTCTTGTAAGATCACAGGAAATCACAGGAAATAATTGAATCACCTTTAATTCACCATATCTACATGGATTTATATATAGATATCTATATCTATATAGATATCTATATATATCTATATATACACATTATATAAACAGTATATACACAAACATGTTTGTTATATGTCTTAAAGAGCGACCTGCAAAACCAGAGGATGAAAAGGAACCCTTTAAACTATTTCTGTTGCACGTGCTGGCACCTAAATTTATGTTTAACATTTATGTATCAATTATTTCAGATTACAGCTAATGACCTCCTTATTAGGGGCTCAATAAAGACACTTCAAGGTTCTGACCTTAGTGTAAAATGTGGAGAGAAGGATTCTACAACTGTAAGTAGCTCACGTAAAAAAATGGTTATCAAATCTGTTAAATACTGCCATGTTTTGCCATGCATGCATTTTCCCAATTTAGCATAAATCTTACATGTATTCTGTGCTCAAATGGTGGCTCCACACTGCCCCGGTGCAATCCCACTGCGCTTTGTGCTGGTTAGCTCTGTGTCCCATAGACTTTTATGAGGTCTTGTGGTTTTGGTGTGGTTTCAGAAAGCACACCAATGATCCATGATTCATGAGATGTAGCATGCAGGCACTTTCTGAAACTGCAGCAAAACCGCAGGTGCTCATAGAAGGCTATGGGAAAGTGCAGCTAATCTGCACTAAAAACGTGAGTTAACTGCACTTTAGCAAAAGCACAGCAGGGCAGTGTGAAGCCACTTAAAAGTTAGAGACTTTTTTTTATATGTATATGTATTTCATATCTATGAATATGTGTAGCACCCATCTAGGTAAGTTGCTAGGGTGATAGGTAAATTTAGTTATTTTTGGTTCCCCTGTAATCATTGGAGCAGCTGTTGATTTCTTTGGGCTGTTCTGGATCTCACAGGCTGCACGTTTGATTGCTCTTCCCCTGCCTTCTAGAAGCTTCTAGAACATAGAGGGCTGGAAAAGTCAAAAAGGCAGCTTGAATATTTATTGTGCAGCAGCCAATCTCTGGGGAGACGTGCCCAGTAAGTGGCTGGGTGAACAGAAAAAATCTGGGGCAGCCCTGTTCTTGCCCTGCTGGAGAGGTTCCCAGCCTCGGACTCTGCCCCTCTGAGGCAGTTTTGCTGGAATTCGCTGGATGCAAAATAGATCCTGCATGTTTTTTTTGTTAGCAAAGGGCAACATAGTGCACAAACCATATGCATCTGAGTGTTGCGGTAAATCGTAATAGACATGCATTGTAGCACGCTGTAGGTGTGCAGTGAGGTGGAATAAACTTTGCATAACAATGCACTGCAGGACACATAATAATAATAATAATACAATACATTTCTGTACATTGAGGCAACATTTTTCTCGTTCAAATTGTTTATTAATATAAATGCGTCAAAATTACAACAGGCAGGTTAATAAACCATTGTGAGACATGTATAAATAATATACAAATGCACAGGGAAGGGTTAACAGCCAAAAATGTAAACACAATAAAATTAGGGGTGTAACACATATCCCACAAAACAGTTATTAATAAACAAGGCACAATGTGACCAGCCTGGGGTTCAGAAACCCATTGCTTAGGCTAGTAGGGAAGTGTCAAGAGGGCTTCAAGTACTCTACACTAGTAGGAGCCAAGGGATCCAGGAACCGAGCACATGCTGTGGTGCCTCCTAGTGGTAAAGTAGGTGTGGCTTACACCCTATATTCAAATGTCTCAACAAAATCTTAACGGAGTCTTAGTAAAATGACTCTTGAACAGGCCCTTACTAATCTTTAAATCACAACTTATTCATTAATTATGTATGGTCCAAGATTCACCCAGTCTTCTTTTAAGTCTAAGTAGTGTCTCCCAATCAACAGATTTTATGTTATTGGATAGCAATGTTTTTGCCAGACACTAATCAAGATCAATTTAGCGTTTTTATACATGCATTTATTTATTTTTACAATTTTACATCTTCAAAATAGCTATATCAAAAATGTATTTGGATTAAATTATTTTGAAATAAAAATGAACCTCATCATTCAGTAATATTTTCTATTAGTACGATGCATGTATTTTAGGATTAGAAGATGCTTTCACAAACTTTGATAAGCATAGCAGTAGGGAAATAACTGTGTGATCTGTGCAGATTGGAGGGTGGTTATTATCATTAATGAAATCTATGCATATCTAATAACATATTTTCATTTACTCAGGGGAATATTTTTATGGACAATAGACAGTGCAAGATCATCCAGCGACAGCTTCTTTTCGATGGAGGAATAGCTTATGGCATTGACTGCCTCCTTACACCTCTTAGTTTGGGTGGACGATGTGACAGTTTAGTTACTATGGATATGTCTGTAAGTTTCAATTTACTGTTGTAATAATCCTAAAGATTTCATGTTAATAAGTAAAACATTTTTTGAGGGGAAGTGTTAGATTTTTTATTTTTATTTTTTTGCTGTCTTCATTGAGTCCCCATAACAGGAGATGAAAATGATCTCTCCAGTGGGATTACAGACAGCAAAAAAGTTATTTTCTTATTAGCCTGTGAAAGGGCTATCCCCTCAGGCTTTTGCTTCTGTCTCCACCAATTTAGGGGATTGTCTGACTTTCTGCTACTTTTGTGTCACTGGAACAGGTAGTAGTGGAAATTTCCCTAACAAGCACAATTACAGCATCAAAACATAAATGGAGCTCTACTCTAGTGAGAAAGTTTCAACTGGAGTTCCACTTTAGTAATCTGCTTTTTCTTCTTTTTGTCTCCTCCTTCTATTTACTTCTTCGTTATTGAGCCATTGAAATATATTTATCCACCTTGTAACACTTCTGTCTGTATATTTAATAGGGTGATTGTGGTATGTGCTTTAACGTTCCAAAGTGCCCATCAGGAAGCAAGCCCAAGGTACCGCAATTAAATGTTATGTGTGTAATGTTTTAGAATAACATCTATGCATCACCTGCTACAGTAGTGTATCTATTATATTTCACAACTCCCTGCACTCTTTTATACTGCAATATTATTTTCACTTATAAACATAAAATTAAATGAATATAAATAATGGACAGATAGAAAGAAATACTGAGATGTGCTTGTATGCATAAACATGCCATATACAGTAGTTCACCATGGTGAATCATGGTGATAATAGTGGTGTGCTTTGATAGTGAATAAATTATAGTAGCACGGTCCTCTAAACAATGTGTTTTTAAAAGACAAGGGCAACAAAAATACATGGGCAACCAATGGGTAAAGATTAAAGTGGGCAGCAAACAGCCAATTAAGGGCAACAAAGCAGCAATCATCACAGTATATAGGAACTCTCCCAGCACAAATTTTGCCACAATCCCCTTCCCACAAGCAAAAATTCCTACCATATTCCTCAAAAAAAAATCTCCCTCCCAACACCCACCAGAAAAAATGCATTCCTACTCCCTTAGCAAAAGTCTCTCCAGAGTTGCTATGCAAAGAGTTTTACCAGACCTCAGAAACAAAGCAGCATCTCCCAGGCTTCCCCAAAGCTTGAGCCTGTATAGGGTAGCATACTGTTATATACTGAACGTACCTGGTAGTGGAGCCTGACTTTTGTAGGAGGAGACCTGTCTTACAGCCCTGGCTCAGGAGCCACTGGAGTGGGGACAGTGAGCTCGAGAGCGCAGTGAGGTAGGAGTGCCTGGAACAGTTGCAGCAGCTGGCACAGTAGCAGGAAGGTGATCCTTCAGGGATGGCTTGAACTGCAGGCAGCAGAGTGGTTGCAGGTCAGCGACCTGAAGAGCCGGTGGATGCAGGATCAGTAGCTAGCTGGAGCAGGGTGAGACAAGCCGGGTCAGATACAGAAGCACTCAGAGCAAAAGCAGCAGGCAGTAGCAGAGTCAGACAAGCTGGGTCGGAGCAGGTAATCAGGCAGTTAATACGGCAGGCTGAAGCGTGGTCAGATAACAGGCAAGGTTGGCAGCAGGTAACAACAGGAGGTAGCAGGGTCAAAGGCAAGCCGAAAGTCAGGGCTGAAGATAGCGGGTAGTCAGACAGAGCCGGGTCAGATACAGGTAATCAGCAGACAGATACACGGGTTACTGGTACAGAGCTGCAGATCAAACAGCAATGTATCTTTTTAGCTGCTGTCCTTTTAAAGGCACATTGGCGCCAAGTAGCGTTAACGTGCACCGGGCGCGCGCCGGCACACAGTCAGGCATAGGTGCCGTTGTCTATTCTGCACGGGAGTGCGCATGCGCGCACACAAAAGCCTACGTTCACTACCAGCAGGTCCCTCACACATACTGTAATGCTGCTATTCAGATGGGCCTCAAAAACAGTAGACAACCCTTCTGCCTAGCTGTGCCTAGACCTGTAGAACATGCCACAACTAGCTGTATCTGGAAAGGACCGCAACCCCCAACCTAAGTATGCCACTAACCTGCTGTGAACAGACATCCTATGATCAGTTGTTTAAGTGTATTTGCAATTTATGTTACTGAATAAACTAAGAATGAAACTTATATTCAACGTGCATTGTACAGGGCCAGAAAACCAAATGTCAGTATGAGTTAAGCTCCAGGCGGAGTATACAGGGCTGCCGCCAGGAATGTTCCATGGTTCTGTGGATGGCCAAATGCTGTAAAGGATACTATGGAAGAGATTGCCAAGGTATGTGTTATTACTTAATTTACAGCCATTAACCTTTCTTTCTGGTCAATAAGTGGAAGCTGGATCATATTTAATGCTGTCCCGGGTACTGCTGATTATAAATACCTACCCCTCACAACTATGACTGTGAGTGCACTGTTTCAAAAGGGTTTCAGTAAAAGTTAGGTATTTCAGCACACAACCTGATACCCACCCAGTTATGCATTGGCTCTTTATCGGTTCAAGCTTATTTGATTGTAATTCTGCATAGGGTAGTTACAAGTACAAAGTACAGAAAGAAACGTATAGGTATATTTACAATCCATATATATGTAGCGGGTGGTTATATTTAAGGGCGCTGTCGCCATAGGCTGGGGTTGAACCACCATTGGAGGGCTGTGCCTTTTTGTGTGCCCTCGTGGCAGTAGTACGGCGGGGCGGGGAACCTGCCGTGCCAGCCGGGAGAGGGTATAAAAGGGGCAGACATCTTCCGGTCGAGGTCCGAGCCCCAGGCACCTTCAGCCTGGGGGCTGTTGTTCGTGACACCCAGGTGCCCTTGGCCTGGGTGTGTGTGAGGATGGTCTCTGGGTGCTCCTAGGCCCAGAGACTGAACTGCTGTTCCATCCCCAGAAACCTTAGGTCTGGGGGTGAGGTACTTTTGAGAAGGCCAGGGACCCAGCAACCTTCGGCTGGGTTCTGCGAGGGATCGAGGGCTCCCAGGGATCCGCCTCGCGAGGGGACCCTTATCCAGGATCGAGGAGGCCAGGGAGGTGACCCTTTCTGAAGACCCAGCGCAGAGTCGTGGTGACAGAAGGGGCCTCTGGTAACTCTCCGGAGGGATGTTTTCTCCCTACAGAGGCCTAACTATTCAAGGAAGGAAAAGTGCATGTTCTGTAGGTCATAGTGGCAGTGACTCTACGCACACCAGGTCAGTGGCAGTGACTACAACTATTCACCAAGTCAGTGGCAGTGACTGCGCACCAAGCTGTTCGTGCTAATCAGAACAGTGCTCCCCTAATCAACGCTAAGTTTGTGCCTGGACCTCTTCCCACCTTATCTGAACTATTCTTGTCCCAACCTGTCTGCTCTCACAGAGACTATTTATTGTTCTCATAAATAAATATTGAGTTAGACTCTCAGTTGGTGTGGACAGTCGTTTTACTGGGGAGAAATAAAGGACTTGTTTCTGGCTACCGCAGAAATTAGATCATCTCGTGAGGAGTCTAACGCCAACTGCAGGCAGGCCCGAGAAATCTAACACCGCTCAACCTCCCCATCCAGGAGGTTACGGGCTTGTGGTGCGGTGTGCCTCAGTCTTTCCTGCGGAGGAGCCAAGGAGAGAAAAGCAGGTAAAGTCTGGGGTTGGTGCGCTACATATATATGTAGCGGTACCCTCACTCTCCCTCTTTCCTACGGTGTATGGCTTGCGTCTAGGGGTACCTGGGAGAGGAGAGTGCAGGGACACTACGCCAAGCTCTTCCCTTGTGTGTATAAGAGGGTTGAGCAAAGTTAGTTAAATTACCTCCGGGTCTGTCCACTGCATACAAAGCCTCAGTTGTCCCATGGAGATGTGTCTGCCAATAATAGAGCCCCACACCAATCGAAAGTCCAACACTCCTTTATTTCTCATACAGTATGGTGAACACACTCAGTTGAACTTCCAAATAACAGACGAACATGGGGTGTGGGAGCGAGTAGGCCCAGGCACAACTAAACTCTCCTATTCCTTTTTAGCGAATAGGCCTGGCGCACGGTCTCTGCCACGGACCGTGAGGCTGGTCTCTGCCACAGACCAGATGAACTGTTGAGGCCCCTGCCACGGGCCTAATAGCAGGCCCCTGCCACTGACCTGAGTGAAATAGTTGGACCGCTGCCACCGGTCATTGAACGTGGACTGAACTTCCTCTTTGAATTTGGCCCCTGTTCGGGAAAGATATCCCTCGGGGCGGTCTCCAGAGGTACACCCGGCACTGGCAATCTGCTGCACCAGGTCTTCGGGTGAGTCCCTCCTCCGGTCCCTTACGCCTCTGGATTCGGGTGCCCCACTCCCGGGGCCCCCTAGGATGATCCCTCCCTCGTGGGACCCAGCGGAAGGTACTGGGCCCCAGGCCTCAGGCTGAGTACCTCACTCCAGACTGAAGGTGTCTGGGATGGAACACGAACTCCAAGTGTCCAGGCCTAGGCCGCCTGGACACCGACCGCATCGACAGCCAGCAGGCTGAAGGTGCCCGGGACTTCCACCTCGTGGCGAAGATGTCCGCCCCCTTTATACTCTCTCCCAGGATGCACGGCGGGTTCCCCGCCCCGCCGTACAACCGCCGCAAGAGGTCACAAAGGGTACGGCACTGCAGTGATGGTTCAACCTCAGCCCAAAGCGACAGCGCCACATGCTGGGCCGCAGGGAACTATGCATCACTGGTGTCCTCACCAGTTTAAAAAGTACATACCCGCTACACTCTCCCCCCTGTTATTTGACACTGGTCCCCAGTGCCTGGAGCAAACCATGCCCAAAAAGGACCATCATAGCCTGATCCAGAGACCGACTAACGAATTTCAATGAAAGAACCTCTCCGTAGAGAAACCCTTTCCTTCTCTAAGTGTGTGAGTGAACAGTGAATATCGGTGCGCAACACTGCCACCTGGTGACAGTGTTGCGGTAACTGCACTGGTTGAAGATCTTCTCTTTTTGAACTTTCTAACTACCCCAAAGTCCATGATCACTTTGCGGGATGGAAGAATGAAGAACAAACAACGGTAAGAGTCCTTCAATTCCTCCAGAGAGCACAAACACCCATAACGCGGGTACAGTCACTGGATTCCCCGGGAAACAACCCCGGAAAGTTCAGCAGCAACAAACACTAGGCAAGGAGTCTTTTCTCCTACAAGTAGAACCTGGGATGCGGCAAGACAAGGGGCTTGAAGTGCTTATCCACAGTCTCTATGTGATATTCGACATCCTCCCCTTCTTTCCGTCGAATCAACACTTTATCAGCATGGATGTGCCGACCCAACATCCACTCTGCTTTACAGTCCTTGAAACGCTGAGAGGCTTTGGGGGAGCACGCTAGGTACCTGCGGGCATGTGGGACCTGAAGGTGCGTCCACACAAATTCGTTGTACCAGCGGTCCCTGCAGACTTCCACTTCATACAGAAGCTCTTTAGGTAAGTAAGGGTACTCCCACCTGTCCTCGGTAGCAACTTTTTGACCAAACAAACGCTGAAGTCTGGCCAGCAGAGGCATAGTGGCCCGGTCTCCCTCACCCGGTTGGACGATGGCGTCTGGGTGGTGAGGTGCCTTGACCACCTCCACTCTAGGCATCGGCGGCCGCAACATCAGTCTCTTTTCCCCGGTGCCAGATGCAGGAGGCACCGGAGGTAGAAGGGCAGACTGGGGACTGGATCCCTCCTCAGGCGCTGGTGCCTCCACCCGGGGTGTACTATCCCCTGTAGACATGGGTGGATCCCTGACTTTACGGGACGAGAAGAGAGGCATCTTGTCCCAGCCCTTCTTAGCAAAAAGTTCATCAATGATGACATCGTCTCCCGGATCGGAGAGCAATTCCAGGTCGGAGGTGTCACACTCCTCCGCAGGCAAGTAGCTTGTAGTGGAGGCTGAATTGCTACCTCCCGCGGGCACACAGGGCCGTGACTCCCCGACACCTCCGTCCCAACACCAAGTCCCTTTGTCCGGCTTACCTTGGCCCAAAGCTGAAAAGGGATGTCCGCCTCCTTTATACCCTCTCCCAGGATGCACGGCGGGATCCCCGCCCCGCCGTACAACCGCTGCGAGAGGTCACAAAGGGTACGGCACTGCAGCGATGGTTCAACCTCGGCCCAAAGTGACAGCGCCACCTGCTGGGCCGCAGGGAACTATGCATCACTGGAGTCCTCACCAGTTTAAAAAGTACATACCCGCTACATATATATAGGTATATTTAGCAAAATCCGGCAGATTTGCTTCTTTCATGAGCTCAGAACATTTTATCCTATCTCAACAATCTAAATTCAGCAGAGAGGTCTGAGTGACTGTAGGGGTACTCTCTATAGTGGCTAATCAAAAAATCTCTACACTTAATACAAAAAAATAAAAATAAAAAATAAACAGCAAGTATGTAAAAAATATAAAAATGACAGTAAGTATTTCGTTTAAAGCAAACCTGTGCTTTTCCCATTGCAACGCAAAAAGTTGGCTTTATTACTTCATATAACCCACCCCCCAGCATATAGCTTACCTTTCCTTCACTCCGTTGCCCTTCTGTTCAGCACTGGGCATACCTTCCAACTTTCTGAAATTATAAAAAAAAAGACACCCTTTAGCACACAGTATGTAGGCAAATGACAGGTTCCTGCCACGACCCAATTACATAGGCCACAAAGATTTAATGTGCAGAAAATGATTGGCTAAAACCCACAAGTTCTTTTTTGACCTTTATTTTTCCTGTATGTTTGCATTTTAAAATGACAAATGCAGTAATTTAGAGGTTGGATAAAGCATAGTGCAGCATCATTTTTTATAGAGAAGTACACATCAGACCCAAAAGAGGGACAACTAAGGCTGCAAGGGGGACAGAGGGATAGTCCCTTCAAAGAAGGGACAGTTTGGAACTGTGGCACTGGAAGCCAAAAGAAATACTTATATGTTGCAGGGAATAAACACAGGTATATATTTATGCTCCCTCTAGCTCTACATTAACTTTTATAAAAAATACAGTTAAGTTTCATTAACGTTGTGTCAGTTCTGTTTTCTTTTGTATTGTATGACTCAGGAAGTTGTATACCCTGTTTAATTTATTATGAGGCACATGCCATTACCTGTACTACTGCTTGTATGCTTTATAACAGTGCGTATACTGCTATGTGAAAAATTATATACAGTGCCTTCAAAAAGTATTCATACCCCTTTAAATGGAAAGAGTATGGCACAACTGTAAACCTACCAAGACATGGCTGTCCACCTAAACTGACAGGCCAGGCAAGGAGAGCATTCATCAGAGAAGCAGCCAAGAGGCTCATGATAACTCTGGAGGAGCTGCAGAGATCCACAGCTCAGGTGGGAGAATCTGTCCACAGGACAACTATTAGTTGTGCACTCCACAAATCTGGCCTTTATGAAAGAGTAGCAGGAAGAAAGCCATTGTTGAATGAAAGCCATAAGAAATCAAGTTGTAGTTTGTGAGAAGCCATGTGGGGGACACAGCAAACATGTGGAAGAAGGTGCTCTGGTCAGATGAGACCAAAATTTAACTTTTTGCCCTAAAATCAAAAAACTATGTATGGCAGAAAATTAACACTGCACATCACCCTAGCATACCATCCCCACAGTGAAACATGGTGGCGGCAGTATCATGTTGTGGGGATGCTTTTCTTCAGCAGGGACAGGGAAGCTGGTCAGAGTTTATGTGAAGATGGATGGAGCCAAATACAGGGCAATCTTAGAAGAAAACCTGTAAAGCCCCGTACACACGATCGGTTTGACTGATGAAAATCGTCCGATGGATGGTTTTCATCAGACCAACCGATCGTGTATGGTACCCATCGGTCTTTTTTCCATCGGTTGTAAAAAATAGAACTTGTTTTAAAATTTTCCGATGGATAAAAAACCGATGGGAATTTCCGATCATCTATGGGCAAGTCCATCGGTTAAAAAACCCACGCATGCTTAGAAGCAAGTCGACGCATGCTCAGAAGCATTAAAGTTCATTTTTCTCGGCTCATCTGAGTGTTTTACGTCACCGCGTTTGGAACGGTCGGTTTTTGGACTGATGGTGTGTGGCCAAGACTGATGAAAAACAGTTTCATCGGATTTCCGATGGACAAATCCATCGGACGAAAATCCATAGGTTATCCGATCGTGTGTACGGGGCTTTAGAGTCTGCAAAAGACCTGAGACTGGGGGAGAGGTTCACCTTCCAGCAGGGCAACGACCCTAAACATACAGCCAGAGCTACAATCGAATAGTTTAGATCAAAGCATATTCATGTGTTAGAATGGCCCAGTCAAAGTCCAGACCTAAATCCAATTGAGAATCTGTGGCAAGAATTGAAAATTGCTGTTCCCCTGACGCTCTCCATCCAATCTGACAGAGCTTGAGCTATTTTGCAAAGAAGAATGGGCAAAAATGTCACTCTCTGGATGTGTAAAGCTGGTAAACACATACCCTAAAAGACTTTTAGCTGTAATTGCAGCCAAAGGTGGTTCTACAAAGTATTGACTGAGGAAGGCTGAATACAAATGCATGCTACACATATTTATTTGTAAAAAAAAATTGAAAACCATTTAACATTTTCCATCCACTTCACAATTATGTGCCACTTTGTGTTTGTCTATCACATAACATCCCAATAAAATACATTTACGTTTTTGGTTGTAACATGACAAAATGTGGAAAATGTCAAGGGGTATGAATACTTTTTCAAGGCACTGTGTGCAAATAAAAAACTTACATGATTAAAATATAGGTTGCTGGGGAAATTAGGTCACAGTGAACCTGTTGCTTTGTGTGCACAAAGTACAGGTTCATTTTAAGGTAAAGTTTGTAATAACGGTACTGAAAATACTTTTAACTTGATTTTGAATATGATTATACACATTTGCATCTCTTTTGTCTCTCAGTAAGTTCTAAGGTGATTTCATGTGTTTGTTCTACCAGCCTGTCCTGGGAGCCCTGAGACCCCATGTAATAAACATGGAACATGTGATGAAGGATATGCTGGCACTGGAGAATGCAGATGCAGCCCTGAATTTAATGGAACAGCTTGTGAGCTATGTATACCAGGGAGATATGGACCAGACTGTAAACGTAGGTTTATCTATTTTTTTTTATTTGCACAAAATACTAGATCTCTAAAATGAGCAAACATGAAAATAATTCGCTCTGCTTTAATCCTCAAAGATTTATGTGACTAAAATAATGCTAATAATACTGGCTGCCTAAATAAGGATTAATAAAAGTATTACCGTATTTATCGGCGTATAACACGCACTTTTTTCCTCTGAAAATCAGGGGGAAATCGTGGGTGCATGTTATACGCCGATCCCCGCTGTTTGTGAGGGGAAGAGGAGCGCGCGTGCCGCCGATATACACATAGCCGAGTGTACTGTGTACTCGGCTAAGCTCGGCTCCGCTCGCAGTCACACCCAGTCCCGCCATTGGACCTGTGTTATGTCCATCATAGGAGCCTGGGCAAGGGGCGGGACTGCGAGAGGAGCCGAGAGGAGCCAAGTACACAGGACATCCGGCTCTGTCTATCTCGGCGCCGCAGCGGTAATTTTAAACGATCAGGCTGCAAGGACACTGGGCAAGGCTGCAAGGACACTGGGCAAGGCTGCAAGGACACCGGGCAAGGCTGCAAGGACACCGGGCAAGGCTGCAAGGACACTGGGCAAGGTTGCAAGGACACTGGGCAAGGTTGCAATGACACAGGGCAAGGCTGAAAGGACACAGGGCAAGGCTGAAAGGACACAGGGCAAGGCTGCAATGACACAGGGCAAGGCTGCAATGACACAGGGCAAGGCTGCAAGGACACTGGGCAAGGCTGCAGATGGACACTGATCATTCTGCAATGATGGACAAGGCTGCAGAAGGACACTGATAAGGCTGCATTGATGGGCATTTAAATGTAAGTTTTTATCCTTAAGCTTCCCTCCTAAAAGTTTTTTTCCTTAAAATTCCCTCCTAAACTTGGGGTGCGTGTTATACGCCGATAAATACGGTAATTTATATTAATAGGGATTTCATTTCTACTTCATCTGTAGAATAATTCAGTGCCATCTGAAACGACTCTATGATTTTTTTTGCCTTAAAAATACCCTGTCCCTATACTATTTTCACATAAAATGATATATTAAATGACCATGTTCCATGCATTTAATCCCCTAGTAATTATAGATGATGTTATGATATTGAACAGGGCTGATGATGCTGCTGTGTGCCACTATCTTGGATATGGCATCCAAGATAGTAGTCAGACTCACAGCTTACCCAAATGACAATCGGTAGTATTCTGCTGCTATCACTTAAGAGGCACACTGAACAGCCTTTCATTTATCTGATGACAAGGAAGAGAGGCTGATATCTCACAAAAAGCAGAGCACCGAATATTGATAGAAATGGCATCTCTTCCACTCATAATACAATCAGCTCCTGCTTTCTTTACATTTTTGTACACCAATGATTTTGCTCCAGTTGGCTGCTACTTATTGCTTATTATTAGCATATTATTATGTCTATTATTATGACATAATGTTATTGTGTCTGATCGAAGCAGCCTTTTCGCTCTTATAGTCTCTGCGTTAGCAGGCTTTTGACTTGTATTAATGAACAAATGCAGCTTGATTTCAGGTACATTCTCCGTGCATTTAAGACATTTGAAATCATCGACAGGTATATTTGATCTGCACTTAACCTCTTTCTCACCTGTATTGACCTCCTAAGTGGCATCAAGCTCACCAGAAAAGAAGCAGTTCTAATTTGAACAAAAGCCCATCTTCAAAGGCTTTCACTGTGTTCATGTTCCTGTCTGGTCACAGCTAGTGATGACCACTTGTGTGCACATTTACGTCAACACTTCTGCACATATGCCAGAGATCTGCACTTGAGTTCCTGGTTCTGCACACCCTTTGGGACCATTATTAGGAGTTCCACCCCTCCTTTTTGAATTTTTATTTTATTTTACATTATTGAGAAAACATCAAAAGAGTGTGCGGTACTCGAAAGGCAAATAAGATACACAAAATTCTAGGTGGACAGGAGTGAAGTCAGGAATTATGGCAGGGTTATCTCACTGTCAATTTATTTAAGACATATAAGTTGGCAGGCGCGACCCCCCTAATCCTTGCGTTTGTCCCCCTAATTTACATGTGGGACGGTGAACACACAGACTCCAATGTTTTTTTTTTTTTGTTTTTTTTTATAGAAGCACATGAAGAGGCCGAGCACTGCGCCCTGAGCCCACCCAGCTGTGTGACAATAGCAAATTAATATTCGCTATTGTCTTCCTGATTCTCCTCCTGGCCAATTAGGAAGCAGGTCCTGAGACCCGTCACCCAATTGGCCGGGAGGAGAAGCAATCCTATTGGCCGCTGAGGAGGAGGAGGAAGGAGATGCTGGGGGAGCCCCCTGAAGGAGGGGACGCTGCCCGCGACCTAGATGGGGCAAGTGTGGGGCTGGTGATGGACCGGGGGGGTGCCTGTGACCCGACCGACTAGGGAGGGGTGGTGACGGGTGGATTGTTTATTGTTTGCCGCCGCCCCCCCCCCCCCCAACAAAAAATATACCACCTGCCGCCACTGTAAGTTAGTCTACCAGACTCTGCCTATAACTAAAATATAATGTTATGGTGGACTGACCCTATAAGGCATTGAAGCCATTGGATAAGCATGACAGCCAGGTACTAGTATTTTCAGAGGGAGGTCAGAAATGGCAGCTCACATTTTTCTCTTGCTGTATTTTTTCACTAAGCCTGAAATATTAATAACAATTTTTGAATGAATGTATGTGCCACTGCATGCCAGAGAGCTGTTTCTGCACATAAACAAGGTAAACACTCTGTGCTGTGTGCTCCTCATTCCCTTTCTGCATATGAACAATGTGAATAGTGTGAGGTGTATTATGCATTGATGAATCGTGATTATTACTAAGCCAAGCTCACCATTTATGTCTTGTAGTCTGTGACTGCGCGGAAAATGGGCAGTGTGACGAAGGCATCACCGGAACTGGGGAGTGCACCTGTAAGAGAGGATGGATTGGAAACCGCTGTGAAACAAAATTAGGTTACTCTTAATTATTTTTGTGTCTTCAAGCACTAAGTAGTTTCAGTATTGGACATAATAATGTCAAAATAACCTTTTCCCTAATTACTTAAAGATTTGCCTCCAGTCTGTACACCTCCATGCTCGAGAGATGCTGTGTGCAAGAAGGATAAAACTTGTGAGTGTAAGAAGTTCTATGAAGGTGATGGAAGAACGTGTAAAGGTAATAAACCTAATCAGTTGTTATATTGCTCCGTTCTGTTTGAGGTCTCACATTACATACACCTTTAGTAGATATGATCTAAAAGGGGTTCCATGCTCAAAAACCTAATATACAGTATATATTACTGTGCAAACGTTTTAGTCAGGTGTGCAAAATGCTGTAAATAAAGAATGCTTTCAGAAATAGAAGTGTTAATAGTTTATTTTTATCAATTAACAAACTGGAAAGTAAGTGAACAGAAGAGAAATCCAAATCAATCAATATTTGGTATTCTTATAGGTACACTTGCACCAGGGGCGGATCCAGAGTCTTTTCTCGGGAGGGGCACTGCCAAAAAATATGTTTTTTTGGTGGGAAATTTATCGGGGAAATGGCTGGTGTCGGCTCTTCCATCATCCCGGCACCATGGTTGTTATGGTGTCAGGATGATTGAATTAAAATTATTGAATATATTGAATATAAAATTAAATAGTTCAATGCAGAATCAGTGGGAGCCCCGAGTGTGTCACTTGCCACCGTCGCCTGCAATTAGTGGGAGCCCTGAGCGTGTCACTTGCCACACGTAGCGGATTGTCACTTGCCACGTCACCTGCCACATCTTCTGGATCGTCACTTGCCACACCTTGTGGATTGTCACTTGCCACATCACCTGCCACACCTTGCGGATTGTCACTAGCCAAACCTTGCGGATTGTCACTTGCCACTCACCTGCCACACCTTGCTGATTGTCACTTGCCTGCCACCAGATGCAGATTGTCGATTGCCACGTCACCTGACACAATTTGCGGATTGTCACTTGCCACGTCGCCTGCCACACCTTGCGGATTGTCACTAACTTGCCTGCTAAGGTGTAGTTTTGGTTGTCTCTTGCTGTGTCCCAGACTCCCAGAGTCAGGCAGCAGAGAGATAATGTAATCTCTCTGCTGCCTGCACAGTGAGGGCGGAAGTCACTTCAGGAATGCAGGGCAGGCATGGGCGGTGAGAGATGAGCCTACTCACTCACTCTCACCTGCGCTGCCAACACACTGAGCAGCACGGTCTGACCACGAACCACACCGCCCGCCCACAAACCGTGCCACAAGCGGAGCCGCCCGCTTTCTTACCCGTCTGTGGAGCCGCACTCTATCGCACCTGCCTGCAGAGCGGCCCGACGTGACTCACTGACGTCACTCGTTGCTAGACGCCAATCAGCCCAGGCGTTAGCAACGAGTGCAGGGAAGAGGCTCCACCCACCTCCTCCTCCGCTCCTGGTATCGTGTCAGTGCGCCACGTAACTACATTAGATGAGTCTCTCTCTTGGCGCCGCTGATCGGCTGATGTGAGAAACTGAGAGAGAGACTCAGAGAGGCAGCGGCACCCGCAGAACAAGTACTGTATATACTCGAGTATAAGCTGAGGCACCTAATTTTACCCCCAAAAAACTGGGAAAACTTATTGACTCTAGTATAAGCCTAGGGTGTCCATCTGCATGCCTCACTGTGCCTCTCTTTGCCTCACTGTGCCCATGCCTCACTGTGCCCATGCTTTACTGTGCCCATGACTAGACTGATGTTTAACATGGGAGTCTATGGAAGGAGTGCCCGGGTTTGAAAAATCGGTTCTCCCCGGCCGTAGGTCTCCCAGACACCAAACTTTGAACATTTGTAGAGGAGACATGGGGCTACATGTGTGCCAAGTTTGGGGTCCAGGGGACCTATGGCCAGCCCTTACCTGGTCCCCAAAGTCCGGGAGATCAGGCGCAAAAAAAAACAGAGCAAGCAAGTGAGTGTGACAGATGGTCTCGGGGGGGGGGGGCAATTGCCCTGTTGCCCCCCCTCTGGATCCGCCCCTGACTTGCACACAGTTTTTGAACGAACTCGGTAGGTTGTTCCAAACATCTTGGAGAACTAACCATAGATCTTCTGCAGCTGTAGGCAGCCTCAAATCCTCTTGTCTCTGCATGTATTCCCAGACAGACTCGAAAATGTTGAGATCAGGGCTCCCTTGGGGGACCAAACCATCACTTACAGGACTCCTTGTTTTGTAACATGAAACTGACTTCCACAACCTCACCTTAGTAGCTGTTCCTCACCCAGTTTTAAGCCTCCTACACAGCTGTTTCTGTTTCAGTTCATGACTGTGTTTCAATTACATATGAAATTAATGATAATTAGCGCCTGCTTAGTATAATTGATTATTCATGCACTCAACTACATAGACTCTAATCCTACACAATCCCTGACTTTGTGCAAATGTAAGGCTAGGTTCACATCTATGCGGTTGCAGTTAATGTGATTTTCAGGTGCATTTTGCATTTTTAAACCCATGCTTCTGATGGGGTTTTTTTCAGTTGAATGTACAAAATGTACAAACCGGTGATGTCACCTGGTGACACTGCCCCCCTGTGACGTCAACAGCCCAGCATGCACCAGTCGATGGTGTCCCGTGGGGGGGCATCAGGTGACTTCGCCAGGTGGCCCCATCCCTTGCCTATTTAATAACTGTCAGACGGAGGAGCAGGCAGTCAGCGGTTAGTCTTTGTTATGGCCAGAGCTTTTTTGGGGACCCCACGTCATTTTTTTTTCTGATTTTCTTTTTGCCTGCAATTCTTTTCTTTACATTAATCCCCTGGGAATCCTGCTGACAGTTGATGACTCATTGGTTGTTAAGGATGTGACGGATGGCTTCCTGGCCCACTCCTTAGCAACCAGCTATACACAGTGCGTTAAAAAGAAAAAAATGCATCATAAAACGCATAAAAACCACAACACTTGCGATTTTGGTGCAGCTCCATTGAAGTCTATTACATGCAAAATGCAATCTGCTGCAGGAAAAAAAGTCCCTGACCCTTTCCAAAAACACAGCGCCGCAAAATGCACAGATGTGAACTACATCCATAAGAAACCATTCTAAATGGACTGTAGTGCGTTTCTGCAAAATGCAAATCACACCAAAAAACTCATAGGTCTAAACGTAGGGTAAGAATTGATGTTGGTCAAAGAGTAGTCACACCAAATATTGATTTGGTTTAGATTTTTCTTCTGTTCACTCACTCTGCATTTTGTAAATTGATCAAAATAAGCAATTAAAATATAGATTTTTTAAATCATTCTTATTTTACAACATTTCTGCATACCAGCCTGTAATTATTTATATATGTATATGTATATCTATACAGTATCTCACAAAAGTGTGTACACCCCCTCACATTTTTGTAAACATTTTATTATAACTTTTCATGTGACAACACTGAAGAAATTACACTTTGCTACAATATAAAGTAGTGAGTATACTGCTTGTATAACTCAACACACAGCCATTAATGTCTAAACCGCTGGCAACAAAAGTGAGTACACCCCTAAGTGAAAAATGTCCAAATTGGGCCCAATTAGCAATTTTCCCTCCCCGGTGTCATGTAACACGTTAGTGTTACAAGGTCTCAGGTGTGAATGGGAAGCAGCTGTGTTAAATTTGATGTTATCGCTCTCGCTCTCTCATACTGGTCACTGGAAGTTCAACATGGCAAAGAACTCTCTGGGGATCTGAAAAAAAGAATTGTTGCTCTACATAAAGATGGCCTAGGCCCTAGGCTATAAGAAGATTGCCAAGACCCTGAAACTGAGCTGCAGCATGGTGGATAAGACCATACAGCGGTTTACCAGGACAGGTTCCACTCAGAACAGGCCTCGTCATGATCGACCAAAAGAAGTTGAGTGCATGTGCTCAGCGTTATATCCAGAGGTTGTCTTTTGGGAATAGACATATGAGTGCTGTCAGCATTGCTGCAGAGGTTGAAGGGGTGGGGGGGTCAGCCTGTCAGTGCTCAGACCATACGCTGCACACTGCATCAAATTGGTCTGCATGACTGTCATCCCAGAAGGAAGCCTCTTCTAAAGATAATGCACAAGAAAGCCCACAAACAATTTGCTGAAGACAAGCAGACGAAGGATATAGATTACTGGAACCATATCCTGTGGTCTGATGAGACCAAGATAAACTTATTTAGTTCAGATGGTGTCAAGCGTGTATGATGGCAACCAGGTGAGGAGTACAAAGACAAGTGTGTCTTGCCTACAGTCAAGCATGGTGGTTGGAGTGTCATGGTCTGGGGTTGCATGAGTGCTGCCGGCACTGGGGAGCTACAGTTCATTGAGGGAACCATGCATGCCAACATGTACTGTGACATACTGAAGTAGAGCATGATCCCCTCCCTTCGGAGATTGGGCCGCAGGGCAGTATTCCAACATGATAACGAACCCAAACACACCTCCAAGACGACCACTGTCTTGCTAAAGAAGCTGAGGGTGCCACAATTGGAACCTTTTGCGGGGAGGGGGGACAGCATACCTATCCTTGACAGGTATCCTTTCCCACTTCCGGGAGCCTCAGCCGCAGCTATTGACGTCACGGCTGGGGCTTCCTCCTCTTCCCCCTGTCGCCGGGCCAGTAGGAGAGAGGAGCTGGCCTCGTGGATGAGCTGTAGGGTTCCCGGCGTGAAACTGAAAGGCTATACTCCCAGGAAACCCTTACCCGCAATGGCGGCGGCAGCACCCGACAGCTGAAACATCAGCTGCCGTGCGGACATTGCTGGACTCCGGGACAGGTAAGTGTCCTAATATTAAAAGCCAACAGCTGCAGTATGTGTAGCTGCTGGTTTTAAATTATTTTTTATTTTTTTGGGCGGACCTCCGCTTTAATGGCTGTGTGTTGAGTTATTTTGAGGGGTCAGAAAATTTACACTGTTATACAAGCTGTACACTCACTACTTTACATTGTCGCAACGTGTCATTTCTTCAGTGTTGTCACATGAAAAAATATAATAAAATAATTACAAAAATGTGAGGGGTGTACTCACTTTTGTAAGTTACTGTGTGTGTGTGTGTGTGTGTGTGTGTGTGTGTGTGTGTGTGTGTGTGTGTGTGTGTGTGTGTGTGTGTGTGTGTGTGTGTGTGTGTGTGTGTGTGTGTGTGTGTACATCAAAATAAAAGAGGTTGATGTTACAGACACTCAATGGATGTCAGCAAAGCAGCAGATAAAATGTTTCATTCATATCGTGCACAGCCTAACTTTATCTTGGAAAGCTAATTTTCACCTTTGCTAAAGTCATTTGAAAGAGATATGTACAGTATATAGAGAAGTGAGTGATGGGCAGTGGTGTTAGTATGGTTCAAATATGACATTTTATAGCAGATCATCATGAAATTATTATTCTTATTATTGTTAATAATATTTTTTCCTTTCCTGTAGTGATAAATCTGTGTCAGGCAAATAATGGTGGATGTGATAAGAATGCTAAGTGCTTACAAAGTGGTGTGAAAGTGACTTGCAGCTGTTTGAAAGGATACAGTGGAGATGGAACTGTCTGCGCACCCATTAACCCATGTGCTGATGGACTAAACGGCGGGTGCCATGAACATGCCATCTGTACCATGACTGGACCGGTAAAGTCTGTTAATTCTATTTATTGACGAAGCTAAACAATTTTGTTTTACAAAAGTTCTGTGTTACTGTATTCATTTATATAATTCAGTTATTCCTCATTCATAGTACAGCAGTGTTTCTCATAAAGGAAACTAACATAAATTGCTGTCTCATTTTTAAAGTATATATTTATGATTTACTTAAACAAAATAGATTGCATATTTTTAAATTGACTTGGCATTTATACCTGTACTTATATTTTCCATACGTGAAGAAATAATTCCGGACAGCTGCACTTCAAGTAATACTTTTATTGAAGCTTCATATGACAAGTGTTTGACAGATGGAGCAGGGGACACAGAGGTAGACGCGTTTTGCGCAAATATCAGCGCTTAGTCATTACTAAGCGCTGATATTTGCGCGAAATGCATCTACCTCTTTGTCCCCTGCTCCATCTGTCAACCACTTGTCATATGAAGCTTCAATAAAAGTATTTTTGGAAGTGCAGCCGTCCGTAATTATTTCTTCATGTTACACAGCATGCGAGCTGGGCTGGCACCTGACTAGTGTGTGGGGATTAACCAGAGACTCACTCACCTGGAGCAGCTTTTCTTGTTTCATAATATTTTCCATAGTTTAGACAATTAGGCAGATTATATTGTTAGTAATAAAATAAAGGACTGGCAATATTTAAATACCACATGCATAGGTCAGCCATAACTTTATGACCAGTGACAGGTTAAGTGAATTGATTATTCTCGTTAAAATGTCATGTGAAAGTTGATTAGATATATTAGGCAGCAAGTAAACATGTCCCTGAAGTAGAAAAATGGACATTGCAATTTGTTGTGTATGGGGCTGCGTATCCACAGACCAGTCAGGGTGTCCATATTGAATCGTGTTCACAGCCAAAAGTGCCTACAAAGGGCAAGTGAGCATCAGAACTGGACCATGGAGGAATAGAAGAACGTGGTCAGGTCTGATGAATGACATTTTCTTTGACATCATGTGAATGGGCGAGTGCGTGTGTGCCGCTTACCTGGGGAAGAGATGGCACCAGCATGCAGTATGGGAAGAAAACAAGTGTGAGACAGTGTAATGATTTGGGCAATATTCTGCTGGGAAACCTTCCTGCTGCCATTCATATGGATATTACCAGAAGCGTAATTAGAACATTCAGGACCCCTGGTGCAAGAAACCATGAAGCTGACCCTTTGTCCCTTCCCACTGATCCCATGGTCCTTTTCTCCTGTTGCAGGGCCCTTTATTATGGTCCTGCAGCGGGACCACTTCCTGTCATCTTGGGTAGGGTAGCCATCTTTTCTTCAAGCCTAACCCAAAGAGTTTAGTGGCGCAGGGCAATTTTTTTTTTTTTTTAGTATACACTATACTTATTGTTTGTGATTAAATAACAATTCTAATTGTATTAATTTAATCACAAGCATCCTCTTACATCAGAGTCCACAGAGTGCCCTCTTTTCATTTAAATCCAGAGTTACGCTTTACATCTGAATCCACAGAGTTACGCTTTACATCTGAATACGCAGTTTACCATTTACATCTGAACTTGCAGAGTTCCCTTACACTGTAAGAGGGACTCTGCAGATTCTGATATAAAGGAGAACTCTGGGGACTTTGATTTAAGGAAGAACAGTGAGAACCCTGATGTAAGGGGGAACACTGCCGACCCTGGTAACCAGAGCCCCCACTTACATTATCATTCCCAGCATTTCCCGTTAATCAGGGTTCCCAGAGCCCCTGTTACTTCAGAGTCGGTTTATACTCCCTTGCATCCGATCCAATCTGCTGAAAACTTATGGATGGGAATCCGTTCCCCATTCGCCTAGTGGATTGGATCATATGACAGTCAGATGTAAACGGACAGGTGGTCCGTTTACATTCGACTGCTCCATAGAGAACAGCATGCTGTGTCCGTGTCCGCACTGCACAAGTGGAGTGGACACGGACCTGTCATCCGACTGCCCAGCGGGGATCCGCAGACAGGTCCCCTGCTGAGCAAGCAGATCCACTTGGCGGAGTAAAAGGGCCCTAAGGCGGAGCTCTGTGGACTGTAGTGTAAAGGGTAACGCTAATGTAAGGGGTGCTTTGGGAATCCTGATGTAAGAGGGTCTCTGTTCACCGAATCCTCCACGTACATCAGATTTCCCCATTACATTACAGTCCACAGAGCTCTCTCCTTAAATTAGTGTGCTCAGAGGCTGGTGAGAGAAGGGGGGGAGCTGAACTTGCACAATTTATTTCCCTTACCTGTATATAAGACACCTGGGAGTCAGAAATATTGCTGATTGATAGGGGATCAAATACATATTTCACTCATTAAAATGCATATCAATATATATTTTTTTTTAAATGCATTTTTCGGGATATTTTTGTTGTTATTCCGTCTCTCACTGTTAAAATAAGCCTACCATTAAAATTATAGACTAATCATTTCTTTGAGCAAATGTACAAAATCCGCAGGGGAATAAATACTTTTTACCCTCACTGTGTATATATATATATATATATATATATATATATATATATATATATATATATATATATATATATATTATGCAACAAGTCCCAATTTTACCAGCTATGTAGCAACCCTTATTTGAAGTTGATGCTTTTAAAATGTCCCGATCATCAACCTCCAAATAAAAATTGCAGCTGCACAAATCAATTTATAAAACGTGCACTCGGGTAGGTGAATATACAGTGAAAATAGTCCCCAGCATTCTCTCTAGCTAATCAGTACAAAATGTCTAGGGGTAAAACAGAGGTATGGTTTTTGTTAAATACATTTGCAGATACACACTGCCAGATCCAGAAACCTCTACAAATTGTGATCCCAAACTCTAAGGCCCCTTTCACACTGAGGCGTTTTTCAGACATTTTAGCGCTAAAAATAGTGCTGTAAAAACGCCTGAAATAATC
The DNA here is from genome assembly GCA_029206835.1 of Rana muscosa. Taxonomy (NCBI): domain Eukaryota; kingdom Metazoa; phylum Chordata; class Amphibia; order Anura; family Ranidae; genus Rana; species Rana muscosa. The sequence continues at coordinate 827,303,279 of CM055118.1, read as the reverse complement.
CTGCCCCAGCATTCTCAATGTGAAAGCCCTGAGGGCTTTCACACTGAGGCGTTGTGCTGGCTGTGCGTTGGAAAAAATCCTGCAAACAGCTTTTTTGGAGCATCTTTGGGGCTGTAAAAACGCCTATCCCCATTGAAATGAATGAGTACCGCAGTAAAAACGCGGTAAAAACACCCAGAAGCTGTGGGAAGGTCACATGACCCCAGTAGAGTAGAGGATTGTGGGATAACAAATAATCCTTTTTACCGCAAAACACGGGAAAAACGCATAGGCGTTAGTGCTATTTTTAGCGCTGACGCGGTAATAACGCTAATCATTTTTAGCGCGTTATTGCAACGCCACAGTGTGAAAGGGGCCTAAAGTGTCTAGACACAAGGCAGCTTAAGACCCCTAGCACCTGTTGATAGTTATAAATTGATCTTTGTGGCTGCCAATCTTAGATTTTTTTGGATGTGGTGCAGGTACACACTGGGGGTCTTTGGCTGGTGTGTTGCTATACCGGTAGCATGTTCCTGTTTATTTACTGTGTTTTGCATTTAGTATTCTCTATAAATATTTTGTTTGCTGTTTTCTTAGGACAAACGTAAATGTGAATGCAAGGACCAATACATTGGAGATGGTGTAACCTGTGATTTGAAGAAAGCAGCCATTGACAGATGTATGCAGGATAATGGACAATGTCACACGGATGCATTATGTGCTGATTTACACTATCTTGGTGAGTAAAGAATGGATAAATGTGTCCTTAATAAAGATACATCACAACAGTCATGTATTATGGGCGCCACGTACAAATACTGCCTCCATGCTTAGCATCTGCTTATCTTTTACAGTTCCATGTCATGTTGACAAAGCAGTTGCTTCTTACAAATGTATGCTCATACCAACCAACTGCATTTTGCCTAGTGTTTTCCTGGTTAGTTTATAGCAGGCATGTCAAACTCAAATGAAACTATGGAAAAATTGAGTGGGATTAAAGGATAACTAAACTCAAAAACAAAAATGTAATATTGTCCATTATAGCAATGCCCATTGTAGCATTCAACATTGGCACAATGTCCTTTGCTGATTGCTTACACTAACAACCATGGCTTCCTGCTTCCCTACCTGCTTCATGGACCACCTACTTGCTGTCTCTTCCACATTTGACAACATTTAGGTATTATCTGCCACTCTTCCCTCTAGACAACTTGAGCCATGTACTCCCTGCCCCTCTCTGCCCTTGATAACACGCTCTACGTATTCCATATACCTCTCCCCTTTTGCAGTGTGAGCTACCTGTCTGTTCCCTGCCCCTCTCCCTTTTTATAATGTGAGCCACATACTCTCCAGCTTCCCTCTCCCCTTTTACAATATGAGCCACCTACTCCCTGCCCCTCTGCCCAGAGCCCCACAGACTCCCTGTCCCTTTCTGTCCTTGAAAACATGAGCCACATACTCCCTGCTCCCCTCTGGCCTTGACAACATGGGCCACCTACTGCTTGCTGCAGCCCCATCCCCCCAACCTTGTCAACATGAGCCCCTCTGCCCAAGAAGCTTAAGCCACCTTTTCCTGCCCCTTTCCTCTCTGCCCTTGACAACATGGACCACCTACTCCATGCCCCTCTTCCCCTAGGACTCCCAGAGCTGAACCCTTCCTTCTTTGACAGGAAGGACATTTGTATAGTTGTAGCACAGGAGGCAAATGGAGTGGCTCCAATAATTCAGGGGAAAATAACTCTCTGATTTTTGCAAAAAAGTAAAATAAAAAATGTGGTAGAGGGAGAAAGGGAGCAGAAAATAGAGTATAGTATCAATATACTGACCCAACTGGTCAAACCTTCACACGAAGTTCATCGTTCTGCTGGGCCACACAAATTGCCATAGAGGCCTCCATTGATGAACAAGCTATATATGCTCTGCAATCTTGCTTACAGTGTAGTATGTCAGTTATTGTAGTTATGTCAGTCATTGTGTGTCCACCATTACTTTGGGATTGCCCTTTTACAGTCATATTAGTACTCACTAGGGATGAGCCGAACACCCCCCGGTTCGGTTCGCATCCAGAACATGCGAACGGACCGGAAGTTTGCGCGAACTTTCGAACCCTGTTAAAGTCTATGGGACTCGAACGTGAGAAATCAAAAGTGCGAATTTTAAAGGCTAATATGCAAGTTATTGTCCTAAAAAGGGTTTGGGGACCCGGGTCCTGCCCCAGGGTACATGTATCAATGCCGTTTTTTCAGGAGCAGTGATTTTAATGATGCTTAACTACTTACCACCCGGCCACTGTACATATACGGCCGGGTGGGCACTCTCTCCTTCTGAGTGGACGTTCAGGAACATCCCTCAGAAGGAGGGGGATCGCGCGCGCGCGTTCCCGCGCAGCGGCGCGATCCCGATGCACTCGTGTCACGCGGACACAGCGCATCTCGATTCGGCAGGAGGGCTCTGTGATTGGCCCTCCTGATCACATGACGGCTGTGTCCAATCACAGCCGTCATGTGATATAAACAGAGAGCCGGTTGCTAGGCAATCAGCTCTCCTCTCCTCACACAGAAGTCGTCGGTGAGGAGAGGAGAGCGGATCGCTACAGCTGGCTGGTGATCAGTGAGTATGAGCTGTTTTTTTCAGCTTTTCACTCACTGATCACCAGCCTAGTGTCCCACACAGTGTAAAACACAGAAAGTAAACAAACATGTCCCCAAAATACATGTCCCCACACACACGTCCCCACACACACGTCCCCACATAGTAAAAACACCTGTCCCCCACATATGTGACAGTAAAATCATATGTCCCAATGATCATTTGCACACATATGTCCGTGATCACCTGCGCACATCTGTACGTGATCATTTGCGTACATATGTCCGTGATCACACAAACCAATTATTATACACTTAACGTTTTTTTTTTTTACCAAAAACATGTAGTAGTATACATTTTGGCTTAAATTTATGACAAAATTCAATTTTATTGGATTTTTTTTTAAATAGAAAGACGAAAATATATTATTTTTTTCTAATTTCCGCTCTTTTTTCGCTTATATCGCAAAATATAAAAAACGTAGTCATGAATAAATACCACCAAAAGAAAGCTCTATTTGTGTGAACAAAATTATAAAAATTTAATTTAGGTACAGTGTAGCATGACCGCGCAATTGTCATTGAAAATGTGAGAGCGCTGAAAGCTGAAAATTGGTCTGGGAAGGAAGGGGGCTTAAGTGCCCAGTATTGATGTGGTTAAAGTGAAAAAATTAAAGTGAAATATTCCTTTAAATATTGTGCCTGTGGGGTGTCTATAGTATGCCTGTAAAGTGGCACGTATTTCCCATGTTTAGAACTGTCCCTGCATAAAATGACATTTCTAAAGGAATAAAAGTCATTTAAAACTGCTTGCGGCTTTAATGTAATGTCTGGTCCCGGCAATATGGATGAAAATCATTGAGAAAAATGGCATGGGTACCCCCCCAGCCCACTACCAGCCCCTTTCGGTGTTGTATGGATATTAAGGGGAACCCTGCACCCAAATTTAAAAAAGGAAAGGCGTGGGGCCCCCAGGCCCTATATACTCTGAACAGCAGTATACAGGCGGTGCAAACAAGACAGGGACTGTAGGTTTGTTCTTAAGTAGAATCTTTTTGTAATTTTGAACTGGTACATTTTTAAAGTGTAGCTCCAGCCAAAAAATCTATTTTTAAGCTTTTTGGAAAACATAGGGAAGGGTTATCACCCCTGTAACATTTGTTTTTCTGTCTGTGCACCTATTCAGAAGATTTCACCTCACTTTCTGTTCCAATGACAATTGGATTTTGAAAGTTTTTTTTTTTTTAGGGAAACAAGGATTGGTGATAAAGCATCAGTGGAGAGGAGACACCTTTTTCCCATATTAACTCTTATGCCGCGTACACACAACCGTTTTTAATGTCATGGAAAGTTTTTCTCGACATGATTCTTCTCAAACCTGCCTTGCATACACACTATCGTGAAAAAAAATGCTTGAGCAAAGCGCGGTGACGTACGACAACACGTACGACGGCACTATAAAGGGGAAGTTCCATTCAGATGGCGCCACCCTTTGGGCTGCTTTTGCTGATTTCTTGTTACCCGCGTGTTAGTAAAAGTGTTAGCCGATTCGCGCTTTTCAGCCTCTGTGCTTTTCAGTCCGTTACAGCGTGACGAATGTGCCATCTCCATTACGAACGCTAGTTTTACCAGAACGAGCGCTTCCGTCTCATAACTTGCTTCTGAGCATGCGCGTTTTTTTCCCGTCATTAAAGCGTGCACACGGCCGTTTTTCATGACGAGAAAAACGACGACGTGAAAAACGAGAAAAAATAGAGCATGTTCTAAATTTTTAATGCCCATTTTTCACGTCGAGAAAAATGCTCTGGAGCCTACACACGATCGTTTTTAATGACCAATTTAAAAAATGCAATTTTTCTCGTCATGAAAAACGGTTGTGTGTACGCGGCATCACAGGAGAGAATTTCCCTTCCTAGGGGTAGATTTCCTCTCACTTCCTGTTGTCTCCCTACGTTTGTAAGTAGGAGTCGTTTGAAAGTCGGATGTTTGAAAGTAGGGGCCTGCCCTATATACTCTGCAGAAATTTGGGCCTTAGGTGTTGGTGTTGCCACAACACTGTAAGCCCAGACAGTTACTCTTGGTGGGCACAGGAACGAGCCCTGCTGTGAAATATTAGATCAAGAATTGTAATTACATGCCCCTGTTGAACAGGGGCAGAAAAATTGGGCCTTAGGCACTGGTGCTGTTGCCACAACACTGCAACCCCTCACAGATACTCTAGTTGGAGAGCAGGAGGAATGAGCCCTGCTGCAAAGTATTGCAGCAAAAATTGTAATTACACGCCCCTGCTAAACAGGGGCAGAAAAATTGGGCCTTAGGCACTGGTGCCACAACATTGCAACCTGTCAAGTCTCTGATGTGAGGTCGAGTAGCAGAGAGGGCGCCCCTTGCGGCCGAGTGCAGCACAGCCCTGAAGATGACACAGGGGATGTGGTGCCCACAGAAGCACGGGTTGCCTGGTAGGTAGTGCTGGTTGCCAGGAACTTGGTAGGACAGGCAGACTGCAGGACAGCAGGCGTGCTTAGGAGGTCCAAAGGGTAAGGACCAATGGAATGTTCCGATAACAGGGTCAAAGCCAGGCCAGAGGGTCAAACACAGCAAGACAGTCCGAGAACACAGCAGAGCTGAGTCTTAGCACAGAAGACAAGGTAAGCGGAGTCCGTTAGCCAGGCCGGGGTCAGGTATACGCTAGGAAGTCAACAGGAGCAGGTCAGGCAAGCCGGGTTTGGTACACAGGAGATCAGACAGGCAGGAGATGCAAGACACAGGAACACAGGAGAAGCTGACGATAATCCAGCAAATGCAGACACTAGCAGACTTCCTTATATAGGCCCATGTGACCTGCTTGTAGAGATACTGGGTCCTAGAGCCCTTCTCCTGCCAGAGATGCTGGGTCCTAAAGTCCTTCGCCTGCTGTTGGTTCCCTGACAGTGCCCCCCCCCCCAAGGGGCAGCCTCCGGATGCCCACCCGGGCCCATCTTTCAGGGTATCTGGCACGGAATCTCTGGAGAAGTCTAGGAGCATGTATGTTGCCTGCAGGTTCCCAAGAATTCTCTTCTGCTGGATAACCCTGCCATTTAATAAGAAATTGAATAGTCCTACCTCTTTTGCGACAGTCCAGGATGGATTCTACCTCGAATTCGGCTTCATCTCCCACTGAGACTGGAGGCGGAGGGTCTTCTTCCCTTCCTGGAAAAGGACTAGAGACAACAGATTTAAGAAGAGAAACGTGAAACACAGGATGCACTTTATACGAACTTGGTAGTAACAGTTCAAAAGCTACTGGGTTAATTTTTCGTTTAATTTCGAATGGACCGATAAATCTTGGACCCAATTTCCGGGAGGGGCAAGGGAGCCTGAGATTTGCTGAAGAGAGCCAGACCTTATCTCCAACCTCAAAGCTAGGACTCTCTCCTCTCCTCTTGTCATATTGTTTCTTGTAGTCCTCTTGCGCTTTCTGCATGGTTAGCCGGAGGGTTTGATAATTAGCCTGAATGGAGCTTATCCTGTCTTGAACTGCTGGAACTGAGGCTTCCGGAATGACATTAGGTAGAAATGAAGGATGGAAACCGTAGTTGGCCCAAAACGGAGATTGATTGGTGGTTGAGTGTACTGCATTGTTGTAAGCAAACTCTGCACAAGGGAGTAGAGAGATCCAGTCGTCCTGGGAGAAGGAGCAGAAGCAACGCAAATATTGTTCTAAGGTCTGGTTGGTCCTTTCAGTTTGACCGTTGCTTTGGGGGTGATAGGCTGAGGACAGGCACACCTTGATTGATAGTGCTTTGCAGAGCTCTCTCCAGAACCGGGAGGTGAATTGTACCCCTCTATCAGACACAATGCTGTCAGGAAGGCCATGGAGCCTGACTATCTCCCTTATGAAAATTTTTGCTGTTTCTGCAGCAGAAGGAGTTCCTGCCATGGGCAAGAAGTGCGCCATTTTGGATAGACGGTCCACAACTACCAGGATTGTTGTAGATTCTTCAGATGGGGGCAACTCTACTATAAAGTCCATAGATATATTTCTCCATGGTAGTTCTGGCACTGGCAGAGGACGTAACAGACCCCACGACTTGACATTGGACCCTTTATTTCGCTGGCAGGTAGTGCAGGAGCTAACAAACTCCCTGCAATCAGATTTCAAGGTAGGCCACCAGAAGGATCGTTGGATAAGATCCGTAGTTTTCCGCACTCCGAAGTGGCCAGCGAGTTGGTGGTCATGCAAGGTCTTCAGTACCTGTATTCGGGTTTGTTGCGGAACGAAGATCTTGTCCTGATGCCAGAGGTACCCTTCCTGGTTTCTTAGAGAGGATGCTTCTGGTTCCTGGCATTGGAGGGAAGCCTGTTCAAGAGAAGATCTTAGATCGGGTTGGATCAGAAGAAAGTTCTGAGGTGACAGGATTGTACTAGATATTGTCTCCTCCGGAGTATCGGGAAACATTCGGGATAAAGCATCGGCCTTTCCGTTCTTGGAGCCGGGACGGTAGGTGATGTGGAAGTTGAACCTTGAAAAGAACAGAGCCCAGCGGGCTTGACGGGGTCTCAGACGTTTGGCAGTACGGAGGTATTCGAGGTTCCGATGATCTGTAAATATCATTATGGGGTGAGCAGACCCCTCAAGAAGGTATCTCCACTCCTCTAAGGCTGTTTTAATGGCCAAGAGCTCGCGGTCTCCTACATCATAGTTCCTCTCGGGCTGGCTCATTTTCCGCGAGGAGAAGGCCACAGGGTGAAGCAAGGACTTGGGTCCCTGGCGTTGTGAAAGGACTGCCCCTGTAGCTACTTCTGAGGCATCGACCTCCAAGATGTATGGCAGGGCAGGCTCAGGGTGTTGAAGGATTGGTGCAGAGGTAAACAATAACTTTAGTCTCTCGAAAGCAGTTTGGGCTTCGGAGGACCACTGGAAACGGGTATGTAAGCGGGTCAACTGGGTAATGGGTGAGATGATGGAGGAGAAGTTTCTTATAAACCTCCTATAGAAGTTCGCAAAGCCCACAAACCTTTGCACCCCTTTCTTATCTGATGGAGTTGGCCAATCCAGGATTGCCTGCACTTTCTGTGGATCCATAGCTACACCGCCCGTGGAGATGATCAGTCCTAGGAATTGTATTGATTTCTTCTCGAAGTCACACTTTTCCGCTTTCACATAAAGTCCATGTTTTCTTAGTGTGAGCAGCACTGTCTTTACATGGGTTCGGTGGAGCTCCAGAGTAGCCGAAAATATGAGAATGTCATCCAGATAGATGATGACGAAGTAGTCAAGATATTCCCGGAAAATATCGTTGACGAAGTGCTGAAACGTCGCCGGGGCATTACAGAGCCCAAAGGGCATTACAAGATACTCGAAGTGTCCGAACCTCGTTCTGAATGGTACCATTCATCGCCCTCACGGATCCGAACAAGGTTATAGGCACCCCGGAGGTCGAGCTTGGTAAATACTTGGGCCGTACGGAATCTCTGGAAAAGTTCAGGAACTAATGGCAGTGGGTAGCGGTTCTTTATTGTGATTTTATTGAGCTCCCTATAATCCACGCATGGTCTTAAAGACTTGTCTTTCTTCTCGACAAAAAAGATTCCGGCACCGGCAGGAGAGGAGGAAGCTCGGATGAAGCCCTTAGCCAAATTTTCATCGATATATTGTCGCAGAGTTCCCAATTCCATTTCAGAGAGAGGGAATATTCGTCCAAATGGAATCTCGGCCCCTGGAAGTAATTCTATTGGACAGTCATATGGCCGATGTGGTGGTAGAACGTCAGCTTTTTTCTTATCAAAGACATCCAGGAATTCTTGGTATGCCTGGGGTATATTCTGGTTAGTGGTAGATACAGGGTGGACTGTCAAGCAACTGGTAATGTCTCTGGGTTCAGGAATAAAGCAATGCTGCTGGCAATAGGGAGAGGTGAACAGGACCTCCTTCTTGATCCAATTGATCTGAGGGTTGTGGGCTTGGAGCCATGGAATTCCTAGGATAACTGGAGACATAGGCGAGCTTAGAGCGTCAAAGCGTATGAATTCCTGATGGCCATCAGGAGTGGTGATAAGCAGAGGGACAGTCTCCTGGGTAACAGGGCCAGAACTAGGCAATGTGCCATCGGCCAGGCGGACTTCAAGTCCCTGTTTCTTTTGGAGGAGGGGCAGCTTCAGGTTTCTCACCAGGTTCAAGTCCACAAAGCAGCTGCATGCTCCAGAATCAATAATGGCCTGCAGCCGGATCTCTTCTTTTCCAAATTGCAGCGTAATGGGTAGCACTAGGTGTGAAGGAGAAGCTCCGGAAACCTGGAAATACACCGGAGGGTAGGAAGGTGGCTTCTTGGGCCTTCTGGGGCAGTTATACAAGAAATGTCCGCTTCCTCCACAATAGAGGCAGAGCCTTGATTGCATACGATGACGCCTTTCATCAGGGGATAATGCGGAACGTAGCAGGCCGATTTGTCTAGGAACTGGGATAGAAGTACCAGTGGGAGCAGGCACTGATGAAGTGGAAACCTTAGGCGGCATCATGGCGGGCCTGGAGGACTGAGCTCGTTCGGACTGTCTCTCACGTAAACGTTGATCCAGCTGGATGGATGACTGGATGAGATCCTCAAGTGTAGTGGGGACCCCAATCCTGGCCAGCTCATCTTTGAGAGACTCAGAAAGTCCTAAGCGGAACTGGTGCTTGAGGGCAGCCTCGTTCCAGCCTGTGTCTGCAGACCACCGACGGAAGTCCACGGTATAGTCCTCCACTGGTCGACTACCCTGCTGTAGTGAATGCAGAGCGGCTTCGGCGGTGGCTTACGCTGGGGGTCCTCGTAGAGTTGTGACATGGCTGCCAGGAATGTGTCCACTGTGTTAATGACTGGGCTTCTTTGTTCCCATAAACTGTGGGCCCAGGTCTGGGGTTCATTAGATAGCAGGGAGATGAGGAACCCGACCTTAACAGTTTCTAAAGCAAAAGTCCAGGGCTGCAAGGATAGGTACAATAGGCAGGCATTCCTGAAGGATCTAAACTTTCTTCGATCCCCGGAAAACCGTTCAGGGACAGGAACACGGGGTTCTGGAGGAGGGAACCCCATCGTAGGAGCCACAGAGGAACGTACGTGGGTGGAACTGGGAGAAGCTGGGACCGGGTCCGCAGAAGCAGATGACTCTGACAGGTGTTGCAATCTCTCCTCTAGCTGGAGGTATCCTTCTTGCAGTGTCTGGATTGCTTGGGTCAGAGTAGCGGCCTGTTGACATAATGCCTCTAACGGGGACGCATCTCTGCCGGCCTCAGACATGGCTGGATTATACTGTCAAGTCTCTGATATGAGGTCGAGTAGCAGAGAGGGCGCCCCTTGCGGCCGAGTGCAGCACAGCCCTGAAGATGACACAGGGGATGTGGTGCCCACAGAAGCACGGGTTGCCTGGTAGGTAGTGCTGGTTGCCAGGAACTTGGTAGGACAGGCAGACTGCAGGACAGCAGGCGTGCTTAGGAGGTCCAAAGGGTAAGGACCAATGGAATGTTCCGATAACAGGGTCAAAGCCAGGCCAGAGGGTCAAACACAGCAAGACAGTCCGAGAACACAGCAGAGCTGAGTCTTAGCACAGAAGACAAGGTAAGCGGAGTCCGTTAGCCAGGCCGGGGTCAGGTATACGCTAGGAAGTCAACAGGAGCAGGTCAGGCAAGCCGGGTTTGGTACACAGGAGATCAGACAGGCAGGAGATGCAAGACACAGGAACACAGGAGAAGCTGACGATAATCCAGCAAATGCAGACACTAGCAGACTTCCTTATATAGGCCCATGTGACCTGCTTGTAGAGATACTGGGTCCTAGAGCCCTTCTCCTGCCAGAGATGCTGGGTCCTAAAGTCCTTCGCCTGCTGTTGGTTCCCTGACACAACCCCTCATAAATACTATAGTTGGAGCGCAGGAATGAGCCCTGCTGCAAAGTATTACAGCAAAAATTGTAATTACACACCCCTGTTAAACAGGGGCAGAAAAATTGGGCCTTAGGCACTGGTGCTGGTGCCACAACACTGCAACCCCTCACAGATACTCCAGTTGGAGCACAGGAATGAGCCCTGCTGCAAAGTATTGCAGCAAAAATTGTAATTACACGCCCCTTTTAAACAGGGGCAGAAAAATTGGGCCTTAGCCACTGGTGGCGGTGCCCAGAACCAAAATGTTCTTACAAGCTTTCAACGTGAACATTGAGGAGGAAGACGATAGTCACTCAGCTTAACAGGATAGTCACTCAGCATCAGCATAGGCAGTCTTGAAGGGATCTGACATTGAAAAAAAAATTATTCGGTTACATCAGCTTGGTAGCTGGTGATCCAAGACTGATTCATTTTTATGAAGGTCAGCCGATCGACCGATTCGGTGGACAGGCGCACCCTGTGATCGGTTACAAAGCCTCCAGCAGCACTGAATGTGCGTTCCGAAAGAACGCTGGATGCAGGACAGGCCAGTAGCTCAATTGCATACTGTGCAAGCTCTGGCCAGTGATGCATCCTCAAGACCCAGTAACCCAGAGGATTTTCGGTGGGAAAGGTGTCCAAGTCTGATCTTGCCCCTAGGTATTCCTGCACCATGTAAATCAGACGCTGGCGATGGTTGCTGGAACCGATCCTACCTTGGTGCTGCGGACTAAAAAATTGTCTGAAAGCATCGGTCAGACGGCCACCTTCTCCACCGCTCCTTCTGTGATTGACCGAAGCCTCAGCAACACGTTGTCCAGGAGGACCAGGAAATTGTAACCTCCCAGGCTCTGGGAACGCGTTGCACAAACCTTTCTACAAGGCCTCCCGAAGATGTTTCATCCTCTGCTCCATCTGCGACGGCTGGATGAGGTCCGCAACCTTATCCTTGTAACGTGGATCAAGGAGGGTTGCCAGCCAGTCATGATCCCTCTCCTTGATACCATGAATACGAGGATCCTTTTGCAGGCTTTGCAGGATCAGGGAGGCCAGGCAGCGTAGGTTTGCTGAGGCATTCGATCCGGAGTCCTCTGGGTCACTAAGGACAACATGATCCGCAGCCACCTCCTCCCAGCCACGTACTAGTCCATGGGTTTCTTGGGACTGTAAATGATACCTTGAAGACTGCTGCTGATGCTGAGTGCTAGGCTCCTCCATGCTGACACAATCCTCCTCCTCCTCGTCCTCTTCCCGTGTGATCGGCGGGCCAGCAGGAATACGGTCTGGATAAAGGGGGCCTTAAGAGGTAAGGAAGTCCTCCTCTTCCTCCCTCTTTTCTGCCTCAAGTGCCCTGTCCATTATTCCATGCAGCGTGTGCTCCAACAGGTGGACAAGAGGGACAGTGTCACTGATGCATGCACTGTCACTGCTCACCATTCTCGTGGCCTCCTCAAATGGTGACAGGACAGTGCATGCATCCCTGATCATGACCCACTGGCGTGGCAAAAAAAAACAAGCTCCCCTGACCCCGTCCTGATGCCATAGTCGCACAAGTACTCATTGATGGCCCTCTGCTGCGTGTGCAGCCGCTGCAGCATGGCCAACGTTGAGTTCGACCTGGTGGGCATGTCACAGATTAGGCGGTTCTTGGGCAGGTTGTATTCCTTTTGGAGGTCAGCCAACCGAGCACTGGCATTATATGACCGTCGGAAATGCACACAGACTTTCCTGGCCTGCCTCAGGATACCCTGTAAGCCTTGGTACCTGCCCAAGAACCGCTGCACCACCAAGTTAAGGACGTGAGCCAAACAGGGCACATGGGTCAGCTGTCCCTGTCGGAGGGCGGAGGGGAGGTTGGTGCCATTGTCGCAAACCACCATTCCTGGCTTAAGCTGGCGTGGCGTCAACCACCTCTGAGTCTGCCAGTGCAGAGCTGACAGAATCTCTGCCCCAGTGTGGCTCCTGTCCCCCAAGCACACCAGCTCAAGCAGAAGAGGCCATGGAGGAAGAAGAAGAAGAGGGGGAGGAGGAGAGAGGTGTGTCAGAATCACCACTAGTAGCATTTTGGAGGCGTGGTGGCGGAACAACCGCCAACACTACTGCACCCTGTCCTGCATTCTTCCCAGCTGCCAGCAGAGTCACCCAGTGGGCTGTGAAAGATAGGTAACGTCCCTGTCCATGCCTGCTGGACCATGAGTCAGATGTAATATGCACCTTGCCGCTGACCGCCCTGTCCAGCGAGGCCAAGACATTGTCTTCCACATGCCGGTAGAGAGCCGGAATCGCCTTCCATTAAAAAAGTGGCGTTTGGGAACCTGCCACTGAGGTACCGCACATTCTACAAACTCATGAAAGGGGGCAGTCTACCAACTGAAAAGGCAGCAGTTGAAGTGCTAGCAATTTAGCCAAACTAGCATTCAACCGCTGGGCATGTGGATGGCTGGGAGCGAATTTCTTTCGGCGGTGCATCAGCTGGGGCAGGGAAATTTGCCTGGTACAATAGGACAATAGGACGTTGGTGTACTGATAGCAGATTGCCAGCAAGTACTTGGCAGTGACAGACCTAATTCTACACCTTCATTCCTCTCAGTGCAGGTTTCTGAGAGGACTTAAGGTATAGTGGGGTTGGAGATCCCAGCTGATGAAGAGAAATGAGTGGTCCGCTTTGTTCTTTGGTGTGGGTCTTTTATGTACGCTTGCCAACGGACTTCATGGCAGGTCGACATATGTCTGGTCAAGCATGTGGTGCCCTAACGGCTGATCTTTTGGCCACGCGAGATACGCTTCAGACATGTTGCAAATAGCAATGGTGCGATCTGCTGCACACGTCTCAAAAAAGGCCCACACCAAAGAACTTTTGGAATAACGCGCAGAGACAGCAGCTCCCTGCACATGCGGAGCTCTGTGGTGTGATGCAGTCATTTGGCTGCCCTTAAGCTGGCCCCTGGAGGGCATCCTGCCTCGTTGGAGATGTGCCTCCTCCTCCTCTCTCCTATCAGGCACCCACAGTCAGTGACCTTATCATCCCCTCCCTCCTCGTCACTGGAGCAAACCTGGCAGTATGCTGCAGCTGGGGGAACATGACTGCCAGTTTGCTGTCCTTCTTGGGCACGCCCTCTCTCTGGGCTCACGTTACTGCCTTCCTCTGCTGGGTACCATCATCGGAGCCTTCAAAACCCTGCGTATCCTCCTGCGGCATGTATCCAACACTGTGGTCAAACAGTTTGGGGGACTCCTCAGGACATGGTGGGGCTAGGGAAGGAGTGACTGATGCCATTGAGCCGAGGGAAGAGGCCGCTTTGGCAGCTGCTTTGGCAGACAAAGTACCCTGAGCCTGGGTGAGAGAGGATGAGGAGGATGAGGACTGCTTAGTCCACTCTACCAACTCTTCTGCATGTTGCGGCTCAACGCGGCCAGCTGCTGAAAAAAAGGACAAGCGTGCCCCACGACCACGTGCTGATGAGGATGCACCGTGTCCACGACCAGCACTGTTGCCTCTAGACACAGAGCCTGCTTGCCCTCTTTTAATGGCCTGTGGGTGTCTGCCTCTCCTTGTTGGCCTTCCAGACATACTTTATTTGATATATTGGAATAGGAACACAAGGAATTGTCTGCAGTCAACTTTAGCTGCACACTGAGCCCAGTATACACTACACTGACTTAATATACTGCAGTTTAGCTCAATCAAAGGAATAGAAAAGGAATAGTCTGCAGTCAGCTTTACATGCACACTGAGCCAAGTATACAGTACACTGACTTAATATACTGCAGCGAGAATAACAGGAACATTCTGAAGTGAAATCTAGCTAAACTGAATACAGTGTATATATATATATATGTACACACACACAACTCCTGGAGTGCATATATATATATATATATATATATGCTAATTACACTGACTGCAGCTACCTGAATCGCCTGCCTGCTCTATCTAACTGAAATGAAATGACACTGACTCTCTCTCTATCTCTCTCTGTCTCTCTCTGAACGCGGCAACACATTACACAAGGCCGACACGCGGGCAGCCTTATATAGTGTGGGGCGTGTACCTACTCCCCTGAGCCATGATTGGCCAAAGGCACCCTTCCTTTGGCCAATTATGGCTCTCTGTGCTGATGGCGCTGTGATTGGCCAAAGCATGCGGGTCATAGTGCATGCTTGGCCAATCATCAGCCAGCAATGCACTGCGATGACGCAGTGAATTATGGGCCGTGACGTGTCACTCGAATTTGGCGCAAACGGCCCATATTGTTTGAAATTCGGAGAATGGCCCGAACAGACGATGTTCGAGTCGAACATGAGTTTGAGTCGAACGTGAGTTTGACTCGAACACGAAGCTTATCCCTAGTACTCACAAATGTGTGCCTATTCTCTCTACATAACAACTGAGTTCTACTGTCTCTAACAGTTTCATTTTGTTATTGTATGTCATTGACTGGTCTATTGAAGACACCCCACACTGTGTAATCCTTTAGTAATACGAATGCACCTCTCCTCTGTGTATTATGCTTGTGCCTGCAACCTCCATTTCATAGTAACATTAAAGATCTCGAAACCAGCCCTTGACACTCTCACCACTTAATTTAAGATTATGTTTAAAGCACATAACAAGTAGTTTCTGATTATATTTTTTCCCACAGATACAAAGGTTGGAGTATTTCATTTACGATCTCTCAAAGGAGTGTACAAATACACTTACAGTGAAGCTACACAAGCTTGCAAAGATGAAGATGCAACCTTAGCTACATACAACCAACTAGCCTATGCTCAGCAGGTGACCATTTATTAGAATGTATTGCAAGATAGCAAATTATACGTATCTGTGTTGCATTAATTATACATGCATATTATACATAAGACATGCATATAAAGAGCTAAAAAACTGAACATCCCTTTAGTTGATTTGATAACCACTCAATATTTAGAAAATAATTGAATTTTTGTTTATTTTTGTATTTATCACAGGCCAACTACCATTATTGTGCAGCTGGGTGGCTTGCTGAAGCAAGAGTGGGATATCCTACAGCATACCCCAATCCAAACTGTGGATCTGGACATGTTGGCATTGTGGACTATGGAGTTCGTACTAATGTGTCTGAGACATGGGATGTTTTCTGTTACAGATATAAAGGTAATTACTATATACCTGTATGTTTATACTTCCTGCTGTAATTTACTATGAATATGTGGTCTAGTTAGTGAATGTTCTCTATGGAACTGGATGTGTGTTGAGAATCTAAGAGGCACACTTCTTTTCGATTACTGTCTGACCAGTACGGGCTACATCATACATTATACTGTTCTATATTAAAACCTAGCCTCTCTGACTCTGTAGCTTTCATCTATATTTATTATTTTCTGCATTTGCATACTGCCTCTGTTACACGGAAGACTTATGTCTTTACAACGGTCATCGGTCATATTATTATCATACAGGATTTATATAGCGCCAGCAGTTTGCGTATACAGGGAAACAGTACAGTTATAATACAATTCAATGGGTTAGAAATCAGATAAAAATATGTGCTTTTGGATCACTTTGCGTAAACTCGTGCTTTGGCCACGTAGGATTCACATCAATATCAGTCCCACCAGCTGATTTCTGCTCACTTACCAGCCACTCCACTCAGCTGTCAGGGGTAAAGAGAGTGGCCTTTCTATAAGGATTGATCCTTCTATAAGATCCAAGTACAACCTGAAGCTCACACAAGGCTTAAGAATCTATCACACTCCCCACTGGATGCCAGAGCAGCCACACATCAAGTATATCAAGCGGATATATGTAAGGAAGGGTATGAGTCTCATTCTCAACCACAATTGAAAGTACTAGGTTTTTTTTTGCTCATGGCAACCGAACAGAGTTACAGGAAATGAAAAGTCAATTGAGTGTGTCCTGCTTTTGGGGCTGCTACTCTAAAGGCCCGTACACACGGTCTTACTTTTTGCCAACAAACTTCAAAACGAGCAAGTTTTCCAAAAAATCAGACCGTGTGTACGCTCCATCGGACAAACTTTTTCGGTTTCCATCGGACAAAAGTTCGCTCTGCAAACGGACAAACTTTTCGGCAACAAAAGTCTGATGCTGCAAAGTCCGACCGTGTGTACAGAAATCCATCGGACTTTTGTCCGAAGTACAAATACGCATACCCAGAACCAATGTTAAAATCAACCAACAATAGCAGAAGTTGACCAAAGGGGGGCGGTAAAGAGCAGAAAAACCATGTGATGTTGGGAAAGTTTGCAAAAAAAGTCCTGCCGTGTGTATGCTATGGGTGTGCCCGGCCAACTCCCTTTGGACAAAAATCTACGGAAAAGTTTGTTTGAAGTCCGACTGTGTGTACGAGGCTTTAGTGAACCTGTTGCTGTGTCTTGCAATGAAGGCACTTTGCAGGTAGAATGATAGAAAAACAGAGCCCTGCATGCAAGTAGGATTCTGGATTGTCTGCAGGTTAATGATCGTGATGCTGCAAATTGTTTAAGATGAATTCCAGCTCTGGTTATACTCACAAAATTAGTTTGGTCCAATTTAACAATGCATATACCTGGCTGATCCCCCTGGAAGCTAGAAAATCACTGAAGTAGAGACTGATACACTTGTGATCTCCACTAGCTTCTGTGCCAAGGGGGTGCACTGCTACATTGTGAACACAGGAAGTCACTTTCTTGGCATGGGCACCATTCAGAGAACATTTTGCATTTTCTCAATGAATGCAAAGCATTCTCTGATGGTATGAGGTGGAGGGGTGAGGTAGTGACATCATGACTTCCACTTTGTCCAATCAGAGAATGCTTTGCGTTGATTAAAAAAAATAACAAAGCGTTCTCTGAATGGCGCCCTTGTCGTGTGAGCTACCTCCTATGTTCAGTAAGCAGCAGGGCAGCAGCTCGTCACAGGACCTAAAAGCAAGAGGAGATCACTGTTGTAGCAGTGCCTACTAATGTGAATTCAAGTTTCCAAGGGGATCCCAAAAGTATGGCACATACTGTACATATTTATTTAGGTCTAAATTGGAATAATGTAACTATGTAAAACTATCCATACCTGGAATTCATCTTTAAACAACTGAAACAATGTTCAATGTGTGAATTCAGGCTTTGAAACAATGTATCCATAACTGTATGTTCTATTGTGCCGCTGTGTTTATAATTATGTTGTTCTTCAGATGTGCAGTGTACCTGCAAACCTGGCTATGTGGGAGATGGCTACCAGTGTAATGGAAACCTGCTTCAAATGCTCATGTCCTTCCCCGAGTTCTCAAACTTCCTTCTGGTAGGTTGTAAAACAAATGTGCTTGAGTGACCAGCATGGGCTAATATGAACTATCATTTACTGTGGTGATTTAGAACTGTAGTTACCAGTTGGTTAACAAATATAAGAGCTTTTTTTAATTAAATTTTATTGTTTTTTTTTTTTAGCTCTCAGAGAGCTAATAATAAAAATGTGAGTTTGATATCTTCACACCAATTGCTTAATTGCAGCAGTGCCTTGGTAAATAAGACAAGTTGATGATATGATAGCTTGTCACTACTTTTTTTTTTTCAGGAAATCTTCAAATACTCCAATTCATCAGTGAAAGGCAAAAAGTTTGTAAGCTACCTCAGTGACCTATCCATACAAGCAACCCTTTTTGCACCCAGTAATGATGGCCTCAATGAGAATGTGGTAATTATGCATCTTCTGACTGACCAATAGGGAACCAACCAGCTTTGACATTTTCTTAAATTGGAACTGTAGACAAAACTTTTTTTTTTTTTTTTTTTTTTAGGAATAGTGAAGAAGGAATATAATTTATGTCAGGTTTTTATTACTGTCTGCAAAATCACTGGGAAATGTTTCCCTCCCCTCCTGTCCTAGTGATGGTGGTCACTATGAGAGAAAATGTATTCAACTGAGATGCATACAGCAATAATAAACAAAATATAAAAGATGTAGCCGCGCTACCTCACAAATATAATGAACACACCACAATGTTCACATTGAATATGTGTCAACCAAAATAAATGGTATATGTGAGTACAAAATAAACAGTGATATAAACACCAAGAGGAAGATATATTGAAAATCTTCTCTGCAAAAATATATAAAGAAAAGTCCAAAATTGGTGATAAAAAACAAATAAATGAATAAAGTGTTCAAAACTATATGTTCAAAAATATATATTCAAAGATATATATGTGAATTGGTGAAATTCTTGAAGGGAGAATGAATATACAGGTCCAGAGTAGATCTCCACCACCAGCATGTGTGAATCACCCAATAAATATTGCGCTTACCAAAAAGCAAGCAAAGAGAAGCTTGCGGCTATAAACCCCAGCCAGGGCCTTTACCAGGAATCCCCTGCTCTGCAGGCTCTTCAATGTAGAAAAACCGGAGGACTGAGGACATAAATCCCCTACTTTGCAAACTTTTCAGTCTGGAATGACCGGAGATGACCGGAGAGCTGAGGACTTGGTAACGTATCAACAGGGTGGTACCGAAAATGAAAAAGGCTCACCATAGCATAATACCGTAAAACAAAAGAAGATTTAAAATAAAAGATGCACTTACATCCAGGAAGATAAAAAACAGCATGTCACATGTAAAGCCGGCCGGAATTGGCGAACGCCCGTTCGCCCAGGATCAGATGTGAGGACGTCAGCACGTCCACTCCACCCGACGCACGTTTCGTCACACAATTGACGTCGTCTGGGTACCCCAGACGACGTCAATTGCACTAAAGCAATGGCAAAATGCATGTTAAGGTGCCTTATAGATGTGTGTGGGGTCATAAAGTGCAGGGGATCTCTTCAGCTGGGTCATAAACAGGAGTGAAGGTTCTAACCATACCCCATGCTATTCAACCCCAAAAGAAAGTGTTTTGATTAAAGTCACACTTTATTGACTGGTTGCAATTAAAGGTTTACTGTGGGGGTTCCAGGGACAAAATCTGTGCTCTGCAAGTTCATAATATAGCTACATCTGCTGCTAATGCCCTCTGTTTGTCCCCTTGAAGAAAATCCATGTGTTGAGTGCTGCATTTTGCTTTAATCAGAACGCGATAAACAGTAATTAGAGGAACACAGGACCTTTAAAGTGGGTCGATTTTAGAGCTTTAGAGCTGAAATTACATTATCACATGAGTTAAAGAGAATTTTCAAATAAATCAAATTTCTTCATCAATTCAGGCCAATATGTATTCTGCTTCATCCCAATATGTGTATATTGATTTGCTTGTGAAAAAGTTATAACGTCTCCAAACTATGGGATAGATTTATGGACTTTTTTTTATTGTTTTTTCTAGTAATGGCAGCGATCAGTGATTTTTTTGTGGGACTGCGACATTGTGGCAGACAAATCTGACACTAAGTGACACTTTTTGGGGACCAGTGACACCAATACAGTGATCAGTGCTAAAAAAAAAAAAAAAAATCTCTGTCACTGTATAGATGACACTGGCAGGGAAGGGGTTAACATCAGGGGAGATCAAAGGGTTACGTGTGCTCCTAGGCAGTGCTTTCAAACTGTGGTGGAAATGCTTTGACTGGAGGAAAACAGAGATCCGTGTTTCTGCTTAGCAGAAACACAAGATCTCCATTTTCCTCCAGTCACAGAACGGCGGCCTCCTGTCAACAATTGCTGGTGGCTGGCGGTCATCGCGGCCACCGGATCCACTGATTGGCTCCCGCTGTGTCGAATGACAGCGAGAGCGTGGCACACGCCGCGTGCCCCAGAGCCGACAACAGCAATCGCGTACAGGTATGTGATTTTGCGCTTGAGGGCCACCCAGCCGCAGAATATGTACATGGAACGGTCCTTAAGTGGTTAATCATACTTACCTAGGTGGATGCAGCATCGGTCTGATCTGTCCCCCGCTGGCTCTAACACAGAGAACTGAGCGATTAAACACCGCCGTTTGCTCGGTTCTCACAGCTCCCTGAGCAGAGAGCTGGTGACTGTCATTCAGTAGTTCTCTGCTCTAAAGCCCACCTGCTCACTGGAGTGCTGGGCTGTGGAGGGAGTGGGAGTGGCCATCTCAGGCTCTGAGCAGCTCGCTGTGAGACTGAGCCAGGTGCTGGTCCAGGCATGTAAGCGGATCCTGACCATAAGGTTGCGATCTTGCCTTAACTGGACCGGCTCAGCCCGCTGTCAGCTGAAAACGGGTAACAGGGGTGCAGAACAAACTGCACTCCTGTGATCCACAGGAGAAGTACTGCCAAATGAGCTTTGGCTGTACTTCTCCTTTAATTTAAAAAAAAAAAAGAGTCAAAATTTGGATGGTAGATGTATTGGACCCACAATTTTCCTGCCTTTGCAATTGACCCTTCTTCCAAGATTTTTATTGGTGGGTGGAATTAGAATGTTTTCAACATATGCAATGAAAATAGCTGTAGAAATAGAAGGATACATTTATATATGACACAATACAATGATTATTCTTCATCTGCATAGTAGTATTGTCTTAATGATTTCTAAATTTGTTTCATCTAATAGACTCTTTCTGGACGTGATATAGAATATCACATTGCAAATGTCAGCACAGTATTTTTTGTGGACCTCAATAATGGAACATCACTTCAGACACGGCTGGGTGACAAACTCCTTATTTTGTTTGGTGACACCTCCTCCGATACCCAAACCAAGGTGAGGGAAACATGTTTCTAGAATACCTCGACAATGTCATTACAGAAAGTTATTATGTTTATACCTTATATTTTAAATATACTCTATATACCAGAATTACTAGCAGTGGATGCTATGATTTTCCCCCTTTGTTTTTACACTTGATATTTCTGGGAGTAAAGCATCCTATTCTCATAGTGTATATACATTTCAGAATTTACTATTAATACATTTGAAAAAACACCAACATTGCAGTATGGTTGCCCTCAAAGGGTCGGTTGTATCTGGGGTGCGCTACATGCAGAGTTCAGGATTGCACGTCGGGACCCTTCGGGGTAAGACCGCGCTATATTAAGATACCTCTCAACTCAACTCACTATGCACAGAGTGCATGGTTTAGGGGGCACTATGTACAGAGTGCATGGTTCAGGAGTGCGTTGCATACAGAGTGCAGAGTTTAGGGGTGTGCTGTGTACAGAGTGCAGGGTTTTTGGGGTACACTATGCACAGTGTGGAACCCCAACCCCCCCTCCCAAAGCTTCTTCATATCATTCTTTCCTACCTGACCTGGCTCTAGCACCTCCCTATGGAGGTCACTCTGCCTCGCCTTGCAGGGAGATCATTCTCCCTCTCAGATTCTGGAGATATGTCCCCCCCCCCCCCATGCCCTGCCATGAGTGCTTTCAGGGATTTGTTAGTTCCTGAGATCAAAGCTGGCCCTTCGACACACAGAAGGCTTCTGTGTTTACAAGAGACAGCGGGAAGCTGGAGCAGAGGGTGAGTGCCAGAGGTGGTAGACTAAAGTTCCAGCACAATGCGGCTCCAAACCTGGTGTAAGGGGCCACATGACAAGGCTTGGAGGGCGGCAGTCTGCCTGCGGGCCTTGTGTTTTAGATGTGCATGCTAGATGATTCACTTTGTACAGAGTCAACTATCTGTGATTCCAGCTTTATTTTTATTTTTGTCTAGGCTCCTCAACTGAGATCTGTTATGCCCCGTACACACAATCGTTTTTCATGCCGTTAAAACTGCCATTTTAAAAAATGGCCCTGAAAAATGATCGTGTGTATGCTCCAGAGCATTTTTAACGACGTGAAAAACGGCCATTAAAAATTCCGGACATGCTCTCTTTTTTCACGTCGTTTTTCATGTCGTTTTTTTAGCGACGTGAAAAACGATAGTGTGCATGCTTTAACGACGTGAAAAAAACGCGCATGCTCAGAATCAAGTATGAGACGAGAGCGCTCGTTCTGGTAAAACTAGCGTTCGTAATGGAGATAGCACATTCATTACACAGTAACGGACTGAAAAGCGCGAATCGTCGCTCAACAAACTTTACTAACATGAAGGGTGGCGCCATTCGAACGGAACTTCCCCTTTATAGTGCCGTCGTACGTGTTGAACGTCACTGCGCTTTGCTTGACCGTTTTTTTTAATGATGGTGTGTACGCAAGGCAGGCTTGAGAGGAAACATGAAAAAAAACGAGGAGAAAAACGTTGGTTTAAAAAATGACATTAAAAACGATCGTGTGTACGGGGCATTAGGCTCCTTTCACACGGGAAGGATCCGTGATGATCCGCTCTGTGAACCTCCGCTTGCTCAGCGGGGATCGCTCCGTTGATCCCCGCTGAGCCGGCGGATGACAGGGTGGTCCCTGCACACTGTGCAGGGACCGCCCTGTCAGATCTCCGCTCTCCCCTATGGGGGGGACCGGATGAACACGGACCGTCTGTCCGTGTTCATCCAATCTGCTCCACAGACGGATAGAAAAATAGGATTTTCCTTCGTCTGCAGAATCGGAGGATTGCGGACACGGATGAGATCGCTATCTCATAGGGACCAATGTATGTCCCTTTTTCATCCGTAAACAGATGGATGAAAAAGCGGACATACGGTCCGCATGTGTGAAAGGGGCCTTATGGGTTCAGTGACCAGAAATAAAAAAACAAATAAAAAAACAAAATAAAACAAAAAAAAAACAGTCGCTAGGAATGTAATCACCAGGCTGTCAGATACTAGCAACAGAATAACATTTAGTACCATGTTTATTTTTAAATGTCCAGACATTTAGAAATATAAGCTACTTGCTAATAAAAATTTAACTAAAATATAAATCCTCCATATGAAAAACCCAAAATGTATCATAAACTGGTACATTTTAATGACATACTCTAGCAATCATATGCTGTCAGTCTATTTTCTGCACCAAGGTGACTAATCACTATATTGCACAGTCTGAAGGGGGAAGGAAACAAATCCATCAAGTTTAACCTTAGAAAATAAAAAAACGTTGAGAAAACCTAGCGGATTAGTCATTTGGTTTCTAAAGAAGGTATTAATACTTATGTTTTCTGATCCTTTATTTGTTTAGGACCAAACAATATATGTAGGGGGAAAGCGTATAATACAGTGGGACTACATTGCTTCAAATGGAATTATACACATGATATCTGAACCATTGAAAGCCCCGCCTACACCAATAGTAAGTATAACATGAATCACTACTAATTATTCAGTAATAAAGTAAAAGTGTGTCTGTGTGCAAGTTTACCTGAACTACAGTTTGGGTTTATACTGTCATGGTGATGTGTACCATACATGCACATTGGGTGTGTTAGTTCAATATGTCTGTGCATGTTAGCTACTTTATGCAAATAGCTACGCATACCTGCCTACTGGTGGCTGTACGCAGCTCTGGGACATCCCGGGCACCAGAAATATACTAAATGGGCCCTTTATCCAATTTGTGGTTGTGGAAACGATGAATCCAGTTCTTAGAAGGAAATGTGAGGGAAAAGGGATAGGGGGTTTCAAGTTCCCCCGGGCCCCTTTTCTAATGGGACAGTGGCAGCTAAAGAAGTTTCAAGGCTCCCCCTGGAAAGTAGGTCAGGGCTCCCTGAAAAGTAGGTCAGGGTGCATTGAAACAGTGGGGAGGGGGACCCTTGAAACCAGTCAAGGAAGTTTCTAGAAGCCCTAGGGGACCCCTATATAAGGGAGGTTCCGCTTGAGGCAAACTGCCAGTCACCTCAGGAGGTCATCAGCGGCGGAGCTCCCCTCCCACCCTCCCTGGATGTGGTTCGGGTCACCTTTTCTAATGAAGAGGGGGACAATTTATGATTAAAGTGATGCTTGTTATACAACTTGAGCTATAATGGCTGAGTTGTTCAGTTTATATTAGTATTTATGATAAAAAAGTTATTGGTGAATTCTGATAAGAAATTATTTATGGATTGGTTTAATAAGATTAAATTGGTAAACCAATAAATAAGCCGCGGCCAATAAAATAAATAAAATTATTTTATTAATCCAAAGAAATATTTGTGGTTGTCTTTTATTCAATTAACTGTACTGGAAATAATTAATTTAGCTGCTTACTGTCCCATGCACTGAAACAGAAGAATCTATTCAAAAAACGTGCTAACAGTAAATGTTTTTGTTGCCTACAGCAACCAATAAGACTCCAACTGTATCTTCTAAAGTGTGGAGTTCAACATTTAAATGTTCCTCATTGGATGGTAACAGCCCAAGCATGTAACTTATTGGCATACTTTTCATACGTGATGTACATACAGGGCTGCTGTTAGAAATCACAGGGCCCCGTAAAGCCTACCTGACAGGGCCGGCCACCCCCCAAAAAAAATAATATAAAATTCTATTTTTACTAAAATGCCATGGCTGGGATGCTAAGCACGCTGTTGTTGTGCATTAGTGTGGGGTTAAAGCAGGTGGTGAGGCGGCATATTGCCTCCCTCAGCCGGAGGGAGAAAGCCGACAGCACTGCAGAGGGGTCCACAAGAGTCACAAGGCAGTGCAGCTGGCCCTCCTGCTCGGCAGCTACCCGGGCCCCCCCTTTTGAACTGATGGAGTCCGGGCCCAGTACAGGGGGCCAGCTGTACTGCCTTATCAGAGGCTCTTGGAATGTGGTCAACCGTTTTGTCTCCTGCATTAGTTACCCAGATCACAGACTGCACCTGATCATTAAGGAAGGTATTACCATCACCTGGAGCGGTGTAAAGCCTTGTATACACGACCGGTTTTCTCATCAAGAAACGACAAGAAAACTGTTGGGAGAGCTTTCTTGCCGAGAAAACCGTTCGTGTGTATGGTTTCTCGTCGAGAAAACTGCCGGGAATCTCGACGAGAAAAATAGAGAACCTGCTCTCCATTTTCTCATCTGGATTCTCGTTTTTCCCGAAGAGAAAACCGGTAGTGTGTATGCTTTTCCGAGTCTTAAAAAATCGCACATGCTCAGAATCAAGTATAAGACGGGAGCGCTCCTTCTGGTAAAACTAGCGTTCGTAATGGAGATAGCACATTCGTCACGCTAAAACGAACTGAAAGCACGAAGACTGAAAAGCGTGAATTGTCTCTCCCCAAACTTTTACTAACACGCGGTAACACAAGATAAGCAAAAGCAGCCCATTGGAATCAAACTTACCCTTTATACTGCCGTCGTACGTGTTCGCACTTTACAACAATGAGATTTGGAATTGACAGTGTGTATGCAAGGAAAGCTTGACAAGAATCTCGTCAAGAAAAACTACAGGTTTTTTTTACGACAAGATTCTCGGTCGTGTGTACTAGGCTTTACTACCTGTTTGTTGTTTGCGGCCCTGTGTATATACCTATGTACATCAAGAAAATCCTCCCCCTCTCTTATGAATGGTACTTCATGTAATATTGTTTAATACTAAGAAATAAATTATACCCTTATTTAGCAATGTCTCTTTGTGACTAGGCCCTACATGCTGGCCATGGAGCAGGCATATTTTTTGGCATCGTCTTCATCGTTGGTTTACTGGCATTAGCAATCTACGCCTATAAGAAGTTCAGCAGAAAGGATTTCCAGTTCCAGCAGTTTCACGAGGTAACAATTACAAAAAATATTTTGTCTTGCACATACCGATAATACATCACAAGCTCATGTCGTTTCATGAAAACAGCACACCATGATGTCTCCTGTAAATGTCAGAATGTTGTAAATAAAGATGGGGTGGTTCAATAAAATTCTACTTTCAGCAGAGGAATGTATAAATCGGATGTCTGTGTTGTTTACTGGCTAGGATGAAGCCATTCACCCAAACACAGACCCTTGTGACTGTAATCACACAGCTCTCTGAGCCTGTGACTTCAGTACTGTAAATACCACCACATGATACCATACTAAAATAGAGATTCATCAAACTTGCCATGAAAATCATTAGCAGCCTATCACACCTTTAGGCGTTATTTGATGCCATCAAATGTAGTTTAAATACAGAAACTATAAAAGATGACATTTGTATTACTGTTTATTTCTACAGTGGTACCAGAGTACACTGAACTATTCACCTTTCGCCTCCTGAAAGGAACTTGCAGTCTAAATGAATGTGCTTACATTTTCATTAGGCATGCCTTTCTATTCTGATTGGATGCCAGAGGGATCCAAACTATTGTTCAGCGTTTTAAACTTTTACAAAGAGGTTTGTGATATCCCTTAGGACCCATTCACACCTCTCCACAGCAGTGTGTTTCTGTAACACACACTGTATGAAAGTTAGTGCATTGTGTTGCCCTTTATATTTAATAGCATCCCTATGCACTAACCAGTGAACCTCCGACAGACATGCATTACAGCACACCACAATGCAGGAAATGTACTACTGCCATTGGAGTGTGTTGTACCTGATAAATAGCTACATGTCTGTTATTCTTTGTCCAATTTGGTGCATTGGCAGACCATCATTTTGAATGGGCTGCCTTAATGCAACCTACCATGTTTCCCCAAAAATAAGCCCAGGTCTTATATACATTTTGGCAACAAAAGAGGCTTATTTTCAGGGTAGTTTTTACCATGTAATGTGCTGTCTTCTCTCCCCCTCTCTCTCCCTGCCTGACAAGAATCCCCAGTGTGAACTGAGTTAAAATGCTTGTCAAATCCTATAATCCACTCTATTACAGTATTATATAATGTACAATGTGTGTTTCTGTAATATAATTGTGCCCCCGGAGCTTTCTCCCCCGCAATTATATTACAGAAACACACACATTGTACAGGATATACTCCTGTAATAGAGTGAATTATAGGATTTTACAAGCATTTTAAACTAGGGCTTATTTTTGGAGTAGGGCTTATATTGCAGCCCTCCTGGAAAATAATGCTAGGTCTTATTTTCGGGGAAACACGGTACATTAATGTACGACAGTTAACGCAAGCTTCAGTACTGCTAAGTGTGAATGGTCCCTTAATGGTATTGTTCAACAATGAGCTGTAAAACTAATAACTTTTATTTAATCTATTGACTGCCTAATAAGCAGCTCAACCTTAAAATATATATTACAATTAAAAGAATGCTGGAGATGCCAAACTACATGTGGAGTGCTGTGCTAGAGGAGTAAACCAAAGTAATCCAGCTGCTTCACGCCATAAATGACCCTATGGCTATTGGAATGTTACCAGGACAGGAGGGAAATTAAAGTGAACCTTTGCCCAGACTATGCATACTAGTTTTTGCATATTCTCAACAAGCAGTCTGAGCACAATAAAATAAGCCATCATCTTTGCAGCTGTAGACAAATTTCACAGCAAAGGCACTAAAATCTTAGCTTTCTGTCTCATTATTTTATATTGCATCACGATCTTGGCAGCCGGAAAACCTTCTAATGCAAACACACAGCAGGTGCCTCAATTGTGATCTTTGAGAATAAGTAACCTCACAATACATGCAGCCAGGAAGAGGCCATGTACAGGTCCTTCTCAAAAAATTAGCATATTGTGATAAAGTTCATTATTTTCTGTAATGTACTGATAAACATTAGACTTTCATATATTTTAGATTCATTACACACAACTGAAGTAGTTCAAGGCTTTTCTTGTTTTAATATTGATGATTTTGGCATACAGCTCATGACAACCCAAAAATCCTATCTCAAAAAATTTGCATATCATGAAAAGGTTCTCTAAACGAGCTATTAACCTAATCATCTGAATCAACTAATTAACTCTAAACACCTGCAAAAGATTCCTGAGGCTTTTAAAAACTCCCAGCCTGGTTCATTACTTAAAACCGCAATCATGGGTAAGACTGCCGACCTGACTGCTGTCCAGAAGGCCATCATTGACACCCTCAAGCAAGAGGGTAAGACACAGAAAGAAATTTCTGAACGAATAGGCTGTTCCCAGAGTGCTGTATCAAGGCACCTCAGTGGGAAGTCTGTGGGAAGGAAAAAGTGTGGCAGAAAACGCTGCACAACGAGAAGAGGTGACCGGACCCTGAAGAAGATTGTGGAGAAGGACCGATTCCAGACCTTGGAGGACCTGCGGAAGCAGTGGACTGAGTCTGGAGTAGAAACATCCAGAGCCACCGTGAACAGGCGTGTGCAGGAAATGGGCTACAGGTGCCGCATTCCCCAGGTCAAGCCACTTTTGAACCAGAAACAGCGGCAGAAGCGCCTGACCTGGGCTACAGAGAAGCAGCACTGGACTGTTGCTCAGTGGTCCAAAGTACTTTTTTCGGATGAAAGCAAATTTTGCATGTCATTCGGAAATCAAGGTGCCAGAGTCTGGAGGAAGACTGGGGAGAGGGAAATGCCAAAATGCCTGAAGTCCAGTGTCAAGTACCCACAGTCAGTGATGGTCTGGGGTGCCATGTCAGCTGCTGGTGTTGGTCCACTGTGTTTTATCAAGGGCAGGGTCAATGCAGCTAGCTATCAGGAGATTTTTGAGCACTTCATGCTTCCATCTGCTGAAAAGCTTTATGGAGATGAAGATTTCATTTTTCAGCACGACCTGGCACCTGCTCACAGTGCCAAAACCACTGGTAAATGGTTTACTGACCATGGTATTACTCTGCTCAATTGGCCTGCCAACTCTCCTGACCTGAACCCCATAGAGAATCTGTGGGATATTGGGAAGAGAAAGTTGAGAGACGCAAGACCCAACACTCTGGATGAGCTTAAGGCCGCTATCGAAGCATCCTGGGCCTCCACAACACCTCAGCAGTGCCACAGGCTGGTTGCCTCCATGCCACGCCGCATTGAAGCAGTCATTTCTGCAAAAGGATTCCCGACTAGGGATGAGCTCGGTGTTCGACTCGAACATCGGCTGTTCGATCGTTCGCCGAACAACGAACGATTTGGGCCGTTCGCGCCTAATTCGCGGCCCACAATGCACTACGCCATCGCAGTGTCATCCAGGCGCTGTGATTGGCCAAGCATGCACTGTGACCCCGCATGCTTGGCCAATCACAGCGCCGGCAGCGAGGAGAGCAATGATTGGCCACAGGCAGGATGCCTGTGGCCAAATATTGCTGAGGGTGTTTAGTACACGCCCCACACTATAAAAGGCCGCCAGCACGGCGGCCTAGTGTAGTGTGTTCCAGAGCAGGGAAAGAGAAGCATAGGCAGGGACAGTGACATTTTTTTTTCTTGCTTAACCTGGATTCCTTTAGTTTAGGGAAAGAGAAGGATAGGTAGGGAGAGTGTCAGTCTGTTTTACTGTGCTAAACCTTGTTTGTAGGGACAGGGAAGGACAGTGAGGGAAATTCTCATTGTGCTATACTGTGCTAAAGCATTCCTCATCAACCATCTTTAAAAAAAAAATTTTATAGGGACAGAAAACTATAGGTAGGGAGAGTGTCAGTGTGTTTTACTGTGCTAAACCTTGTTTGTAGGGACAGGGAAGGACAGTGAGGGAAATTCTCATTGTGCTATACTGTGCTAAAGCATTCCTCATCAACCATCTTTAAAAAAAATTTTTTTATAGGGACAGAAAACTATAGGTAGGGAGAGTGTCAGTGTGTTTTACTGTGCTAAACCTTGTTTGTAGGGACAGGGAAGGACAGTGAGGGAAATTCTCATTGTGCTATACTGTGCTAAAGCATTCCTCATCAACCATCTTTAAAAAAAAAAAATTATAGGGACAGAAAACTATAGGTAGGGAGAGTGTCAGTGTGTTTTACTGTGCTAAACCTTGTTTGTAGGGACAGGGAAGGACAGTGAGGGAAATTCTCATTGTGCTATACTGTGCTAAAGCATTCCTCATCAACCATCTTTAAAAAAAAAAAAATTATAGGGACAGAAAACTATAGGTAGGGAGAGTGTCAGTGTGTTTTACTGTGCTAAACCTTGTTTGTAGGGACAGGGAAGGACAGTGAGGGAAATTCTCATTGTGCTATACTGTGCTAAAGCATTCCTCATCAACCATCTTTAAAAAAACATTTTTTATAGGGACAGAAAACTATAGGTAGGGAGAGTGTCAGTGTGTTTTACTGTGCTAAACCTTGTTTGTAGGGACAGGGAAGGACAGTGAGGGAAATTCTCCTTGTGCTATACTGTGCTAAAGCATTCCTCATCAACCATCTTTGAAATCCTTGTTTTTTGGACAGTCAGGGAAATTGTCATTGTGCTATTCTGTGCGAAAGCAATCATCCTCAACCATATTTAGAAATCCTTAAGTAAAGGGACAGAGAAGGACACCTGAAGGTAGCCCTTATTGCTTTTTTCCCATCTCCCTGCAGGCCATCCATTAGAATGTCTGGAAGGCAAACAAGGAGAGGCAGACAGACAGGAGGCAATAAAAGAGGGCAAGCAGGCTCTGTGTCTGGGGGCAACAGTGCTGGTCGTGGACGCGGTGCATTGTCATCAGCACATGGCCATGGGACACGCTTGTCCTTCTTTTCGGCAGCTGGACATGTTGAGCCACATCATGCCGAAGACTTGGTAGAGTGGATGACCAAGCCCTCCTCCTCCTCCTCATCCTCTCTCACCCAGGCTCAGGGTACTGGCAAAGCAGCTGCCAAAGCGTCCTCTTCCCTGGTATCAATGTCAGACTCATCATCAGTCACTCCTTCCCTAGACCCACCATGTCCTCCTCCTGAGGAGTCCCCCGAACTGTTTGAGCACAGTGTTGGGTACATGCTCCAGGAGGATGCCCAGCGTTTCGAAAGGTCTGATGATGAAACCCAGCTAGAGGAAGGCAGTAGCGTGAGAGCAGACAGAGGGGATGCTCAAGAAGGACACCAATCTGGCAGTCATGTTCCAGCAGCTGCAGCATACTGCCAGATTGGCTCCAGTGATGAGGAGGGAGGGGATGATGAGGTCACTGACTCCACGTGAGTGCCTAATAGGAGAGAGGAGGATGAGGAGGAGGCACATCTCCAACGAGGCAGGATGCCCTTTGGTGGCCAGCGTAAGGGCAGTACACCGACGGAATCACACCGCAGAGCTCCGCCTGTGCAGGGCGCTGCCTCTGCCCGTCATTCAAAAAGTTCTTTGGTGTGGGCCTTTTTTGAGGCTAGTGCATCAGATCGCACAGCTGCTGTTTGCAACATATGTCTCAAGCGTATATCGCGTGGCCAAAACATCAGCCGCTTGGGTACCACATGCCTGACCAGACATATGTTGACCTGCCATGCAGCTCGTTGGCAAGCCTACCTCAAAGACCCACACCAAAGAACAAAGCGGACCTCTCCTTGCACCGCATCAGCTGGGATCTCCAACCCCACTATAACTTCAGTCCTCTCTGAAACATGCACTGAGAGGAATGAAGGTGTAGAATTAGGTGTGTCACAGCCAAGTACTTGCGGCCACTCTGCTAGCAGTACACCGACGTCCCATTCTAGCAGGCAAATTTCCCTGCCCCAGCTGCTGGACCGTCGAAAGAAGTTCACTCCCAGCCATCCACATCCCCAGCGGTTGAATGCTAGCTTGGCTAAATTGCTAGCGCTTCAACTGCTGCCTTTTCAGTTGGTAGACTCGGCCCCCTTCCGTGAGTTTGTGCAATGTGCGGTTCCTCAGTGGCAGGTTCCCAAACGCCACTTTTTCTCACGGAAGGCTATTCCGGCTCTCTACCGGCATGTGGAAGGCAATGTCTTGGCCTCGCTGGACAGGGCGGTCAGCGGTAAGGTGCATATTACCGCTGACTCATGGTCCAGCAGGCATGGACAGGGACGTTACCTTTCTTTCACGGCCCATTGGGTCACTCTTTTGGCAGCTGGGAAGGATGCAGGACAAGGTGCAGTAGTGTTGGAGGTTGTTCCACCGCCACGCCTCCAAAATGCTACTACTGGTTGTGACACACCTCTCTCCTCCACCCCCTCCTCTTCTTCTTCCTCCATGGCCTCTTCCTGTGCTTTGTCCTCTGAACCAGCGGTGCTCCGTAGGCGTTCAAGGGGCTACGCAAGTACGCAGGCAAAAAGATGCCATGCCGTGCTTGCGCTGGTGTGTTTGGGGGACAGAAGCCACACTGGGGCAGAGGTCCTGTCTGCTCTGCAGGGCCAGGCCGAGAGGTGGTTGACGCCACGCCAGCTTAAGCCAGGAATGGTGGTTTGCGACAATGGCACCAACCTCCTCTCCGCCCTCCGACAGGGACAACTGACCCATGTGCCCTGTGTGGCTCACGTCCTTAACCTGGTGGTGCAGCGGTTCTTGGGCAGGTACCCGGGCTTACAGGATGTCCTGAGGCAGGCCAGGAAAGTCTGTGTGCATTTCCGCAGATCTTATAATGCCAGTGCTCGCCTGGCTGAGCTGCAAAAGGAGTTGAACCTGCCCAAGAACCGCCTTATATGTGACATGCCCACCAGGTGGAACTCAACGTTGGCCATGCTGCAGCGGCTGCACACGCAGCAGAGGGCCATCAATGAGTACCTGTGCGACTACGGCACCAGGACAGGGTCAGGGGAGCTTGGTTTTTTTTCTCCACGCCAGTGGGGCATGATCAGGGATGCATGCACTGTCCTGGCACCATTTGAGGAGGCCACGAGGATGGTGAGCAGTGACAGTGCATGCATCAGTGACACTGTACCTCTTGTCCACCTGTTGGAGCACACGCTGCGTGGAATAATGGACAGGGCACTTGAGGCAGAACAGAGGCAGGAAGAGGAGGACTTCCTTGCCTCTCAAGGCCCCCTTTACCCAGACAGTGTTCCTTCTGTCCCACCCATCGCACAGGAAGAGGACGAGGAGGAGGAGGAGGAGGATTGTGTCAGCATGGAGGTGGAGCCTGGCACTCAGCAGCATCAACAGCAGCAGTCTTTTAGGGATGATTTACAGTCCCAAGAAACCCGTGGACTTGTACGTGGCTGGGAGGAGGTGGCTGCGGATCATGTCGTCCTTAGTGACCCAGAGGACTCCGGACCGAATGCCTCAGCTAACCTACGCTGCATGGCCTCCCTGATCCTGCAAAGTCTGCGGAAGGATCCTCGTATTCTTCGGATCAAGGAGAGGGACCATTACTGGCTGGCCACTCTCCTTGATCCACGGTACAAGGGTAAGGTTGCGGACCTTATGTTACCGTCGCAGAGGGAGCAGAGGATGAGACAACTCTGGGAGGCCTTGCAGAAAGGTCTGTGCAACGCGTTCCCAGAGACTGGGAGGTTACAAACTCCTGGTCCTGGACAACGAGTTGCTGAGGCTTCGGCCAGTCAAAGAAGGAGCGGTGGGGAAGGTGGCCGTCTGACCGATGCGTTCAGACAATTCTTTAGTCCGCAGCCCCAAAGTATGATCGGTTCCAGCAACCATCGCCAGCGTCTGATAAACATGGTGCAGGAATATCTAGGGGCAAGGTCAGACTTGGACACCTTCCCCACCGAAAATCCTCTGGCTTACTGGGTCTTGAGGATGGATCACTGGCCAGAGCTTGCACAGTATGCAATTGAGCTACTGGCCTGTCCTGCATCCAGCGTTCTTTCGGAACGCACATTCAGTGCTGCTGGAGGATTTGTCACGGATCACAGGGTGCGCCTGTCCACCGACTCGGTTGATCGACTGTCTTGGATCACCACCAGCTACCACACACCTGATGCTGATATAACAGACTAATTGATTTTAACATGTCACATCCCTTCAAGACTGATGCTGATGCTGAGTGCCTGTGCTGTTATGT
This sequence comes from Rana muscosa, assembly GCA_029206835.1. Taxonomy (NCBI): domain Eukaryota; kingdom Metazoa; phylum Chordata; class Amphibia; order Anura; family Ranidae; genus Rana; species Rana muscosa. The sequence continues at coordinate 827,269,368 of CM055118.1, read as the reverse complement.
TGACTGGCTATCCTCCTCCTCCGAGCCCTCAATGATACGATTGATGATGATAGCTTGGAAGATCATTTTTGTTTATGGGTGCCGCCACCAGTGCCTAACGCCCAATTTTTCAGCCCCTGTTTAACAGGGGCGTGTAATTACAATTTTTGAAGCAATACTTTGCAACAGGGCTCATTGCTGTGCTCCAAGTACAGTATCTGTGAGGGGTTGCAGTGTTGTGCCACCAGTGCCTAAGGCCCAATTTTTCAGCCCCTGTTCAACAGGGGCATGTAATTACAATTCTTGATCTAATAATTCACAGCAGGGCCCATTCCTGCACCCACCAAGAGTAACGCTGAGGGCTTACAGTGTTGTGGCAACATCACCACCACCACCACCACGAAAGGCCCAATTTTTCAGCCCCTGTTCAACAGGGGCATGCAATTACAATTCTTGATCTAATAATTCACAGCAGGGCCCATTGCTGCACCCACCAAGAGTAACTGTCAGGGCTTACAGTGTTGTGGCACCAGCACCACCATCAAAGGCCCAATTTTTACTACCACTGTTCAACAATTATATGTTATTACAATTCCTGATATAATAGTTGACAGCAGGGCGTTCCAGCACCAACCAAGAGTAACTGTGAGTGCTTACAGTGTTGTACCAACAACTAAGGGGCCTATTTCTGCAGAGTATATACGGCAGGTCCCTACTTTCAAACATCCAACTTACAAACGACTCCTACTTGCAAACGCTAGAAGACAACAGGAAGTGAGAGGAAATCTACCCCTAGGAAGGAAAATTCTCTCCTGTAAGAATTAATATGGGAGAAAGGTGTCTCCTCTGTACTGATGCTTTATCACCAATCCTTGTTTCAAGAAAAACACCACATTTCAAAAACAGTTGTCATTGGGACGGAAAGTGAGGTGAAATGTTCTGAACAGGGGCACAGACAGCAAAACAAATGTTACAGGGGTGATAACCCTTACCTATGTTTTCCAAAAAGTTTAAAAATAGATTTTTGGGCTGGAGCTACACTTAAACAATGTACCTGTTCAAAATTACAAACAGATTCTACATAAGAACAAACCTACAGTCCCTGTCTTGTATGCACCGCCTGTATACGGCTGTTCAGAGTATATAGGGCCTTTTTTATTTTATGTGCGGGGTTCCCCTTAATATCCATACAAGACCCAAAGGGGCTGGTAATGGGCTGGGGTAGGGGGGGTGGGGGTCATGGGGTAGCTATGCCATTTTTCTTAAAGATTTTCATCCATATTACTGGGACCAGACATTACATTAAAGCCGCAAGCAGTTTTAAATGGCTTTTTTTTCCTTTAGAAGTGTCATTTTGTGCAGGGACAGTTCTAAACACGGGAAACACGTGGCACTTCACAGGCATACTTTAGACACCCCCCCAGGTACGATATTTAAAGGAATATTTGACTTTTTTTTTTTCACTTTATGCATCATTAACCACTTAACGACCGCTCACTGTATATATACGTCGGCAGAATGGCACCGACAGGCACAATCACGTAGAGTGTACGTGATTGCCTTTGTACAGTTGGGGGGTCCAATCGGACCCCCCTTCTATACAGTGAGCGGTGGCTAAGTGTCCGGGAGCGTTCCGGGATGAGGGGGCAGCCATTCGTTTCTGGCCACCCCCTCGCGATCGCTCCCGGCGAATAGAAATGCCCCCTCTGTCTGTGTCAGACAGAGGGAGCAGGAGGAAGTGATGTCATCTCTGGTGCGGCGCTCACATATACCGAGCGCCGTACAAGAGAAGATATCAGGTCAGTGCACACAACACTACACTGACACCAGGACACATAGGGACATAAATCGCCCCCCCAGGCCCCCCCAGATCACCCCCCCAGCCCCCAGTCACAGTGTCACTGATTGCAGTGACCATTTATTTAGTGATCACTGCAATCAGTGACATTTGTGACTGTAAAAGTGTCACCAAAGTTTAGTCTTAGGTCCAGCGTAGCCCCCTAACCCCCCCTAATAAAGGTTTAACCCCCTGATCACCCCCCAGATAACCCTTTCACCCCCTATCACCACTGTCGCTTAGCGATAATTTTTCTGATCGCTGTCTTAGCGTCAGTGATGCAGATCGTAGCCAGTAATTTTTTTTAGGTTCGCCGCATGTTTTTATAGCGTCAGGTACCCCAATATATTATCTAATAAAGGTTTAACCCCCTTGATCGCCCCCCAGGTAACCCTTTCACCCCCTATCACCACTGTCACTAAGCGATCGTTTTTCTAAACGCTGTCTTAGTGTCTGTGATGCAGATCGGTAGCCGGTAATTTTTTTTAGGTTCGCCGCAGGTTTTTATAGCGTCAGGTACCCCAATATATTATCTAATAAAGGTTTAACCCCCTTGATCGCCCCCCAGGTAACCCTTTCACCCCCTATCACCACTGTCGCTAAGCAATTGTTTTTCTAAACGCTGTCTTAGTGTCGGTGATGCAGATCGTAGCCAGTATTTTTTTTTAGGTTCGCCGCAGGTTTTTATAGCGTCAGGTACCCCAATATATTATCTAATAAAGGTTTAACCCCCTTGATCGCCCCCCCAGGTAACCCTTTCACCCCCATCACCACTGTCGCTAAGCAATCGTTTTTCTAAACGCTGTCTTAGTGTCGGTGATGCAGATCGGTAGCTGGTAATTTTTTTTAGGTTCGCCGCAGGTTTTTATAGCGTCAGGTACCCCCATATATTATCTAATAAAGGTTTTAACCCCCTGATTGCCCCTAGTTAACCCTTTCACCAGTGATCACCATATAAGTGTTACGGGTGACGCTGGTTAGTTAGTTTGCTTTTTATAGTGTCAGGGCACCCGCCGTGTATATAACCCAATAAAGGTTTAACCCCCTGATCGGCCGGCGGGTGATATCAATTAGGTTTTAGCGTCAGAGAGGGTCTGAGTCACACCCCAGGCAGCGTCAGGTTAGTGCCAGTAACGCTAACACCCACGCGTGAAGCATACACCCCCCTTAGTGGTATAGTATCTGAACAGATCAATATCTGATCTGATCAGATCTATACTAGCGTCCCCAGCAGTTTAGGGTTCCCAAAAACGCAGTGTTAGCGGGATCAGCCCAGATACCTGCTGGCACCTGCGTTTTGCCCCTCCGTCCAGCCCAGGCCACCCAAGTGCAGTATCGATCAATCACTGTCACTTACAAAACAAAAACACACATAACTGCAGCGTTCGCAGAGACAGGCCTGATCCCTGCGACTCCAGTGCTGTAGGAGGTGATTTCACCACCACAGTTAAAAAAAAAGCAAATATGCCGAAGCATTGGGGCAGCAGGGGCGGAGGAGCGATTTTGCTCCTAATGCCGCGTACATACGGTCGAAATTCCGACGGAGGCTTGCCCGTGGAAAAGTCCGACCATGTGTGTGCGGCATAACTTTTTTGCGGGAGGATGCCCCCATGCTTCGGTATATATAAATGGTGCGTGTATGCCCATCATTGGAAGTGGGTGGATGAAGGGCGGTATTCTAATGGTGGGCATACCCACCGATCAATCTCTTTTTTCGTTCAGCCAACTGGCTGCATGAAATAAAAAGATTACAATACATGTCCAACAAGGACCAGCAACGTACTGGTATGTTGCTGGACTTTGAATGTTTATACCAGAATGATGCCTGCGGGTTTAGGTATCATCTTGGTATCATTCTTTTCAGCCTACGGCCGGCTTTCATGTAAAAGCAATCCTAGCGGCTAATTAGCCTCTGGACTGCTTTTACAAGCAGTGGGAGGGAATGCCCCCCCCGGATATAAAAAGCGCCATTGGGAAATTGGGAAAGCATTTTATCACACCGATCTTGGTGTGGTCAGATGCTTTGAGGGCAGAGGAAAAATCTAGGGTCTAGAAGACCCCAGTTTTTTCAAAAAAAGAGTACCTGTCACTACCTATTGCTATCATAGGGGATATTTACATTCCCTGAGATAACAATAAAAATGATTAAAAAAAAAAATACTTGGAAGGAACAATTTAAAAATAAAATAAAAAAGCAAAATTAATAATAAAAAAAAGGAAAAAAAAAAGCACCCCTGTCCTGCCCTGCTCTTGCCCAATGGCGAACGCAAGCGTCGGTCTGGCGTCATATGTAAACAGCAATTGCACCATGCATGTGAGGTATCACCGCAAAGGTCAGATCGAGCGCAATCATTTTAGCAGTAGACCTCCTCTGTAAATCTACTGGGGTAACCTGTAAAGGCTTTTAAAGGCTTTTAAAAATGTATGTAGTTTGTCGCCAATGCGCGTTTGTGCGAAATTTTAAAGCATGTCGTGTTTGGTATCTATGTACTCGGCCTAAGATCATCTTTTTTATTTCATCAAACATTTGGGCAATATAGTGTGTTTTAGTGCATTAAAATAAAAAAAAGTGTATTTTTTAACCCAAAAAATGCGTTTGAAAAATCGCTGCGCAAATACTGTGTAGAAAAAAAAAATGCAACACCCACCATTTTAATCTGTAGGGCCTTTGCTTTAAAAATATATATATATATATATATAATGTTTGGGGGTTCAACATAATTTTCTTGCAAAAAAAAAAAATGTTTTCATGTAAACAAAAAGTGTCAAAAAGGGCTTTGTCTTCAAGTGGTTAGAAGAGTGGATGTAAGCTTCCTAAAGTTGTGTATAAAATGCCAGAACAGTTCAAAACCCCCCCAAATGACCCCATTTTGGAAAGTAGACACCCCAAGCTATATACTGAGAGGCATGTCGAGTCCATGGAATATTTTATATGTTGACACAAGTTGCGGAAAAACGTCAATTTTTTTTTTTTTTTTGCACAAAGTTGTCACTAAATGATATATTGCTCAAACATGCCATGGGCATATGTGGAATTACACCCCAAAATACATTCTGTTGCTTCTCCTGAGTACGGGGATACCACATGTGTGAGACTTTTTGGGAGCCTAGCCGCGTACGGGACCCCAAAAACCAAGCACCGCCTTCAGGCTTTCTAAGGGTGTAAATTTTTGATTTCACTTCTCACTGCCTATCACAGTTTCGGAGGCCATGGAATGCCCAGATAGCACAAAACCCCCCCAAATGACCCCATTTTGGAAAGTAGACACCCCAAGCTATTTGCTGAGAGGTATTGTGAGTATTTTGCAGATCTCGCTTTTTGTCACAAAGTTTTGAAAATTGAAAAAAATAAATATATATATATATATATATATATATATTTGCTTTCTTCATTTTCAAAAACAAATGAGAGCTGTAAAATACTCGCCATTCCTCTCAGCAAATAGCTTGGGGTGTCTATATTCCAAAATGGGGTCATTTGGGGGGGTTTTGTGCGATTTTGGCATTTTATGGCCTTCGAAACTGTGATAGGTAGTGAGGAGTGAAATCAAAAATTTGCGCCCTTAGAAATCCTGAAGGCGGTGCTTGGTTTCCGGGGTCCCGTACGCGGCTAGGCTCCCAAAAAGTCCCACACATGTGGTATCCCCGTACTCAGGAGAAGCAGCAAAATGTATTTTGGGGTGAAATTCCACATATAACCATGGCATGTGTGAGCAATATATCATTTAGTGACAACTTTTTGTAATTTTTTTTTTTTTTTTTAGTAATTATTCAATCACTTGGGACAAAAAAATAAAAAATTCAATGGGCTCAACATGCCTCTCAGCAATTTCCTTGGGGTGTCTACTTTCCAAAATGGGGTCATTTGGGGGGGGGTTTGTACTGCCCTGTCATTTTAGCACCTCAAGAAATGAGATAGGCAGTCATAAATTTAAAGCTGTGTCAATTTCAGAAAATGTACCCTAGTTTGTAAACTCTATAACTTTTGCGCAAACCAATAAATATTACGCTTATTGACATTTTTTTTACTAAAAACATGTGGCTGAATACATTTTGGCCTAAATGTATGACTACAATTGAGTTTATTCGATTTTTCTTATAACAAAAAGTAGAAAATATCATTTTTTTTCAAAATTTTCGGTCTTTTTCCGTTTATATTGCAAAAAATAAAAATCGCAGAGGCAATCAAATACCATTAAAAGAAAGCTCTATTTGTGGGAAGAAAAGGATGCAAATTTTGTTTGGGTACAACATTGCATGTCCGCACAATTTACAGTTAAAGCAGCGCAGTGCAAAATTCTGAATTCACCTCTGGTCCTCTAGCTACCAAATGGTCCGGGGCTTAAGTGGTTAAAATGACTGCTCCCGAAAAACGACCGTTTTTAAAACTTCTTTTTGCATTGATACATGTCCCCTGGTGCAGAACCCGGGTTCCCAAACCCTTTTTAGGACAATAACATGCATAATAGTCGTTATAATTAGCACTTTAGAATTCGAACGTTCGCATCCATTGTATTTAATAGGGTTCTAATGTTCGTACGAACTTTCGGTCCGTTCGCGGGTTCTGGTGCGAACCGAACCCGGGGGTGTTCGGCTCATCACTATTCCCGACCAAGTATTGAGTGCATAACTGAACATAATTATTTGAAGGTTGACTTTTTTGTATTAAAAACACTTTTCTTTTATTGGTCGGATGAAATATGCTAATTTTTTGAGATAGGATTTTGGGGTTTTCATGAGCTGTATGCCAAAATCATCAATATTAAAACAAGAAAAGGCTTGAACTACTTCAGTTGTGTGTAATGAATCTAAAATATATGAAAGTCTAATGTTTATCAGTACATTACAGAAAATAATGAACTTTATCACAATATGCTAATTTTTTGAGAAGGACCTGTATGGTTTGCTTTAAAGCTCCTTTTACTGCTTCCCAATATGTAATTACTTTCATGTCTAAAGTCTGGGCAAAGGTGCACTTCAGGGAAACATGTACTCAGAAAAATACAGCATATAGGCTACCTTTGGAAATTTCTTGTTGCCTAGCACTCCAGTTCCAAAGATTTCAGGTCCCTCCTCTCTCATCCAACTTTACAGTGGCTGCCCTCCCAGTTGGGTCTCCTCTTCTTCTCCCCTTCCATATTTTCCCCTCTTTTTCCCTAATCCATTACTCTATCCACCCCCATCACCTGTCACCAGAATATTCGGACAACAGTGGGTTCTGCTGTCACAATACAATGCCCTGGCAGATGGAGGGGGCGGGGGATTTCTCCATCCACCTCGTTTGTGCCGTTGGAGGAATCTGTTTGTTTTTTTTCTATTCCATCCAAATCTAAGGCCTCATACACACGGTACGAAAATCAGAAGGGAAAAGTCTGAAGACGAGCTGCCTGCAGATTTTCGGATCGTTAGTATGGTGCTTTTGACAGACGATTTGACTTGTACATCAGACAAAAGCTGGATGTGCAGGCTATAAAATTTTTGTCTGATGTGAACTCAACGTCTGATTTTCGAATGGTCAGTACAGAAATTCATCACACAAAAGTCGAAAGTACAAACACGCATGATCGGCACCAAGGAACGACTGGGAAGAGTTTGGTCTTGTAAACTACTGTTCATAATCTAGAATTAAAATTCGTGACGCGGCAATTGATGAAATGTTGAAATACAGCGCACATTCTTATCTTCTTTAATGGGATAATAATGAAGCTGCTTTGCATGTAGTTATGCCAAACATATTTTAAAAGGCATTTGTTTTGTACGATCTGAAAATGGTGAATCAACGCTCACCAAACTTCTACTAACACGAAATTAGCAGAAGGGGCCCAAAGGGTGGCGCTTGAGAAATTAACTACCTCTTTATACACTCGTAGTACATTACTACGTTTGTTTGTCAAACGACAATTTGGATATCGTTAGTATGCTAGACAAAATCTGGGACACGCCCTTTTGATTAAACTGATCAACCGTGTGTACGAGGCTTAAAAGTCAATAGCCAGCTTCACTCAGTACTCAAGCCACAGAGCCAGGCATTTATTATTGTTAGAAGATGGCAGTCTACACATTTCCTTTAACTGTATAGTTAAGTAGAGATATTTTGTATTTTCTCACCTTTCTTTTTAACTGTTTAATTAGAGTAATGTAGTGTTTTTGTGAATACGTGATAATTTTAGAGTTCTCCTTTTAATGAATACAGGATGAAGATAAACCCTCTGTGTCCGTGTCGGAGTTTGACACAGAACCATCATCAAACATTGCAAACCCTATGTATGAAAGTGTCACAACAGCTACCACTCCAGCTGAGCCCACATCAGATTCAGTTTATCATCCATTTTCTGTAAGTATTCAGTGTAATTTTGTGCCCATCTTGAATTTGGCTTAATATTTTTTTGGTTTTATATATAAAATACAGCAAAAATCAGGTATTTAATGTCCATGCTGCAAAATCAATGATCTATACCAGTCAGGGGTCTCCAAACTTTCAAAACAAAGGGCCAGTTTACAACCCTTTAATGTTTAGGGGGCGATGACAGCTTTGTACTAGCAGACCTACTTCATTGTCAAATAATGTACACAAATGTTTTGTTCTCCCTATAAATGTATACCATATGATGCTATCTTGTAGCTTGACTTATCTTGTATTCACTGCTATATGTCCTGTATGTCTTTTGACTGCCTAATAAAGAATAAAAAAAGGGGGCGGATTGTGGCCATTGGGAGTATATAATGCCATGGCATCAGTGTTATGCCCTGTGCACACGATCAGATTTCCGATGTAATAAAATCCGATGGATTTTTCCGTCAGAATTCCGATGAAGCTGACTTCCATCAGTCTTGCATACACACCATCAGACAAAATTCAGACCGTCCAAAACGCGGTGACTTAAAACACTCAGACGTGCTGAGAAAAATGAAGTTCAATGCTTCTGAGTATGCATCGACTTGATTCTGAGCATGCGTGGGTTTTTTTTCATCGGAAAAAACGATCGTGTGTACACGGCATTAGTAAACAATGCCTTAGGCTTGGTGGTCAGTGGGAGTAAAACAAATTACATGATTTGTGTCAGTGGGAAGAATAGTGCCCCATCATTTGTGTGAATGGGAGGAATAGTGCCCCATAATTGGGGTCAGTGGGAGAAATAGTTCCCCATCTCTGGTATGCGCGGGAGGAATAGTACCCCATCTTTGGTGTCAGTGGGAGGAATAGTGCCTGGATAAAAGCAAGCAAAGGGCCACATCTGGCCTGTGGGCCGCAGTTTGGAGACCCCTAATCTATGCAATAAAACTTGTATGGAATTGGGAAAAAAAAATAAAAATCATATCTTGTCTCTAAAAGTGCATAAAAAATAATTTGATAAAAAAAAACTGTTTAATTTTCTATTACAAATCAATTTCAGAATACGAATTTTGACTTTTGATAAACAGGCCCTATAATGTAAATGAATGTATTATCACATGATGTGTTGTACTTGGCAGACAGTACTCCATGCAGGAAACCATGACACACTGATGGCAAGAAAAAGATCATCTATTTAAAGATCCTCCTATTAAATTTCTGAGTGCTTACAGGGCCTCGTGCAGTGGAACACTTGCCACAAAGTCTGAAAGCGCCTTCCTAAATCATCCAATATACAAACATTGGATATGTAATAACATTTGCATTAAGCAAAAATTTTCTTTAAAGCTGAACCCTAGACAGAGATAAGACACAAACTTAAACATGGTTTACCTTAATGCATTTCTTGTATTAAGGTAAAAAATGGGCACATCTACAGCTCTTCTCTCCCCTCACTTCCTGGTCTCAGTGGGTTTGCTGAAGCGGTGGGAGCCATTGGCTCCCACTGCTGTCAGTCAAACCCAGTGAAGAAGGGGCGGAGCAGGGCTGAGTCGCGCTGTCTGTGTCAATAGACGCAGCCAGTGCTGCTCGGGATTGAGAACCCGCACAAATGCCCCCATATGAACCCACTTGCTCTGGGGGCACTCGACAGGGACGAGGAGTCAGGGGTGCCATCGAAGAACCCGAGGAGAGGAGGTTGCAAAGCGCACGTTTGTTATTTTTTATTTTTTTAAATCCGTTACAATCACTTTAATGTAGCTCTGTAATCGTTTATACATGAAATGCATTTTTAAAATGCAAGCAGTGTTTGTACCTAAATTTTGTCCTGGTAATAGGCCTCTTTAGTCCTGTACAGCAGGGTTGGAGTGTGAGAAGAAGCAGCACAAGGAACCAATCTGTTTATGTGCTGACAAGAAGCATGCCGATAGGAGAAGAAAGCAGAGTGACAGAGAGATATGCTGCCCTTATTTTCACCATGTGTTCATGTTTATGAACAGTAAAGTTGAATTCACACTTTGCATGCCTAGATGTACATTGATCCATGTACAACATGCAGCGCCATCTATAATAAAAAATAAAAACAATAATTCATACCTTATCAAAAAACCTATAGAAATATGGTTATGGTATAAAAAAAAAAAAATTATATAAGAAATTTTGTGTAGCACTGTATGTTACATATAAGGTTTCTTTAATATCATTCATATATTTATACAGCAGTGCTGAAGGGGTTAAGGGTGAGCACAGAAATTTTTGGATTTGCCTATTTGAATGGATCCATATAGATTTCCTTTTAGACTAAACTACATTACATAGCTGTGAACCCGCCACATAGGAGAGAATTGAATTTTCACTTGTAATGCATCTTAATGCAATAAAATACATTTGTTTTTGGGGGGCATCAAAATGCACAAGTTTGAAAAGACCCTGAATAATCTAGCTGCAAGTAGTACCCTTATTTTAAAATTGTGAGGGATAAAGCTAGGTTGGGCAAACGACACTAGGATTACTAAGAAAGTAGGCAAAACATCAGTTTTGGGTAGTGTTTTTTTTTTTTTTTTTTTAAATGAGCATTTTTATACAGTATATATCCTTATAGTTAAAGTAGAATTCTGGGTTCAATCTAACTACTCGTAAAACTGCTGTGACCCCCCCCCCCCTTCTACCATCTATACTAACTAGCCTGTGGAAGAAAGATGCATATACTTACCTGTTTTCAGGCTGCTCTGGTTGGGTCACATAATCGGCTTCCCTCCGTCAGCTAGAAGTAGCTTCGGGAGAAAAGAGGGATGGCCCATAAACAGCCTATGTTTGATGTCACTACTTTTAAGGCATTCAAGTGGTTGTCGGTGCTCTATCCTCTTCCCTGTAGCTGGCACTGGCTGATACGAGGGAGATGACCAGACCAGAGCAGCCCGACAAAAGTCAAGCATATACTGTACATCTTTTTTTCTACATTGTAGTTAGTATAGGTATTAGGCCGGTTCAAATATGTGCAGGAGCTGGGTCGGTGCCTGGGGTCCAGTGCGTGTCTGTTCACCAGTTCAGGTGCGATTCAGGTCCGAATTTTTGCCCGAATTCGCACCTGAACTGGACCCAAACACGCACAGGACGCTTTTGCAATCTGCTCCACGGCTGCCCCAGACCTGTGTGAACCAGCTCTATTGAGAGATGGTCACACTTGCCTGTAATGCGAATTGGATGCAGTGAAACCTGCATACAATTTGCATATATGTGAACCCGGCCTTAGAAGGGGGTGGAAGCAGTTTTAAGATGAGATTGATCCCAGAATTCTACTTTAAAATAAATGATAATGCATCTTCTTGGGAAAAAAAAGTTTCATAAGTGAGTCTGAACAGAATTAAAAGGAACAAGATTAGTATAAGTAAATGTTATATAATACAGTTATCCATCATACCATACTAATATATATATATATATATATATGTGTGTAGCACACCCCCGCAGGAGCTGCTGGTTTAGATTTGGGCCTTGCATGTTACCTCGGTATTCGTTGTCCAGGGGAATAAAGTCTGTAAGAACTCCAATGTCCACACAAGATGTAAAACCTTCTGCTGTTAAGTTTTATTTTCCTTTGCTTAAAACTTGTGAAGAATAGTAGAAGGATGAAGGAGAAAGGGGTATGTTCAGGTACACAGTACAGATCACTGGAGAAAAACTTCTCAACTACAAAGTCATTCAGCACTCCTCCTCGAGTGGGTATTGCTCACCCGGATAGGCCCCTCTCACCTGGCCTAGCAGCCGGGATGATGTACGGACAATGATCAGGACCAGTCTCTGCCAAAGACCTGTTATGAACAAGATTGGATAGTCTGGGATCCTCTGCCACAGGACTTAACGCCCAAACTTCCAGCCAAACAGTCAAAGCCTGTCAAACAGTCAAAGCCAACCCGGCAGACTGTAAGGTAACTTTAGTTGCGGTGCATCCTCCAACAGAATCACCAGGCCTTCCTCAAGACACCAGCTTTTCCGCTCGGTCTTCTCCAGGACAGGTCCTCCCCTGGTTCCTCCGTTGAGTGGCTTCCTCCTGCAGGACGGACAGCACAGGATAACCTTCATAGTGCAGGCCCCAGTCAGCATAACGGGGCCTACTTGGTAGAGTTGCAGCCTCGGACCAACATGGTCCCGAGGCCGAAATCACACAACACACTCCTCGCGCCAGGAGGGCCACGAGGGGAAGAACCCCAAAAAATGGCATCTGCCCCTTAAGTACCCTTCCCCAGCATGCTCAGCGGGTACACCACTCCCACTGAACTGTTCTTGGGGAAAGGACACTCAATCCACCATGACCTGCCCATGTTCCAACACCGGCCTGTGGTGGCATCACCACCTACAGGCAACAGTGGGAAATCCTGTCAGGCACAGCCACAGCTGAACAGAGGCCAATTTAACATAATCACTTAAGTCTGAGCCCAACTATTGGCTCAGACACCCACTAAATTTAACATAGCAACCAGTCATTGGGAGCAGGGCGCTACATATAACTGCTGTCTAGTCAATGCATGGTCATGTAAAACACATTAATTTGCAACAAAATGTGTTTATAATAATTTTTTTTTTTTTTTTTACTAACAGAATTAGTTGACTTTGTTTTGTCTTTTCCCTGAATCTTAAAATGTTGTTTATGCTGGTTTGCTTTCATTCTCATTTAAATGGGTGCTCAGCCCCATACAGCGTCTAAAATCATTTGTTTACTTTTTTCCGACCGCTGAGCTGCATGCAGACAGCCCATAAAAAGTAAATGGGTACACACTGACTGGACAGACAGGTATGCAGGGGCAGATGAATGAACCCAGACGCTGACCCTGTGCATCCAGCTTCATGCACCTGCCCATACACACCTGTCGAACTCGGCCATGCAGGCGAGTCTGTACAATCAATGTGTACCCATTCACTATTTATGGGCTGCCTGCATGCAGCTGGTACTAGAAAAAGAACAAATGACTCTGGCCGCTGCACGGGGCTAAACAACCACGTAGTGAGCCCTTATTTTGTACAGTATGTTAGCTAGATTCTACAATTCACAAGCGACATACATTTTATATACATGTCATCTGAATCTGTCTATTATAACTATAATACGTATCATTGGAAATATGGGTTTTAATTCCCTTTTTGATTTCTTTTAGGATTCGGATGATCAGCAGCTAGTATCCTTTGGTGGGGGAACCAAATAAAGAAGGAATAGATAGTGTAGCATTACATATAAAACAACAACAGTTTTGTCCTTGTAAAATAAGACATTTGTAGTAATCCTCTGATGCCAGCCACCTATCAAACGACAGAAGAAAAGACTATTTGCCACATTTGTAATCTAATATCTGCTGGCTCATTCATTTTCTGAATGTACAGTTTCCTGCCTCCAGAAGAACTGAGCCTTGCTCTGGGGCAGTTCATCAAATTACTGGCTCTTTTTGCTGTGAAATTGTAAATAAAATGTTTTAATGTCTCTGCCTGGGAATCTTTTATAATCACATTCCTAATTATAGGTAAGATTTATTTTGTTTTGCCCCGCAGCCACTGATCAGATGTCATTTAATGGTGCAGGTTGAATCTGAAGAATGAGGATTAAAACTAGAGTGGTAACTCTGGGGCAAAATAGAATAGCTGTCACTTAATGTGTAGCTGAACCAAACATGTCATGTATTGCAGCTTCCTAATGCGGATAATATATTGGCAAGTTTTTGGGTGTTTTTTGTTTTTGTTTTTTACTGTTTTCACCTATTTTCAATATTTGAAAATAGGCCTGTCAGACTGCAACATGCTTATGCAATTTGTGTGAACCCAGCTACTTATAACGTCCACCCGAAACACACATGACAGAATGACAACTTAGGAGAGCAATGGGGACAAGGATAGAACTTTTGTCACCCCCATAACAAAAGTGCCTGTTGATTTAAAAATATTAAAAATGATTTTGAAATTACATTAAAGGGGTAGTAAAGGTTTGTTTTTTATTTTCTAAATAGGTTCCTTTAAGCTAGTGCATTGTTGGTTCACTTACCTTTTCCTTCCATTTCCCTTCTAAATATTTTTTTCTTTGTTTTCTTTGTCTGAATTTCTCACTTCCTGTTCCTCCTCAGTAATCTGTTCAGTAAGCTGTTCTGGCTGACTCCACACCACTCGGATGATGGTGTGAATTTTAATGAGGAGAAACAGGAAGTGAGAAATTCAGACAAAGAAAAAATAATTTAGAGGGGAAATCAAAGGAAAAGCCAAGTGAACCAACAATGCATTAGCTTAAATGAGTGATGTGGATAATCCGCACTACCCCCCCCCCTAAGCGTATTGTTGTAATAGTGCTAACACACTAGAAAAATTTGAAATTAATATATATATATATTGTGAGGGGGTTAGCTCGGCAGCGGGTGTGTGTGACCCCCGGGATGGGCTCCCCACACAAAACAGGCCCAGCAAACGGAGGTTGTGGTTTTCAAAATCAAAAAGGTGCGGTTTATTTTCTATTTACAGTGACAAAACACAGCAAAGCAAAAGAAACATAAATAAAATAAATCCTGGTCAACTTGACCTCTGACTAAACATACAGGGTTCCTAACTAACAACTGGGATCAGCCTAGTGCTGTCCTAGTCCCTAAGTCCCTGGTTTTAAATGTCCAAGCAAATAGCCACACAGGCTTTGTCTCACCGCACAGGGGTTCACTCTCCCTAGACAGTCCACACAGGTCTGGGTCCAGGCATGAGCAAACACCTAATGAATCTGGGAGTTCTTATAGAGGCCTAAATGAGCTGACAAGCTTCAGCTGGTCTCATCAACTCCCTGTCTGCACGACGCCCCACACTCTCCCTAGAGGTATGAGTCATCCATGAGCCCACTAGCCTCAGCTGGGCTTATACAACTCTCCACCTAGTTGTATAAGTCGGCGTAAAGCCTGAATCTGGGCGAAATATATCTACCCCCCTGGATGCAACCAGGTGACTTTACCTTCCTGCTGTCACAATATATATATTACACACATACACACACACACACACTAATCATCAAAGTGATAGCATGAAAAAAAAAAGTGAAATGGTGCTGCAAATAATGAATAGGCTGGAATACTCAGCTATATGAACATGTGTAAAAACTAAAAATAAATGCGCAACTTTAAAAGTAGTAAACAAAAGTACCACAAATAAAAATGGAAAACATAACAAAACCCCTGGAACCTCGTCCAGGTGAAATAAGAGTGTGTGCTGTGATACAAATAACAAAAAAAAAAAAAAAAAACACAACTGGAATGAACACTGTGACCAATATCAGTTCACTTAAGCTGCCAATACTAGCCACCATAATGCAGACAAAACAATGTGTCCATAAGTAGCACAATTGCTGATATATGACCAAATTTTTTTTTTTTCACAGGAGCCTGCAGTGGGTCAAGGGTGCAATGTCAGGCTCCTGCACATTCTTCCTACAGCTCTGTGTGGGCTATCAGTTTAAGACATGTACGACGTGTGAATGGACTATGAGCTTGTTTGATCGGCGTGCTCACAGTCCATTGAAACTACAAGTCTGTCTGCCACAGTAACAGACATGACTTTATTCATTCACAGATCACGCGGAGCCGCATCAATTTCAAATTTGACAGCGGCTGCAAAGGGAGGAATCCCTGCCCGCTGTCACAGGGAAAGGGGGCCTGCTTGAACATGTGACATATTAAATATGGGTGTAATATGTTCAAAGGTGAACCCATTCTTTAAAGATTTACCAAAGTTTTAGTGATTGAATGTACAGTGCCTTGGAAAAGTATTCATACCCCTTGAAATTTTCCACATTTTTTTGTCCAGTTACAACCAAAAACGTAAATGTATTTTATTAGGATTTTATGTGAGATAGTCCAACAAAGTGGCACATAATTGTGAGGTGGAAGGAAAATGGAGAAATGGTTTTCATAATTTTTTACAAAAAAAAACAACTGAAAAGTGTGGCGTGCATTTGTATTCAGCCCCCTTTACTCTGATACCCCTAACTAAAATCTAGTGGAACCAATTGCCTTCAGAAGTCACCTAATTAGTAAATAGAGTCCACCTGTGTGCAATTTAATCTCAGTATAAATACAGCCGTTCTGTGAAGCCCTCAGGAGTTTTGTTAGAACCTTAGTGAACAACCAGCATCATGAAGGCCAAGGAACACACCAGACAGATCAGGAATACAAGTTTAAGTTTAAAGCAGGGTTAGGTTACTATTATTTTTTTATAATAATAATATATATCTCCCCCAAGTTTTGAACATCTCACGGAGCACTGTTCAATCTATCATCTGAAAATGGAAAAAGAGTATGGCACAACTGCAAACCTACCAAGACATGGCCATCCACCTAAACTGACAGGTCGGGCAAGAAAAGTGAATAATTAGAAAAGCAGCCAGGAGGCCCATGGTAACTCTGGAGGAGCTGCAGAGATCCACAGCTCAGGCAGTAGAATCTGTCCACAGGACAACTATTAGTCGTTCACTCCACAAATCTGGCCTTTATGGAAGAGTGGCAAGAAGAAAGCCATTGTTGAAAGAAAGCCATAAGAAGTACCTTTAGCAGTTTGCAAAAAGCCATGTAAGGGGATACAGCAAACATGTGGAAGAAGATGTTCTGGTCATATGAGACCAAAATTGAACTTTTCGGCCTAAAAGCAAAAGCGCTATGTGTAGTGAAAACCAACACTGCATATCAATCTCACACCATCCCCACTGTGAAACATGGCGGTGGCAGTATCTTGTTGTGGGGATGCTTTTCTTCAACAGGAGCAGGGAAGCTGGTCAGAGTTGATGGGAAGATGGATGGAACTAAATACACGACAATCTTAGAAGAAAACCTGTTTGAGTCTGCAAAAGACTTGAGCCTGGTGCAGAGGTTCACCTTCCAGCAGGAAAACGACCCTAAACATAAGGCCAGAGCTACACTGGAATGGTTTAGATCAAAGCATATTCATGTGATAGAATGGCCCAGTCAAAGTCCAGACCTAAATCCAATTGAGAATCTGTGGCAAGACTTGAAAATTGCTGTTCACAGATGTTCTCCATCCAATCTGACAGTTTGGGTTATTTTGCCAAGAATGGGCAAAAAAATAAAATTTACTCTCTATCTCTGCAAAGCTGGTAGAGACATACCTAAAAAGACTTGCAGCTGTAATTGCAGTGAAAGGGGGTTCTACAAAGTATTGACTCAGGGGGGCTGAATAAAAATGCATGTCACACTTTTCAGATATTTATTAAAAAAAAAAATGTTGACAACCATTTATCATTTTCCTTCCACTTCACAATTATGTGCCCATTTGTGTTGGTCTATCACATAAAATACATTTACATTTTTGGTGGTAACATGACAAAATGTGGAAAATTTCAAGGGGTATGAATACTTTAAGGCACTATACAAAGAGTCTCAAGTGCCTAGTTCACATGGGCTTCAGATTGATGTACAGTACATCCAACCCAGTGGAGCGTGTAAGCAACCATGCAGATGCTTATCTCACAAAAATACAAATTCATGAAATAGATTTAAAAAGTTGAAAAACAAAATGTACTGTATTTATTGGCGTATAACACTCACTTTTTTTACCCTGAAATTAGAGGGTAAACTGTGCCTGCGTGTTATACGCAGGGGGCTGTGGAACGTTTTTTTCCTGAAACTTCCATCTTAAAGTTAGGGTGCGTGTTATACGCCGATAAATACGGTATTTAAAAAAAAAAAAAAAAAAAAAAAAACACAACACACACAGCAAATGTTTATTGCTACACAGTGTTTTAGTAAAATGAAATGTCATTCAGTTACGGCTTAGATCTACTGTACTTTAAATAAAGGCAATTAGGGGAAAAAATCTGATTTTAAAATAAAGTGCATGGTAAATTGTTTATATACATTGTAGAAGGAATCCTTCCTTCAGTCAGTGGAGTTTTTCCCTGCTCTTGCAATAAAGTATGCATTAAGTTATTTAAAGCTGTACTGCAGAGAGATAATAAAGGTGAAGTATAAAAATAAAATAAAAAATTCACTCATTGAAGGCATCTCCCCACTTGATGAGATAAGGAGCACAAACCAGAGCAGTGGCAACATTCTGGGCAGCATGGTCAAATGCATCAGCAGATGCATTGCAGAGCAGCAAGCTGGAGCACTCCCAACACGTTTATATGCTGCTATTAGAAGTGGCTTTGGGACCTATGCAAATCATTGGAGCCTCAGTCCTCTCAACAGTAAACTTACTTGTGCAGCATTTTTGTTTTAAATGTTTTTCTTGGTGTCTTTTCTTTCTCTTCTGCCTCTAGTTAGACCAGGGCTAGTTCATTACTATTGTGTGCCAACATGACACTGAGCCAGAAAAAAAATCTTATACCTTTTCCTTTCCTGGCTCTACCTCAAGTCAGCACAAGGGCTAGAGAAGGATCCTTTGTTGGTCTAGATAGGGTGTCAAGGGGCAGAGCCAACTCATTGTGTGCCAACATGAGGCAGAGCAAGGAAAGGAAAAATCAAAGAGTATTTAAAAAAACTAATTTCATTTTTTTTTTTTTTTGTTTAGTAGTGTCCAATCCTCCTGTAGGTAGCAGTATATAAAACTTAAATGTTTCAGACTTTGTGTCCCTTGAAGGAAAAATAAAAATTTAACTGGAGAGGAACTTAATTAAACTCCCGCTAGATCACTTCAGGTTGGCCCCTTTTACAGGTATAGCTATGTAAAAAAAACATTAAAAATAAGTTTACTGTTTAAAATTCAGCAATACACTGTCTCACCCTGCTCTGCACATGATCAGTTGATCTAGATTTTTAGGCACTGCCAAATTTGTAGAGGCCAATCTGCTGACAGCCTAAAGATTTACTGCTGTTCAGGGGCTCTGGGCTTCAGCAAAATGGCAGCCTCAGGCAAGAACAAACCGGAACAATGCTGGAGGCAAATTACAGCACACTAAATTGTGGTAGCATAATTATTAATGTGGAGTGTATGTTTCTTGCTAAAGACATTTTTTATCAAGTTGTTATGGGTAAAGCTCCACTTTAGAGTCAAATATATTTTATGCATTTCACAAAGAGAAATAATACAGATAACTGTCAAATGTCCACAATTCAGGGTATTATCATACAGATCACACTGTCCGCACACCACGGGAAACGATGTTCAACACAAACACTAGTACACCGCCGTCCTCTAGGAGCAGACGGTGTCATGCCATATAAAGGGTGGTGAGGGCCAATAAAATAGATTACAAACCGTTTGGCAGGTAAAGTTGTTCCCATATATGCATTTCAGCTGTGTAGAGGTTTGCCTGAGGAGCTGCATTGAGTACTTCCATTAATAAAACTAGACAGTCATGCATCTCTGAGAACATAAATGCAGAGATGACTGCTCCGCTCGGAGGAAGCCTGGATGAGATGCCGTGAGTCGCGCTCCATCTTTATATATATCGCTGTCGATTTATCGTGATCTTGTAAGTGCAATATTTTCTACTTTTTAAATAAATACCATACAGTATCACTCTATGGAATTCTCTTTCCTTATGTTTTGAGACACCAACCACCGTCCATATTCTGATCCAGTGATCAGCTGTGGGTCCTTAGGGAGACCTTAAATCCCGATGCCTGTATAGACCACTGTCATAGTGGTCAGCTTGATCTGGTAAGGAGACTGCAGTATCAGCTTCTTTCGTGTCTTCACTGGTGGATGGAAATCTTTTTTTTTACACTACTCTGCCACAGAAAAAATCTTTTCCATACTGAGGAAATTTATTTCTAAGACTTTATCGTTTTAGGACTCACTTCCTTCTTTTTTTTTGTTTTTATTTTCAGCTGTTAGCATGCAACTCATATTCATTTGATTTGGGATCCCTGTCTGGATGTTCATGTCTCTTTAAAAAAAAAAAAAGCATTTTTTTTTTTCACAGGTCATTACCTAGGGATATTATGTTCCATTGTTATTTTGTCATTTTTTGAAGGTTTTTGTTTACACGGGTTATTGTGTTTGAGTCACTTTTTACACATAGACCACTGGTGCCAACAATTTCCTTGTTCATTCAATATTTTAAGTTATATGGTCAAAAAAATTTTAGCGCTGTACTTCCTCCTTTTTTCTACATATGTTTTGAATTCTGTATCTGAATTTTTTGTACTGGCAGCTTATATTTGATTTCATTATATTTATCACACATATATATTTATATATTAATTAATTTTCACTTTATTATATTTATCACACACACATACATACATACATACATACATATCTTTTTTTATTTTTTTACCGCAGCGTTTCCAACACCAATATATTTTTTCAGTTTTTTTACACAAGCTAACATTACGTGCCCTAGCGTCTGTGCTGAAAAAAAATAAAAATTTCAGATTTATATCAGAGCGTCTCCCGGCACTCACATGACTGCTCGGCTCTCTCCTCCTTTCCTACTACAGCTGTCAGCCAGGGAAAGGAAAAAAGCCCCGCAGTTACGCGAGTGTTGGGAGACGCTCTGATATAAAAAAAAAAGGTATAAAATTTGCTTTTTTTCACAGCACAGACACTTGGGTTGGACTTGTGTATTTTTTATTTTTTTTTAACCTCACCTACTATGTAACTATATGCAACACTAGGACACAAATGTTAGCCAACAGAGCGGATGGTATGTTTATGATACAGTGGCTTTACAACCACTTTAACTAACAAATTTATTATTACAACCACAGTAGATAGCAAACCTATACAAATGGAAAAACCATGCCAGCATTAAATACAGCAAATATATTACATGTTTTTGTGCGTTTAGAAAGCATGAATGTAAGTATGATAAAAAATTGAACTACCGGTATAGAACTGTAAGCCTCCTGCCATTAACCAACACCACCATCATTAACTGGTTCTAAATAGCCAAAACATTTGATGTCTAAATGTAAGCCAGTCTGCCTACCTTCACTGAGAACAAGTATAAATGAGGTGCTGGATTCAAATAAGAACATCAGTTAGCTTGTGATAAAGTACAATAGTTCTGGTGAGGCTGCTCAACAAAAAAATGCTGTCCCTAAACAAAGGGCCTAAATTTCAAGATGTGTATAAAGTCTAATGAAAGCACCAAACAGTCAGAGTTCAAAACAGACCTCCACCTTAAGAATCATGCATTGGCTGTTCTGTTTTTGTGAACCAATATCAATATTAAAAAAAAAAAAAAAAAATCAGATTCTCAAACTGTTTGGCACTCTCATTAGGCTTTGTACTGGTGTACCTTTTAAGAAAGGCGGCCATTTCTGATTCCCATACTGAAAATTCCAATTGACTGGCTATTATGCTAAGCCATTGGCTTTAATACTTGAAATCCGATAAAGAACGTTGGAGGGATATCAGAAGGCCTTAATCTGCATATTTGTTCTGGGTTAGTGACTCAATGTCACTAATCCAGAACATGTCCTGGCTTCGGCCAAAGGGGTCAGCGTATCAACCAGGCAGCCTGCATTTGCAGCATCTGCAATTTCAACCTCAATTATTCTCTCAGGAAAGTTGTCATTTAAAAAAAAAGGTCCCCACCTCATCTTCCCACAATACACACATAAAAGGCTGATTTACTAAAAAGGCAAATAGTCTACTGCACATGCAGTTGCGCTAGATCTGAAAGGGAAACTCTGCTGATTTCCATCACCCAATCATGTGCAAGCAAAAATGCTTTTATTTTTTTATTATTTCCTTGCATGTGCCCCTCAGATCTAGAGCAACTGCACTTGCAGTGCACAGACCATGTGCCTTTAGTAAATCAACCCCATAGCATACAGTATATGCTGCATATTGTATGGGATCGATCAAAACAAAAAAAGTGGAAGACTGCCATCCAGTCACAAGCTCAGCGTAACGCTCGATAAAAGTTTTCATTTAGTCGAAATATTCTTAAAAGGTGTATCCGGTTTCCTATGGTCTCAACTAATGCCTCAGAGAAAAAAAAAAAGACTGTACACAAATAGAAATCTAAGCAGATATTTAATATCCTTTTAAATAATTTTGTACAACAACTTTCACTATACTGAAATTAAAACTTCACCACAAATTATAACTACATTAATCATCATTTAAACCCCAATTGCAATACATTCATTATTTTATAGCTGTGCTTTTATTAAGCAAATATAAAATCAGATGTGAATTTTGATTAACTGGAAGCACAACTGCATAAAATCATTTGAAGATACACCAAAGGTACCACACTTCATTAAACTAAATATAAAAATGTACAATAAGGCAAACAGCTAAAAATGCAGTATTAGAGCTATAGTGATTATAGTGCACTGGTTTTATACACCAACAGGACATTGTGCAAAGGGTAAATTATAAACATTTCAAAGCTGCAAGTGTTCAAAACATCATTATCTTAATTATACTCAATGTAAACATTCTACAGATAGCGCATGTTCTGTATTTAATTCTTACAATACAACAAATGATATATCAAGTAATTAAATAAAATGTTTTTTTTTCCACTTAAGAACATGGAACCTGCCTGTGCAATATAATGGACGGACCCTTCCATTTCCCCTTCCCAATAAGTAATTACTATGGGGCTAATAAGTAATTACTATGAATAGCTACCATATTAAATCGGCGTATAACAAGCACAGGCGTATAACACGCACCCTAACTTTAAGAGGGAAGTTTCAGTAAAAAAACTTTCTACAGCCCCCTGCGTATAAGACGCAGGCACAGTTTACCCTCTATTTTCAGGGTAAAAAGGAGAGTGTTATACGCCAATAAATACAGTATATTCAACCTTCTGCAATATGTTTTTACCAGATGAAATATGAACATATAACTCCTTGTCCTCTCCTGTGTAGATAAGAGTTATAGGAGTCCAAGAGTCTGTTTTAATTGCAAAACCCATTTGAATACATTGATAAAATAGTGCACATTTAAAAATATTGATAAATAACACTGTTACTATCTGGAAAATTACTGCAAAAAAATCTAGGAAAGATGCAGCGTCTCCTTAAGATGCATTGCCTCAAATCTTCATTCATGTCTGGGGCACACTAAATTTAATGATAAACATTAGATTATAAAAACATCAAGAATGTTAAGACAAAATACATGAACCAAACTTATTATCTTCTACAATTGTCTGTACAACATAGTACCTAGAAACGTTAAATCAGTACTTGGTCTTCAAAATTAGAGAAACTTACTTTGGTTTCATTTGCCTGATGGATGTGGATGATAAAAAAGGTGTCAGTAGGAAAAGAGGTTAGTGTTTTTAATGGACACACACTTTGATGTATACAGTAGTTGTCACAATTAATGTATACAATGCAGCAGGGTGCCCATGTTCATATAGTTAAACAAAATAGTTTATTTTTTGTGTCCCCCCCCCCACCCCAAGTCTCACTGTAAAGGCACAATAAAGTGAATCTATAGCAGCCTTTCTCAACCTTTTTTATCATGGAGGAACCCTGGAAATAAGTTTCCAGTCTCAGGGAACTCCTGTTAAAAAAGGTCTATATCTACAACTCGTGATACATTAGTGTGATGGTCAGTGGGAAGAATGCTCCTTACAATTGTGGTCATTGGGAAGAATTACTTCCTTATAGATGGCTAAAAAGATCAATGGTGTCAGTGGGAACTTATCAGAGAGTCAGAAAGTGCTCATTGCTCAAGAAACCTCTAGCAACCTCTGGAGGAACACTGGTCTATGGGAAGAAAGTTAACCTACAAGCCGTGGCGGGTTCCCAGAAAGCCTAAATCTGTAGCACTCAAATTGTTAGACATACAGGACCTCAGTTGTGACCCCTGATATTACCAAACTGCTTAACATAGAAGCTATAATAGTACAAAAGAGTGTAAGACTGGACAAGCTACACAAGACTGCTAAAAGGTTACTGGCATCAACGCTTCTTTAGAAAAATCAATGATATACCGAGCTCCCCACAGCCTCTTGCTGCACCCACACCTCATGTTCTCCACAGCGCCATACAAGTTTAAAATAGGTGGGTAATAAGTCAGCTTTGCTGCTGTCAGGTTTACTTACCTTCTGCAGCTTAAAGAAGAGAGCCGAGTATGTGTTCGGGAACATTTAATGTTGGTGGTCACCCAATGATAATGGTCCACTTCTAGCACTGCCACTATTCAGCTCTCAGGATAGTCTTCCTAGTGCTTTGCAGCCACTTTCATACTGTTTACAGTGCACCATGACTCCACTACGGTACATACACTAGCCACAAGAAGGTCGTTCTTTTGGAAAAATGGCCATCAGCTAGTATATATTTTTCAATTACAGTTTTTTTTCCTTTTCAGTCTGTAATAGGCTAATATTTTGCACTAATGTGACCAGTCACTGCTATCAGTGGGACATTCCAGGAAATGTTTCTAATGGCAGCGAGAGGTTTTGGAAGCACAAGCTGTCCAGAACAATATCTCACTAATAAAATCAGGACTTATCTAGATCTTCCTAAATGAACACTGAATTTTTATAGCTGTATTATAAGAAGTGTAGTTTGTTTGATGGAGCTTTATGTGATAATGGATACAGAGGAAATATGTACTCTTTAAATACCATAGCAGGTCAAAAAGGTAAGTCATCGTACAATTCATATGCAATTCAGTCCTTACATTCACGATCTAAGGATGCAGATTAAGAAAGTACGCAAAAAAAATTCTGAACAGTTCTACAAAAAGAGAAATAAAGGGAAGATGCATGCTGCTGAAAAAAAACAAAAAAAAACACATTTACAATACCCATCAATCACATGTACAAAAGTCCATTTGTAGCAAAATGTTAAAAATTGGCCATTTAAAACAAAAGCATGTCAATAAAAACCATCTACATTTTACTGTACCATAAAACAATATGTAAACAAATATTTTCAGACAATGAATGGGAAAATATTATATGTATGTACATAACAACAATCACTAGACCCAAATACACACACTACAGTTACATGAAAGTGTGTTAAATAGGAAAGGGAATTCCAAACATGTACTAAGGTAGAGGATTAATCCCAGCAGAGTTCTTGCTGTCACAGGTAATCTGCACATAGGAAGCCCATATGCACTTTATATTGCACAAGCCTAAGCTGTGAAACTATGCTGTGCTGAATTCAAGAATGCATTGCATTGGAGCAGGCATTGATGGACCCCAAAATAATCAATCTTTGGTTTGAAATTGTAAAAGGTTTAAAATTTGCCAAATCCCCCCCTTCTAAAAATACAGGCTCCCTGGCTATCTTGCTGATCCAAATGCTTCATTAATTTGAATCACTGCCCAAGAACAAGTAGGCTGATAAGAGCTCGGACTTATTTCTGACTTTTTTGACCGATCTGAATCAGTTTCAATAAAATGACTTTTGAAGTATTGAAGCCAAAGATGGACAAGTATCTAAAATATTCGAAAAATACCTTTTTTTTAAAATACCTTTTTCTAAAAGTAATCATAATATCTATTCTCAGCTGCATAAGGGGCTAAGAGAGGTGGGGGTGGATTAAACAGCACCACACTGATCTTCCCAGTGAATGGGTGTGCAGAGGAGCATGTCAGTACAAGTCTGCTGGCAGAACAGCCTGCTTGTCCTCCAATGATCAGAGTCAGAAAACTGACCACACTAGCCAGTTAACAACGCCCTATTGTAGCTTTACTGCTATAGGGCGGGCATTCTGTGCAGAATTGCATACATACATGTGATTCTGCTCTTCTGGGTAGGGAGCACGCTGCGTCTGCTGTGATTAGTCACAGCACAAGCCGATCAGTGGGTGCCGGCCAACGAACGACCACTGGCACCCGCTGATCGGCAAGGAGGCAGACTGTCAGTGGTGATGTGCTGGATTTTGCTTCCCTGTGAGCAGGGAATAAAATCCAGCACACGACTTAGTGAAATAAGCACACTGTACACACAAAAACACTGGTTAGGCACACATTTAACCCTTTTGATCGCCCTAGATGTTTACCCCCCCCCCCTTCCCAGCCAGTGTCATCAGTACAGTGACCATGCATATGGAAAAATGTAAGGTAATGCACTTAGGGGCAAAAAACAAATGCAAACTACTCAATAGGGGGAGAACCGATGGGGGAATCAAGGATGGACAGAGATCTGGGGGTCCTAGTAGATGACAGATTGAGCAATAGCATGCAATGTCAAGCTGCAGCTACCAAAGCCGACAGAATTTTAGCACAGGGATAAAACTATAATCCTACCACATTATGAAACTTTGGTTAGGTCACATCTGGAGTATGCAGTCCAGTTCTGGTCACCCGTCCTCAGAAAGGACGTGCTGGAACTGGAGAGAAAGTCCAAAGGGCAACAAAACTAGTAAGGGGATTGGAGGACTTCAATTACGAGGAACGACTGCAAACACTAAATTTATTCTCGTTGGAGAAACGACGCCTGAGAGGAGATATGATAGCGATTTACAAATACCTCAATGGCGATCCAATCATAGGAAAAAAAACTCATCAGTCTCAGGGAGTGCAAGAGGACACGGGGCCACACAATGAGATTGGAGGAGAAGCAGTTTAACCTTAAACTGCGCAGGGGGGGGGGGGGGTTTCACTGTCAGGGCAATAAGGATGTGGAACACTCTTCCACAATTGGTGGTGGCTGTGGGGAGTATGCATATTTTTAGGAGACTCTTGGATGTGCATCCTAAAGAACACAAGATACAGTGATATGGGAAATTATAGACACTAACACACGTGCACCTACACAGGTTGAACTGGATGGACTATTGTCTTTAAAGTGGTTGTAAACCCACTTTTTCAACTTGCACCTACAGGTAAGCCTAGATTAAGTAGGTGCAAGAAATCCGGTTTAGGAGATATTTACTAAAATGACAAGCGCCGCTGTCTACGGCGCATGCACGCCGTAGACAACGGCGCATTCATGGGGTTAATCCCATTCACAAACTCGGCTACTTCCCAGCAATCGCTGGGCGTAGCCGAGTGGGACGCCTCCCGCGCGCATGCGCTGTGATTGGCTGGTGCGGCGATACCCGGAAGTAACATTCCAGCTATCGCCGCAGTGATGTCTGCGGCTGAACAGAGGGACGAGGACGGCTTCGGGGGCCCCGATCTAAGGTAAGTGGAACATAATGAGCTATTATGCTAGTCATAATAGCTCATAATGCCTTTCTTTTACAGGTTGTAAAAAAAAAAAAAAGTGGGTTTACAACCACTTTAATCAACATTACCTACTATGAAACAATATTTTTAGCACTGATCACTGTATTAGTGTCACTGGTTCCCACAAAGTGTCAAAAATGTCAGATTGTCCACCGCAATATCACAGCCCCGCTATAAGTCACTGATCGCCACCATCACTAGTATAAAAGAAATCAAGATGCAAGTAGATATTACACACCAGAGTTTGTAGGCGCTGTAACTTTTGCGCAAACCAAATCGATATACACTTAATGGTATTAAAAAAAAAAATATGGAGCAGAATACAGATTGGCCTAAAGTTATGAAGATTTTTTTTTTCTTTTATTGGATATGTTTTAGTGGCTAGGAAAGATGCTCCCTTGCCTATTGTGATATAAGAGAGGACTGACAGGATTACCAGGTATTTCATACAAAAAGGAAGAAATACATAGAGAAAAGGATACTTTTCAATACAAGTACATGGTACAACAGACACATAAGGAGTATGAAATGCTAGGGCATGGATATGCAATTAGCGGACCTCCAGCTGTTGCAAAACTACAAGTCCCATCATGCCTCTGCCTCTTTGTGTCATGCTTGCTGCTGTCAGAGTCTCGCTATGCCTCATGGGACTTGTAGTTTGGCAACAGCTGGAGGTCCGCTAATTGCATATCCCTGTGCTAGGGTAATATATTATTTAAGTACATCTGTAAGAAAAAAAAAAAAAAAAGGGAGCTTCTAGTGCTAACATCCTTCTAAAAATGTTAGTTGATGGCTGTTCGCCCAATCCTATGGCTTCAGTACTTTCAGTAAGTTACTTGGAACAAGTATGCAGATTAGAAATGCCAGATTAAAGTCTGTGCCTGTGACTCAAATGTACTGAAGAAACAGGCATGACAGCCATGCAAATATAGCATTTTCACATGTAAAAAGGTAAGCAACTGCAATCTTAACCACTCCACTACCAGCCATTGCAGTATAACGACCGCTAAGGAGAGGTTATTTTGACAGGACGTTCAAAAACAGTTTTGTTTTTAATGTTGGTGCACGCACCATTTGGCTGCTCCCACTTTCATTAGACAGCGAAGGCAAAATGGCACGGAGCTGATCAGAGAGGCACTGTGCCTTACGGTGGTACTGCTTACACAGGAGAACCTGCTCCTTCCTCTCACAATGGAGGAAGGTGAAGGAAAATGTTCTGAAAAAAAATTGTGGGAAGAAAAAAAAAAGAGAAGATCCCCCTTGGGGTGTCGTCTTTCCAAGAAGAAAGGTCAAATTGGCAGGGGGGTGTTTATAATGCCCTGGCATTTCAATTTTATATGTTTTTTATCTAAAAGTAAGGGAAATATGTTTACTATGGTTTACATCTAAAATGAAAGCATACATTTAGGGTACCTATATTTTATAGGTGGTTACAGAAATTAATCTAGTACTAAAAAGGATAAACCAGCCCACTAGTTACGTTATAAAAAGTAACTGCAAGAACAACTAGACTCATGAAACAAGCTGCAAAATATTTTCAAAACCAATATATGGACTTCCATACTTCATTGTACTGAATCAACTACATACATAAAAGAAGCTGCTTCATGAAAAAACAGACAGACATTCTGAAGAGGGTCTAAAATGGACTTTAAAATGCTAAAACATCTTCAAAAATAAAGCTGCATCACCCAGCAATCACCTTCAGTCTGAAGATATATAGTATTTTGCAAAACATGTTTGCAAACAATGATCAACTAGACAGTACTATAAGCAACAGTCTATGAAAAGTTTATCATCCACATTAGCCATACCAATGCAGAACATAAAAGTGACAAAGGAGATTCATTTAAGCTGGGCCATTTCCTGCAAGAACGGGATACCAAATGTTCCAGAGTGCTGCTGCTCGGACCACATCGGAACTTCATGTTGTAGAGGAGTCCTCTTTGGATAGAAAGTGTGATGGGAATCATAGTTCAGTAAACAGCTAAGAGATTCCATGTAGATATCAGCGAAACGCGCCAGCCGTCTCAGAAAATAGGTTGGATTATGATTCGTCCTGAATATACTTCCAAAGCGAGGGTTAAACATTTTTCTTGCCAAGTCCCTATAGTACAGAAAGAGAAGTCAGATATAGCAGAGGTGAAGTCTCTCAACCACCTTTCCTTAACTAATTTTCACCCGCCCACAGTAGTTATACTGCAGACAGGTGGCATTGCGGCCATTCTCCCAGGTTTGGGGCGTGCATGTATGCACCCCCTGATGGTCCGTGCCATGATTGGATACCGCACAAGTTAGGGAGCTGATTTTAGCCAATGATTTTGGCTGAAGTCAGCTAATCAACTGCGGCCAATCACACACACAGAACTTTGTGTTCAGTGAACAGTGACATGGCTGTTTCTTCTAACTGCAAAGCAGCGGCGCGGGAAAAACCAAAACAGATAAAGTAAAAGCAGCACACATTACACATTGTTAGGCACACAGTTAACCCATTAATTGCCCCTAGATGTTAACCCCATTGCCAGCCAGTGTCATTGTTGCAGTGTTAGTGTACAGTATTAATCACTAATGACTGTATTAGACCCCTTTCACACTGAAGGTGCTTTTCAGGTGTTTTAGCGCTAAAAATAGCACGTGAAAAACGCCTCCCAGTGTGAAAGCCCGAGTGCTTTCAAACTGGGCAGTGCGATTGTAGGACGAAAAAATAAATAAATAAAAAAAGTCCTGCAAGCAGTGGCTTTGGGGCGGTGTGGGAGCGGTGTGTACACCGCTCCTGCCATTGAAATCAATGGCCAGCGCTGCCGAAGCGCCTGAAAAAACAAAGCAGCGCTTTTAACACTTTGTTAACTCTTTCTTTGGGGTTAAAAACGCCCTGCTCCCACCCTACCAGCAACGGTAAAACTAGCGGCGCTTTACCGCTAACGCTCGGGCTGTCTGAGTGTGAAAGGGGTCTTAGCGTCACTAGAGATGTCAGTGTCGGTTAGTGATCCTCCCCGATAGTGTCTCCTAGCATTGCCCTCCACCCTATCACAGTCACACTACAATTACAGTCCAGCGTCTATAGCTGTGTAAATTCAAGACACCATAACTTTCGCACAAACTAATTAAAATATGCTTACTGGGATTTTTACTTTTTTTTTTACCAAAGACGTAGCAGAATACATTTTGGCCTAAATTTTTGATGAGATTTGATTTTTTGTTACGTTTTATAACAGAAAGTAGAAAAATAGGATTTTTGTACTCACCGTAAAATCCATTTCTCTGACATCCATGGACCGACACGGCGGCTCTTAATTACTGAACGTGTGGGTATATGTCCCTGCTTGCAGGAGAAGACCTAGGCAGAATGTTAAAACATTCTAGAACAAACCAGAGCTGAACAGCCCCGCCCAGGGGGGCGGTCCCTCCGGACATTACCCTCCCACCTGCAGCTAGCAGACCTCAGTTCGTAACAAGCAGTACAAACTTAAAAGGAAGGGTGGGTGCCGTGTCGGTCCATGGATGTCAGAGAAATGGATTTTACGGTGAGTACAAAAATCCTATTTTCTCTTATCCATGGACCGACACGGCGGCTCTTAATCACTGAACGTGTGGGATGTCCCAAAGCAGTGTCAAGAGGGATGGGAGCAGTATAAAATGGAAAAACCAAAAAACTTCACTCCAAACAAGGCAGAGCGCCTCAACGGAGGAGTTGCCACTTTAAACAGCAGCCTGCAACACCTTGCAGTCGAAGGAAGCATCCGGAGATGCAGCCACATCAACCCTATAAAACTTAGAAAAGGTATGAGCGGACGACCAGGTCGCCGCCCTGCACACTTGTGCAACCGACGCTTGATGTCGGAAAACCCAGGAAGCACCAATTTCCCTGGTGGAATGCGCTGTAACCAGAAAGGGAGGCGCCCGCCCCACGAGAGCATAGGCTTGAAAGACGGTTTGTCCGATCCACCTAGAAATGGTGGCAGATGAAGCCGCTTGGCCCTGTTTCTGACCAGAGACCGTCAAAAAGAGTCAGACTTCCGAATAGAAGCAGTAGCAGACAGGCACACCCGCAAGGCTCATACCACATTCAAAGTGTGCCGCGCACACTCTGGGATGCGATGGGCGAGGACACAAGGACGGGAGGACAATGTCCTCATATAGGTGAAAGGTCGAGATCACCCTTGACAAAAGAGAAAGTCGCGGATGGAACACCGCCTTATCCTTATGGATGACTAAATATGGCGACTTGCAGTACAAGGTCGCCAACTCAGACACTCGTCTAACAGAAGTGATTGCCACTAAAAGGGCCACCTTCTGAGACAAAGTCAAGAGGGGAATATCCCTGATGTTCTCAAAAGGAGGTTTCTGGAGAACCGAGAGTACCAATTCCGATCCCACGGGGGGAGAGGAGACTTGACAGGAGGGAGCACATGGCGAACCCCCTGCACAAGGGTGCCAACCAAGGAATGACCCGCTAGTGGTCGCCGAAAGAAGACGGCCAAGGCCGAAATCTGACCCTTAATGTTACTCAAAGCGAGCCTTTGGGCCACTCCATGCTGCAGGAAACGCAGGATTCTAGGTACGGAATACGTCCGAGGACGTCAGTCCAGCTCTTCGCACATGGCGATGTAAGCTTTCCAGGTACAGAGATAGATCATTCTGGAGGAAGACTTCCGTGCCCTTAATATGGACGAAATGACTGAGTCCGAGAGACCTCGGTCTCTCAACACCTGGCTTTCAACAGCCATGCCGTTAAGGCCAGAGACTGTAAAGGCAGGATGAAATATGTTTTTGAGACAGAAAGTCCTCCCTTATTGGCAACCACCAGTGAACGGCCACGACGAGACGTACCAGATCGGTGTACCAGTCAAGCCAAGGCCAATCCGGAGCAATGAGGATCACCGGAATTCCCTCGGTCGCCACCCTGCGCAGCAGGCGAGGGAGCAACTGCAGCGGAGGATAAACGTATATCAGGTGATAAGGACCCCATGGGCCACTAACGCCTCTGAGGCATCCGCCCAAGGATCCCTGGATCTGGCCACAAACCTCGACAACTATTGAGTCGAGAGGCCATCGGGTCCACCTCCGGTGTGCCCCACCGTCTGTGTGGCAAAGGAGTTGAAATACCTCCGGGTGCATGGACCACTCTCCCTGGTCCAACGTCTGGCGACTCAAATAGTCCGCCAGTTCTATGCCCGGAATGTGAACGGCCGACAGAGCCGGCACGCTTCTTTTAGCCCACTTCAGGGTACAGGGGACCTCGGAAGCCGCAGCTAAACTCAGAGTCCCCCCTTGATGGTCGACATATGCCACCGCCGTGACTTTGTCCGACTGGATCCTAATGGAGCGATCCTGCAATCTCTCAGACCACGAGGAGAGGCACAGTCTGATGGCCCGTATTTCCAGAACATTGATCGGCAAACGGGCTTCGTCCGGAGTCCAAGCCCTTGGGCCAACAGGACTCCCCAGACTACACCGCAGCCCTTCAGGCTGGCGTCCGTAGTGAACACCGTCCATTGGATGGGGAAGAACGACTTCCCGGACCAAAGAGCCGGGGACCCGAACCACCATGTCAGGGACGCCCTGACCAGGTGACTCACCTGGATCGGAAAATCCAAAGACAACGGGGATTTGTCCCAAGGGAACAAGATCTCCTTCTGCAATGCCCTGGTGTGTGATTGGGCATACGGAATGGCCTCGAAGGAGGTCACCATGAGTCCCAGGACTCCCATGCAAAAACGGATTGACGACCATTTTTTGGGATGTCAGCACACGCACTGCAGACTGAAGTGGAGGCTTCCCCGGAGGTAGGATACCTTTGCCTCCAAGGAGTCCAGAATCAGACCAAGATACTCCAGACCTTGAGTCGGGACCAGGACTAACTCCTGAATGTTCAGGAGCCACCCGAAGTCCCTGAGGGTCTGACTGACGATAGTCACACTGTCTTCTAATTCTGAGCCATTCCCTGCTCTGAGAAGATCGTCCAGATAGCCCACGACAGCAATGCCTCGCTGTCTCAGCAAGCTAGAACCGGCACAAGCACCTTGGTGAACACCCTCGGTGCCGAGGCTAGGCCGAAAGGAAGAGCCACAAATTGATAGTGGACTTCGCCGATAGCAAGCGCAGAAACTTCTGGTGACTTGCGCAGATCGGAACATGCAAGTAGGCGTCCTTGATGTCCAAGGTCACCAGGAAATGCCCTTGACGGAGTGTACTGATCACCGTGCGAATGGATTCCATGTGGAACTTTTGCACCTTCACGAAGGCATTCAGGACCTGGAGGTCCAAGATAGGCCGTACCCCATCCCTGTTTTGGGACGATAAACTAATTTGAATAGAATCCCTGAAACCTCTCCTGTGACGGAACCGGCACAATCACTCTGGACCTGAGCAATCCTGAATAGGTCCCATAGGGCTGCCCGACGGGCAGGAAGGAGCGGAAGATTCGAGGGAAGAATCTGTCTGGGACCAGGAACGGAAACCTATCCTGTAACCTGAGGTGATCACCTCACCCACCCACCGGTAGGAGATCCGGGAGGTCCACCGATCCCTGAACCTGCAAAGTCGTCCCCCCTACTCCAGAGTCAGGTGGGGGCAAGACTTCACGCGGAGGCGGGCTTGGGGAGCCGGGTTTTGGCTTACGCACCCTGGGGCGCTTGTGTCCACCAGCTGCACCGCTGTCAGTCTGGGAGGGCCTCCCCGTTGACCGACGAAAGAAAAACCTTTTTTGCTGGAAAGGAAGGACCCTGCTTACAGCGGCCTCCTTACCCTTGCTAGCCTGAGGAAGAAGAGTGCTTTTACCTCCCGTGACATCTTTGATGATGTCATCCAGCGCAGCGCCGAAAATCCTACCACCTTTAAATGGTAGATCGGTCAGAGGATTTTTAGAAGCTAGGTCAGCAGACCAGCATTTCAACCAGATCAGACAACGCAATACCACCGCCAAGACAGAGGCCCTGAGATATAAGGGGCCGCGTCTAACGTGGCGTCGCAACATAAACCAGGCCCTGCACCATTAGGTGGGCCAGAGCAATAGTGTCTGGAGGAAGATTATGCTCCTGTACAGTTTGGTGCAAAAAATTTTGCCCAACCCGTAAGTGTCTGAGTCACAACGGTCGCCACTACCACAGGCCGTAGGGCGGACCCCAAAAAGGCAAACATGGCTCTGCTCACCACTTCTATACTCCTGTCAGTGGGGTCCTTAAATGCAGGAGTCCCCTCCATCGGGAGAGTGGTGGCCTTGTTCAACCGGGCGACTGGAGGGTCGACCACTGGGGGAGAAGCCCACGTTTTAAGTAGGGCATCTTCAAAGGGGTATCTGACCATAAAAGTCTTTTGCGGCTTTTTCCCCAGCCCTTATCATCGAGCTGGTCAAAGAAAGGTACATATGGAAAAAAACTTTTTTAGAACGCCCGGCCCTAAGGAACCAGAGGAGACTGTCCGCCTGAGGTTCTGCATCCGCAGCATTTAGCTTGCGAGTGTCCCTCACCGCAGAAATTAGTTCACTAACAATCGCCCTGTCATTTACTGACTCAGAACTGGATCTTTCCTCACAAGGAATGTCCTGTTCAAAACCATCAAATATATTCAGAGCTAGGGTCCTGAGCGGTAGTGGCTAGGCCCATATCTGAATCAGCGCACACCCCCCCTTTTTTTTTTGTGGAAATAAAGTGGGGAGAGGGGCTTTTTTGCTCCCTTGCGCTCACACACTGCTTCCCTCCTGGTCAGAATGATTCCAGGACTGCCGACAACTGGTCCATAAGGTGCAGGAGCACTGCCAGTTGTCTCTAACAAGTGTGAAGAAACAGGTGAACCAGACTCCATGTTGCCACCCTCTGAGACCTTATTCACCATTACAGTGAATAATACAGCCCACCCACTGGCTATGCTGGGGCTGAGGAGGGGATACCCGGAGTACTCACCACCCCTAGGGACCGCTCGGTACCGCTGTCTGAGCCTCGCTGTAGCGCGAGCCTGAGGAGAGTGAAGAATCTGTGAGGAGATGTGGAATTCACGCCATTCAGCAGCGCCGCTAGAGGCCGAAAACGAAACTGAAAGTGCCGCGGCTACAAGAAAATGGTCGCTGGGGGCCTGTATAACTGATTTGAGCCGCAGCAAAAATGGCCGCCGATGGCGCACTTTTTAAATTTAAAACACCGCGCCAATGGCGCACGAAAAAACAACACACATTCCCCCAGAACACATTCCAAACACATTAACAGACATGGAGCGGCCCCCCCCAGGGCAGAGTGACCCCCCAAGCATCCCCACACAGCACAGCAGCAGAAGAGGGTGCAGAGAGCAGCATAACAGGGGGAAGACAGGGAGAACCCCCCACACACAGAAACACAGCCAGCATGTACTCACCTTGCAGCAGGAGAGCCTACTTACCTGTCCCGCAAGCACCTTGGAGAACACCCTCGGTGCCAATAGAGGGACTCACTGGCTTGTTTCAGACAGACCTATCACAGAGTCGTACTGCGTAGCTGTCGCCCCGGTCAACCGCGAAAGATACAGTAGGTACTGTTCAATCTTGAGAGGACCACGGGAGCATGAAAGCAACCCGGCCACCCCTGGAGCCATGGGGTATGTCGTGAACTGAGTCTCACGCACACAAGGCGAGGATCAGCACGCTCGATGGTCGGACAGGGAAGACTACGAGGATACTAGTGTACCCAACCTGTTGCCCAGCCGACAGTTGATTGAAGGTCTCAAAAATAAAATAAAATTCCCAAAGGAATACAATTTAAAAGTAAAATCTTCCAGGAGACTGGCTCTTAAGAGCCACGTCTTCTCCTTCTGCTAGGCAGAAAAAAACTGAGGTCTGCTAGCTGCAGGTGGGAGGGTAATGTCCGGAGGGACCGCCCCCCTGGGCGGGGCTGTTCAGCTCTGGTTTGTTCTAGAATGTTCTAACATTTAACATTCTGCCTAGGTCTTCTCCTGCAAGCAGGGACATATACCCACACGTTCAGTGATTAAGAGCTGCCGTGTCGGTCCATGGATGATAAGAGAAATATTTTTTAATTTCTTCAAAATTTTCGGCCTTTGGCCCCTTATAGCGCAAAAAAAAAAAAAAAAAGTGTGTGTGTGTGTGGTGATCAAATACCACCAAAAAACAGCTCTATTTTAGTGAGAAAAAAAAAAAAAAAAAAAAAGGAGATAAAATTGCATTTGTGTACAGTGCTGCATTACCGCACAATTGCCAGTTAAAGTAGCACAGTACTGAATAGCAAAAAATGCCCCGTCATGAAGGGGGGTACACACTTCCAGAGGTCAAGTGGTTAATGTAGAGGTGCAGAAGTTGCAGGTCAGAACCAAAATAAGAATATAAATAACTATTAGGAGCCTCAATTGCCAGCATACATTCTTCTGAAAATAACCACTTCTGGAGTCCAAAAAAAATATACACACATCATAAACCCAAGTCACTCAACAATGGCTATGGACCCCTGATGTCACAGATAAAGGATAAAGTTAACAAACACAGACCTTGTTTCTTGTCTCTCTTTTATCCAGTCTTGCAAAATCATCTGTGACTCAGCATCTCTGTATACCTAAAAATAAAATAAAAAATTAAATACATACATACATCTCAAAAGCAAGTACACCGCTCACATTTTTGTAGATATTGTATCTTTTCATGTGACAACACTGAATAAATGACACTTTGCTACAATGTAAAGTAGTGAGTGTACAGCTTGTATAACAGTGTAAATTTGCTGTCCCCTCAAAATAAAGCAACAGTCATTAATGTCTAAACCGCTGGCAACAAAAGTGAGTACACCTCTAAGTGAAAATGTCCAAATTGGGCCCAAAGTGTCAATATTTTGTGTGGCCACCATTATTTTCCAGCACTGCCTTAACCCTCTTGGGAATGGAGTTCTCCAGAGCTTCACAGGTTGCCACTGGAGTCCTCTTCCACTCCTTAAGGAGAACATCACGGAGCTGGTGGATGTTGGAGACCATGCGCTCCTCCACCTTCCATTTGAGGATGCCCCACAGATGTTTAATAGGGTTTAGGTCTGGAGACATGCTTGGCCAGTCCATCACCTTTACCTTCAGATTCTTTAGCAAGGCAGTGGTTGACTGTGTTCAGAGGTGCGTTTGGGGTCGTTATGTTGGAATACTGTCCTTCAGCCCAGTCTCCCAAGGGAGGGTATCATGCTCTGCTTTAAAAGGTCAGAGTACATGTTGGCATTCATGGTTCCCTCAATGAACTGTAAACCAAATAAGTTTACCTTGGTCTAATCCAGGGCTTGACAAATTTGCTTTGAATCTAGGAGCCAGCTAAAAAAGTTAAGAGCCAGGTTTTGTTTTTTTTTAACGACCAATGCGTGCAGAAGCGAACGCATACGTGAGTAGCGCCCGCATATGAAAGCAGTGTTTAAACCACACGTGAGGTATCGCCGTGATCAGTAGAGCGAGAGCAATAACTCAAAACATGCAACCTGTAAAAGTTTTTAAATGTCGCCATTCCACGAGCGGACGCAATTTTGAAGCGTGACATGTTGGGTATCAAATTTACTTGGCGTAACATTAACTTTCACAATATTAAAAAAAAAAATTCGGCTAACTTTACTGTTGTTCTATTTTTAATTTAAAAAAGTGGTTTTTTTTCCTCAAAAAAGTGCGCTTGTAAGACCGCTGCGCAAATACGGTGTGACAGAAAGTATTGCAACGACCGCCATTTTATTCTCTAGGGTGTTAGGATAAATATATATATATATATATATATATATATATATATATATATATATATATATATATATATATATATATATATATATATATATATATATAATGTTTGGGGGTTAACTTCTAAGTAAAAGGGAAGGAGATGGGCGGGCAGTGAAACAGGCAAGCATTGGTTTTTTGTCTTGTCATACCAACAGCCACCACAAGATGGCGGCAGATTACAGAATGAAGCCTAGGCCTGCAGAAGGCCGCAAAGCCGCGGCCTAAATTACCGTCTGGCGCGGCCCGACGAGATCACGCGATAGCGCGCGCGGGGGGGGGGGGGGGCGGGTGTGTGGTTAAGTGGCACGGAGATACAGGTAACCTCAGCTGTGCTGCCCCAGGCGCCAGGTCGCCAATTCTAGTCGCATTTGCGACCTGGCGCCCGGGGATTGTCGAGCCCTGGTCTAATCAGACCACAGGGCATGGTTCCAGTAATCCATGTCCTTAGTTTGCTTGTCTTCAGCAAACCGTTTGTGGGCGTTCTTGTGCTTCATCTTTAGAAGAGGCTTCCTTCTGGGAGGACAGCCATGCAGACCAATTTGATGCAGAGTGCGGCATATGGTCTGAGCACTGACAGGCTGACCCCTTAAACCTCTGCAGCAATGCTGGCAGTACTCATACGTTTATTTCCCAAAGACAAACCCTGGATACGACACTGAGCACGTGCATTCACCTTCTTTGGTCGACCATGGCGAGGCCTGTTCTGAGTGGAACCTGTCCTGTTAAACCACTGCATGGTCTTGGTGACCGTGCTACAGCTCAGTTTCAGTGTCTTGGCAATCTTATGGCCTAGGCCATCTTTATGTAGAGCAATTTTTTTTTCCCGATTATCAGTTATTTGCCATGAGGTGCCATGTTGAACTCCCAGTGACCAGTATGAGAGAGTGAGAGCGATAACACCAAATTTAAAAACCTGCTCCCCATTCACCCCATTTATGTAAGGGGTACGAATACTTTTTCAAGGCACTGTAGAGATTTTGGGGCACCATCATCCACAGACCTAAGTGGACACAAGAAAGAGAGAATGCGGAGTACAATATATAGAAGAGTGTATAATGTGGAGCCATGTTTGTTGAATTGAAGACTGTACAGCAATTTGAATAGGGAGCAGCTGTGCCACATGGTTTAATAGTACACAGTCCATATTCCCATCACACACATTCCTGGAATGAGCTATTACGGCACCATGTGCTGTACCAACCGCCAGCTGGACACTGGAACATACACGATACTGTAGGTATTCACCAGCACACCAAGGATCTTCAATTACCTCCAAATGTTTTTTATTAAAAGAAAAATCACATCCAGTGTAGTGCAATGTTTCGGAGCCACACAGAACCCAATCACATGCCCGATGAAGGAGTTCTGCGTGGCTCCGAAACGTTGCACTACACTGTTTTTGTCATTTGATCTTTCTTTAGCCACTTAACGACCGCTCACTGTGTATATATATATATATTTATTTCTTTCTCGTACATCACGGGACACAGAGCGACATAGTCATTACTAATGGGTTATATAGATACCGTCAGGTGCTGGCACTGGCAACTTCCAAAACCGGAAGTACCCTCCCCTATATAAGCCCCTCCCATCCGGGAGCACCTCAGTTTTTTGCCAGTGTCTAAGGTGTTGGCCAAGAAGAAACATGTGTTTTTCACTGAGCTTGCGTACAGGTTCTTTTGGGCCTCAGTAAGCTATTCCGGATCCGACCAAAAAAGCTTCATAGCTAAACGGTCGGTACCCGGGCCTTGCAGAGAAGAGCAAGGTTTTGCCTGTAATGCTTCTCTTAGGAGAGCTGGACCCTGGGATCCAGAGCTCTGGTCATACCCACGACCAAGATGTTTTCTGTGCAGGGTGCTATACAGGTCCAGGGGAGTGGAATCCTTGGGAACCCGGTCCCTGAAGGTTTGATTACAATGCCTGCCGTGATAGGTGAAGTTTGGGCTTTTGTGGACCAAACAAAGTCCTGCGGCGGGGAACAGGTAAGTGGGGGCCCCCAGGAACTTGGTTCTATTGGGGGACCCCCAAGCCTAATTTGTCTTTCTGTCTGTTACCTAATGGTATTCCCGCAAAATTCTGTGCATGCCTGTAACTACTAAAAAAAAAAAAATGTAATAATTTTTAATGGTGGTCAAGAAAAAAAAAAAAAAAAAAAAAAATTTTTTTATATATATATATTTAATATATTAGACTGCGGTACCTGTGTTTGTCCACTAGAGGCCGCTGTGGAATGTTTTTCTTGTCATGTGGACTAGCTTCTTCTCAGCAGAGCAAAGTCCAGGCAGATGGTGAGTTCTCTTATAGGGAACTGCTTCCTCTGCCATGTTGCAGTGCTCGTCCATCCCCCGGCCTGCGGCAAAGAGGGGCCCTGGCTCCTGTCCCTTGTTACCATATTTGAAATTAGCGCCGAAGGCGCACGTGCCCGCGCGCGCGTGCACGCGCCTCTATATATAGAGGTGAGCCGGGAAAGGGGGCGGAGCCTGGGGGATGACGCTCTGTGCGCGCCGCAGCGCTTCTGCGCATGTGCGGGCGTCCCAGCAGTTTTAAAAAAACCACAATATGTAGTGAGCTGGCTATGAAGTACAGAGACAGAGCTGGCAACATTTAAAGGCATACAGCAAGCGGTTGATACAGGCATCCCCTAGAAAGGCACATTAGTAGACACCAACTGTGATATAGCAGCAATTGTGCTAGACTATTCTCAGTAAAAGTGGTGTATTACGGCTGGAATACCTCAGCTTTAGGCTTAGGAATATGCCGTCCAGAAGCTCCGGAACTGAATCTTCCAGGAAGCGAAGGGGGTCTCATCGGGCTCGGAGGATCTTGGGCATACTCCTGCTGCACCAGTCTCCCCTGAAGTTCAGAGGTAAGTGACCGTAGAGACCCCGCAGGGGTACTTGGTACTGTGGCTGTCCTCAGTCACCTGCTCCTGTGTATGTAACAGAGGAGGTTTTTTCCTCAGCTCTGGGAGGATTGAGAGAGATTGTCAAAATTTATCGCTGCCTCCCTGTCAGGAAAAGCACGCCCGATCTCCGTCTCCTCCTTCAGAGTGCCTGTTAGCAGAGCAACAGTCCCATACAGGGATCGACCTGCCTGAAGGGGATCAGGATAAGGTTGATTCTGTTATAGAGGAATCAACAGTGGGGGAACCTTTTCTCAGCATCTCAAGCTGAAAGATTATGGGTTCAGTCTCTGACTAACATGGTCCGATCAGCATTTAAAAATGCACCTTGCGGAACCATCAACCACTACTGTATCCTCGTTGGGGTCGCTAGAAGCCCCCAGACTGTTTGTTCTTTTCCACTTCACCCTTTACTGAAAGGGCTCATTTACCAGGATTGGGAACGTCCTGAGAAAATATTTATTCCCCCAAGAGATTTCCGGTGGTCTATCCCATGGAGGATAAGTTCATCAAAAAAAAAAAAATGGAAGGTCCCTACAATGGACGCAGCCATCTCTTGTATGTATAAATCACTGACATGTCCAGTGGATAATGTCCAAATGTTCAAGAACCCAATAGATAAAAGATTGGAGTCCTTATGAAAATCTGCTTGGTGATACAACCAGCAGTAGCAGCTATTGGGGTCTGCTAAGCAGTGAAGGATCAGTTGAAACAGGTCTTGAGGGACTTGACAGATCAGCAGGCTTTGCCCTAGCTGATCTACCTAGAGCCTTAGGCTTTGCGGTTGATGCCATAGAGGATTCAGTCCATCAGGCCTCCCGCCTTACGCTGTCTATAGTACATATGCGTAGGCTCCTATGGCTCAAAAACTGGTCTGCTGAAGCTCCCTGTAAAGAATGGCTGGTTAGTGTCCCATTTCATGGTGAACGCTTATTCAGGGAAAACCTGGACAAATATATCCAGAAAATTTCCAGCGGTAAAAATACGCTCTTGCCGGTTAAAAGCAGAGTTAGAGGTCCCTCTTTAAGAGGCCTGCTTCTCCAGTCCCTGGGGCATCGGCTGTGTAACAGTTCCGACGGCCTCCTCGGTCAGATCCCGGGGGTAAAAAACAGGGACAGTAGCAGGGTAATGAGAAACCCTGGGTTAGGGGAGGTACAAAACCTCCCCCAAAGTTAAATTCATGAAGCCCTCACTCAGTCGGGGGGGAGGACTCCAGTTGTTCGCAAGAGACCTGGCGGGACACGATCAAGACAGATAGGTGCTCTCCGCAGTAGGTTTGGGATACAGTTTGGAGTTAAAAGACTCTCCTCCTTCCCATTTTTGAGGTCAAACGTGCCAAGGGATCCCCGGAAGAGAGAGTCCCTCCTGTTGGCACTAGAACAACTATTGCTCCAAGGAGTAATTATGGAGGTTCCCCTGGAAGAATGAGGGTTCGGGTTTTACTCAAACCTCTTTACAGTCCCGAAGCAAACGCGGACGGGAGGCCCATATTAATTCTAAAAGGGCTATACAAATTCCTGTATATCAGGACTTTC
Source organism: Rana muscosa (assembly GCA_029206835.1). Taxonomy (NCBI): domain Eukaryota; kingdom Metazoa; phylum Chordata; class Amphibia; order Anura; family Ranidae; genus Rana; species Rana muscosa. The sequence continues at coordinate 827,226,990 of CM055118.1, read as the reverse complement.
CGATGGAGTCGATCCGATCGGTGGCCACTGCCCTACAAGGGGAGGATTGGTTAGCCACGATCGACATCAAAGATGCTTATTTGCACATTCCCATCTTTCCAGTCCACCAAAAATTTCTACGCTTTGCAGTAGGACGACGCCATTTTCAGTTCAGAGCCTTACCCTTCGGTTTGGCCACAGCACCACGAGTGTTTACAAAAATTCTGGCCCTTTATTGGCCAATCTAAGAACACAAGGTGTAATGATAATGGCATATCTGGATGACTTGTTGCTGATAGACCACTCAGTGAAAAAACTAGACGTGGTCGTTCACAAGACGATCAAGTATCTGGAATCTCACGGTTGGATTATCAACCGAGACAAGTCAGCCCTAAAAACCAGTCAAAAGTCTGGAATACTTGGGGCTAAGGTTGGATTCAGGCCAGAGAAAAATATTCTTGCCTCGAGGAAAGATGTTGTCTTTGAAAGATTTGATCCACTTAGTGGGTACAAAAAAGACAGCCGTCCATACGCCTGTATATGAGGCTGCTGGGAAAAATGGTGGCATCATTCGAAGCAGTACCCTACGGTCAATTCCATTCAAGGAATTTGCAAGGGGCCATACTGTCAGCCTGGAACAAAAAAGTTCAGGCCCTAGACTTACAATGTCCTTGTCCCCTTCCGTTCGCAAGAGCCTCCGTTGGTGGTTGGTTCCCCAGAATCTGGAAAAAAGGAAATCCTTCAGTCCGATTTCTTGGAAGGTGGTCACTACAGATGCCAGCCTTATAGGCTGGGGAGCAGTACTGGAGCAAGAGTCTCTCCAGGGCAGATGGTCGGATGCAGAAAAGGCCCTGCCCATCAATCTCTTAGAGATACGAGCAGCCCGGTATGCCCTAGTAGCATGGACATCCAAACTCCAAGGGTCCCCTGTCAGAATGCAATCAGACAATGCCACAGCAGTGGCATATATCAATCATCAGGGGGGCACCAGGAGTCGTGCAGCCCAGAGGGAAGTAAATTACATCCTGAAATGGGCAGAAAAATATGTCCCAACCATATCTGCGGTATTCATTCCAGCAGTGGAGAATTGGAAGGCGGACTTTCTAAGTCGCCAGCAATTAGGCCCAGAGGAAGGGTCCCTTCACCCCGAGGTTTTCTGGACAATATGTCAGCGGTGGGGAACATCGGATGTAGATCTTCTAGCATCCAGATTCAACGCAAAGGGGGACAGGTTTGTCTCTCGGACAAGGGATCCCCTAGCTTGCGGCTCGGATGCCCTAGTGTTCCCTTGGGATCAGTTCAACCTGATATATGCATTCACACCGCCACAATGGTTACCTCGATTACTCCGCAGAATCAGGGTAGAAAAGAAACCGGTGATTCCGGTGGCTCCAGCGTGGCCCCGAAGAGCGTGGTACGCGGAGATTGTAAAATTTCAGTGGGGAGTCCTTGGACTCTCCCACGTCGTCCGGCTTTCGCAAGGACCGATATACCACCCTTCCTTACCAGCCCTAGGTTTGACGGCCTGGCTATTGAAGCCCACATTCTAAAAAAGAGAGGGCTCTCTAATGCTGTGGTATCTACCATGATCAATGCCAGGAAGCCGGTATCCAGGCAGATCTACTATAGAATCTGGAGGGCGTACATCGCGTGGTGTGAGGCCAAGAAATGGCATCCACATAAGTACGTAATAGGTAGGATTCTGGACTTCCTACAGTGGGCTGTAGATAGGAAGCTTGCCTTGAGTACTATCAAGGGTCAGTTTTCGGCCTTGTCAATATTTTTTCAAAGGCCCTTGGCTTCGCATTCACTAGTCAAAGCCTTTATACAAGGAGTGATGCGTATTAGTCCTCCGGTTAATATTCCCATATGTCCATGGGATCTAAACTTGGTTCTGTCGGTTCTACAGAAACAACCATTTGAACCATTACAGCATATTTCCTTGGTGCTTCTCACCAGGAAATTGATTTTTCTAGTAGCCATTTGTTCGGCTAAAAGAGTATCGGAATTAGCAGCTATGTCCTGTAAGGAGCCATATCTGGTTATCCATAAGGACAGAGTAGTGTTACGTCCTCATCCAGCCTTTCTTCCTAGGGTGGTATCGAGGTTTCATTTGAACCAAGATGTGGTTCTTCCTGCTTTTTTCCCCAAACCTACTTCGGTAGAGGAAAAGCTATTGCATTCTTTGGATGTAGTAAGAGCAGTTAAAGCTTATCTAAAAGCCACTGCTCAGATTCGCAGAACGGATACTTTGTTTATTCTGCCGGAAGGCCCCAGAAAGGGTCAGGCAGCGTCAAAATCTACTTTAGCCAAGTGGATTCGACAGGTCATTATGCAAGCTTATGGCTTGAGAAGGAGACCGCCTCCGTTCAAAGTTAGAGCGCACTCCACGAGAGCAGTTGGAACTTCATGGGCAGTGCATCACCAGGCCCTCCCTGGCTCAAATCTGTAAGGCCGTAACGTGGTCTTCAGTTCACACGTTTACTAGGTTCTACCAGGTGGACGTTAGAAGTCAGGAGGATGTCGCCTTTGGGCGCAGTGTGTTGCAGGCCGCAAAAGATCCTCATGTCTGATAGCGCTCAGCTTATATATGGTGTATCCCCCCCCTCATTGGGCATTGCTTTAGGACATCCCATTAGTAATGACTATGTCGCTCTGTGTCCCGTGATGTACGAGAAAGAAAATAGGATTTTTATAACAGCTTACCTGTAAAATCCTTTTCTTAGGAGTACATCACGGGACACAGAGCTCCCGCCCCTCTTTGGGGACACTTATTGCTTTGCTACAAAACTGAGGTGCTCCCGGATGGGAGGGGCTTATATAGGGGAGGGTACTTCCGGTTTTGGAAGTTGCCAGTGCCAGCACCTGACGGTATCTATATAACCCATTAGTAATGACTATGTCGCTCTGTGTCCCGTGATGTACTCCTAAGAAAAGGATTTTACAGGTAAGCTGTTATAAAAATCCTAATATATATATATATATATATATACCGTATTTTTCGCACCATAAGACGCACCTAGGTATTAGAGGAGGAAAACAAGAAAAAAAAAATATTCTGAACCAAATGGTGTACTAAAATATTTTCCAGTGCCCATGAAATGCAGCCTGACCATTGCCATAGTAAACGCAGAGTGACCATTGTCATAGTAAACGTAGAGTGACCATGCCATCAGTGGTGGGACACCCTGGGAAGAGGACAGAGAGGGACGCCGTGGGAAGAGGACAGAGAGGGACGCCGTGGGAAGAGGACAGAGAGGGACGCCGTGGGAAGAGGACAGAGAGGGACGCCGTGGGAAGAGGACAGAGAGGGACGCCGTGGGAAGAGGACAGAGAGGGACGCCGTGGGAAGAGGACAGAGAGGGACGCCGTGGGAAGAGGACAGAGAGGGACGCCGTGGGAAGAGGACAGAGAGGGACGCCGTGGGAAGAGGACAGAGAGGGACGTTGTGGGAAGAGGACAGAGAGGGACGTTGTGGGAAGAGGACAGAGAGGGACGTTGTGGGAAGAGGACAGAGAGGGACGTTGTGGCAGTCAATAAGGCCTAGAGGATATCAGGTTAGGCACTTCCTAATGGCTCAGACCCTGGGAATAGTAATGGATAATGGCCAACAGGCCCTCTTACCAGACCCAGCGAAATCGCAACAGTGATCCCTCTGGCTGGACGTTCGCTCACTGGGTTGCCCGGGGTGACTCTAGTCAGTAGTGTAGCATGTCTGTATCCTGGCAGCGGCTCGGACTTTCTCCCTCTCTGGTGATGCAGGTACAATGTGGCTCCCTCTCTGGCGGTGCGGGGTACAGCGTGGCTCTCCGGCGGTGCGGGGTACAGCGTGGCTCTCCGGCGGTGCGGGGTACAGCGTGGCTCTCCGGCGGTGCGGGGTACAGCGTGGCTCTCCGGCGGTGCGGGGTACAGCGTGGCTCTCCGGCGGTGCGGGGTACAGCGTGGCTCTCCGGCGGTGCGGGGTACAGCGTGGCCCCCAGCAGAGTATACTCTTTTGCTTCTCTTCTAACACCCCTTCCCCCCCCCTCCAGCAGAGTGTTTGCATGCTGGAGGAACTGGTGCCAGAACTCTGCAGGGACTTTATTTCCCATGATGCCCCCAGTGTCTTCTGATTGGCCCTCTGCTGTGGCCAATCATGGGGAGGGAAACAGTGGGCAGTAAGCTGGGTGACGGCCAGCAAATCCAATTAGAGCCGCTCTCTCTTTCTCTTCGGCTTACAGAAAGGGAAGGGGGGGCGGCGGGGGATGTACAGACAGCCCGCAGCTCTCCTCTCCCTGTCACAGCGCCGCTGCTCTATTTGCCAGAGAACTTGGCAGCGGCGCTGTGACAGGGAGAGGAGAGCTGCGGGCTGTCTGTACATCCCCCGCCGCCCCCCCTTCCCTTTCTGTAACCCGAAGGGAGAAAAGAAAGAGAGAGCGGCTCTAATTGAATTCGCCGCAATGCAAGCAATGTGTAAGGGGCGGTGCCACCGGCGGCGGGGGGGGCGGAGGTCAGGGGATTCCAGCGGCTACGGGAGCAATGAGAGTGGATGACAGGCGGTGCCAGCGGCGGTGGGGGGGGGGGGGGCGGGCCAGTGGCGGTGGTCAGGGGATTCCAGCGGCTACAGGAGCAATGAGAGCAGATGGCAGGGGCGGTGCCAGCGACGGCGGGGCCTGTCATGTATTCGGACTATAAGACGCAGGGACATTTTCCCCCATATTTCTGGGGGAAAAAAAGTGCGTCTTATAGTCCGAAAAATACGGTATATATATATATATATATATATATATATATATATATATATATATATATACACACATACATATATATACATATATACACACACACACACACACACACACACACACACACGTCAGCAGAATGGCACCGACAGGCACAATCACGTACAGTGTACGTGACTGCCTTTGTATAGTTGGGGGGTCCAAGACCCCCCTTCTATACAGTGAGCGGTCGTTATCCGTTGGGGAGCGATCCAGGATGAGGGGACGGCCGTTCGATTCCAGCCACCCCCTCGCGATCGCTCCCAGCGAATGAGAAAGCTTCCTCTGCTGTGTAATGTTTACACAGGCAGAGGAAATGATGTCATCTCTCATGCGGCGCTCACATATACCGAGCGCCGTACAAGAGAAGACACACAGGTTAGTGCACAAACAGTACACCGACACCAGGACACATAGGAACATAAATCGCCCCCCCCAGATCACCCCCCAGTCACAGTGTCACTGATTGCAGTGACCATTTATTTACTGATCACTGCAATCAGTGACATTTGTGACTGTAAAAGTGTCACTACAGTTAGTTTTAGGTCCAGTGTAGCCCCCTAACAAAGGTTTAACCCCCTTGATCGCCCCCAGGTAACCCTTTCACCCCCTATCACCACTGTCGCTAAGCGATCGTTTTTCTGATCGCTGTCCTATTGTCGGTGACGCCGATAGGTAGCCAGTTATTTTTTTTAGGTTCGCCGCAGGTTTTTATAGCGTCAGGTACCCCCATATATTATCTAATAAATGTTTTAACCCCCTAATTGCCCCTAGTTAACCCTGCGTCACACCCCAGGCAGCGTCAGGTTAGTGCCAGTAACGCTAACACCCACGCGTGAAGCATACACCTCCCTTAGTGGTATAGTATCTGAACAGATCAATATCTGTTCAGATCTATACTAGCGTCCCCAGCAATTTAGGGTTCCCAAAAACGCAGTGTTAGCGGGATCAGCCCAGATACCTGCTAGCACCTGCGTTTTGCTCCTCCGTCCAGCCCAGGCCACCCAAGTGCAGTATCGATCGATCACTGTCACTTACAAAACACAACACACATAACTGCAGCGTTCGCAGAGACAGGCCTGATCCCTGCGACTCCAGTGCTGTAGGAGGTGATTTCACCACCACAGTTAAAAAAAAAAAAAAAAAAAAAAAGCATATATGCCGAAGCATTGGGGCAGCAGGGGCGGAGGAGCGATTTTGCTCCTAACGCCGCATACATACGGTCGAAATTCCGACGGAGGCTTGCCCGTGGAAAAGTCCGACCATGTGTGTGCGGCATAATTTTTGCAGGAGGATGCCCCAATGCTTCGGCATATATAAATGGTGCATGTATGCCCATCATTAGAAGTGGGTGGATGAAGGGCGGTATTCTAATGGTGGGCATACCCACCGAGCAATCTCTTTTTTTTGTTCAGCCAACAGGCTGCATGAAAAAAAAGATTACAATACATGTCCAACAAGGACCAGCAACGTACTGGTATGTTGCTGGACTTTGAATGGTTATACCAGATTGATGCCTGCGGGTTTAGGTATCATCTTGGTATCATTTTCAGCCAGCGGCCGGCTTTCATGTAAAAGCAATCCTAGCGGCTAATTAGCCTCTGGACTGCTTTTACAAGCAGTGGGAGGGAATGTCCCCCCCCGGATATAAAAAGCGCCATTGGGAAAGCATTTTATCACACCGATCTTGGTGTGGTCAGATGCTTTGAGGGCAGAGGAAAGATCTAGTGTCTAATAGACCCCAGTTTTTTCAAAAAAAGAGTACCTGTCACTACCTATTGCTATCATAGGGTATATTTACATTCCCTGAGATAACAAAAAAAAAAAAATATGGAAGGAACAGTTTAAAAATAAAATAGCAAAATTAATAATAATAATAAAAAAAAAAAAAAAAAAAGCACCCTTGTCCTGCCCTGCTCTTGCGCAATGGCGAACGCAAGCGTCGGTCTGGCGTCATATGTAAACAGCAATTGCACCATGCATGTGAGGTATCACCGCGAAGGTCAGATCGAGGGCAGTCATTTTAGCAGTAGACCTCCCCTGTAAATCTAACGTGGTAACCTGTAAAGGCTTTTAAAAATGTATGTAGTTTGTCACCAATGTGCGTTTGTGCGAAATTTTAAAGCATGTCGTGTTTGGTATCTATGTACTCGGCCTAAGATCATCTTTTTTATTTCATCAAAAATTTGGGCAATATGGTGTGTTTTAGTGCATTAAAATTTAAAAAAGTTTATTTTTTCCCAAAAAAATGCGTTTGAAAAATCGCTGCGCAAATACTGTGTGGAAAAAAAAAATGCAACACCCACCATTTTAATCTGTAGGGCCTTTGCTTTAAAAAAATATGTTTGGGGGTCCAACATAATTTTCTTGCAAAAAAAAAATATATGTTTTCATGTAAACAAAAAGTGTCAGAAAGGGCTTTGTTTTCAAGTGGTTAGAAGAGTGGATGTAAGCTTCCTAATGTTGTGTATACAATGCCAGAACAGTTCAAAACCCCCCCAAATGACCCCATTTTGGAAAGTAGACACCCCAAGCTATATACTGAGAGGCATGTCGAGTCCATGGAATATTTTATATGTTGACACAAGTTGCGGAAAATAGACAATTTTTTTTTTTTTGCACAAAGTTGTTACTAAATGATATATTGCTCAAACATGCCATGGGCATATGTGGAATTACACCCCAAAATACATTCTGTTGCTTCTCCTGAGTACGGGGATACCACGTGTGAGACTTTTTGGGAGCCTAGCCGCGTACGGGACCCCAAAAACCAAGCACCGCCTTCAGGCTAAGGGTGTAAATTTTTGATTTCACTTCTCACTGCCTATCACAGTTTCGGAGGCCATGGAATGCCCAGATGGCACAAAATCCCCTCAAATGACCCCATTTTGGAAAGTAGACACCCCAAGCTATTTGCTGAGAGGTATGGCGAGTATGTTGCAGATCTCGCTTTTTGTCACAAAGTTTTGAAAATTGAAAAAAAATAAAAATTATTTTCTCTTTCTTCATTTTCAAAAACAAATGAGAGCTGTAAAATACTCAACATGCCTCTCAGCAAATAGCTTGGGGTGTCTACTTTCCAAAATGGGGTCATTTGGGGGGGTTTTGTGCTATTTTGGCATTTTATGGCCTTCGAAACTGTGATAGGTAGTGAGGAGTGAAATCAAAAATTTACGCCCTTAGAAATCCTGAAGGCGGTGCTTGGTTTTCGGGGGCCCGTACGCGGCTAGGCTCTCAAAAAGTCCCACACCTGTGGTATCCCCGTACTCAGGAGAAGCAGCAAAATTTATTTTGGGGTGCAATTCCACATATAACCATGGCATGTGTGAGCAATATATCATTTAGTGACAACTTTTTGTAATTTTTTTTTTTTTGTCATTATTCAATCACTTGAGACAAAAAAAAAAAAATATTCAATGGGCTCAACATGCCTCTCAGCAATTTCCTTGGGATGTCTACTTTCCAAAATGGGGTAATTTGGGGGGGTTTTGTACTGCCCTGCCATTTTAGCACCTCAAGAAATGAGATAGGCAGTCATAAATAAAAGCTGTGTAAATTCCAGAAAATGTACCCTAGTTTGTAGACGCTATAACTTTTGCACAAACCAATAAATATACGCTTATTGACATTTTTTTTACTAAAGACATGTGGCTGAATACATTTTGGCCTAAATGTATGACTAAAATTGAGTTTATTCGATTTTTCCTATAACAAAAAGTAGAAAATATCATTTTTTTTCAAAATTTTCAGTCTTTTTCCGTTTATATCGCAAAAAATAAAAAATCGCAGAGGCAATCAAATACCATTAAAAGAAAGCTCTATTTGTGGGAAGAAAAGGACGCAAATTTCGTTTGGGTACAACATTGCATGTCCGCACAATTTACAGTTAAAGCAGCGCAGTGCAAAATTCTGAAAACACCTCTGGTCCTTTAGCTACAAAATGGTCCGGGGCTTAAGTGGTTAATAAAAAACGTTTGGACATAATTGAAGAGCCTTGGTGTGCTGGCGAATATCTACAGCAATAGGGTTTAATAAGGCACACTGCAAGAAAAGCAATCTATTATTGAATGCAACAGCCACTCCTCAACACACATACTCTGATAACATGGAACATTTACATTGAAAGACAAATCAGCAGAAGCTTGTCTAATTCTAAACAAAAGCATATACATTTTTCAAAAAAATGCCCATATGTATGACCAGCACTACAGGTGATCTTGTCTGGGATGCATTTTTTTTTTGTAACTGTTAAAACACGTCTCAAAATCATAAAATTATACCAGTTTCTATTTCTCAATTTTAAGAAGGCACAATTGATAAATTAAATTGGAATTAGCCAGGTGGCCTTTCAAATATGTAATTAACGTCCGTCTCCATTTGTTCTGTGCTGTCATTCACAACATATTTCTATGCAAGGTCTATTGTGTACCCTGTATCAATGTTACAGCCAATGTTATAGCCTTCCAAGCTAGAAGATCTTTAGCTACATAAAGGAAGACAAAAATAGACTTGCTAAGCCTTCTCAAATAATCCTACAAACATGCAGCTAACCAAAGCTGGCACAGTCAAGCGTAATAATATACAATGTCCAAGTATGTGTCTATCAACACTCTCCACAATGGGAACAAAACAGTTGGCTACAACTCAAAAAAAAAAAAAAAAACACAGCCGGTCAAGGCTGTACATATGACGTGGCTGTGATGCTTTACTTTACGAATGCAGCAAAAATTAAACCCACTGTCCCATTCAGTGGTGGTACTGCCCACCGAATGTGACATGGGGTTTTATGTATCAAGCAAATGGGGCTGCGCTGCAACCACCCTGCAACGGTGTTCAATGCACGTGGTTGTGGCGCAGTGGTTTGGTCACTTCAGAGTTAACACAGGTGGCGAGCAGGTGACAGATCTGTCAAAAACCCTCTAAAAAGTGAACCACCTTGGATAGCTTTCCAGAGGGACAGCAAGGGCTGTCAAACATCTGAACAATCCCTTAGAAAGTATTGAAGCCTTTGGACAAGCATGACAAAGGCTTCTTAGCCGAAACGCGTCAGTGTATAGATTGTACCCATGTAACCAATAAAGTACTTTTATTCAAGAGCATCCGAGTTGCAAGCCCTTTTTTGATTTAAGCATGACAATCAGGCAACTAGTACATGCTACACAGGAGGCCAGCAATGGCTGCCTATATATTTCTTTGGTACAGGTTTCCATAAATGCTCTACAGCTATCATAATCCAACTACAGGTACTTAACCAGATCTGCATTCTGGGGCTACAGTTTACAATTCAGAAATATTACAATAATGCAGGAATATGGAAGGTCCAATCTTTAGAAAAAAAAAAAATACTTCATACCAAAATAGCTGTGAATGTGAATCAACTTCCCTCTTCATAGAGAGAGAAGAATGTGGCCATTCAGGCCTCAGGACATTTAGCCAAGAAAACATTAGCAAAGTGATTTGCTGAAAATTCTAGAATTGCAAGTGTAACGGGTCCCCAAGTATAAAAAGGGGGTTAACGCCGTTTAGTATATTCCCACTCCGAACACTCTTCCCATTAGGGATAATCCTTTCAGACATACGAGACAACGCTCTGTGTGCTTTCCAGCTGGTCTGACAATCTTTATTGAAAAACTCCCAATTTTATACACACAGAAAGGAGGTTCTTACATTCCTCATTTTCCTCTGACCATACACCTTTGATCAGACCGAATTTACATGAGCTAATTAACTACAGCTGATGACTCAGACACATTACCTTTAGGCTAGCCTTACTGTCTCTTAACTACAGTACCCATCATCAAAAGACTTCACACAATGGTTATATAACGATCTCCCAATACCCAACTGACAGCTCTTAGACACAGGTGAGTTCAATAGCTAATCCCTTTACATCTTAAATGGCTATGCATATCCTTTATGTTCAGCAGACTGTCTGTCTGCTATTTACAATCCACACAAGTACTTATCACAACGAAAGATCTTCAGAAGCCATTCTAGATTCATTCTAGATTCATTTACATCACAACAGGCAGGTAACACATCTCTCAATTAACTTGTTGAGTTCAGAATCAAACAACCAGTACATATTGTGAACTAATATTACTATCCCAATTTAGGTAGTCCAAGATATATTCTTAATGTCCGTTATTTTCTTGCTCACCCTGTGCCCAAAGTGACCCCTGTCACACACCTCCCCTTTCGGCAGGAGACCAACACAGGAGGAGACCCCAGATGGGTTGATTCCAAAGTTAGTCCATAGTTCCATTCCTCTAATGCCTGCACAACCCATAAGTATGGCCATTTTGCTTACCGGGTCAGTAGCTGATGGTGACATTGTAAGGTTGCAGGGCGAATAATGGAATTCAGTTCTGGAACAGTCACTTGCATTGCTCTCTCAATGGCTCCCAAAACTTGTTGCTGCTGCTCTTGGGAGAGGTAAGGCAAAACCTGGGTGCAAATCCCATTTAACCTTTTGACAATTTCAGCCTGTTTGTGCATTTCAATGTTCAAGCCATGGGACATCTCATAATACATGACGTAGTGTCGTTGCATCTCCGATTTCTCCCTGGCCAACTTGTCACATTCCAATTTTAGACTGATATTTTGCCTGATCTAAGGTACATGTTGGGGAAGATAGTTTTACCCAGTTCTCAGCAGCAAGCGGGTCGGTTCCAGCAGCATGGGTCTGGGCACAGGTAGTCACTGGGTTGGCTTCAGCGGGGCCCATCGGGGCGTAAGCAGAAACGAGGGGGGCCAAATTATTCCCCAGTAGTACATCCGCTGGCAAATCCTTCATCACCCCCACATTCACGTGTCCCGAACCAACCCCCCAATCCAGGTGAACACAGGCAACGGGTAGCCGGAAGACAGTGCCTCCCACTACTCTTACGGCTACAGTGTCTCCAGTATGTTGGCTCTCTGGGATGAGGTTCTTCTGTAGTAGGGTCATGGTGGCACCAGTATCACATAGGCCATTGGCTACCCTTCCATTGACCCAGACAGTCTGCCCGTGTTGCTGCCTGTTGTCCCAGTTAGCTGCTTGTATTGGATGAGCCTCGTGCAGAACGCTCCAATGTTCTTCCTCCTCAACGCAGTGGGCCGCAGGCATGGATTGTGTGGCGGTTCCCCCTTGCTGGCTGTCTCCATGACTGGGACTGCCTGGCTGGATTCAACGGACAGTCTGGCTTTTTGTGCCCTAGCTGTTTACACCCGAAACACCTGATGGGTTGCGAGTAGTCCTGGGAGTTGAACCTGGGCTGCTGAGGATAAGTGGCCACTGGAGGTGGTGCTGTAGGGCAGTACGACTGTGGTTGGTAGGTGATAGCCGGAGGGGGTGCCGCTGATCGATAATCCACCCGAGCTGTTGTCTTGACCACAGGGTTATCCAGTTTGCGGGCATCTGTGTATTCGTCCGCCAAGCGAGCTGCTTCAGGCAAGGTGAAAGGTTTTCGGTCCCAGACCCACTCTCTGACTTCCAGGGACAGTTTGTCAAAGAAGTGCTCCAGCAGGAACACCTGCAGCACCTCTTTCCCGGATGCTGCTTGGCATCCAGCGACCCAGTGGGATGCAGTGCGGTGTAGGCGGCAGGCCCACTCAGTATACAAGTCTCCAGTCTGCTTGCTCGCCTCTCGGAACCGCCTCCGGTATGCCTCCGGTGTGACGGCATACCTGGCCAAAAGTGCTTCTTTTACCAGTCCATAGTTCATAATATCCTCATCTGGGATGGCCCTGAACGCTTCACTGGCCCGGCCGGATAGTTTCCCAGACAAAATGGTAACCCATTCCTCTGTGGGCACCCGGTGTAGGGCACATTGTCGTTCAAAATCGGCAAGGTACCCATCAATCTCCCCTTCAGTTTCAATGAAATTTTTAAAAGCAGCAAAATGTATCTGTCTCCTTTCAGTTGGTGCTGCTCTGACTTCTGCTGCTGCAGCACCTCTTTTCTGTAGCCAATTTGCATCCACAGCCGCTATAACTCGGTCTATGATCTCTGCTGTAGTGTTAGGACCATAATGTGCCAGTCTTATGTTAACAGCCCGATCAAAACTTGCCTCTTCGGGTGTCCTGTCTGTTACGCTGGGCCTTTCTGTTATGTTGGGTCTTTCAGCTCCATCCATTTCGACTCGTTCTGCGATTAATGTCCCTCTTTTTACGGTTGTTAGCCGGTCTGCCCCGGTTCTCCAGTAAGTCCTTGAGGGAAAAGAGCTTTAGCCATCCCTACTGTGCTTCCATTGTCCTGTGTCCTCTTGTGGCTGTCCTTCCGGCTGTGGGAATCAATCCCACCGCTGCCACCAATGTAACGGGTCCCCAAGTATGAAAGGGGGTTAACGCCGTTTAGGATATTCCCACTTCGAACACACATCAGCTACCGACACTCCACAGTCATGCGAGCTCTTCCCATAGGGATAATCCTTTCAGACATACGAGACAACGCTCCGTGTGCTTTCCAGCTGGTCTGACAATCTTTATTGAAAAACTCCCAATTTTATACACACAGAGAGGAGGTTCTTACATTCCTCATTTTCCTCTGACCATACACCTTTGATCAGACCGAATTTACATGAGCTAATTAACTACAGCTGATGACTCAGACACATGACCTTTAGGCTAGCCTTACTGTCTCTTAACTACAGTACCCATCATCAAAAGACTTCACACAATGGTTATATAACGAGCTCCCAATACCCATCTGATAGCTCTTAGCAGACACAGGTGAGTTCAATAGCTAATCCCTTTACATCTTAAATGGCTATGCATATCCTTTATGTTCAGCAGACTGTCTGTCTGCTATTTACAATCCACACAAGTACAGAGTTAATTATCACAATGAAAGATCCTCAGAAGCCATTCTAGATTCATTTACATCACAACAGGCAGGTAACACATCTCTCAATTAACTTGTTGAGTTCAAAATCAAACAACCAGTACATATTGTGAACTAATATTACTATCCCAATTTAGGTAGTCCAAGATATATTCTTAATGTCCGTTATTTTCTTGCTCACCCTGTGCCTAAAGTGACCCGTCACAGCAAGGCATTATCTTCCAGGACTTGCAGTCCTGGAAGAAACCCCCCCCCCCCCCCAAGCAGGCTAGTCATTTCACACTGAAACCTCTGATACCATCTTATCTACTCTCTTTCAGGTGAATTTGTGTAATGCGGTTGTAGCGGGGTGTTCCCCTTTAATGCAGACAGACAAGAAGTTCCAGGTGAGAGGTGAGTCGGGAGGAAGTAGAGAAAAGACATTGCTGAAGTGAGAGCAGAGAGAGAGACTACATTACCCAGAAACCCATTCGGAAATGTTTCCATCACAGAGACTCATGGGAGGGGTTATAAAAGGAGCAGGCGAGGCTGGGCTCGGCCTCTTTGGGACACGAGACTTCAGAGACTGATCCTCCTGTGCGGATGTGTCGGAGTGCAGGGCCTGAAGCCTGAGGCCTTGCGCAGCACCAAAGAGCCTTCCACCCCTCTGCGAGCCTGGGTGGCATCTGACTTCGCTTAGCTACAGCATTTGTTGGATCGGGGGCCGGATCGCCAGGGACACTGTGTGTGTGTGACACAGTCAGTGGAAGTTCCCAGACTGGGACCGCAGTCTGGGCGGGTGAGAGGGCATACGCCCAAACCATATACTGTTATTGCTAATAGGCCTATAGACTGCCGTGGGCCACAAGTTGTTCCTGATACTCTCATTGAAGAACCCTAACAGAGCTGAACTCAGAGTCCGCATAGCAAAGTGTTTACCCCATCTTTACCTTTCCCATTGGATTACAAATCACACCCTGTTAATGTGCACCACCGTTAAAGACCTGCCGGTGAAGAAAAGAACATCATCCCTTATAGACTAAGTTGTAGATATCAGAACCAGGCCTGGTCAGCTTTCTAATTTGTTGGGTTACTGCGCCACAGGGCGCTTAGCTAACGGTCGCCCACGTGGCGCACTTGTTGCTGTTAACTCCATGTTCATATTGTGTTAGTGTTGCAGGGCTCTGCATAATATATATATATATTGTGAACTGTGATAAATGTTAACCCCTTTCTTCTCAAAAGAATAAGTAAATAATATACCCAGTTTATACTATTATTGTCTTGAAGTCTAATTACTCATACAGTATAAGATATACATATTGCTGTCAGAACTAGCTGTGCCAGTAGGGGGTCGAGTATATTGCCGGGGATTGGCGGAGCTGTCTTCAGGGCCCAAACTAAATCTGCGGCCTTCTTAGTTGGAGGTATCGCTACACGGTAAAAAAACGTTAAATTCCAAAATTCTAAAGCTGGCCATACCCAAGTCAATCCATTAATCGACTTGGGTACAACCAGCCCGTCTGATTTCTTGCATCCAATTACTGCTGGAGGCTACAGACACAAGCAGTAATCATTGTGTTGTGCGGGCTGGGAAGGCTCCCCGCTGGCAGAACACAATAGAGCTGCGGAAGGGATTCTCCCATTAACACAGACTATGCTGATGGGGAAATCAAGCAAATTTCTTTCCTACCACCCGTAGAAGTGAGATGTGGACAATATGTGAAAAGGAGGTGAACTCTGCACACTGTGCACAGCACACCCCTAAACCCTGCACTCTATTTAGCACACTCATCCCTGCACACAGTGCACCCCTGAACACCCATTAAAATCTTCCCACTGTTAGTGCAATTTTCCCACACCCACTGATCAGTGTGGTTTGGCAGGGGGGTGGATGAGTTCCTGAACCTATTCTGAGAAAAAAAAAAAAAGCCCTGCATAAATTGATATTGTCTTACTGATACAACCAGTCCTTTGAGGACAGCCATAATGCTGATGCGGCCCCCAATGAGTTTGACATCCCTGATATATGGCCTGCCTTAATACATTTGCTGCCAAGCATCAATGAGCGTTACCTTTTCATGACAGACGTTTTTGAAAATAGGATTTTAGATTATTATACCCATGATTTTTTATAAAAGCACTTTTAATTCAACACTACTCATTCAACATACCTGCATACGTTCAAGTAACCCAGTTAAACCCTGAAGCCAGGCCATTGTCTGAATATACTCTGTTGTATTCATAATTGTAAGCTCTGATTTCAGTTCTGGAATAATAGCGCCTGTCCTCCACCCATGCTTCAATGTCAAATCCTGTTGCGCAAGACAAGAGAATAAGAATACTGTTCAGATTTGAGATAACCTGATAACTTTATTGTATATTGTGTATTGTAACCTGTTGTCTCAGACAGAATTTGAAATAGGGAAGTGTTTTGTATCCATAACTTTAAGTACAGCAATACACAAAAATTAAAAGACAGTCTAAAAAAAAAAAAAAAAAAAGAAGGTTGTGAGAAAAGAAGTGACGCAATCACATGAGGAAGAACTGACAGTTCTGGGAACATGTTCTATACAAAAACAGTACAGTGAGGGGAAAAAAAAAAAAAAAAAGTACGGTATTTGATCCCCTGCAGATTTTGTACAT
Organism: Rana muscosa; assembly: GCA_029206835.1. Classification (NCBI taxonomy): domain Eukaryota; kingdom Metazoa; phylum Chordata; class Amphibia; order Anura; family Ranidae; genus Rana; species Rana muscosa. The sequence goes on along the minus strand of CM055118.1, from coordinate 827,210,802 downwards.
TTGCCCACTGACAAAGAAATGATCAGTCTATAAATTTATTTTAACCATGAGACAAAAAGACAAAAAAACAAAATCCAGAAAACTGCATTTAAAAAAAGTTATAAATTGATTTGCATTTTAATGAGTGAAATAAGTATTTGATTCCCTATCAGCAAGTGTTCTGGCTCCCAGGTGTCATCTATACTACAGGTAAAGAGCTGAGACTAGGAGCACTCTTAAAAGGGAGTGCTCCTAATCTCAGCTTGTTAGCTGTGTAGAAGACACCTGTCCACAGAAACATTCAGATTCCAATCTTTCCACCATGGTCAAGACCAAAGAGCTGTCCAAGGATGTCAGGGACAAGACTGTAGCCCTCTGCTCAAGAAAGCACATGTACAGACCAGTCTGAAGTTTGCTAATGAACATCTGAAAGATTCAGAGGAGAACTGGGTGAAAATGTTGTGGTCAGATGAGACCAAAAAATAGTTCTTTGGCATCAACTCAACTCGTTTGGAGGAGGAGAAATGCTGCCTATGACCCCAAGAACACCATCCTCACCGTCAAATATGGAGGTGGAAACATTATGCTTTGGGGGTGTTTTTCTGCTAAAGGGAACAAAACAACTTCACTGCATCAAAAGGGACGATGGACGAGGCCATGTGCCGTCAAATCTTGAGCGAGAACCTCCTTCCCTTTTTCAGGGCATTGAAAATGGGTCGTGGATGGGTATTCCAGCATGACAATGACCCAAAACACACAGCCAAGGCAACAAAAAAAATGGCTTGAGAAGAAGCACATTAAGGTCCTGGAGTGGACTAGCCAGTCTTCAGACCTTAATCCCATAGAAAATATATGTAGAGGGAGCTGAAGGTTCAAGTTACCAAACCTCAAATCCTTAATGACTTGGAGAGGATCTGCAAAGAGGAGTGGGACAAAATCCCTCCCAAGATGTGTGCAAACCTGTTAGCCAACTACAAGAAACGTCTGACCTCTGATTGATTGTCAAGTACGAAGACATGTTTTTTAAAGGGGTCACATAATTATTTTGCTTGTTAAAATGCAAATCGATCAGTTTATAACTTTTTTGACTCTCACTGTTAAAATAAATCTTATAGACTGATAATTTCTTTGTCAGTGGGCAAACACAATCAGCAGGGGATCAAATTCTTTTTCCCTCACTGTGCAGAGAAATTTTATTTTAAAGGAGAATTAAACCCTCCAAATCAACTCGCCCCGCCCCCCCCCCACACAAAAAAAGCTCAGGTTAGAAAAATGTTCAATAAAATGTATTAACTATTAAAGTCCATGTTCCAGCAAAATTGAAACACCCTCTGCCTCACCCGCCCACATCCTCTTACCGATTCTTCCTCCTCCCCCCCCATATGAAATACCTTGTGTGGCAGGGATATACCCACTTAAGTCAGCGATTCGGGTCCCTCACAGACCCTGTGAGGGACCGCTAATCATTCGCCAGCTGGTCCCCTTATGCTATCATCATCATTAGCCGTATGCTCAAAGGACCCCACCCACTGGGCAGCCAACAGAAAGTGTCCAGATCATGCAGGCAGTGATGTGGATACTCTACGAAGGACCCTGCCTCCTGTACATAGGAAATAAAAGAATGGGGGCTGGTACATCTAAAGACGACGGATTTAGGCAAGTAAAATTACATTTAGGTAGGGTTTTCTGATTGGACACGATGATGATTGTGACATATCTGATGAAATAACCCTTGAGAGGTTTATGCATTTGACTTCTCAATATAGCAGTATTTTATGGTTTCAGGTGTTACAATATTTATCCAGGTGTAGGTAAACCCACTATGCATCAGCTATAAAAAAAAAAAAAAAAAAATGTAAATAGATTAGAAAAGCGCCTTACCGCCAAGTCACTGTATATATGATCACCAAAGTATAACACTTTTGATCCTCTCCAGCCAGTAAGCTTGAGAAATTCAAATAAATTTCCCTAAAAAAACAGAAGGCATTAATGCAAGTTAGCAATCATAGTATATATTTGATGATATTTAAAGCAAATAATAAAAGGTCATGTAACATTTAAATGGTAATGTGCATCTAGCAAAATTTGTTTATGAGGGAAACATTTACAGTACCTCACAAAAGTGAGTACACCCCTCACATTTTTGTACATATTTTATTACAGTGAAACCTTGGATTACAAGCATAATTCTTTCCAGAAGAACGCTTGTAATCCAAAGCACTTGTATATCAAAGCGATTTTCCCCATAGAAGTCAATGGAAACTCATATAATTAGTTCCACAGTGACTTCTATGGTATGCAGTACTGCATGTGGCCAAAGGTGGGGGGGACCCTGGAGACACTCGGAAACCGCTCGGATGCTCTCGGAAACACTCAGAAAGGCTCAGCAATGGAGTGTTTCCGAGTACATCTGAGCGGCTCCGAATGTCACGCCCCCGCACCTCTAGCCAAATACGGTAACTGCAGAGGCTTGAATCCTGCTTGTTTTGCAAGACAACGCTCACAAACCGAGTCGGGATTTAAAAATAAATAATGGCTCATATTGCGAAACGCTTGTTAACCACGTTACTCGCAATCCGAGGCATTACTGTATATCTTTTCATGTGACAACACTGAAGAAATTACACTTTGCTACAATGTAAAGTAGTGAGTGTACAGCTTGTATAACAGAGTAAATTTGCTGTCCCCTCAAAATAACACACAGCCATTAATGTCTAAACCGCTGGCAACAAAAGGGAGTACACCCCTAAGTGAAAATGTCCAAATTGGCCCCAATTAGCCATTTTCCCTCCCCGATGTCATGTGACTCGTTCGTTATTTTGTGTGGCCATCATTATTTTCCAGCCCCGCCTTAATCCTCTTGGGCATGGAGTTTACCAGAGCTTCACAGGTTGCCACTGGAGTCCTCCAAGACAACATCACGGAGCTGGCGGATGTTAGAGACCTTGCGCTCCTCCACCTTCCATTTGAGGATGCCCCACAGATGCTCAATAGGGTTTAGTTCTGGAGACATGCTTGGCCAGTCCATCACCCTCAGCTTCTTTAGCAAGGCAGTGGTCGTCTTGGAGGTGTGTTTGGGGGTCGTTGTGTTGGAATACTGCCCTGCGGCCCAGTCTCCAAAGGGAGGGGATCATGCTCTGCTTCAGAATGTCACAGTACATGTTGGCATTCATGGTTCCCTCAACGAACTGTAGCTCCTTAGTGCCGGCAGCACTCATGCAGCCCTAGGCCATGACACTCCCACCACCATGCTTGACTGTAGGCAGGGCACACTTGTCTTTGTACTCCTCACTTGGTTGTCGCCACACACACTTCACACCATCTGAACCAAATAAGTTGATCTTGCTCTCATCAGACCACAGGACATGGTTCCAGTAATCCATGTTCTTAGTCTGCTTGTCTTCAGCAAACTGCTTTCTTGAGAATCATCTTTAGAAGATGCTTCCTTCTAGGACGACAGCCATGCAGACCAATTTGATGCAGTGTGCCGCATACGAGGGTCTGAGCACTGACAGGCTGTCCCCCACCCCGTCAACCTCTGCAGCAATCATATGTCTATTTCCCAAAGACAACCTCTGGATATGACGCTGAGCACGTGCACTCAACATCTTTGGTCGACCATGGGGAGGCCTGTTCTGAGTGGAACCTGTGCTGTTAAACTGCTGTATGGTCTTGGCCACAGTGCAGCAGCTCAGTTAAAGGGTCTTCTTGGCAATCTTCTTATAGCCTAGGCCATCTTTGAGGATCTGAAAAAGGAATAGTTGTTCTACATAGCGAGTTCTTTGCCATGAGGTGCCATGTTGAACTTCCAGTGACTAGTATGAGTGATACCAAATTTAACACACCTGCTCCCCATTCACACCTGAGACCTTGTAACACTGAGTCACATGAAACAGGAGAGGGAAAATGGTTAATTGGGCCCAATTTGGACATTTTCACTTAGGGGCGTACAGTACTCACTTTTGTTGCCAGCGGTTTAGACATTAATGGCCGTGTGTGGAGTTATTTTGAGGGGACAGCAAATTTACACTGTTATACAAGCTGTACACTCACTACTTTACATTGTAGCAAAGTGTCATTTCTTCAGTGTTGTCACATGAAAAGAGATAAAATATTTTCAAAAATGTACTCCCTTTTGTGAGATACTGTAAATCATTGTTCGAATTTCTACCTGTGCTCCAGCTACAGAAGTGCACTTTTTTTCCTGGTGACCACTGACACTGAAAATAGAACTGAAGGGCATTCCAACATTTTGAGTAGTTACAAGTAGAGGAATAGAGAAGTCTTCCAGTGGGGACACTAGTTCCTATGACAGTTGCCCAAGAAGAAAGATTGCCCCTAATCTCCTCTTCTGTCCACATGACAGCAAGTAAACAGAAATCTCCCTAAATACCACACAGGTGGCAAAAAATCCTAACAGGGATTTTAACCCTTCCCTACTGTACCCTAAAAAACTTTTTTTTAAAAAAAAAATTTTTTACACATTCATTAATTTAAAAAGATTAACTGATATAGAATATACATTTTATTGTTTTTAAATTGTACAAGTACATAAAATGATCCATATAGGAAACTTGGCTCCAAGTTACTGATTTAAAGTCATTGCAGATCACAAGCGGTCATGCTTTATGCATGGAAAAAAAAGGAGGAGGTTTAATCTCTGCATACTGAAATGCTTCTTTACAATAAGAGCTGTAAAAATGTGGAACAGACTTCAAGACCAATTCTATCCAACTCTAAAGCCCAGGTACGCACTGGGCTGCAGGAGTGAAGCCGTGCGAGTCCCGCTGGTCAGTCCCGATTTCAGCCGCGATTACAAAGACATCTGTGCAGGTTTCTGAACAGATGTCAATGTAAATCGTAGGCCAAAATCGCAAAAAGTAGTACAGAAACTACTTTTTGAAACCAGTGCAGCGCCGCACCGATTAGGACGGTGCCATTGCCGGCAATTTGCGGCAAATACCACCGTTTTGACATGCGATTTGACATGCCAAATCGCATGTCAAATCGCACCAGTGTGAACCAGGGCAAAGACTGTTTAAGAAAAAAAATAATTTTTTTCTTAATGCACAAAATATAACTAGTTATACATTTAATGTATAATAAATAATAGCAGAGAATTGCTGATCCAGGAAGTAATGGATGTGATTACCATAGGGCAGGGGTAGGCAACTTCGGCCCTCCAGCTGTGGCGAAACTACAAATCCTATCATGCCTCTGCCTCTAGGAGTCATGCCTGTGATTGTCAGGGTCTTGCAATGTCTCATGGGACTTGTAGTTTCAAAACAGCTGGAGGGCCGAGGTTGCCTACCCCTGTTATAGGGGATAAAAAGGTATGGATTTTTTTTCTGTGTTGCAGCAAATAGGAGCATGCTTTATTAGTGGTCTCTGCCTTTTGCTGCATCAACTGTGGATATAGGGTTTTATGGATGCAGCTTTAAAAAGGTTTCACTCTTTTTCTATTGGTTGAATTCAATGGACCTAGGTTATCTTTTAAACCCAATTTAATATATCTGTAAACAGTCATGAGAAAAAGGTAATGCAGTTTATATATTTTTTTAAAGATCCCCCAAGTTGATAATATATATTAGTTTAATTCCAAAAAAACAGCTTTACTAGAATAGCATATTAAAATATACTTCAATTAAATAGAAGGAAAAAAAACAAGCAATTCCCCCCTTCTAAAAGAAGTCTACTGTATATCATAAATGGCAACATTCAGGCCTTTTGCATACGATACTCTTGTTTGAGCATTTACTTTCTCAGACTTTATGGTATGTATTTGCGCGCATTTGCGTTCGTGCAATTTTCGCGAAAACGTATTCTCGTGTTTTTGTTCTCACAATATGTAAATCTGCATTTGCACACATTTTGTGCGCAATCGCGCACATTTGTGTGTAATTGCGCTTATTTTACTGAGCAAAAATGCATATTTTTTAATTTTTTACTGAAGTATGCACGGCTCTTGTTTAGGCACCTGGCTGTGTGCATAGGCACATTACAAATAATAGGCTGTATTTTAGCTCAGTAATAAAAAAAAAAAGCTGTACTGTACTGAGCTTTTTCAAGCTGCAGTGTGCAAGAGGCCTTACATGTACACATTTCTGCTGATAAAGAATACATTTTGTATGAAGAACATGTTCTTGGCTTTATATAGGAGGCCTAAAAGATGAACATGAAAGGACGATGCAGCTCCAGCACACATGCCTGAAAAGGAGCAGCACTGAACCTGAAAGAAGAGATAGAAGATGGTGACAGATGCAGGGAGGGAAAGTTCTGAACTGTCAGCACTGGAGGAGGGCCAACACTCAGAGGTGAGAGTGTGCTATAATGTGCAAGTAACCAGTGGCAGCTGGTGCTCAAAATTTTTGGGGGGGCGCAAACAAACGAAAAAAAAAAAAAAAAATCATCAATTGCCGCCACTGTGTCCATCAATTGCCACCACTGTGCCCATCAAACGCAGCCACTGTGCCATAAAATTGTCGCCACTGTGCCATGCCATCAAACGGAGCCACTGTTCCATGCCAAACGCAGCCACTGCGCCATGCCAAACGCAGCCACTGCGCCAAGCCAAACGCAGCCACTGCGCCACGCCAAACGCAGCCACTGCGCCACGCCAAACGCAGCCACTGCGCCACGCCAAACGCAGCCACGCCATTGTCGCCACTGCGCCACGCCAAACGCAGCCACGCCATTGTCGCCACTTCGCCACGCCATTGTCGCCACTTCGCCACGCCATTGTCGCCACGCCATTGTCGCCACTGCGCCATGCCATTGTCGCCACTGCGCCATGCCATTGTCGCCACTGCGCCATGCCATTGTCGCCACTGCGCCATGCCATTGTCGCCACTGCGCCATGCCAAACGCAGCCACTGTGCCATCAATTGTCGCCACTGTGCCATGCCAAACGCAGCCACTGCGCCATGCCAAACGCAACCACTGCGCCATGCCATTGTCGCCACGCCAAAGTCACCACTGTGCCATGCCATTGTCACCACTGTGCCCATCAATTGCCGCCAGATTTCCCCCCCGCCTGGGGCTTACCTTTCTCTGTCAGCCATCCTCGGATCCTCCTCCACGATCCCTCGATGTAGTCCCGCCCTCGATGTCGCTTCAGCCAATCAGGTCACCGGTAACCAGATCCGGTGACCCTGATTGTCTGAGATGCGCGTCAGTGTTAACCAAGGAATGCACCCCCCGTGCGTCCCCTGGTTAACCATTTGGAAACCGATTACAGCCCTCAGGCTGTAAATCGGAAAGCCTATCAGAGCCGCTGGCTCTGATAGACACTTCCACAGCCAACCAGCTGCCGTTATTCAGATGGCTGGCCATCTGAATAGTGAGCGGCAGCAATACATAGCTTCATGCAATGCATGAAGCTATGTATCGTTTTTCAGTGGCGGTGCAGGAGCGAGAGGGGGCGGCGCTCCTGCGCCCTCTATGGACGCACTGCCACTGGTATAGATAGTTCTCTATAAAGAGCATTTTGTTAATAGCTGTATAGGGGGGGAAAGTAAAAAACAAACCTGCTTATAGATTTTGCCTTTTTCAAGCTGGTGAATTTTATCCCATAGTAGCACCCCTCGGTCGGTAACTTTACGGAATGGTCTGGAAGAGGGAAAGAAAATAAATAAAAACATGAAATTTATTGTATTAGAACGTTCTGCTCTTCTATCAATGACAGGGAGGAGATAATGACGCCTTATAGCAAAAGCTAAAAAGATGAATTTCTACTTTCTGAAGACATCGATGACAGAAGTCATCCTAACTAAAGGCAAAACTTTTTTTTTTTTTTTTTCGTTTTGGATAGAGTGGAGGGGGATTGAAATGCTTGTGAGGTTTTTATTGCTGTCTGTGCCCCCCTTAGGGAGATTCATCCTCTCTATTTGTCCAGTTTATCATTATCATTGAAAGTAAAAGAAATACCCAAATTTTGGGTTGTCTCCAGAAAAGTAAATGGGGAGAAATCTTTCAATGGGGACACTAGTTCTGGTGATCTGGCGGTCGCCAAGTATTTCCATCAATTTGCAGGGATTTCCTTCCACTTCCTGTTTGGCTATGGGACAGGAAGTGAAATCGCTGCAATGGGCCAAAAAAATAAAAATATTCTAACAGGGGTTATAACCCTTCCATGCTCTATCCAAAATGAAAATAAAAGTTTTGCCTATAGTTCTGCTTTAAGAACTTACTATATGATGCTTATGCAGTATTACTATAGTTGAGTGGAACGAGTAGAGAAATGGGACCAGGCTTGGTAGATCAAATCTGTCTACCTAATGACTAGAGTGGTTTCAAACTCAGTCATCATTTCCACCATTTCTACAAAACAAGCATTACAGAATATGCACATTATTCCAAATAGTGTTATTTTTCTATAGCTCTCTGAACAAAGGCTTGCCTTTGTCACTTTCTGGCACAGAGCAATGGAAGCTAAATCAAAATGGAAAAAAATAAAAAAAAACGAAAAAAAATAAACACTGGTGTCAAAATGTATTAACCTGATCTATCTGCTCACCTTAGCACTTATCCTTTACTACACGAAGCCTAAAAACTTAACTTGGCTCCGAAAAGTTAATCCATAACACGTTGGGCCTGTTCCCACCACATGCTGTTCAGTGCATTTTTTTTTCTGCATCAAAAACGCATGGAAAGTAGGTTATATGGTTTTGAATGGCATAGTTCACACCAGTGCTTGCAGTTCCAGAAAAAAAAAAAAAAAAAAAGAAGAGAAGAAGAAGTAGAACATGCTGCATTTTTCCTGCACTTGAACGCTGTAAAATGCATCAAAGACGCACATGTCCCTATGCAAGGTTAGAAAAAGAGGAAGAAAAAATAAAAAAAGCGCGCACTGGACTGCATCAAAAACGCACCAAAAACGTGCATGCAGAAAAGCATCTGGAACGCATCTGGACTGCAAGTCTATGGTGTGAACTGACCCTTAACCTAAATCTGAACTCTTAACCTAAACACCAATTCTAAACCCAAACCCTTAACCCGATTCCAAACCTGAATTTTTAGAACTACACTGCATCAGAGCACCACAAAGCAGAAAAACACAATTTAATTCACTTTTAATATTCAAAGAAAAAAACTCATCTATGTCTCCATGCTTTATTATGCTGTGAAATCCCTTTGAAAAACACTCCCTAGCTAAAATAAATAAAAACAAGCAAATATGATATACTTTCCAAGCTATTTACTAATGCTAGAAGTATGAGGATTTTAAAATAAGGCCTCATGCCCACGGACGTTTTTACAGCCGCGTTTTTTACAGCTTAAAAACGCCTGTCCATGTTGTCGTGTACATTTTTTTTACTTTTTTTTTTTTTTTTAAAGTCGGAGCTCAAAAACGCAATCACGGCGTTTTTGCGTGGTTTTTTTATGCCCAACGCCGACACCGAGGAACGCACTGGTCCTGGTTTTTTTTTACAGCTTAAAAACGCCTATGCTATTTGCAGCTCAAAAACGTCTAGGTGGGCATGAAGCTATAGACTAACATGGACAGGCGTTTTTTAAATGTATAAAACGCTCAAAAACGCGGCTGTAAAAACGTCCGTGGGCATGAGGCCTAAATGTTGATTGAGAGAGCGAAGTTCTGCTTTAAATCTGACCCAATCCCAATTTCAAACCAAACCAATAAAATGAAGTCCAAAAATGTAAACACGGAAACTTTAGCTAACCCATAAACACTTTCACTTAACACCTCCAATCTCTTTATGTCAAAAGCTCTCTCCTGTACACCTGTCTACACAAACTGAAAATAACTAACTGACTTGAATAACTAAAATGGTAAGCATGCTGTAACTAGAATTAAACAGCCATCAGAAAATAGACTTGAGACTGGGAGATTTCTCTATATTATTGAATACTTGGAGCAGTTATACCTGTCACAATTCTGTGTCCATGATAGAAAAGCCCAAGACTGTCTGCTCATGGAAAGATATTACATATTAAGAAACTTCCAACCACTTATGGGAGTGCTTACTGCTTATAAAACAGGACATAAAAATACTAGATTTGTCCAAATTGTACGTTTTGCCTGCAGTTTTCAGGCCACTTACAACAACCATACTCACTTTTAGTAGGACAGCTGCACAAGACAAATATTTAACATGACAAAATATTATGATCTGGAATTACTGCGAATGACACGGTAATATTTACCTCCTCTTGTCATTGAAAAAATTTGGTTTGTCAGCTTGAACTATAACGACATCAAAAAGATCTCGCCAGTCTTTTCCAACAATGAAGTTCATTCCTTTGTCGCTGTAAAAAAAAAAAAAAAAACACACACACATCACGGTAATTATTTGGCTCATAAGTCTTACAAAACGTATAAAAGTAAACAGATTTGTCAGAACCGTATTAAAAAAAAAAAAAACAAACAAACAAACACACACACACACACACACACACACCATAAAATGAAGGACAGTGCATCACGTAACATTTTTATACTGAGGTTGGAAATTTAAATTCCATCTTTTTAAAAACTTGTGGACTTTAAAGGCCCCTTTTACACTTGTGTGACCTGAAAGTTGTGCGATTTTGACACGACTTGATGCAATACCTGTGTAATCTTGATGTCTACGGACCTCAAGTCGCATCAAAGTGGGACCAAAGTAGTGCAGGGACTACTTTGAAGTCACACAGATATGAATGGTACTCATTAGAAATCATGGGGTACGACTTGTCATGCGACTTTGCAGTCCTACGTCACACAAGTGTGAAAGGGGCCTTCGTCTAAAAAAAAAAAAAAAAAATTATTGGAAATAGGAAGCTTAAACATTAAGATTCTAGAGTTACATTAGCAAAGGTTTTTAAAATCTGGACTATATACACTATACCCAACCTAATGGACTGTAGAGAACAGCTTATAAGTGATTGTTATTTTAATTAAAATTTAAAATGTACAAACATGTCATACTAAACTCCACTGTGCAGCTCGTTTGGCACAGAGTGGCCCCGATACTCCACTTCTGGGGTCCCCCAGCGGCTCCTCCTGGGGTGTTACCTTGTGGGCACGCTCCTGAGCCCAGCATTCGGCGTCCATAGACACAAATGCCAGACTCGGCCCCGCCCCCTGGCGTCCGCGTCATTTGACTTGATTGACAGCAGTGGGAGTCAATGGCTGCTATCAATCTATCTAATCAAGAGCAAGGACCCCATGCAGAGAGGGACAGCGCGTCTCCACCGCGGGAAATACAGGGTTCAGGTAAGTAAAACAGAGGGGGGGGGGGGGCTGGTCACTGACAGAAGTTTTTTCACCTTAATGCATAGGATGTATTAAAGGTGGAAAAAAACATGAGGGTTTACAACCCCCTTTAACTGATAATGCAGAATTTCCTAAACAGGTAAACTGAACTATAGTATTTTGAAGATATCCAGAACAAACAGTCACACTCATTGAACGCTTGGAAAACAAAATAGAAAGTAAACTGAAGCCTCTTACTTACACAAAGCTGCTTGGGCTATTTGTTATAAGGAACATCTTTTTGCCATTGCTTGCCAGTTTTGCCAACACAGCTCGCGTTTTCTCCCCATAGCGAATGTACCTTTCTATATAAAATAAATAAAATAAAAGTCTTCTACATAATTTTAGTCAGCAGGAGCTCATTTGGAAACAACTTTTCCATTATTAACAGCCAGCATCAGACATGGACCATAGTTAAAAGGTCAAGTTCACCTTTAGACAAAAATAAAATAAATGCACGTGTTTTGCAGGTAAAAAAAAAAAAACACCATGCACATTTTTTTTATCAGGAGCCTGCAGAGCAATTACACCCAAGGCAATCGGCATGTGTGCATGAAAGTTGTAGGAAGGGTCAATGAAATATGAGAGCATTCATCAGCACCCTCAGAGTTCATTGAGAACTACAAGCCATCTGCTGCAGTGGAAGATGGGACTTTTAGGTCATTCATTCACAGGTTCCAGTGAATGAATGACACAGTTGTATGGGCGGATCCCTGCACAGCCTCTCCGTTTTTAAATTGTTACAGCGTGTTCGGGAAGAAGATCCTGCACCCGCTGTGGGTCCCACCAAATCCACCCACTAGCCATCCCACCAAGTCCTTCAGTGCCTCAGCCCCCGATAGAGATAATCACACACAGGTATGTACACACTCACACACGTACAACAGCTGCACTCAGGATATATTACAGGCAGCACGCATGAGGAGTGCATATGCCGGAAGTTGCCAGAGGTGGCAGCAAAGAGCCCGACATGAGCCAAATGACACAGAGCAGCAGCTGCCGACTCGCACACATACAGAAGCATCCACGGACCTCCTCTGCACCCGCCCACGTTTTCTCCCATCCCCGCCAGTCAGCCCAGGCCCATACAAATGCTTGGGCCTCTTACAAGTGTATGTGCTGTACTCCACCGATGACGACCCTGGTCGTATGTTTAGGGTCCTTGTCCTGCTGGAAGGTAAACCTCCACCCCAGTCGCAAGGCTTTTGCAGACTCTAACAGGTTTTCTTCTAAGATTGCGCTGTATTTGGCTCCATCCATCTTCCCATCAACTCTGACCAGCTTCCCTGTCCCTGCTGAAGAAAAGCATCCCCACAACATGATGCTGCCATCTCCATGTTTCACAGTGGGGATGGTGTATTCAGTGTGACGTGCAGTGTTAGTTTTCCGCCACACATAGCGTTTTGCTTTTAGGCCAAAAAGTTCAAATTTGGTCTTATCTGACCAGAGCACCTTCTTCTACATGTTTGCCGGGTCCCCAACATGGCTTCTCGCAAAGGGGACTTCTTATGGCTTTCTTTCAACAATGGCTTTCTTCTTGCCACTCTTCCATAAAGGCCAGATTTGTGGAGTGCACGACTAATAGTTGTCCTGTGGACAGATTCTCCCACCTGAGCTGTGGATCTCTGCAGCTCCTCCAGAGTTATCATGGGCCTCTTGGCTGCTTCTCTGATTAATGCTCTCCTTGCCTGGCTGTCAGTTTAGGTGGACATCCATATCTTGGTAGGTTTGCAGTTGTGCAATACTCTTTTCTATTTTCAGATAATTGATATACGTCCTCCCCTTTGCACGCCCTCTGTGATCACCGAGTCAATGAGACTCAGGTGATCACAGATCCAGGCCCCTTACCACATGATCAGCTGTCAGCCAATGACAGTCGATCACGTGTTGCGTTGTAGACAGCTCGGTAATCTGCTTTTTTTTTCTCCTCATGCTGCTTTTTCTCCTCACTTTTATTCCTATTACAAGGAATGTAAACATCCTTTATAATAGGAATATGGCATGATCGGTCCTCTTTACAGTGAGATGACCCCACATCTCACCTCTAGGAAGGGAAGACTAAAATAATAAAAATAAAAACGATCTCGGCTTTCCAGCCGAGGCGTCGCCGTTTGTTTGAATGCAGAGGCCGGGCGTGACGTCATAACATCGCGCCTGGCCTCCGACGATTATAGAAATCTCTATGATAAAACACCTGGGGCCGGCGGATCCGTTCTCCGGCTCACTGATCGCAGCGGTGAGTCGGTAGAAGCACCGGAGGGTGGCGGGAGGGGGTGTCGCCTCCCGTGAGATCGTTCAAGTGGCTGACTAGCTGCTATGATTATTCTTATGGTGTAGGGAATCGCCAGCTGAAAAAGACGATATCTGAATGATGCATGTAGCTGCACATGACAGCCAGCCGTCGGCAAGTGGTTAAATTTGTCTTTTTTCATTTTTATAACAAAAAATAAAAAAAACAGGAGGTGATCAAATACCACCAAAAGAAAGCTCTATTTGTGTGGAAAAAAATAATTTGGGTACAGTGTTACATGACCACGCAATTTTCGTTCAAAGAGTGAGCTCTGAAAGCCGATAATTGGTCTGGGCAGGAAGGGGGTTTAAGTGCCCAGTAAGCAAGTGGTTAAACTTCTCCACAACTTTATTCCTGACGTGTCTGGTGTTCCTCGGCCTTCATGATGCAGATTTGTTCACCAAGGTTCTCTAACAAACCTCAGAGGGCTTCACAGGACAAGAGAGCTGTATTTATATTCAGATTAAATTACACAGGTGGACTCTACTTAATAAGTAGGCGACTTCTGAAGGCAATTTGTTCCACTAGATTTTAGTTAGGGGTATCAGAATAAAAGGGGACTGAATACAAATGTACACCACACTTTTCAGATATTTATTTGTAAAAAAAATATGGAAAACCATTTATCATTTTCCTTTCACTTCACAATTATGTGCCACTTTGTGTTGGCCGATCATATAAAATACATTTACGTTTTTGATTGTAACATGACAAAATGTGGGAAATGTCAAGGGGTGTGAATACTTTTTCAAGGCACTGTTGATGGTTTCTAAAGACAATGAAAATTCTTTAAAGCAGAACTGGCAGAAAAAAAAAAAAAGAAGTATATACTACATATATAAAAATATATATAATATCTCACAAAAGCGAGTACACCCCTCACATTTTTGTAAATGTATTTATTATATCTTTTCATGTGACAACACTGAAGAAATGACACTTTGCTACAATGTAAAGTAGTGAGTGTACAGCTTGTAGTGTAAATTTGCTGTCCCCTCAAAATAACTCAAACAGCCATTAATGTCTAAATAGCTGGTAACAAAAGTGAGTACACCTCTAAGTGAAAATGTTCAAATTGGGCCCAATTAGCCTTTTTCCCTCCCCGGTGTCATGCGACTCATTAGTGTTACAAGGTCTCAGGTGTGAATGGGGAGCAGGTGTGTTAAATTTGGGGTTATCGCTCTCACTCCCTCATAGTGGTCACTGGAAGTTAAACATGGCACCTCATGGCAAAAAACTGATGATTTGTGGGGGGGGGGGGGGGGATTGTTGCTCAATATAAAATGAGGGCCTAGGCTATAAGATTGCCAAAACCCTGAAACTGAGCTGCAGCACGGTGGTCAAGATCATACAGCGGTTTAACAGGACAGGTTCCACTCGGAACAAGCCTCGCCGTGGTCGACCAAAGAAGTTGAGTGCGCGTGCTCAATGTCATATCCAGAGGTTGTCTTTGGGAAACAGACGTATGAGTGCTGCCAGCATTGCTGAAGAGGTTGAAGGGGTGGGGGTCAGCCTGTCAGTGCCCAGACCATACGCCACACACTGCATCAAATTGGTCTGCATGGCTGTCGTCCCAGAAAAAAAATAAAATAAAAAAAATGATGCACAAGAAAGCCTGCAGTTTGCTGAAGACAAGCAGACTAAAGGACATGCATTATTGGAACTATGTTCTGTTGTTTGAGGAGACCAAGATAAACGTATTTGGTTCAGATGGTGTCAAGCGTGTGTGGCGGCAACCAGGTGAGGAGTACAAAGACAAGTGTGTCTTGCCTACAGTCAAGCATGGTTGTGGGAGTGTCATAGTCTGGGGCTGCATGAGTGCTGCCGGCACTGGGGGGAGGGGGGGGTACAGTTCATTGAGGGAACCATGAGTGCCAACATGTACTGTGACATACTGAAGCAGAGCATGATCCCCTGCCTTCGGAGAATGGGACGCAGGGCAGTATTCCAACATAACAACCCCAAACACACCTCCAAGACGACCACTGCCTTGGCCAAGCATACCACAGACCAAAACCCTATTGAGCATCTGTGGGGCATCCTCAAACCTCAAACGGAAGGTGGAGGAGCGCAAGGTCCCTAACATCCACCAGTTCTGTGATGTCGTCATGGAGGAGTGGAAGAGGACTCCAGTGGCAACCTGTGAAGGTCTGGTGAACTCCATGCCCAAGAGGATTAAGGCAGTGCTGGAAAATAATGGTGGGCACACAAAATATTGACACTTAAGGCCCAATTTGGACATTTTCACTTGAGGTGTACTCACTTTTGTTGCCAGCAGTTTAGACATTAATGGCTGTGTGTTGAGTTATTTTGAGGGGAAAGCAATTTTACACTGTTATACAAGCTGTACACTCACTACTTTACATTGTAGCAAAAGTGTAATTTCTTCAGCATTGTCACATGAAAAGATAATAAAATATTTACAAAAACGTGAAGGGTGTACTCACATATGTATCCTTTTTTTCCCCCCATATTTCAAATTGTGTCAGGCAAACTTAGACAATGTTCTTTATTGCACACTTACATTTACATGCATTCATCAGCTTACTTTAAGGCCTGGACATTTTTTATACAGCTGCTTCTAGGGGTGTCTGCCATTTTATTTCCCTGCTTCTAAACGCCCCTCCATGTTAGCCTATGTATCCATGCACACATAGGCGTTTAGTGGCAGGAAAAAAAAAAAAAAAAAAGGCAGTGCTGTTGACACTACTAAACACTAGTGCTTGAGTATTTATTCATTTCCAAGGCCAGAATAAATTACGAATTCTGGCCAATGAAATAAAACGCCCAAGAGCTTGACGCCTGCAAAAGCTTTAGACTCTTATGCCTTGTTCACACGGTCGGATTTTCCATCGGGATAAAACTTCCTGTCTTGCATACACACTGTCACACCAAATTCCAACCACCAAGAACGCAGTGACGTACAACACTACGACGAGCCGAGAAAAATGTAGTTCAATGCTTCCGAGCATGCGTCGACTTGATTCTGAGAATGCGCGTTTTTTTCTCCGTCGGAGTTCCATACAGACGAAAAATAGGATTTTTATAACAGCTTACCTGTAAAATCCTTTTCTTGGAGTACATCACGGGACACAGAGCGACATAGTCATTACTAATGGGTTATATAGATACCTTCAGGTGCTGGCACTGGCAACTTCCAAAACCGGAAGTACCCTCCCCTATATAAGCCCCTCCCATCCGGGAGCACCTCAGTTTTGTAGCAAAGCAATAAGTGTCCCTAAAGAGGGGTGGGAGCTCTGTGTCCCGTGATGTACTCCAAGAAAAGGATTTTACAGGTAAGCTGTTATAAAAATCCTATTTTCTTTCTCGTACATCACGGGACACAGAGCGACATAGTCATTACTAATGGGATGTCCTAAAGCAATGCCCAATGGGGGGGGGGGGGAATACACCATACATAAGCTGAGCGCTATCAGACATGAGGATCTTTTGTGGCCTGCAACACACTGCGCCCAAAGGCGACATCCTCCTGACTTCTAACGTCCACCTGGTAGAACCTAGTAAACGTGTGTACTGAAGACCATGTTGCGGCCTTACAGATTTGAGCCAGGGAGGCCTGGTGATGCGCTGCCCATGAAGTTCCAACTGCTCTCGTGGAGTGCGCTCTAACTTTGAACGGAGGCGGTCTCCTTCTCAAGCCATAGGCTTGCATTATGACCTGTCGAATCCACTTGGCTACAGTAGATTTTGACGCTGCCTGACCCTTTCTGGGGCCTTCCAGCAGAATAAACAAAGTATCCGTTCTGCGAATCTGAGCAGTGGCTTTTAGATAAGCTTTAACTGCTCTTACTACATCCAAAGAATGTAATAACTTTTCCTCTACCGAGCTAGGTTTGGGGAAAAAGGAAGGAAGAAACACATCTTGGTTCAAATGGAACCTCGATACCACCTTAGGAAGAAAGGCTGGATGAGGACTTAATACTACTCTGTCCTTATGGACAACCAGATATGGCTCCTTACAGGATAAGGCGGCTAATTCCGATACTCTTTTAGCCGAACAAATGGCTACTAAGAAAATCAATTTCCTGGTGAGAAGAACCAAGGAAATGTGCCGCAATGGTTCAAATGGTTGTTTCTGTAGAACAGACAGAACCAGGTTTAAGTCCCATGGACATATGGGAATACTAACCAGAGGGCTAATACGCCTCACTCCTTGTATGAAAGCTTTGACTAATGAATGCAAAGCCAAGGGCCTTTGAAAAAATATTGACAAGGCCGTCTGACCCTTGATAGTACTCAAGGCAAGCTTCCTATGTACAGCCCACTGTAGGAAGTCCAGAATCCTACTTATTACGTACTTTCGTGGATGCCATTTCTTGGCCTCACACCAGGCGATGTACGCCTTCCAGATTCTATAGTAGATCTGCCTGGATACCGGCTTCCTGGCATTGATCATGGTAGATACCACAGGATTAGAGAGACCTCTCTTTTTTAGAATGTGGGCTTCAATAGCCAGGCCGTCAAACCTAGGGCTGGTAAGGAAGGGTGGTATATCGGTCCTTGCGAAAGCAGGTCCGGACGACGTGGGAGAGTCCAAGGACTCCCCACTGACATTTTACAATCTCCGCGTACCATGCTCTTCGGGGCCACGCTGGAGCCACCAGAATCACTGGTTTCTTTTCTACCCTGATTCTGCGGAGTAATCGAGGTAACAATTGTGGCGGTGGGAATGCATATATCAGCTTGAACTGATCCCAAGGGAACACTAGGGCATCCGAGCCGCAAGCTAGGGGATCCCTTGTCCGAGAGACAAACCTGTCCACCTTTGCGTTGAATCTGGATGCTAGAAGATCTACATCCGGTGTTCCCCACCGCTGACATATTGTCCAGAAAACCTCGGGGTGAAGGGACCATTCCTCTGGGCATAATTGCTGGCAACTTAGAAAGTCCGCCTTCCAATTCTCCACTCCTGGAATGAATACCGCAGATATGGCTGGGACATATCTTTCTGCCCATTTCAGGATGTAATTTACTTCCCTCTGGGCTGCACGACTCCTGGTGCCCCCCTGATGATTGATATATGCCACTGCTGTGGCATTGTCTGATTGAATTCTGACAGGGGACCCTTGGAGTTTGGATGTCCATACTACTAGGGCATACCGGGCTGCTCGTATCTCTAAGAGATTGATGGGCAGGGCCTTTTCTGCATCCGACCATCTGCCCTGGAGAGACCATTGCTCCAGTACTGCTCCCCAGCCTATAAGGCTGGCATCTGTAGTGACCACCTTCCAAGAAATCGGACTGAAGGATTTCCCTTTTTCCAGATTCTGGGGAACCAACCACCAACGGAGGCTCTTGCGAACGGAAGGGGACAAGGACATTGTAAGTCTAGGGCCTGAACTTTTTTGTTCCAGGCTGACAGTATGGCCCCTTGCAAATTCCTTGAATGGAATTGACCGTAGGGTACTGCTTCGAATGATGCCACCATTTTTCCCAGCAGCCTCATGCACAGGCGTATGGACGGCTGTCTTTTTTGTACCCACTAAGTGGATCAAATCTTTCAAAGACAACACCTTTCCTCGAGGCAAGAATATTTTTCTCTGGCCTGAATCCAACCTTAGCCCCAAGTATTCCAGACTTTTGACTGGTTTTTAGGGCTGACTTGTCTCGGTTGATAATCCAACCGTGAGATTCCAGATACTTGATTGTCTTGTGAACGACCACGTCTAGTTTTTTCACTGAGTGGTCTATCAGCAACAAGTCGTCTAGATATGCCATTATCGTCACACCTCGTGTTCTTAGATTGGCCAATAGTGGGGCCAGAATTTTTGTGAACACTCGTGGTGCTGTGGCCAGACCGAAGGGTAAGGCTCTGAACTGAAAATGGCGCCCTTCTACTGCAAAGCGTAGAAATTTTTGGTGGACTGGAAAGATGGGAATGTGCAAATAAGCATCTTTGATGTCGATCACGGCTAACCAATCCTCCCCTTGTAGGGCAGTGGCCACCGATCGGATCGACTCCATCGGAAAGTCCTGATATACAGGAATTTGTTTAGCCCTTTTAGAATTAATATGGGCCTCCCGTCCCCGTTTGCTTCGGGACTGTAAAGAGGTTTGAGTAAAACCTGAACCCCCATTCTTCCAGGGGAACCTCCATAATTACTCCTTGGAGCAATAGTTGTTCTAGTGCCAACAGGAGGGACTCTCTCTTCCGGGGATCCCTTGGCACGTTTGACCTCAAAAATGGGAAGGAGGAGAGTCTTTTAACTCCAATCTGTATCCCAAACATACTGCGGAGAGCACCTATCTGTTTTGATCGTGTCCCGCCAGGTCTCTTGCGAACAACTGGAGTCCTCCCCCCACCCGACTGAGTGGGGGCAACCCTTCAATGAATTTAACTTTGGGGGAGGTTTTGTACCTCCCCTGACCCAGGATTTCTCATTACCCTGCGATTGTCCCTGTTTTTTACCCCCGGGAATTGACCGAGGAGGCCGTCGGAACTGTTACACAGCCGATGCCCCAGGGACTGGAGAAGCAGGCCTCTTAAAGAGGGACCTCTAACTCTGTTTTTAACCGGCAAGAGTGTATTTTTACCGCTGGAAATTTTCTGGATATATTTGTCCAGGTCTTCCCTGAATAAGCGTTCACCATGAAATGGGACGCTAACCAGCCATTCTTTACAGGGAGCTTCAGCAGACCAGTTTTTGAGCCATAGAAGCCTACGCATATGTACTACAGACAGCGTAAGGCAGGAGGCCTGATGGATTGAATCCTTTATGGCGTCAACCGCAAAGCCTAAGGCTCTAGGTAGATCAGCTAGGGCAAGGGCCTGCTGATCTGTCAAGTCCCTCAAGACCTGTTTCAACTGATCCTTCACTGCTTAGCAGACCCCACTGCTGGTTGTGTCACCAAGCTTGCTGTAGAAAGAAGCAGACTTTCATAAGGACTCCAATCTTTTATCTATTGGGTTCTTGAACATTTGGACATTATCCACTGGACATGTCAGTGATTTATACACACAAGAGTTGGCTGCGTCCACTGTAGGGACCTTCCATTTTTTGATGAACTTATCCTCCATGGGATAGACCACCGGAAATCTCTTGGGGGGAATAAATATTTTCTCAGGATGTTCCCAATCCTGGTAAATGAGCCCTTTCAGTAAAGGGTGAAGTGGAAAAGAACAGACAGTCTGGGGGCTTCTAGCGACCCCAACGAGGATACAGTAGTGGTTGATGGTTCCGCAAGGTGCATTTTTAAATGCTGATCGGACCATGTTAGTCAGAGACTGAACCCATAATCTTTCAGCTTGAGATGCTGAGAAAAGGTCCCCCCCCCCCCACTGTTGATTCCTCTATAACAGAATCAACCTCATCCTGATCCCCTTCAGGCAGGTCGATCCCTGTATGGGACTGTTGCTCTGCTAACAGGCACTCTGAAGGAGGAGACGAAGATCGGGCGTGCTTTCCCTGACAGGGAGGCAGCGATCAATGTTGACAATCTCTCTCTAATCCTCCCAGAGCTGAGGAAAAAACCTCCTTTGTTACATACACAGGAGCAGGTGAACTGAGGACAGCCACAGTACCAAGTACCCCTGCGGGGTCTCTACGGTCACTTACCTCTGAACTTCAGGGGAGACTGGTGCAGCAGAAGCATGCCCAAGATCCTCAGAGCCCGATGAGACCCCCTTCGCTTCCTGGAAGATTCAGTTCCGGAGCTTCTGGACGGCATATTCCTAAGCCTAAAGCTGAGGTATTCCAGCCGTAATACACCACTTTTACTGAGAATAGTTTAGCACAATTGCTGCTATATAACAGTTGGTGTCTACTAAAGTGCCTTTCTAGGGGATGCCTGCATCAACCGCCTCTGTGTGCCTTTATACTGTTGCTAGCTCTGTCTGTGCACTTCAATAGCCAGCTATGATTGTGCTTTAAAACACGCTGGACGCCCGCACATGCGCAGTAGCGCCGCGGCGCACACCTAGCATCATCCACCCGCTCCGCCCCTTTTTCCAGATTGCCTCTATATATAGAGGCACGTGCGCCTTCGGCGCCTTTTTTGAAAAAAATAAGGAGCTAGATGGGAGCCAGGGTCCCTGCCGCAGGGCCCGGGGATGGATGAGCGCAGCAACAGGGCAGAGGAGACAGCTTCCCAGCAGAGAACTTACCAACTGCCTGGATTTGATTTTGGAAGAAAAAAATCCACATTACAAGAAAAAGAACCATAGCGGCCTCTAGTGTCTAACACAGGTACCGCGGTCTTACACATTTTTTTTTTTTTTTTCTTGCCTACTATTAAAATTTTTACATTTTCTCAGTAGTAACAGGCATACACAGAATATTAGCGGGAATACCTTAGGTAACAGGCAGAAAGACAAAATAGGCTTGGGGGTCCCTCAATAGAACCAAGTTCCCGAGGGCCCCCACTTACCTTTTCCTCGCCGCAGGACTCTGTTTGGTCCACAGAAGCCCAAACTTCACCTATCACGGCAGGCATTGTAATTAAACCTTCAGGGACCGGGTTCCCAAGGATTCCACTCCCCTGGACCTGTATAGCACCCTGCACAGAAAACATCTTGGTCGTGGGTATGACCAGAGCTCTGGATCCCAGGGTCCAGCCCTCCTAAGAGAGGCATTACAGGCAAAACCTTGCTCTTCTCTTGCAAGGCCCGGGTACCGACCGTTTAGCTATGAAGCTTTTTTGGTCGGATCCGGAATAGCTTACTGAGGCCCAAAAGAACCTGTACGCAAGCTCAGTGAAAAACACATGTTACTTCTTGGCCAACGCCTTAGACACTGGCAAAAAACTGAGGTGCTCCCGGGTGGGAGGGGCTTATATAGGGGAGGGTACTTCCGGTTTTGGAAGTTGCCAGTGCCAGCACCTGAAGGTATCTATATAACCCATTAGTAATGACTATGTCGCTCTGTGTCCCGTGATGTACGAGAAAGAAACATGTTCTCTTTCTAACTTCGTCAGAATTTCAGACGGAAAAAGTCCGATGGGGCATACACACGGTCGGAATATCCCATGAAAAAATTCCATCTGACTTTTTTCCTCGGAAATTACGACCGTGTGTACGCGGCATTACAAGCGTCAGGCATGTTTTCTCCAAAAAGGCTGCTGGCTTCTAGCCGAGTTAAATAAAACGTCCTGTGTGCATGAGGCCTAAAAGAAAAAGTAAAATGTTGCCATCAAAGAAAAACGTCTTACCAATGTCAGCCTCCACTGCTCTGTACATTAGCCCTTTCACATGGACATCTCTAATTGCATCCTAGTGAATGAAAAATAAAATGGTGTCGTACATAAGAAACATGTCTGATCATTTTAGGAAAAAACGCAATATAGGTTTGGTAATCTTATACAACAATGTACAAAACACTAAATAAAAAACACACACACACACACACACACACACACACGGCATAATGCAATAGAGCAGAAATTAAAGCGATTGTAAAGTCTAGTTTTTTTTTTCCCTATAAAAATAGCAAACAAGTCATATTTACCTGCTCTGTTGCAGTGGATTTGCACAGAGCAGCCCGGATCCTCCTCTTCTCTGATCTCTATTCTGAGCTCCTGGCCCCTCCCTCCTGTTTAGTGCACACCCACAGCAAGCAGCTTGCTATGGGGGCACCCGACCTGAGTCGCAGCTCTCTATGTCCATTTAGACATGAAGCCCCGACCCGGGTCGTCCCCTCTTTCCCCTGATTGGCTGACTGATTGACAGCAGGGGGAGCCAATGGCACCGATGCTGTCTCTCAGCCAATCAGGAAGGAGAATCCCCGGACATCGCTGGACAGAGAGGTACCTCAGTTAAGTGTGTTGGGGGGGGCTGCTGCACACAGAAGACTTTTCATCTTAATGCATCAAGATAAAAAAAAAACTTCTGCCTTTACAACCCCTTTAAGTATGTAGCACCCTCCTAGGTAGGTGATAGAAGAGAGTACAGTTTTTGATCTTTCTGCTTACCGGGAAGATGTTCGGGTAAAACTTAGAGTGCCCTCTGCCTACCAGGAAGCAGGATCTAGCAGGATCTATTAGTTAGGTCTGCTCATTGTACTCAGGTGCAACTCATCTTGTTCGACTGTACCTCACTGGTCCAATAGGGAGTCATATTGGACAGTGGGAGGGGACCTGACAAGTGAGTGCACAGGCTTTGTTACAGTCCTACAGGCCTGGGTGGTGAACCCAGGGGCCTAGAGATAGAGAATCTGAACCCAGAGGTCCTGCAGATCTGACTGGAAGGGAGACACAGGAAGGATAGGATTCTGCCTACTGTGAGTACAGATCTGTGTCTTTTGGCAACTGGCAAGTGAAGGCCACCCCCTTCAGCTAGAAGAG
This sequence comes from Rana muscosa, assembly GCA_029206835.1. Classification (NCBI taxonomy): domain Eukaryota; kingdom Metazoa; phylum Chordata; class Amphibia; order Anura; family Ranidae; genus Rana; species Rana muscosa. The sequence goes on along the minus strand of CM055118.1, from coordinate 827,186,980 downwards.
TCAGTGGACAAATGACAGTAAAGAGGATGCTAGAAAGCATCCTGAAGATAATGTATTGCATCAAGTCTGCTGCTAGCGAGAATAAGTAGACTGAATTCCTCAAAGCAGTGTGAACGCTTCCATGAGAAATTCGGTGAGGTCAACTGAGAGTTGTCCTTATCCATTGTGAATAGTTCCAGTTGGAGTATCCCACTAATCCCTTCTCGCATCCAAATTCCAAAATAAAATACAAAAAACAGAAATACCCTGGACTGGTCATTGAGTAAAAAGAAAGCAGGAGAAAGGGCGGGACAAGTGGGAACTTTTAGCACCCAGCTTCTGGTAACCAGAGAGAGCCTAAAGCCCTGTACACACGATCGTATTTCCTATGGATTTTAAACCGATGGATTTTTCCATCGGAAATCTGAATAAGCTGACTTCCATCAGTCTTGCCTACACACCATCAGTCAAAAAACCGATCGTCCCAAACGCCGTGACGTAAAACACTCCGACGAGCCAAGAAAAATGAAGTTCTATGCTTCTGAGCATGCGTCGACTTGATTCTGAGAAAGCGTGGGTTTTTTATCCGATGAAGTTCCCCACAGACGATAGCAAATTACTATCGTTTTTTTTTCCATCGGATAAATTTAAAACATGTTCTATTTTTTTTTAACACCGATGGAAAAAAAGACCGATGGGGCCCATACACGATCGGTTTGTCCGATGAAAAAAGTCCATCGGACTGTTTTCATCGGTAAAACCGATCGTGTGTACAGGGCTTAAGAAGTCAACACTCAGCAAGTCCTATGGGGACAGTGCTACAAGTAGACCAGATCTTTAAAACATAAAATTTACTGACGTGCATTCAGACAGCCCATCTAGTAATGACACAGTCTGAGATATGTACATGAAAGCACAAATTTAACACCCCTTCTCCAATATGAAATATATCAAGGATTTTATCAGACTTTGTTGCAGATTTCTAGCTACTTGGCTCGTGTTTAAAGAGACCAGGTCTTGGGGGGGCAGGGCGGCGCCAGCGGAGACAGACATGCCCTGCTGAAGCTCCGTGACTCTCAGGACTCCACAGCCGAATAAAGCGCCCGTTCAGCTCGGTTCCCGGTGGACCCAGGTGTGGGAACAGCTGGTGAGACAAAATAGTCTATTTATGTTTAGAAGGGGTGCCCGCTTGAACAGGAAAACATCTAATTTCAAAGTCAGTCAGCCCAGAGCAGCATTGGAAATGGCACCTCCCCCTTCTCCTCACACAAGCACCTCACAAACTGCTAAACAAAGACAGCAGAAACAGCGGTCCCAGGCTGCTCTTGTGGAGAATGACACAGATAATGATAATGACTATGAATATACTGACCCAGTACAGGTCACCAACACAGATACCATTAACCCAAACATATTAAAGCAATTTGAAAAGATGCTTCAGAAGGCACTTAAGAAAACTTCAGACCACATCACAAGCAGTTTGTCAAAGGAAATTAGGGAATTAGGTCAGCGCACTTCTGACCTAGAAGATAGAGTAGATCACATGGAAATTGATGTACAGTCCCACCTGCATGAACTAGAGGATTTAAAAGCAGAAAATCTCATCCTAAACTCGCGTTTAGAAGACTTTGAGAATAGGGCCCGTCGTTCAAACTTGCGCATTCGTGGAATTCCTGAGGCAATTATTGATCTCCAGTCCACAGTAACTGCCCTATTTCAGGAGCTGCAGCCATCAATCACTATTGACCGCCTGGAGATAGACAGAATTCATAGGGCTCTGATTCCTCTCAAAGCTACAGGACCACCGCGCGACATTATAGTGAAACTTCACTATTTCCGTACAAAAGAACAGCTTCTTGCCGCAGCCCGTATAAAAGACTCTCTTATATTCCAAGGCAATCCATATCAAATTTTTACTGACTTGTCTCCAACTACGGTTGCTAAAAGACGGGCACTGAAACCCCTCCTTCAGATCCTACAGCAAAACCAAATATTATATCAATGGGGTTTTCCATTTTCCATACGGTTTACACATCTAAGTTCAAAATATAGATGTAAATCTGCTGACGAATTGCAAAAGGTACTACAGGACCTTCACCTATTGGACAGATCATTCTCCTTGTCAGATACTTTACACAAGCAAACTGCATCCTACAAAGCAAATGAAACTTCTAACTCCAAAAGCAATGGAAATCATCACAGTCCTACTAAACGCTTTCGCTTCAACTCGCCTGACAGGAATCCTGCAGACACTATGGACTGAGAAACAACTTTTTTCATGTTTTATTTTGGAACTTCTCTCCACGGGAGCTCTGAGATTGCTCAATTTTCCTTCCCCCCCCCCTTTTTTTTGTGAAGGCCTATCGGCCATTATCAGCACTATTATAGTTCATCCCTATTTAAGCAAGTTCGCTGTTACATAATTTTTTTTCCCCTTGAATCTACCCTACACCACATATATATTTTTTTTTTATATATAGACGGGTGCTAAAAGTTTTTTCTTCATTTTTCTTTTTTTCAATAAATGATTAAGTGGCTGTTGCGGTCCTGAGAGCTAGTTACTGCTCTCCCCACTACTCTGCCCTGGGTTTCTCCTCCTATCTGTTTTTGGAGGGGCTTCCTTGGATAGATTTTTGGCCTCTGGGTTTGTATTTTCTACTCGCCCAGTACGCCGTATTTTTAATTATTCTCTGCATACTTGATTTATCATTAAATGCTTATATGATTCTTCTTCCTATCTTTTCTTTTTCCATCTTTTCTATCTTTTCTTTTAGAACTCAGCTCCTCCCCGGGGTAAGTATATTTAAATATTTTGCATATATATTGTATGTTTATATTGATTTCTTGATATGTGAATGGCCCCCTTAAATGTCATATCTTTGAATGTGCAAGGCCTCAACATACCTCAAAAGCGCACGAAAGCATTTCGCTCACTAGCTTCAACAAAGGCACATGTAATTTGTCTCCAAGAGACCCACTTTACTAAAAATTCCGCTCCTAAATATTTTGGCTCTCTATACCCTCAGGTTTTTACAGCCTCGGCTGACACAAAGCAGCGTGGTGTACTGATAGCGTTTCATCGCACAACTCCCTTCTCACTTCAGACAGAGGTCAAAGATCCTGAAGGGCGGTATCTCATACTTACTGGGCATATAACTGACTCTCCAGTTACTGTGGTGTCATACTACGCCCCAAATAAAACCCCTTCATCCTTCCTCTCTCACTTGTTACAGGTAGTTGAAACTCATAAAACTGGCACGCTACTAATTTGTGGAGATTCGAATCAAGTCCTTTATCCATTTTTAGACAAATCCCCTATTCCTAGCACACCTATCTCCCGTAAAAGCACATTTCAACAATTACTCCAGCAACATCACTTATTAGATACCTGGCGAGAAGCAAACCCAGCTAAGCGACAATTTACTTTCTACTCACATCCTCACAATTCACTCTCCCGAATAGACCACATACTTATAAATGTACCTATGGCCCCTGAACTTCTCTCTTCCTCCATTATACCCTTCACATGGACTGATCATAGTGCAGTGTTAACCTCATTCACCTCTGCAATTCCAAAAGCACAAGACCCCACTTGGCAGATAAATAACTTCATGCTATCCCACCCATCCCACTATGCAGATTTAGAGACAGCCTTAAAAGATTATATTTCTTTTAATAAAACCTCTGATATCTCTCCTCTGACATTGTGGGAGGCTCATAAATCAGTGCTCCGTGGAGCATGTATTCAAAAAGCCTCATACCTCAAAAAGGAAAAACGGCTGCTCCAACATAAACTGGAGGCAGAATTTAACTCAACCCATGCACTCTTTCAGGCAAACCCTAATCCTACTACGAAATCACACCTGGATAGAGCACGTCTAGACCTTGACCTTTTTCTCTCAAACTCTGCTGTTAAAACGCTAAGTAAATATAGGCATTCATTCTATCTTAAAGCCAATAAACCTACCCGGGCCCTTAAAAAATCAATACACTCCTCCAAACCGATACGTCTAAAATTGTCCCACGACACCTACACCAGTAACCCAGTAAAAATTCTTCACACTTTCCAAAAACATCTTGCCACATTATACAATAAAGAAGAACCCCTAAATCAGGCCTCTGCAGATTCCTTTTTTTCCCACATCACACTTCCATCTATTCCCTTGGTCAACCGGGATAGCCTTGAAAGCCCTATAACCACTGATGAAATTAACATGGCAATAAAATCTCTTAAGCTAAATAAACGTCCAGGCCCAGACGGCTTTTCAGCCATGTATTATAAGAAATTTGCACATATATTAACCCCACTATTGACCGAAGCCTTCAATTCTATACTCTCTGGGCATTCCTTCCGACCTGAAACACTGACAGCTATTATTTCCATGATCCCTAAACCAAATTCAGATGAATCAGCTCCCTCCAATTACAGACCCATCTCTCTACTTAATTTGGACATAAAGCTTTTAGCGAAAGTTTTGGCAACACGTTTAAATAATATAATAGGATCTTTAATCCACAAGGACCAAGTAGGCTTTATCCCAAAACGCCAATCTGGTGATGCGGTACGTAGAGTGGCCTTACTTACCCATATTGCCCAAAAAAGACGGATACCTCTTTGCCTGTTATCCCTAGACATCAAAAAGGCTTTTGATACTGTATCATGGCCCTACCTCCAATTTGTCCTACAACGCTGGGGATTTGGCCCCCACTTCCTTAGTTGGATCTCGTCACTGTATAACCACCCCAAAGCCTATGTGAAATATGCAGGTTATAAATCCAACCTATTTAACATCCTTCGAGGAACCCGTCAAGGTTGTCCTCTTTCCCCAATTCTATTTGCCCTTCTCATTGAACCCTTAGCTCAATCTATCCGTTCTGATCCATCTATTAAAGGCCTTGAGATAGCTGGACATCAGCATAAAATTTGCTTATTTGCTGACGACATTTTACTTTTTATGTCCTCTCCCCATATCTCTGCTCCTAACTTAATACAGAAGTTAGACCAATTTGCCCGTATTTCTGGTTTGCACGTCAATCTGCAAAAATCCTCAGCACTCAATATCTCCTTATCTTCCTCAGAATTACAACAAGCACAGGTATCCCTTCCCTTTTCCTGGTCCACTACGCGTCTACCCTACCTGGGAATCAACCTCACGTCTCATATTACAGGACTCTTCTCAGCCAATTACCCACCTATATTACGCCATATCACCTCTTTGTTAACACATTGGTCTTCTCTTCCTATATTGTGGGTAGGTAAAATGAATATTATTAAAATGTCTATACTTCCCAAAATTCTGTACTTTTTTCGAGTTTTACCCATCTCTCTACCGGCATACTTCTTAAGAATACTACAAAGTAGAATAACAAAATATGTTTGGGGTACATCTAAACCCCGTTTACCTAAACATACTCTTTACCTCCCTAAATGTAAAGGTGGTCTGGGATTTCCTAATTTATCTACCTACTACTACGCGGCCCAACTAGCACAATTAACCAAATACCATGCAACCTCGGAAATTCCTCTTTGGGTAACTCTAGAATCAATAGATTGCGATCCTTATTCTATCTCCAATCTTTTATGGCTGAGACCTTCTGATCATAAAAGAATCACTAACCCAGTTACCAAAAACTCATTAACTATTTGGAACAGATTTAAAATAACAAATGAGCTACAATCTCCTCACACTCCACTTTTATCATTTATTAAAAATCCCCTTTTTTATCCTGCCTGGAAATTCCCCAAATCTTTTAAAGCCTGGACTAACTCTAAATTAATCCATCTTCATGATCTGACGTCCCAGACTACCTTTATACCGTTCCCAGATTTATGTGAAAAACATGGTCTTCCAAACTCTGAGCTTTTTAGATATCTGCAGATTAAAAACTTTTTTACACCCTGTATCCAAAGCAGAACCAAACTTAATAAATTATCACACTTCGAAACCAAATGTAAAAATGATCCCCATGCAATTGGACTGATCTCTAACCTCTATGCTCAACTCATCACTAAACCTGTTTCTGACCCTCCTTCTTATGTAGCTAAATGGGAGGCAGATCTCAATCTTAATCTTGAAATATCTGATTGGGCTGCAATCTGGAATAATACAAAATCCTCCTCACAAAACATAACAGCTTTGGAAACTAATTACAAAGTACTCACCCGATGGTATTTGGTCCCTTCCAGAGTTGCAAAATTTGCCCCCAATTACTCCTCATTATGTTTTCGTGGCTGTGGTGATCTTGGCTCCTATCTACACACTTGGTGGGATTGTCCGGTAGTTCAAAAGTTCTGGAGTGATATATTTCTCATACTCTCAGCCTTGTTTGCAATATCTATCCCTCCAGTACCTTCAATAGCACTCTTAAATCTCAAACCGGCAACACTCACCTATAAACAATTTAAACTTTTATTGCAGATCACAACAGCCGCGAAACAGACCATAGCTAAAGCCTGGAGAACTGACAATTTGGTATTAAATGAAACTAAGCATAGAATTAACCAAGCTATGGTCCATGCCAAAATGGAAGCCATAATTCAAGATAAAATAAATTCCTTTAAAGATATTTGGCAACCATGGATAACTCAGTTTTTGCCACCAAACTTTGATGACACCTTGTTGATGCCTTGATGTTTTATACTCTCTCGCAGTAACTATCTATAAGCAAATGGCTATTGATGCATTTATCCCCGGGGATTCTTCCTGTCACTTCCTCTTCTCCTTCTCTTCTTCTCTTCTTCCTGCTCTTCCCCTTCTTTTTTTCTCAACTTGTTTATATGGTCGTTTTTTTTTTTTTTGTGTTTTTTTATATTTATTTATTTTTTCATGTATATATAGGTTCAACAAGTATACCTACATATGCTCCTCTCAATTTTTTTAGGCACAGATTCTTGATTTTTAAGAGTTATATAGTAGTGATCATTCTGTCTCATACCTTTTGAGGCTTTAATACATTTCTTTATCCTCCTTAGGTGTTTACCTTTAAGGCTTCAATTGTATTTCTCATTCTGAGTCTACACTTTATTTAGACTAAGTGAAGTAACTCACTCTGATTATTGAGTGAAGCAATTGTCTCTTGATCCATGATATATATATGATTTCTTATGCTAATTTTGAACCTATTGTAGTGATTACTGTGATTGTTGCTTTATTTATTTATTTATTTTTTTATTATTATTTCTCTGTAATTTGATAAAATTCAATAAACAAATTTGAACAGAAAGAGACCAGGTCTTGCCAGAATAGCTTTTGCATAAACACGTGCTCAAGGTTTTTGCTTATGAAATACTGGAGAAGACAATCAAGTCATCTTGCGATGCAAGTGTATATTTTAGGGATGTAGCAAACATTTCTAAGGAATTCAACCTCCAAAAAGCATAGTACAAATAATTTCAGGATGTGTACAGTAGGTGCCGCCGATATCGTATTTCTATCGCGCTCCCATCGCCGAGATTCTCGGCGACAGGAGTGCCAAGATCTCGGCAGCAGGGTGGCGACACGTGTCGCGCTCGCTGCAATAGCGAGGAGACGCGACACTGTATTGAGCGGGGATCCGACGCGGATTCCCGCCAATACCAGGCACTGCGTTTGGTATGAATCCTGAGCGGGAACTCCACGCCAATTTTTAAAGAAAAAACCGGCGTAGGTTCCCCCTCCAGGAGCATACCAGGCCCTTGGGTCTGGTCTGGATTTGAAGGGGAACCCCCTACGCCGAAAAAACGGCGTGGGGGTCCCCCTCAAGATCCAGACCCTTATCCGAGCACGCAACCTGGCAGGCCGCAGGGGAAGAGGGGGGGGGAACGAGGGCGGCCCCCCCCTCCCTCCTGAACCGTACCAGGCCACATGCCCTCAACATGGGGGGTTTGGTGCTCTGGGGCGACCTGCGGCCCCCCCACCCCAGAGCACCCTGCCCCCATGTTGATGAGGACAGGGCCTCTTCCCGACAACCCTGGCCGTTGGTTGTCGGGGTCTGCGGGCGGGGGGCTTATTGGAATCCGGGAGCCCCCTTTAATAAGGGGGCCCCCAGATCCCGGCCCCCCCACCCTATGTGAATGAGTATGGGGTACATCGTACCCCTACCCATTCACCTGGTGGAAAATAAATGGAAATAAAAACACAACACAGTTTTTAAAAGTATTTTATTGCACCGCTCCGGAGGTCTTCTTCCGACTTCGGGGGTCTCCGGTGTCGTCGCCGCGCTTTCCGGTTCTTTCTTCCGCCGGGCCTCCGCTAACCTTTTTAGCTCTTTTGCTAACGGAGGCCCGGTCTTCTCCGTCGTCTCGTCCGGCTCTCCGTTGTCCTTCTGCCGGCCCCTCCACTAACTTCTTGTAGCTCTTTTGCTAGTGGAGGAGCCGGTCTTCTCCGTCGTCGGCGTCTTCTTCCCTCTTCTCCTCCTCGATGTTGACTCATCGCTTCCTCTCGCAGTAATGATAAATCTTCGGTCCACAGAGATTAATATAGGCTTCTCATGACGTCACAGTCACATGGTCCCATGACATCACAGACACAATATCGGCGGCACCTACTGTATCTCAATAAATAGCTGTATTGAACTGTAAACAAAGCATAAATGCAATGGGATGCATTGCACGCAGGCTTCCCATTTTTTGTAGATTTCTGGAGGAATAGTTACTTGCTCAGGTGCAAAGAAAGAGAAATTTTATTTTTCCAGTAGAAAGTTAGATGCATTTTCCATTACACATCTGATGAACTGGAACATTAAAGTGGCGCTAAAGGGTGAATACTCACCTGTCCAATGGTCCCTCACAGTGCTGGCATCTTCTTCCGAGTTCCGGTCTTTGGGCCTCTTTTTTGGTGGGCGATAAAGTGACTCCTGCACATGCACAGGAGCTAGTCCTGGCACTCTGACCATCCTATTCACAGAACTGCGCATTTAAAGCACAGTTTACAGTGCTGGAGAAGACAGCGAGCAGGAAAGCCTGAGCATTTTATTGCAGAAAAGAATGCATGTCTCTTCTGCAATAAACACGCTTTAAACACTGGCAGCCAACAAGTCATACAATGAACATGCACAACTATGATCAGGACACCAAAATGAAGCCCTTCAACATAACCCAGAATTCTTGTCCATACTTTTGCCCTTTTAAAACTGATCCTGGATTTCATCGCTGGGTACCTGTCATTCTATTATTCATGAAAGACTATCACAGTTTCATAAAGAGAATAAAAGTAATACACCAATTTCTCTAGAAGACTGTTACTCTGTAAAAATATTTCAAACAGCCAAGCTGCACTCTGCAACTCTTAAGCTTGGAAACTCTGTGGTGACTTTTACCACTGACTGCATCACGGTTATCAGCCATATTTACTTTTAAATAATGTACACATACCTTGACATCCTTATATAAGTGAACTGGTTCATAGTCTATGTTGTTTTTTAAAAAGTACTCATTGACACATGAGAGAAGAGTCATCTCTGGCAATGAGAATATGTCCATGAATTGCTTCAATGTGTTGCCTTCAGAGCTCTGTAGAAATAAAAGAGAGAATTTGTAATTTTTACCCAATTTATTGTATATATACTGTATATATTTATAAAACCAAGAGCCATCTGGAAGAATGCGGAAAAAATATGTCTTTGCTAGTATTTATTTACTAGGACTGGTTGTACAATACAACCAACATAAACAATTTAAGAAATGCTTGATACAATGTGCAGCGATTGTGTTTAAGCGGTTAAGCGGACCTTTCACTCCCTTTTACTAAAATGCATCTCAGCATGCTGATATGAAATTATCCAACACCAGTGGTACCAAAAACATGACCCATTCAACTGAATAGGCCCATGCCATGGTGCAGGATTTAAGGGGTTATAACAGGCGCTGAGGAGACGGCACATCACCACCCCTTCGCCTAATACCCTCTGAAAAGTGATCCACTGCAGATCACTCAGAGGGCAACATCAGTGTAAATGAGCCCTTTGACTAAAAGGTAGGACGGAGCTAGTCAGTAAGGTAACTTGATATCTGTAAATGCCAGCCTTTTTACCAACCTACACAGAAGTAATTACATAGCATGTGAAGAGAAGCCTTGAACTCCATCTGGCTGGAACAAAAAAAAAAACCAACAACACACACACACACACGTCATCATTTACCTGATTGAAGAAAATCCTAATGATAAAAAAAATAAAAAGCCGTTAATACTTAACATTATTAGGATTTTCTTCAACGCATATGAATATTATGTTGTGTTTTTTTTTTTTTTTTTGCATCTGTGTCCCATTGGGTAGATTTCCCTTCACTTCCTGTTTTTAAAAGGCAAGACCGGAAGTGATAAGAAATCCCTCCAAATGAAAGCAATGGCAGGGTCAGGAAAACTAGTATCCCCACTGAAAAATGTCCTCTCCATTCTTGTTCTGGTGACAACCCAAAAATTTACATTTTCTTTCACTTTTTGGTGAGAAAGGTAAACAGGACAGAGAGGGTGACTCTCCCTAACTGGGATGGAGCGAAATAAAAGCCAGACAGGTAGTCTTATACATCTCCTCTGTGAACTAAAAAAAAAAAAAAAAAAAAAAAAAACCACGTTGTTTACACTTTTAGTTGACAGAGCAGTAGGGATACTAGTTTTCTTATCACTTCCGGTCTTGCCTTTAAAAACAGGAAGTGAAAGGAAATCTCCCAATGGGACACGGATTCAAATAAAAACAAAACACACACAACACCACACACACACACACACACACACACACACACTTTTTCTTTAGTCCTATTTTAAATTACTGGGAGATATGTAAAAAACAACTGTGCTATTTAAAAAAAAAAAAAAAAAAAGCCAACAGAAAGAAAATAAAAAAATTACCAATCCTACAGCATAACACACAGACACAATATCAAACCATTATTGTAGTGTTACCTTTCCATAGAAATCGCTCATATGCTCCAACGGTACATGGGAACCTTGGTACATTTCAATGACTTCTGAATCTTGCACAACATCAAATCCTCTGTAAGAGAGTCATGGTTTTAAAGCCAGATTTAAATGAGGTCTCCTTGCATCCTCTACAATTAAGACGTGTACATTGCGATACCCTATGGTATTACCTTTCACTTCTCTCCAACAACTACACAACAGGTTATGTAGGGAGAACAAGGAAGGGGCATAGAAGTGGGGCCAGCACTGACAGTAATTGGACACAAAAAGACGGGGCTTTGCCATGCAAGAAAGTAGGGGGGGGGGGGTTATGCAAGGGAATGAACTCTGCTGGACTAAGCACGTTTGCTTTTATGTGCAATATTCTAACTTTGTGATGGCATCTCTTTAAAATCTTTTGGGGCAATTCACATACCAGTCTAGCATGGGCATTTTTAGCCATCATTTCTGAAAAAAATTGTCCGTTATGCTTGAAGAATTGAGCCTATAACAGCAATTTTTAAAATGTCTATGTGTATTTGTAGGACAAAAATGGGTCATAAAATAAATTTCTAGACAAACTTTAACCAATATAACAACACAGACCTGTACAACAGTGACAAACCGTCACAAAGTTCCCTCGATCTCATAATAAATGCATGACGAGAGGAAAAAGCATGAATGTTTCTTGGCGCGCATCCACCAAAATTAGGCACATCCATTTTAATGCCTTTAAAAAAAAAAAAAAAAAAGGAAGAAGCTCCAGGATCCTTCAGAAAAAATTAAGTAGGCAGCTACAAATACTGTACCTGCTGACTTTTACTATTAGGACACTTACCTGTCCAGGAATCCACTGGTGTCCTTACAAGAGCCAAATTTTTCAATCGGCTATCGGGTGCTGCCGTCGCCATCTCCACTATGGGAAACCGGCAGCGAAGCCTTGCGGCTTCATGCTGCACTCTGTGAATGGGCCGGCTGTGGAGGAAGGAGGAGGGGCTGATCTCAGCTGGAAGTGGGAGTGCGTACCTGTTAAAACCAGGTACCCGCCCCCCCCAAAATGTGCCAAATGTGGCAGCAGAGGAGGGGGGGTAGGCAGACCCTTTTGGGTGGAGCTCCACTTTAAGTTCAACAAAAAATAAATAAACACAGGAAAATCAGTACAAGGGACATAACTTATAGTTAGTACGATGTGTCCTTTTGCGATTCTTCTTGTTTTAGGAGAAATTTTCATCTCTTACCCTCATCCCACAGCTAACGGGCTGTTCGAAGCTCTCACCAAGAGAGCTCAACTATACCCACTATTCATAGAAGTCATACTACAGCTTCTATGAATGACACAGGATCTCTGAAGGGGGGGGAGAGGTGGATGATTGATAGCTTCGCCCCCTTCCATTCAGTGATCCTGTGTCATTCATAGAAGCTGTAGTATGGTTTCAATGAATGGCAAATAGGGCAAGAAAGGGGCTAGCATAACCAAGCTCTTGATGAGAGCTTCCGACAGCCCTTTGTGTTTTAGGTAAACTTAGACTTTACAAAATGATTTATGCTTATACAGGTGCTCTTTAGTCTATAAACTGTAACACATGGCAATGAACGCTCTTTGTTTATAAATACAATAAAATACTTCCTAATAAAAAGTTAGTGTAATAAAACTGTGAAGGAATTTCCTTACAAAATAAATGAAAATCAAAATGCCGCGTACACACAATCGTTTTTAATGTAATTTTCAAAAAAGTTTTTCTCGATGTGATTTTTCTTGTTTCCTCTCAAGCCTGTCTTGCATACACACGTTCATTTAAAAAAACGCTCGAGCAAAGCGCAGTGACGTACGACGGCACTATAAAGGGGAAGTTCCGTTCGAATGGCGCCACCCTTCATGTTAGTAAAGTTTGTTGAGCGACGATTCACGCTTTTCAGCCTCGTGCTTTTCAGTCCGTTACAGCGTGAGGAATGTGCCATCTCCATTACGAACGCTAGTTTTACCAGAACGAGCGCTCCCGTCTCATACTTGATTCTGAGCATGCACGTTTTTTTTCCCCCTCGTAAAAGCATACACACTACCGTTTTTCACGTCGTTAAAAAAAAACGTTAAAAATGCTCTGGAGCCTACACACGATCGTTTTTAATGCCCAATTAAAAAAATTGCATTTTTAAAGACGTGAAAAACGATCGTGTGTACGCGGCAAAAAATAGTGTAAATAGTGTAAACAAATTCATCCATATAAATGCGTGTTCTGTGAAAGTGCAACACTCAGTGCTAAAAACTCAAGTACAACCAGTGGTGTTCAATTGTGATATATAAATGGCAAACATTAATGTGGTGTTTAAAAAGGTGCATCAAATCCAAAACGGAGGTAAATAGTTCCACTCCACACCCTAAATTTGCCTACAGGAGGATTATGATCCCCTACAAAAAGCTGGTATACCAAGAACTCCAAAAAGCGACATAAATGGCATAAAAAGTCCTTCCGATATTTCCAATAAGCAGGCCAGCTACTCCCTGGAGAGCCCTGCCCCCCAAATCCATAGCAACTGTACAAAATCCTCTGCCAACCTGCAAATGCTACTCACTTGGAATAAACCAGCATGAAGACACAAAAACAGAGAGAAGCACTCCCAATAGTGTAATATTGCAAGGCAAAACTTTATTAAAAATACATTATTAAAAATACATTACACATTCAGTGTATAGTCACAGTAATAAGCAGCGCTGTAAACAGAAATTACAATGGCTGGCATATGTGGTGACTTACGAGCATCCTAGCTCTGTCCAACACATTTGGCAATACCCCTGATGTTGTCGCATGTTTTATTACACTATATTTTTATTAGCATGTATTTAATTTGTATACATACATTGTTCTTATTTATACACGGATATCTGCTTAGCACCACATTGCCGAGTCTTCCTTCTATTTGGCTTCTTAGACCCAAAGCACAGATGTTCCTTTTCCTACACTAAAGTGGCTCTAAAAAGGACCTTCTCTGGGCAAATGTTTTGCAGAGAAACCCCAATCTTCCTCTTCTGGGGGCCCCGCCAATGCTTCTGGCTCCTCCCCCCTTCCCAGTGCCCCCATAGCAAGCTGCTTGGAGGCACTCGTGAGGGCTCACTTCCGAGCCATGCCCATTGACACAGAGCAGGGCTTGGCCCCGCTCCCTCATTGGCTGTGATTGACAGCCGATGGCTCCCACTATTTATAAGCGTATTATGAGAGGAGAGCCGCTGCTCTTTTGCACAGCACTGGATCAAGATGGGGCTCAGGTAAGTATAAGGGCCCATTCACACTAGAAACTGCTGTACAGTTGTGTTCTGTGCAGTTCAATTGCAACCCATTCATTTTAAACGGGCTGAAATCGCACCGTAAGTAGTGCATGCACTATTGGAAAAAGTAGAGAAAGGGTGTTCTAGGGTGGCCAGCCAGAATTCATGTATACATCTAAAAACGTGACAAATTTTTATTAAATACAGTTAATAGAATTACATCTAGACAATACATATATAAAAACAAGGAATTACTGTCAATATGCATACAATTCGTGACACGTTTCGCAATAACTACCATTTCTTCAAAACATTGTATTCGTATACATTACAGATATCCAGTATGAACATTCTTGTATAAAAACAACCAAATGTGTAGGAACAAAGTCACATCTCCCCAAGCTGCAGGGAAGTTATCAAAGAGACCAAAAATGGGAGAGAAGTGGGCCAAACCATACATGCTTATCCACAAATTATAGGCTGTGGACAGATTATAAACAAGCACCTGATATGTATACTTACAGGAAGTGGTGACAGACGGCAGTCCTGGTTCTACCTCCATGTTCTTGAGATGTAAAATAACTGGAGGACTGGTCTGTATATCCATGGGAATGTCTCGCAAGTTGAAAGCTCCAGAGCCCTAGTATCTGTCCCAAAATAACCAGTAAAATTCCAGTCAGCCTGCCAATAACCTGAATCAAAACAGCCATCATGAGGAAGGAGGAACCTCCCTTTCTGAAGATCGGAGGGCTTTAACTCGAAATCAGAGGATGTGTCAGACCTTTACAGAGAGACCACTGCTTCCACACCAAGCAAGAGTCGTTCCCTGTGGTATTATGGCAGGGAATAGGCATTTCTATGCAGGCCATTGTTGCCAACCGCCCGTGACTTTACGGGCTGTCCGTAAATGTCCGTTGCAGGCAGCGGCACCCCCAAAAAAGATGGCTGCAGCCCGGCAATGCAATTGCGCCATTCTCAAGTCAGGGCTCAGGAAAGCGTGTACACACTCGGCGGGGCGGCGCATACACAGTAACCTAATGCTGCTGCCTGGCGCCATTTTTAAATAGAAGGCAATCGTTCTTGGTGGTGCAGCATCAGCATCCCGCCAGTTGCCACAGCAGAGGAGCAGCAGTGAGGACAGTGACACTTGTGTGAGGGGATAATAAAAGGGGGCAAAGGAGGACATTGATGTGTCTAGGTGGACTGAGAGGTGAAAGGGGCAGAGGAGGATGACACTGATGTAGAGAAGTAATATGAAGGGGGACAGGAGGAGGACACTACCATGTCCGTACAGCCTCAGATCATCGCCTGTATCCTGTCCGCTCCGCAGTCTGACCATCTCCTGCATCTTGTCTGCAGTCTCTGGCCATCTCCAGTATCATGTCCGCAGCCTATGGCCATTTCCTTATGATGTCTGCAGTCTGAGGGGGGGGGGGAGCTGCAGAAGAGTCAAGACTGGGAGTGCCGCCAGTATGGGGGTCACGGGAGAAGTCAGACATGTGGGGACTGTGGAGAGGAAACTATAGGATAAAACCAGAGCCCCCAAGCTGGAGCCCAGAGAGGACCACCTGACTGAGCCCTGCACGGTGCCAGGCCAATCTGAGGGGGGGGGGGGGGGGGAGTAAATACAATATTGCAAGGGGCATCGATATAAAAAGGTTCCCCCCTATATTAGTAACTCCCCCCCCCTTACCTTAGTGTAATTACTCTGCGGAAGATGGTCTCTAGTCACCAGAGTGCCCCCCACATCAGAGTTCCCTGCATTCCCCTTGCAGTGGACTCTGTTATAAGGTGGTCTTCTGGTCACCACTTTGGGGGGTTTGCAACACTGATGCAGGCTATGGCTGCTTTCTAAAGAAAAAACAAACTGGAAAACCTTTTGTTTTGATGCAGTGTGTGTGTGTGTGTGTGTGTGTGTGTGTGTGTGTGTGTGTGTGTGTGTGTGTGTGTGTGTGTGTGTGTGTGTGTGTGTGTGTATATATATATATATATATATATATATATATATATATATATATATATATATATATATATATATATATAAGAAAAAAGGGAGGGGGTAAAGTTCGAACTCTGGATAAACCTTGTAATAAACCGGTCTCACTGCACCTGCTTAGCACTGCTCGGCCTTACGGGATGAATAAAACATTCCCACTTAGATCCGGTTAATTTTTTTGTAGAACGTGATTAATGACAGTTTATGCTTTCAGTTCCTCAATGTTGCAGCAGTGGCCAACTTTACATTAACAAAAATAAAAAAAATAAGCGTAAACCAAGTTTCCTGAGAAAACACACACACACACACACACACACACACACACACACACACACACACACACACACACACACACACACACACACACACACACACACACGGCAGTGCCAGACAGTGCTTCTATTCGAATTTTCATCCTTGAAGCAAGCAAATGCCAACTGAGATCTGTGCTTGGGCCTGTTGAAAAAATGCTTAGGAACTGTAGGATGCAGAAGAGGCTGCTTTTGTCTTCTCTCTAGATGACCCCCCCCCCCCTAAAATTAGGATATTTAAAGACCCCAATGTGACTCTGTGAATGTCTATGTAATGACAATGGTATTATCTAGCACTGTATTGACTCCTATTCATTAAGGATCTTGGTGAATTAATTTTTTTTCACAACAGAATTGCTTTATTTTTATCATTTCAGTTTCATGTTTTTCACCAAGTATCACTAGAATCATTTTGTTTGATATTCTTTAGTATGGCATCATTTGTTTTTCACCAAGTAACACAAGAACACCTGCATGATTGTTCATTGTGTATAGTATACTGTAAAAGTGATTTCAACATTATTAGATAACAAAACAAAAACGGAGCCGAAATTGTTTCAAAAGGCAGATTAGAAGAGATTACTTCAATACTGGCCAAATGTTAATTACAGATTGGAAATGAGAATGTGCTGACGCCAATTACTGCCAGTTAAGTTTACTTCAGACCTAATTTTATAGCCAAGAGTGGCTTAGCAATGCTAATAAGCTACAATTCATTTTTGCAATCCTATTCCACTGAACTGTGGCAAGAGTAATCTATAATAGAAGAAACAGCTAAAATGGTTGCATAATGTTCCCTTATGGCCTTACATAAGGGCTTATCATGAAACCCCCAACTGGAGTTTATATCGCCATTTTAAATACTAAAAGAAACTTCAAAAGAATGGTTTAAACCAGCGTTTCAAAACCTGTCTTTAAACTACCATTAACAGTGCATACTTCCCTTAAAATTTACAATAAATTAATTTATATAGGAGGTATTTAGTAGCATTTAAAAGAAGAAAGATTTCAGCTGTAATTTTGGGAGCCGAAAAAGCACCACGATTTAAGGAAATTGCATTTGAATATCTTGATCTGTTTTTAAAGCCAGGTTTTTAAGGTCCAGGCAAACTGATAAATATATAGATGAAATTATATGGGAGCCATTTTAGCTGCCAAATGATTTGTATTTCTGTCCATCCACTCTTGAGATTTGCACAGCCCCGTCAAACTGTATAGCCAGGCTGAGGTCCCCATTTTTCTTTGTTGCAATTAGGCAATGAAGCTAGGTCACCTCCCTGCCCCTGCCTGGGATTAGGAGCAATATGGGTTTACTTGTCTGCTCACTCTGACCTTTTTTTGTGCCAGCATTTTCCTAGTCAGCTGATACAATGCAGCACATTTGGATTGGCCTCCAGTGCCGTCACTTCCTCTCCCAGTCCAAATTCTTTTGTACAGTACAGGGGACCATAGAAGGCTAGGATGTCAAAATTAAGGTATTTTCATTAGCATTACTGTGGGGTTTTTTTTTTTTTTTTTTGTTTGTTTTTTTATAACTGCCAAGAGTTTGTTCTTGGAAATAAAAAGCCAAAAACTAAAAGAAAACTGCTGCAAGATTTTATTTGCCAGCTTTCTACACTGTTTCTATAGCAATATACATGTTCCAGTTTTCTCCCTGCCAGTCTGTTTGCATGCTGCATTCTTTAATTGTTTTTTTAAATTCTCACTTCTAACACAGTTCAAAGAAAAATCTATTTGAAAATGAACAGTTCAATTGAAGAATGCAAATTATTTCATGGTGGTTTTAATCTATTAGTCTTTATGGCTGCTTTATAGGGACAGAATCAAAGTAATTTGCACATATGCTTTAGGTTGACAGCACATAAGCACTCTCATGTGCATAATCTTAGCACAGACTTGAAAAGAGATCGCTCTCTTTGTTCCAGTCACACGAGTGTGAAGAATTAGAATTGGATTTTCTGTATCCTTAAATGGGGTTCACACTTGAAATGCATACACGTTAAGGCATATGATGATTACTTTGGAATGCATTGATAAGTGTTGCGTTAAATATTTAGTTTCAACTTACAGAAAATAGAGGCCAATGCGCCCAAAACAAGAAAGAACAAACTCTTGTCAATGATTTACCATTCATAGCAATCGATGTTATACAAGTTCTCCAATATAAAATAACTTCCATGAACAGGAATTTATATTACTCAATAGAGAGTCACGAAGGCTAATGTAGAAGGTGGGATCAGGGATAAACGTAATTTCCCTCAGAAAATAAATAAGTAAACCACTGGGATTATTAAAAAAAAAAAAAAAAAAATATCTTTGAAAATTTGACCAGGCACACCAATGTCTTCGTTTAAGCAGTTTCCATGAAATTCCCATACATTATTGCAAAATACACTAGTGATACCCAACGTAAAGGAATCACCAAGTATTTACACAAAAATATTAAAATCTAGCTATCTTCAATATACACACACATTTAAAATAAATATATTACCAGCATGGCCAATGTGTTATCATTTATACAGTATAGTTATAGGATTATAGGCCAGTCTAGTAAAAACCTTTTTTTTTTTTAAATGTGTATGGATTTTTGGTCCAAATACCCATGTAAGGGGTTCCCCGTTGGACATATTTCTTTCTCGTACATCACGGGACACAGAGCGACATAGTCATTACTAATGGGTTATATAGATACCGTCAGGTGCTGGCACTGGCAACTTCCAAAACCGGAAGTACCCTCCCCTATATAAGCCCCTCCCATCCGGGAGCACCTCAGTTTTTTGCCAGTGTCTAAGGTGTTGGCCAAGAAGAAACATGTGTTTTTCACTGAGCTTGCGTACAGGTTCTTTTGGGCCTCAGTAAGCTATTCCGGATCCGACCAAAAAAGCTTCATAGCTAAACGGTCGGTACCCGGGCCTTGCAGAGAAGAGCAAGGTTTTGCCTGTAATGCTTCTCTTAGGAGAGCTGGACCCTGGGATCCAGAGCTCTGGTCATACCCACGACCAAGATGTTTTCTGTGCAGGGTGCTATACAGGTCCAGGGGAGTGGAATCCTTGGGAACCCGGTCCCTGAAGGTTTGATTACAATGCCTGCCGTGATAGGTGAAGTTTGGGCTTTTGTGGACCAAACAAAGTCCTGCGGCGGGGAACAGGTAAGTGGGGGCCCCCAGGAACTTGGTTCTATTGGGGGACCCCCAAGCCTAATTTGTCTTTCTGTCTGTTACCTAATGGTATTCCCGCAAAATTCTGTGCATGCCTGTAACTACTAAAAAAATGTAATAATTTTTAATGGTGGTCAAGAAAAAATAAAATAAAAATAAAAATATTTTTTTATATATATTTAAGATATTAGACTGCGGTACCTGTGTTTGTCCACTAGAGGCCGCTGTGGAATGTTTCTTGTCATGTGGACTAGTTTCTTCTCAGCAGAGCAAGTCCAGGCAGATGGTGAGTTCTCTTATGGGAAACTGCTTCCTCTGCCATGTTGCAATGCTCGTCCATCCCCCGGCCTGCGGCAAAGAGGGGCCCTGGCTCTTGTCCCTAGTCTCCATTTTTCAAAATTAGCGCCGAAGGCGCACGTGGCCGCGCGCGTGCGCGTGCACGCGCCTCTATATATAGAGGTGAGCCAGGAAAGGGGGCGGAGCCTGGGGGATGACGCTCTGTGTGCGCCACAGCGCTTCTGCGCATGTGCGGGCGTCCCAGCATGTAAAAACCACAGTTGTGTGGTGAGCCGGCTATGAAGTACAGAGACAGAGCTGGCAACATTTAAAAAAAAGGGCATACAGCAAGCGGTTGATACAGGCATCCCCTAGAAAGGCACATTAGTAGACACCAACTGTGATATAGCAGCAATTGTGCTAGACTATTCTCAGTAAAAGTGGTGTATTACGGCTGGAATACCTCAGCTTTAGGCTTAGGAATATGCCGTCCAGAAGCTCCGGAACTGAATCTTCCAGGAAGCGAAGGGGGTCTCATCGGGCTCGGAGGATCTTGGGCATACTTCTGCTGCACCAGTCTCCCCTGAAGTTCAGAGGTAAGTGACCGTAGAGACCCCGCAGGGGTACTTGGTACTGTGGCTGTCCTCAGTTCACCTGCTCCTGTGTATGTAACAGAGGAGGTTTTATCCTCAGCTCTGGGAGGATTAGAGAGAGATTGTCAACATTTATCGCTGCCTCCCTGTCAGGGAAAGCACGCCCGATCTCCGTCTCCTCCTTCAGAGTGCCTGTTAGCAGAGCAACAGTCCCATACAGGGATCGACCTGCCTGAAGGGGATCAGGATGAGGTTGATTCTGTTATAGAGGAATCAACAGTGGGGGAACCTTTTCTCAGCATCTCAGGCTGAAAGATTATGGGTTCAGTCTCTGACTAACATGGTCCGATCAGCATTTAAAAATGCACCTTGCGGAACCATCAACCACTACTGTATCCTCGTTGGGGTCGCTAGAAGCCCCCAGACTGTTTGTTCTTTTCCACTTCACCCTTTACTGAAAGGGCTCATTTACCAGGACTGGGAACGTCCTGAGAAAATATTTATTCCCCCAAGAGATTTCCGGTGGTCTATCCCATGGAGGATAAGTTCATCAAAAAAAAAAAAAAATGGAAGGTCCCTACAGTGGACGCAGCCATCTCTTGTATGTATAAATCACTGACATGTCCAGTGGATAATGTCCAAATGTTCAAGAACCCAATAGATAAAAGATTGGAGTCCTTATGAAAATCTGCTTGGTGATACAACCAGCAGTAGCAGCTATTGGGGTCTGCTAAGCAGTGAAGGATCAGTTGAAACAGGTCTTGAGGGACTTGACAGATCAGCAGGCCCTTGCCCTAGCTGATCTACCTAGAGCCTTAGGCTTTGCGGTTGACGCCATAAAGGATTCAGTCCATCAGGCCTCCCGCCTTACGCTGTCTATAGTACATATGCGTAGGCTCCTATGGCTCAAAAACTGGTCTGCTGAAGCTCCCTGTAAAGAATGGCTGGTTAGCGTCCCATTTCATGGTGAACGCTTATTCAGGGAAAACCTGGACAAATATATCCAGAAAATTTCCAGCGGTAAAAATACGCTCTTGCCGGTTAAAAACAGAGTTAGAGGTCCCTCTTTAAGAGGCCTGCTTCTCCAGTCCCTGGGGCATCGGCTGTGTAACAGTTCCGACGGCCTCCTCGGTCAAATCCCGGGGGTAAAAAACAGGGACAGTAGCAGGGTAATGAGAAACCCTGGGTCAGGGGAGGTACAAAACCTCCCCCAAAGTTAAATTCATTGAAGCCCCCACTCAGTCGGGTGGGGGGAGGACTCCAGTTGTTCGCAAGAGACCTGGCGGGACACGATCAAGACAGATAGGTGCTCTCCGCAGTAGGTTTGGGATACAGTTTGGAGTTAAAAGACTCTCCTCCTTCCCATTTTTAAGGTCAAACGTGCCAAGGGATCCCCGGAAGAGAGAGTCCCTCCTGTTGGCACTAGAACAACTATTGCTCCAAGGAGTAATTATGGAGGTTCCCCTGGAAGAATGAGGGTTCGGGTTTTACTCAAACCTCTTTACAGTCCCGAAGCAAACGCGGACGGGAGGCCCATATTAATTCTAAAAGGGCTATACAAATTCCTGTATATCAGGACTTTCCGATGGAGTCGATCCGATCGGTGGCCACTGCCCTACAAGGGGAGGATTGGTTAGCCGCGATCGACATCAAAGATGCTTATTTGCACATTCCCATCTTTCCAGTCCACCAAAAATTGCTACGCTTTGCAGTAGAAGGGCGCCATTTTCAGTTCAGAGCCTTACCCTTCGGTTTGGCCACAGCACCACGAGTGTTTACAAAAATTCTGGCCCTTTATTGGCCAATCTAAGAACACAAGGTGTAATGATAATGGCATATCTGGATGACTTGTTGCTGATAGACCACTCAGTGAAAAAACTAGACGTGGTCGTTCACAAGACAATCAAGTATCTGGAATCTCACGGTTGGATTATCAACCGAGACAAGTCAGCCCTAAAAACCAGTCAAAAGTCTGGAATACTTGGGGCTAGGGTTGGATTCAGGCCAGAGAAAAATATTCTTGCCTCGAGGAAAGGTGTTGTCTTTGAAAGATTTGATCCACTTAGTGGGTACAAAAAAGACAGCCGTCCATACGCCTGTATATGAGGCTGCTGGGAAAAATGGTGGCATCATTCGAAGCAGTACCCTACGGTCAATTCCATTCAAGGAATTTGCAAGGGGCCATACTGTCAGCCTGGAACAAAAAAGTTCAGGCCCTAGACTTACAATGTCCTTGTCCCCTTCCGTTCGCAAGAGCCTCCGTTGGTGGTTGGTTCCCCAGAATCTGGAAAAAAGGAAATCCTTCAGTCCGATTTCTTGGAAGGTGGTCACTACAGATGCCAGCCTTATAGGCTGGGGATCAGTACTGGAGCAATAGTCTCTCCAGGGCAGATGGTCGGATGCAGAAAAGGCCCTGCCCATCAATCTCTTAGAGATACGAGCAGCCCGGTATGCCCTAGTAGCATGGACATCCAAACTCCAAGGGTCCCCTGTCAGAATTCAATCAGACAATGCCACAGCAGTGGCATATATCAATCATCAGGGGGGCACCAGGAGTCGTGCAGCCCAGAGGGAAGTAAATTACATCCTGAAATGGGCAGAAAAATATGTCCCAGCCATATCTGCGGTATTCATTCCAGGAGTGGAGAATTGGAAGGCGGACTTTCTAAGTCGCCAGCAATTAGGCCTAGAGGAAGGGTCCCTTCACCCCGAGGTTTTCTGGACAATATGTCAGGGGGGGAACATCGGATGTAGATCTTCTAGCATCCAGATTCAACGCAAAGGGGGACAGGTTTGTCTCTCGGACAAGGGATCCCCTAGCTTGCGGCTCGGATGCCCTAGTGTTCCCTTGGGATCAGTTCAAGCTGATATATGCATTCACACCGCCACAATGGTTACCTCGATTACTCCGCAGAATCAGGGTAGAAAAGAAACCAGTGATTCCGGTGGCTCCAGCGTGGCCCCGAAGAGCGTGGTACGCGGAGATTGTAAAATTTCAGTGGGGAGTCCTTGGACTCTCCCACGTCGTCCGGACCTGCTTTCGCAAGGACCGATATACCACCCTTCCTTACCAGCCCTAGGTTTGACGGCCTGGCTATTGAAGCCCACATTCTAAAAAAGAGAGGGCTCTCTAATGCTGTGGTATCTACCATGATCAATGCCAGGAAGCCGGTATCCAGGCAGATCTACTATAGAATCTGGAAGGCGTACATCGCGTGGTGTGAGGCCAAGAAATGGCATCCACATAAGTACGTAATAGGTAGGATTCTGGACTTCCTACAGTGGGCTGTAGATAGGAAGCTTGCCTTGAGTACTATCAAGGGTCAGATTTCGGCCTTGTCAATATTTTTTCAAAGGCCCTTGGCTTCGCATTCACTAGTCAAAGCCTTTATACAAGGAGTGATGCGTATTAGTCCTCCGGTTAATATTCCCATATGTCCATGGGATCTAAACTTTGTTCTGTCGGTTCTACAGAAACAACCATTTGAACCATTACAGCATATTTCCTTGGTGCTTCTCACCAGGAAATTGATTTTTCTAGTAGCCATTTGTTCGGCTAAAAGAGTATCGGAATTAGCAGCTATGTCCTGTAAGGAGCCATATCTGGTTATCCATAAGGACAGAGTAGTGTTACGTCCTCATCCAGCCTTTCTTCCTAAGGTGGTATCGAGGTTTCATTTGAACCAAGATGTGGTTCTTCCTTCTTTTTTCCCCAAACCTACTTCGGTAGAGGAAAAGTTATTGCATTCTTTGGATGTAGTAAGAGCAGTTAAAGCTTATCTAAAAGCCACTGCTCAGATTCGCAGAACGGATACTTTGTTTATTCTGCCGGAAGGCCCCAGAAAGGGTCAGGCAGCGTCAAAATCTACTTTAGCCAAGTGGATTCGACAGGTCATTATGCAAGCTTATGGCTTGAGAAGGAGACCGCCTCCGTTCAAAGTTAGAGCGCACTCCACGAGAGCAGTTGGAACTTCATGGGCAGTGCATCACCAGGCCTCCCTGGCTCAAATCTGTAAGGCCGCAACATGGTCTTCAGTTCACACGTTTACTAGGTTCTACCAGGTGGACGTTAGAAGTCAGGAGGATGTCGCCTTTGGGCGCAGTGTGTTGCAGGCCGCAAAAGATCCTCATGTCTGATAGCGCTCAGCTTATATATGGTGTATCCCCCCCCTCATTTGGCATTGCTTTAGGACATCCCATTAGTAATGACTATGTCGCTCTGTGTCCCGTGATGTACGAGAAAGAAAATAGGATTTTTATAACAGCTTACCTGTAAAATCCTTTTCTTGGAGTACATCACGGGACACAGAGCTCCCGCCCCTCTTTGGGGACACTTATTGCTTTGCTACAAAACTGAGGTGCTCCCGGATGGGAGGGGCTTATATAGGGGAGGGTACTTCCGGTTTTGGAAGTTGCCAGTGCCAGCACCTGACGGTATCTATATAACCCATTAGTAATGACTATGTCGCTCTGTGTCCTGTGATGTACTCCAAGAAAAGGATTTTACAGGTAAGCTGTTATAAAAATCCTATTATACTTTAACTGGAGAGGAATTTAGTTACCTGTGTATTTAATGTTAGAAAACCAAAAACAAATATTTTTGGCATCTACATTCAATCCGCAATTCTGAATTTATTGGAGAGAAAAAAAAAAAAAAAGCCCCTCGTAACCTCTGCTCCCCAGGATTTAGTAGCCAAAGTGATATTACAGCGTCATTTTTTTTCCCTTTTTATTTAAAATATGTTATACTTGCCTGCTCTGTGCAATGGTTCCTCTTCTTGGGTCCCCCACTGGTGCTCATGGCTGCTCTCCCCCCACCGAAAGCCACTTTCTATGGGGGCTCCCAAGCGGCCCTGTCGGCGTCTATTGACACAGACAGTGGGGCCCATCCCCTCATCATAGGATTTGTTGAATCTGTTTTATTGAGTTTCAATCATTTGTAAAACATATTGACTAAACATAGGCCTGGAATAACATATGTCCATTGAGTGTACAAGTCTACATTAGGATCGGAAGGACACTAAAAGAACATGTAGCACATATGCATAGTCCGGTAAATATCCTTGATGAACGTCGAAATAAGTGAAATAAACCAAGTAACCAGTAGACCACTATAAACAGTGGTGTAGAAAACAAAACAAAAAACAAAAAGGTTCAAACACATATGGCCTGAAAGTGCAGTGAATCTACCGGTAAGATTACTATAATCTTGTAAAAAGGTACGGGAGGAGAAGAAATAAGGAGAGAAAATAAAAATAAAAATAAAAAGGGGGGGGGGGAATAGAGTGAGGGGAGGCTGGGAATGAGAAAAAAAAAAAAAAGGGAAAGTGGGGAGAAGGGATATCACATCACGCTACTCATGAGAGGGCCCTGGGGAAGCGGTATCCGCTATAAAAGAATAAAAAAATCAGCAGAGAACCGGAAGTGTAACCAAACGGCCCACGTAATAGTGTGGGTCTCACTCTTAACGGCATCCCACGCTAACATCCTTTCAATATGTTCGATCCTGTCCATTTCACAGGCCCGATCAGCTAGAGAGGGGACCACAGGTTGACGCCACGCTCTGGCAATAACTGAACGTGCAGTCGTCAGCAAATGGCGAATAAAGCTCTTCTTAATTTGTTTGTATGACCCCCGTAACATAGATAGGACAGTTAAGCGGTGTTCATTGGGATAATATCCCCTACAAGTTTGTCATATAGCTTGAGAATCTTGTCCCAAAAGGGGGTAACACGTGGGCACGTACCCCAAACGTGTGTCCTGTTCTCCAGGGCCTGCAAACATCTCCAACATACGTCAGAGACATTAGGATCAAACTTGTGTAAAATAGTGGGGCAACGGTACCACCTAGAGAAAATACGGGAATTACGCTCTTGGACATGACATGAGATAGATAATTTAAAAGAGCGCCAGTGTTTTTGCCCCACTCCATATCCTCCGGAGACATATTCATCTCCCTTTCCCATTTTGAGAGGAATGGCAGTGAGTTTGGATAGGAGACCTGAATCAGTAACTGATATATCAGGGATAGCGAATGCTCTGGTCTGTCCGACTGGGATAGCAATGACTCAAATCGTCAAAATTTGATATTTTGTTCATAAAAAGTGTTAATTGAGTGTGTTCAAGCCAAGCCATAGAAGGGTTGCGGCAGGAAGAGAACATGTCCGGTAGGGGAATTGGTTGTCCAGCGCGAAGCGTATGACTCAGAGGAGTCTCTGATTTTTGCCACATAAGAAATTTAGATTTAGCACAAGTTGGAGGGAAAAAGAGTCGATATCAAATAATGGAGTCAAGGGGCTGGGTCTCGAGGACAATAAACCTTTGGTAAGGTAGTTGTCCCAAATTTGCAGCGTAGCGGAAGTCACAAGGGGTAATAGGTCTGTAGAGGGTCTGTGTGTCGGTGTGTCCATGGAAGGGATGTGAGGTCGGGAGATATTCAGTCATTTTCTAATGACGTCCACAATTTAGTGGAGGAACTGTGGTACCAATCGACTATTCTGATCAAACGATACAGCATGAAAGTACAGCCGTAGGTCAGGGAGAGCGACGCCCCCTGTATTTTTAGGTAAAGCAAAACATTAAAGCCAATCCTGGACTTCCTATGTCGCTATATGAAGTCCAGAATAGCCCTGTTGATCGATTGGAAGAAGCCATGAGGAGGTGGATTAGGAATTGCCTGAAAAATTTATAAAACTTTGGGCAGAATGTCCATTTTGACGACGTTCATTCGGCTAAACCAGGAGATGTTTGGTTTATCATAAGATTCGAGGCATGTTCGCAACGTTCTTATTAGGGGCGTATAGTTTAGATCTGTCAGGGTGGGTGGAGGGGTAGGGATTTGGATTCCAAGATACTTGACAGCTTTATGCTGCCATTTAAATTCAAATGAGGATTGAACCCGGGTTACTGTAGGTTTGGGTAGAGAGATGTTAAGGGCCTCAGTTTTATCAGAATTTAATTTAAAGTTACTAGCCATTTTAAACTCTGTGAATGACTCAATAATGGCTGGTATAGATGTGTGGGGCTTAGTAACATATAAGAGGTCGTCCGCATATAGGGACAATTTATATTGACAATGGCTAATAGAAAGACCCTGAATACTGAAGTCGTGCCGGATGGCCGTGGCAAGATGTTCCATTGTGAGTATGTACAACAATGGCAGCAGGGGTCATCCCTGGCAGGTTCCGTTACGAATCCATATTGGGTCAGATAGGAGGCCATTAGATCGGATCCTTGCCGTAGGGTTGTCATAGAGAGCCAGGATCTTGCATAGCATGTTGGGCCCTAGGCCCACTTGTTGAAGCGTTCTCTCAAAAATTGCCAATGAACCCAGGCGAACGCTTTTTCAGCATCGACCGAGATCAAGCAAGCTGGGATTTGGCATATTCCATCAGTGAAATGGTTTTAAGGATGTTAACCCTGGCCTCCCTCTTTGGGGTGAACCCCACCTGGTCGAGGTGTATTAGGTCGGGTATCGCTGGCAGGAGGCAATTGGCCAATAGTTTGGAGTATAAGCGAATGTCAATGTTGGTGAGAGAAATGGGGCGAAAGCTCTCATCATAGGATTTGGAGTGGTAGCCAATGGCTTCCGCTGCTATCAATCTGCCCAGTGAGGACGGACAGAGCAAGGAGAGCCGCTGCTCTCGTGCACAGCGATGGTTCAAAATCAAGCTCAGGCAAGTATAAGGGGGGGGGGGGGATCCTCTGCAATAGAAGGTTGCCTTAAAGCGTTTAACCCCCCCAAAAAAAAAAAAAGGATCCTGCTCCTTTAACCACTTAACGACCGCTCACTGTATATATACGTCGGCAGAATGGCACCGACAGGCACAATCACGTAGACTGTACGTGATCGCCTTTGTACAGTTGGGGGGTCCGATCGGAGATGACCATTCGATTTCGGCCACCCCCTCGCGATCGCTCCCGGCCAATGAAAATGCTTCCTCCGCCATGTGATGTAAACACAGGCAGGAGGAAGTGATGTCATCTCCCTCGCGGCGGTCTTTTCGATTCCGGAGCCGAGGAGAGAAGAAGCAGGTTAGTGCACCAACAGTCCACTGACACATAGGTACACATTTCACCCCCCAGGTCACCCCCAGTCCCCAATCACAGTGTCACTGATTGCAGTGATCATTTCACTGATCACTGCATTTAGTGTCATCTGTGATAGTAAAAAGTTGCAGGGCAGTTAGGTTTAGGCCCCTTTAGGTCCAGGGTAGCCCCCTAACCCCCCCTAATAAAGGTTTAACCCCTTGATCGCCCCCCAGGTAACCCTTTCACCCCCTAACGCCAGCGTCACTAAGCGATCGTATTTTCGATCGCTGTATTTAGTGCTGGTGGTGCCCTAGATAGCCAGTTATTTATTTTTAGTTTCGCCGCAGGTTTTTAGAGCGTCAGGTACCCCCATATATTATTTTAACCCCCTGATTGCCCCTAGAGTTAACCCTTTCACCAGTGATCACCGTATAAGCGTCACTGGTGACACTGGTTACCCAGTTAGTTACCTAGTTATTTTAGGTAACCCGTCAGGTTTTTATATAGCGTCGGGTACCCCCATATTTAACCCAATAAAGGTTTTAACCCCCTGATTGCCCCTAGTTAACCCTTTCACCAGTGATCACCATATAAAGGTTACGGGTGACACTGGTTGGTTAGTTTGCTTTTTATAGCATCACGGCACCCGCCGTATATAACCCAATAAAGGTTTAACCCCCTGATAGCCCGGCGGGTGAGATCAATTAGGTTTTAGCGCCAGAGAGGGTCTGCGTCGCCCCAGGCAGCGTTAGCGTTACTGGCACTAACCTAACACCCACGCGCAAAGCATACACCTCCCTTAGTGGTATAGTATCTGATCAGATCTATACTAGCGTCCCCAGCGGTTTAGGGTTCTCAAAAACGCAGTGTTAGCGCGATCAGCCCAGATACCTGCTAGCACCTGCGTTTAGCCCCTCCGCCCAGCCCAGCCCAGCCCACCCAAGTGCAGTATCGATCGATCACTGTCACTTACCAAACACAAAACACATAACTGCAACGTTCGCAGAGACAGTCCTGATC
Organism: Rana muscosa; assembly: GCA_029206835.1. Classification (NCBI taxonomy): domain Eukaryota; kingdom Metazoa; phylum Chordata; class Amphibia; order Anura; family Ranidae; genus Rana; species Rana muscosa. The sequence goes on along the minus strand of CM055118.1, from coordinate 827,157,475 downwards.
CCTGCGACCGCTAACAGTTTTTTTTGTAGCGTTTGATATATTTGCTGACGACAGTCGGGTGCTTTTTTTCCTGTGAATCTTGCTAGTGTACCCCTAAATTTAGAGCCCAAAATGGTAAGTCGAAGGTACACTAGTAAAGAGGCCTACGAGATTCTGAGCATGACAGATAGTGAAGAGGAGGTCACGTATCTGTCAGATTCAGGCTCAGAATATCTTCCCGTAGAAGACAGTGACGTCAGCGGCCCCACGTCAGATAGCTCCGACGACGAAGTTGAGGTCCCTGCTAAGGTCAGGCGTACCCAATCCCGATCTTCTGAGGTTGTTGAGGAGCAAGAACCGCAGGGCTCTCGTATCATGGAGCAGAGGAGTACTAGCGCCGCTATTCCTTCTGGTAAAATGGCAAGCACCAGCGGCCTAGTACAGCCTGGGCGTACATCCAGCACTGCAGTATCACGTGGTGACGTGGCGAGTCCCATAAGTGCAGTTCAAACTGGCGAGGTGGCAAGCACAAGTTGTGTCCCGCTGCCACCAAGAAGACAAAGGCAGGCCCGTCGTACCCATAGTGCTCTTCCTGCAGAATTCGCCTATCCTGATTGGGTCCCCACCACTTCTGCAGAACCCGTACTTCCCCCATTCACTGCCCAACCCGGTATTCAGGTGGAAACAGCTGATTTTATGCCAATCGATTATTATTCGCTGTTTTTCACAGAAGATCTCTATAGATCTATTGTGGACCAGAGTAATTTATATGCTGGTCAATTCATCGCCGCTAATCCCCAGTTGCCTTCCATTGCCAAAGATTGGAAACCAATTACGGTTTCCGAATTTAAGACCTTTCTGGGCCTTTCCCTCAACATGGGCACACATAAATTCCCGTCATTGCGTGCTTATTGGTCCACGCACCCAATTGACCACATGCCCGTGTTCTCTGCCTCCATGCCCAGGAAACGATACGAGCAGATTTTGCGGTTCATGCACTTCAACGACAATGAACTTTGTCGTCCACGTGGGGACCCTGAATACGACCGGCTCTATAAAATTCGGCCCCTCATAAACCACTTCAACGAACGTTTTGCAGCCTTGCTTACTCCCGATCAAGTTGTCTGCGTTGATGAGTCCCTGATTAAATTTTCTGGCCGCTTGGCTTTCAAGCAGTACCTTCCCAGCAAGCGTGCCAGATACGGGGTCAAGCTCTATAAGTTCTGTGACAGGGCAACAGGCTATGTATGGAGCTTTATGGTTTATGAGGGAAAAGATAGTCAGGTTGAGCCGGTCAACTGCCCGGATTACATAGGGAGCGCTGGCAAGATAGTGTGGAACTTGGTGTCACCCTTATTCGGAAAGGGGTACCACTTGTATGTGGACAATTATTACACGAGCGTGCCACTGTTTAGTCACTTGTTTGATCATCAGATTGGAGCATGTGGCACCGTGCGACCTAATCGCCGGGGCTTTCCCCAGCGGCTTGTAGATGCCCGTCTTAGGCTGGGGGAGAGAGCCTGCGTAAAGTGTAATAACTTGCTCGCTATGAAGTGGAGGGACAATAAGAATGTTTTCCTTCTTACCTCCCTTCATGCAGACACGACAGTCCAAATTCGTACGGCGACTGGTGTTGTGGAGAAACCCCTCTGTGTCCACGAATATAACAAAAATATGGGAGGGGTGGACCTCAACGACCAGTTGATGGCGCCGTATCTAATTGACCGTAGGGCGAGACGCTGGTACAAAAAAGTGTCTCTATCCTTATTCCAATTGGCTTTGCTGAACGCTCATGTGCTATACAGAGCTTCAGGCGGGACTTTATCTCTTCTAAAATTCCAGAATGAGATAGTCACAGAACTCCTGTATCCAGGCGGTTCTGCACCTCACCATCCCCTACCAAATGCAGTAAGCCGGCTGCATGAGAGGCATTATACGCATCTCCTCCCGAGTACCCCTACCCAACGAGCCCCCCAAAAAAGATGTCGTGTCTGTAGCAAGCGCGGATTTAGGCGTGACACCCGTTATTATTGTCCACTCTGTCCTGACAAACCTGGTCTTTGCCTTGGTGAATGTTTTGAACGCTACCACTCAAAAGTGAAGTTTTAGCGTAGGGTACAGCATTTCACAGACTAGGACACACTTACACAGGGTCTCCCAAGATGCCATTACATTTTGAGAGACCCGAACCATTACAGTTGTTAAAGTGTAAAAAATAAAAAAAATAAAAGACGTAAAAAACAAAAAATATATAAAATAAAAAATAAATAAATATAGTTGTCGTTTTATTGTTCTCTCTCTCTCTCTCTCTCTCTCTCTCTCTATTGTTCTGCTCTTTTTTACTGTATTCCATTCTGCAATGTTTTATCATGCTTGCTTTTCAGGTATGTGATTTTTTGTTTTCAGGTGCGCCATTCAACTGCAGCGCGGAATTATTTATCTTGACAGCAACAGCGTTTGCTCCCACGATACATAAAGCCGTGACTCCAGTGCTGTAGGAGGTGATTTCACCACCACAGTTAAAAAAAAAAGAGCATATATGCCGAAGCATGGGGGCAGCAGGGGCGGAGGAGCGATTTTGCTCCTAATGCCACGTATATACGGTCGAAATTCCGACGGAGGCTTGCCCGTGGAAAAGTCAGACCGTGTGTACGCGGCATAACTTTTTTGCGGGAGGATGCCACCATGCTTCGGCATATATGCCCATCATTAGAAGTGGGTGGATGAAGGGAGGTATTCTAATGGTGGGCATACCCACCAATCAATCTCTTTTTTTCGTTCAGCCAACAGGCTGCATGAAAAAAAAGATTACAATACATGTCCAACAAGGACCAGCAACGTACTGGTATGTTGCTGGACTTTGAATGTTTATACCAGAATGATGCCTGCAGGTTTAGGTATCATCTTGGTATCATTCTTTTCAGCCAGTGGCCGGCTTTCATGTAAAAGCAATTCTAGCAGATAATTAGCCTCTAGACTGCTTTTACAAGCAGTGGGAGGGAATGCCCCCCCCCCCCCCGGATATAAACAGCGCCATTGGGAAATTGGGAAAGCATTTTATCACACCGATCTTGGTGTGGTCAGATGCTTTGAGGGCAGAGGAAAGATCTAGGGTCCAACCCCCTATTTTTTTCAAAAAAAGGAGTACCTGTCACTACTTATTGCTATCATAGGGGATATTTACATTCCCTGAGATAATAAAAATGATAATAAAAAAAAAAATATGGAAGGAACAGTTTAAAAATAAAATAAAAAAAGCAAAATAAATAATAAAAAAAAAAAAAAAAAAAAAAAAAAAAAAAAAGCACCGCTGTCCCCCCCTGCTCTTGCGCAAAGGCGAACGCAAGCATCGGTCTAGCGTCATATGTAAACAGCAATTGCATCATACATGTGAGGTATCACCGCGAAGGTCAGATCGAGGGCAGTAATTTTAGCAGTAGACCTCCTCTGTAAATCTAACGTGGTAACCTGTAAAGGCTTTTAAATGCTTTTAAAAATGAATGTAGTTTCTCGCCGCTGCGCGTTTGTGCACAATTTTAAAGCATGTCGTGTTTGGTATCCATGTACTCGGCCTAAGATCATCTTTTTTATTTCATTAAACATTTGGGCAATATAGTGTTTTTTAGTGCATAAAAAATAAAAAAAGTGTGTTTTTCCCCCAAAAAATGCGTTTGAAAAATCGCTGCGCAAATACTGTGTGGAAAAAAAAAATGCAACACCCACTATTTTAATCTGTAGGGCCTTTGCTTTAAAAAAAAATATATAATGTTTGGGGGTTCAACATAATTTTCTTGCAAAAAAAAAAATGTTTTCATGTAAACAAAAAGTGTCAGAAAGGGCTTTGTCTTCAAGTGGTTAGAAGAGTGGATGATGTGTGACATAAGCTTCCTAATGTTGTGCATAAAATACCAGGACAGTTCAAAACCCCCCCAAATGACCCCATTTTGGAAAGTAGACACCTCAAGCTATTTGCTGAGAGGCATGTTGAGCCCATTGAATATTTTTTTTTTTTTTTTGTCCCAAGTGATTGAATAATGGCAAAAAAAAAAAAATGTACAAAAAGTTGTCACTAAATTATATATTGCTCAAACATGCCATGGTTATATGTGGAATTGCACCCCAAAATACATTCTGTTGCTTCTCCTGAGTACGGGGATACCACATGTGAGACATTTTGGGAGCCTAGCTGCGTACAAGACCCCGAAAATCAAGCACCGCCTTCAGGATTTCTATGGGTGTAAATTTTTGATTTCACTCCTCACTGCCTATCACAGTTTCGGAGGCCATGGAATGCCCAGATGGCACAAACCCCCCCCCCCCAAATGACCCCATTTTGGAAAGTAGACACCCCAAGCTATTTGCTGAGAGGTATGTTGAGTATTTTGCAGATCTCGCTTTTTGTCACAAAGTTTTAAAAATTGAAAATAAAAAAAAAAATAAAAAAAACTTAGTTAGACTTACCGGTGACGGTATTTCTAAGAGCCTTTCAGGACAACCTTGGAGAGAGCGTAGCTCCGCCTCTTTAACAGGAAACACTTTCAGCCTTTAAATGCCTCCTCTTCCACCATGGCCTCAGTTATTGTGGTTTCCGACAAACTGGAAGAAAAAAGCACAGAACAACCACAACGACCATGATAGACACTTAATCAATACTTCTAAGATATATTAGGGAGGGAAATAGCGGTTGTCCTGAAAGGCTCTTAGAAATACCGTCACCGGTAAGTCTAACTAAGTTTTTCTCAAATCGCCTTTCAGGACAACCTTGGAGAGGATAACCGAGTAACTTACCCTAGGGTGGGACTACTGCCTGCAGTACCTTCCTGCCGAAGGCTTGATCTGCGGCAGACAGCAAATCCAACCTATAGTGCCGGAGAAAAGTTGAGTAGTTGGACCAAGTGGCAGCCTTGCAAATCTGATCAGGCGTAGCACCGGCCCTCTCGGCCCAGGAAACTGCTGTTGACCTTGTTGAATGAGCAGCAATACCTGAGGGAGGTATTTCTCCTTTAGCTTGGTAAGCTTCTGTAATTGCTTGTCTAAGCCATCTGCCTAATGTACTTTTGGAAGCTTTCTCCCCTTTGCGGGGACCTGAAAATACTACAAAGAGGGCATTTGTTTTTCTAAACTCTTTGGTAACCGCTAGAAACTGGAGCGGACATCTTCTCACATCCAGCGTATGGAAAGCTTCCTCTCCTGCATTGTTAGGGACTGAGGAAAAGGTAGGCAGGGTTATCTCTTGTGACCCATGGAAGGTTGAAGATACTTTTGGTAGGAAGGCTGGATCCGTCTGAAGGATCACTCGGTCTGGAAAGACCCTCAAAAAAGGTTCTGTAACCGCCAGAGCCTGGAGTTCACTGACTCTCCTTGCCGATGTAATGGCAACTAAAAAAATTGTTTTGAAAACTAAACTTCTTAAGGAAGTCTCTTGAAGGGGTTCAAACGGAGCTCCCGTGAGACCCTGTAAAACAACAGATAGATCCCAACTGGGAAAAACTTTAAGGACTATGGGTCTGTTCCGAGCCAAGGCCCTAAAAAATCTGGAAATTAAAGTTTCTTTGGACAAAGCTTTTTCAAAGTAAACTGAAAGAGCCGCAACTTGGGTTTTCAAGGTGCTGGCTGCCAATCCTTTCTCCATTCCTTCATGGAGAAACTCTAAAACTGAAACGACACTCTTGACTATAAAGTTTTTGGAAGAACACCAAGAATTGAATTTTTTCCATACTTTAAGGTAGATGGCCCTAGTTACCTCCTTTCTACTGGACAGTAGGGTCCTTACTACCTTATCTGAAAGTCCTTTGGCTTTTAGGAGGTCTTCTTCAGAAGCCAAGCAGTCAGATGTAGTCTGTCTGCTTCCGGATGGTTCACAGAACCCTGTGATAGTAAGTCCTTCCTGAGTGGTAGCCTCCAAGGAGGATTTGCGGCTAGGTTTAGAAGTGTCGCAAACCAAGGTCTTTTTGGCCAATATGGAGCAATCAGGATAAGACTGGTGTTCTCTTCCCTGAACTTTCTTAATACCAATGGGATTAGGGGAAATGGGGGAAAGGCGTAACACAGCTGGTAATGCCATGGGTGTGCTAGAGCATCTATTCCAACTGCCTGATCCCCTCTGTGGAGAGAAAAGAATTCTCGGACTTTCGTGTTTTGCTGGTTGGCAAATAGATCTACCTGGGGTTTCCCCCACTCTTTGGAGATCATGGAGAAAATCTCCTGGCTCAGACTCCATTCTGCTTCCACCACACTCCTTCTGCTTAGCAGATCTGCCAACAGATTCTGGGATCCCTTTAAATGAACCGCTGATAAGGAGGTCACGTTTAGCTCTGCCCAGGACAACAACTGACTGGCTAACTCCATGAGACCTGGGCTCCTGGTTCCCCCTTGCTTTTGTACATAAGCTATCGCTGTTGTGTTGTCTGACAGAATTTGAACATGACGTCCTTTGACTGTCTGCTGAAAGGTAAGGAGGCCCAGAAATATGGCTTTTAACTCCCGCCAATTTGATGACTTCTTTGCTTCCCACTTGGACCAAGTTCCTTGAGCGGTTTGCCCTTCCAGATGAGCTCCCCAACCCCAAGCACTTGCGTCTGTTGTCAGACGTTTGTCCAGTGGAAACACCCACGAGAGACCCTTTGTCAGGTTGTTTGGGTTTCTCCACCACCAGAGTGCTCTTTTTACGTTTGATTTTAGTTTGAAGCACTTTTCCAGTGACTCCTGGTGTGACCAAACTTGTAGAATGTTCCTCTGGAGGGGTCTGGAGTGTAGCCTTGCCCATTGTACGGCTGGGATTGAGGCCGTGAGGAGGCCTAATACTGCCATAGCCAATCGGACAGATGTTGGGAGATTTGTCTGAATCTGACCCACTGCAGAGTAAATCTTCTCTATCTTTTCTTGGGGGAGAAAGACCTTTTGAAGAACTGAGTTTATGGTGTAGCCCAGAAACCTCATCTCCTGAGTTGGATCTAAGTTTGATTTGTCCAGATTTAGGAGCCAACCTAAATTCTTGAGATGAGTCCGTGACACTTGCAGGTTTGTCACAAGCTGATCCCTGGAATCTGCAAAAAACAGTAGGTCGTCCAAATATGGAATGACCGAGATCCCCCTCAGTTTCAGAGGCTCTAGGGCTTCTGCCATGACTTTTGTGAAAATCTTGGGCGAGGATGAAAGCCCGAATGGTAGGGCTGTGAATTGGAGATGCCATATTGACGTCCCCAGATCGATGGCTAGGCGGAGAAATCTTTGGGAAGCCAGAGCTATCGGCACATGTAGATAGGCGTCCCTCAAGTCCAGGGACGCCATGAAGCAACCTGGAGTCAACAGCTTTGTAATGGAGTGGATTGTGTCCATACGAAAGTGCTTGTACCTTACTGATTTGTTTAAGATCTTCAGATTCAGAATCAGTCGGTACTTGCCTGAAGGTTTTTTTACCAAGAATATATGGGAATAAAACCCCTGGCCCTCCTGATGTTTTGGGACTGGAACAATCACTTCCTGTTGTATCAGATCCTGTAAGAGGGTCATCATAGCGGAAGCTTTTTCCTGATCCCGTGGTAGGGCTGTGACATAAAACCTGCTTGGGGGGCATTCCGAGAATTCTAGACTGTATCCCTGTGAAATGATGTTCCTCACAAAGGGACTTTTGGATACTTGGTTCCATTGAGGGAAAAAAGCTGACAGTCTTCCCCCCACTGGAGTAATGCTGTCATTTGTTTTTAGAAGCTTGGTCTGTAGGGAATCTAAAGAGCACTCCACCCCTTCCTCTACCTTTTTGGGAAAACCAAGGCTTTTTGTTGTCATCTTTTTTGAAGGATTGCTGAACAGAACGAAAATTATTTTTAAACGGTTGCTTCTTTTTAGAAGGGAAAGCCTTCTTCTTGTCAGCTGTTCTATCCAGCACAGTTTCTAGCTCTGGACCAAACAGCAAATCCCCCGAGAAGGGTAGGCCACAGAGTTTAATTTTTGAGGCTGTGTCACCCGACCATGTCTTTAGCCAGACTGCACGCCTAACTGAATTCACTAATGCTGCTGATCTAGCAGCCATTTTGATTGATTCAGCGGATGCATCTGCCATGTATTTTACCGCTTTCAAAATTAGAGGGAAGGATTCCAACAGGTCTTTCCTTGGAGTACCTGCCTCTACATGGTTCATCAATTTCTCTATCCAACACTCCAGGTTTCTTGCCACCACTGTGGAAGCCATAGCTGGTTTGAGGCTGGCTGACGTGGAGTCCCATGCTTTTTTCAGCAGGGAGTCTGCCCTTTTATCCATCGCATCCTTCAACACTCCCATGTCCTCAAAAGCGAGATCCGTACGACGAGAGACTTGCGAGAAGGCAGCGTCCACTCTTGGTTTTTTATTCCAGACCTCTGAGTCCTTGTTTTCAAAAGGAAAACGCTTTTTGAGGGTCTTTGATAGGAAGGGACCTTTTTCAGGGTCCTTCCATTCCTTTTTGATAGTGTCCGATATGACCCTATGGACTGGGAACACTCTTTGCTTGGAATCATCCAGACCCTGGTACATTTTATCATGTACTGAAAGATGTACCTTTTCCTCCTGAATATCCAGGGTAGTGTAGATTGCTTTTAAGAGATCATCCACATCTTCCAAAGATAATTTATATCTGGAGGTTTTGCCGTCATCTTCCTCTTCCTCCTCATCTGAGTCCTTGAGAGAGGGGAGAGTACTTGCCCCTTCGTCCCCAGAGTCCACACTCTCTGCTGGTCTAGAGGTGGAGGCTCTTGGGCTGGACGGTGGTTGCTGGGGTTCAGTTAAGACTGCTGGACTTAGCAGAGATTTAACCGAACCAAGAGAACTTGTAAGCTCTCTTACTGAGGAAAATAAATCCTTGAATTGCTGGGATGTTTCCTCTTCCACTAAGTCCTTAATGCAAGACCTGCACATAGCTTTTTGCCATGAATCCCTTAAAGGATTTTTGCAGGAGGGACACTTCCTCTGGCTTGGTGGGTTTACATGTTTGGTTTTTGCTACAGCTTTCTCCTGAAACGAGATAAACAATAGAAATTCACCTAATGTCCTAGCCACACCTAACCAATTAGTGTCATTTAGGCCACCACCAAAGATAGAAAAGAAGTGTCCCAGTGAAAACAACCACCAATGTCCAAGCTGTAGCAGGTCAGAGAGAAGTAACCACCGACCGTACAGCAGCAGGCTCCCTTAAGGGAGGAAACAAACAAAACAACACAGCAAAAAAGACTCATTTGGATAAGAATAAAAGGCACCATTGTACCCCTCTTACCTGAGCCTGACCGGAGCTTAGGGCGCCTGCTTCCGCCATCGCTGTCTGTCTCTCTTCCATCTTGTCGAGAGCGCAGCTGGGTTATACACACAGTGTGTGTTTTAAATTTTCCCGGGTCCCGCGTCATCCACGTAGGCCGGAAACGGAAGCGCCGGTCGATAGACCCGCCCCCTAGTCTCTGCGTTCCAAGCGCTGGGAACCACTAGCGCCACGCCCCCACAGGAAACCGCATCGCCGGAACTGACGTCACCCGCCAGCCAGGACCCGGAACCGTCATGCGATTCGCGCCGCTGACCTGCAGCGGCAACCGCTCGGCTCCTGGAGCCTTACCGCGGATTCCGGGCACAAGATGCTGCGTCTCCTGTGGGTCCTTTACTCCCCTGAGCAGGCGAGACTGGGGACTCCGGAACACCCCCCGCTTGCGGTGGAGGGGGTGCTGGGATGGTCACTGGTACAAGTACCAAATAAAAGCTGCACACCAGGCAGACAAAAAGAAAGGTAAGCCTTACTGCTTCCCCCTTGGAAAGAGCGTAGCACCCTGGTTCCCACCTGTTGCTTCCACCATGGCGGAGGAAACACAATAACTGAGGCCATGGTGGAAGAGGAGGGATTTAAAGGCTGAAAGTGTTTCCTGTTAAAGAGGCGGAGCTACGCTCTCTCCAAGGTTGTCCTGAAAGGCGATTTGAGAAATGTCTTTCTTCATTTTCAAAAACAAATGAGAGCTGTAAAATACTCACCATGCCTCTCGGCAAATAGCTTGGGGTGTCTACTTTCCAAAATGGGGTCATTTGTGGGGGTTTTGGGCTATCTTGGCATTTTATGGCCTTCAAAACTGTGATCGGTAGTGAGGAGTGAAATCAAAAATTTGCACCCTTAGAAATCCTGAAGGCGGTGCTTGGTTTCCGGGGTCCTGTACGTGGCTAGGCTCCTAAAAAGTCCCACACGTGGTATCCCCGTACTCAGGAGAAGCAGCAGAATGTATTTTGGGGTGCAATTCCACATATAACCATGGCATGTGTGAGCAATATATCATTTAGTGACAACTTTTTGTAATTTTTTATTTTTTTTTGTCATTATACAATCACTTGGGACAAAAAAAAAAATAAATATTCAATGGGCTCAACATGCCTCTCAGCAATTTCCTTGGGGTGTCTACTTTCCAAAATGGGGTCATTTGGGGGGGTTTTGTACTGCCCTGCCATTTTAGCACCTCAAGAAATGAGATAGGCAGTCATAAATTAAAAGCTGTGTAAATTCCAGAAAATGTACCCTAGTTTGTAAACTCTATAACTTTTGCGCAAACCAATAAATATACACTTATTGACATTTTTTTTACTAAAGACATGTGGCTGAATACATTTTGGCCTAAATGTATGACTACAATTGAGTTTATTCGATTTTTCTTATAACAAAAAGTAGAAAATATCATTTTTTTTTCAAAATTTTCGGTCTTTTTCCGTTTATATCGCAAAAAATAAAAAATCGCAGAGGCAATCAAATACCATTAAAAGAAAGCTCTATTTGTGGGAAGAAAAGGACGCAAATTTCGTTTGGGTACAACATTGCATGTCCGCACAATTTACAGTTAAAGCAGCGCAGTGCAAAATTCTGAATTCACCTCTGGTCCTTTAGCTACCAAATGGTGTGGGGCTTAAGTGGTTAAAGCATGTTATACAGCACAGCGCTTGTGCTGTGTATTTTGGCCCATGCCATCACCTGAAATACCTGTCTAATCCTGCCAGTTTCTACCCTCCCCTCTGTACACTGACCTTGATAATGGCATCAGGGCTCAGCAGCCCTGATGTCATTGTCAGCATACGTGCCTCCGTCATATGCTGCTATTATTATTATTTATATAGCGCCAACAGTTTACGCAGCGCTTTACAATGTAGCACTCAACAATGCTATCTGCAGCTCTCCCTGTGTCTCCTCTGTCATCTCTCACTATCGCTGATCTGCTCTCTCCCCACTGCTTCAAAACAAACTGATCTGTACATCATCCACTCTGTCAGATAAAAAGCTGAGTCCTAATGCCTATGCTTTATTTAAAATAAATAAAAATTATATAGGATTTCTACCTGTTTTAACAGGGTTTTCCAGCGATCACATGACTCCAGGCTCTCAGCTCCTCCCCTCCATGACGTCAACAGGGAATCTTGGCCCCGCCCACCGGAGATATCACACGGGGAGAGCATAGAGCCTGAAATCATCTTATCACTGGAAGATGCTGTTAAAACAGGTAGAATTTGTTTTTTTATAGCACAGGCACTAGGATACAGCTTTTTATCTGACAGAGTGGATGATATAAAGATAAGATAGTGGATTTTAAGGATTTAGAACCACTGATTATTCCAGCAAGCACCTTTAGCTGCACCAGAAAGTGTAGAACATAATCTGTATATAAGTATACACCTTTATTCCCCTAGTCCCTCTAATTAGTAGCTTTCAAGGTTTTGTTTGTTTGATTGATTGTGCCGGCCTGCGGTTCCAAACTAAGAATCAGAAATGTTCTGGTACTAGTAGAATCAATAAGCCAGTCAGAAGAGCATTGCGTTTTTTTTTTTTGTTTATTTACACACATTATACCCCCTTCCTGCTCTTCCACCAGTCAGTTGAGAACTAGTCTTTGACAATAGCAGTATTAGTAGTAGCTATAAATGTTACATCAAAAAACATGCATTTAATTCCAGAATTTACATTGCAACTAAAAAAGGGTTATCCTTAACTTACCGGTACACTGTTCCAAGTTGAATGTAATGAAAGGAGTCAATCTTCATCAACAGCGCCTTTTAAAAGAAGATAAATTGTGAAAGATCTGCAACCAATTATAATAAACATCACTGGTAAGGTTTTCTAACTAGAACTTGAGGCCCCTTGCACACCAGCGGACCGTACGTCTGCTTTTTCCTCCATCCGTTTACGGATGAAAAAAAGGGACATACATTAGTCCCTATGAGATTGCGTGTGTCGGTGGATGAACATCTGCTGACAACCGATCTCATCCGGGTCCGCAATCCTCCGATTCTGCAGACGGAGGAAAATCCTATTTTTCCTATCCATGAGCGGATCGGATGAACACGGACAGGCGGTCCGTGTTCATCCGATCCCCCCATAGGGGAGAGCGGAGATCTGACAGGGCGGTCCCTGCACAGTGTGCGGGGACCGCCCTGTCATCCGCCGGCTGAGTGGGGGTTCACGGGGCGGATCATCACGGATCCGTCCCGTGTGAAAGGGGCCTTAGTGGTATGGTGCAAAAAGCTTTCTAGTCAACCCTTCTATGGAGGGGAAAAAAAAATAAAAATAAAAATAAAAATTGCTTGAAATTCAGCTAGAGAGGATACCCAAACTCATCTCAATATTTAAGTGGATCGAACGCTGAAAGAAGAAGAGAAAAAATAAATACACCACCCCCATTATACAGATTATCTTATCGACTATAATGGAGTGGAGTTAATGGGTCCAGTAATCGGCAAGGGACTACAGGTACAAGGCTGCAAATAATCTGCTTTGTTGTTGAAAACGGTGGCTGTATTTCAAGATTTAAATGGCTCTTCATTTTAAAAAGTACCAGTTACTTACCGGTAATGGTCTTTCTGGTAAGTCTTCCAGGACGGCACAATGAGAGATGACTAGTCCACCTGACAGGAAACACAATCAAAGAGGTTAAAAACCCCACCCCTCCCTGTGCTCTTCAGTTTGTGAAAAAGTACTCCACACTAGTGCACGAGAGTGAAAACAAACTACCACAACAACTATATATATAGATATATATATATATATATATATATATATATATATATATATATATATATATATATATATATATACTTAACCAGAGCGGTGGGAAGTAGGCCTGCCATCCTGGAAGACTTACCAGAAAGACCATTACCGGTAAGTAACTGGTACTTTTCTCAAGACGTCTTCCAGGACGGCACAATGAGAGAGAAGCAAGTAATTTGCAGGCCTACCTTAGGGTGGGACGACCGCTTGCAGGACCTTCCTACCAAATGAGAGGTCCTGAGGAGACAGCAACTCCACTCTATAATGCTTCAAAAAAGTGTTCTGGCTTGACCATGTCGCAGCTTGGCAGATTTGTTCGACCGAAGCTCCGGCCCTTTCTGCCCAGGAGGTCGCCAGAGACCGAGTGGAATGTGCCTTAACCTTCGGGGCTGTCTTAGCAGCTGGTCATAAGCTAGGGAGATTGCTTGTTTTATCCACCTAGCTATGGTTACTCTAGAAGCCTGTTGGCTCTTTTTCTGACCAGAAAAATTAATAAATAAGTGGCTGGATTTTCTGAAAAAGCTAACTCTATCCAAATAAGAAAGCAGACATCGTCTGACATCCAAACAATGAAAGGAAGCCTCCCTTTCATTCTGGGGATTGGAACAAAAAGAAGGGAGTATTATTTCCTGTGTTCTATGAAATTTTGATACTACCTTGGGAAGGTACAGGGGGTCCTGCCTGAGAACAACCCTGTCCTCAAATAAACGAAAAAACGGCTCTTTAATTGACAGAGCCTGCATATCACCTACTCTTTTGGCTGTCGTTATCGCCAGCAGGAAGGTAAACTTAACTGTGAGAAGTTTAATAGAAATACTGTCTAAAGGCTCGAACGGAGCCTTAGTTAACTGTTCTAGAACCAAGGAGAGATCCCAGGGTGGAACCCTAGAGATCTGTACTGGAGACATTCTGTCCCTAGCTGACAAGAATCTTTTAATCAACGGGTCCTGGGACAATCTTCTGTCCAGGAAGTAAGATAAGGCTGCTACCTGAACTCTTAGTGTCTTGGTAGCCAGCCCCAGATCAACTCCATCCTGGAGAAATTCCAGAATGACCGAAGTTTCCTGTTGGGAAACCTCTCTCTCTGAACACCAGCGAGAGAAGACCCCCCACACCTTAGCATAAATCCGCCTGGTGACCTCCTTTCTACTAGAGAGGAGAGTGGTGATCACTCTCTCTGAACAGCCCTTCTCCCGCAGGTTCTGCCTTTCAAGCACCAGGCCGTCAGTTTGAAGAAGCTGGGCTCTGGGTGGAAGACCGGGCCCTGAAGAAGAAGGTCTGACCGAACTGGTAGATGGAGAGGGGGAGCTACCGACCAGTTCTCCAGAGTGGGAAACCAGGCTCTCTTGGGCCACCAGGGGGTGACCAAAATGAGACAGCATTCTGAGAGGTCCAGCTTCTGCAGGATCCTCGGAATCAGACTCAGAGGGGGAAAGGCATAGGCCAGATGAAAACTCCACACCTGGGCCAGCGCATCCACTCCCTCTGAGCCCCATTCCCGGGTCAGGGAAAAGAACCTCTTTAGCTTTTTGTTTTCCCTGCGGGCGAAGAGGTCTATCTCTGGATTGCCGAACCGTTGGCACACCAGATCGAACACCTCTGTGTTCAACTCCCATTCTCCCTGGAGAATCAGGTGGCGACTTAAAAAGTCCGCCTCTACGTTGTGAACCCCTTTTATGTGAACCGCTGTGATAGAGGGAATCCGGAGCTCTGCCCAGCTCAGGATCTCCAGAGACAAAGCCAGAAGGGTACGTGACCTGGTGCCTCCCTGATGGTTCAGGAATGCCACTGTGGTGGCATTGTCGGATAGAATCTGGACCTCTCGGCCCCTGACTCTCTCCTCGAAGGCCTTTAGAGCCTCCCGGACCGCCAACAATTCCCGGAGGTTTGAGGAGGCGCCCCTCTGACCTCGGTTCCAGGAACCCTGAGCTCTGAGCTCGTCTAAGTGAGCCCCCCAACCCCAGGCGCTTGCGTCTGTGGTTATCCTGAGAGGGTTGGACTGACTCCACAGACGACCCACCAGTAAATTCTGAGGAAGGAGCCACCACCTCAGAGATACCTTTGCCCCAACTGGGATGGGGACCCTGTAGTCTAGAGATTCCCTTGATCCGTCCCAAGAGGATAGAAGGAATTCTTGGAGAGGTCTGGAGTGGAGCTGAGCCCACGGCACCGCTGGGATGCAAGAGGTCATTAGACCCAGCACCCGCATGATGCTTCTGAAGGAGGATTCCTCTGCCTCCAACATAGACCTGACCGTTGTCATAAGACCCTGGACCTTGTCCTGGGGTAAAACAAGTTTTCTTTCTAAGGAATCCACTAGGAATCCCAAGTAAACTTTCTTCTGTTCTGGGACCGAGGATTTTTCTTTGTTGATGATCCACCCCAGGCTTTCCAAGGTGCTCACGACCCTGGCCAGGTCTGCAAGAAGGAGATCTCGACTCTGATTGTAGAGAAGCAGATCGTCGAGGTAGGGGACTACTGCTATACCCTGCAGGTGCAGGTAAGCAATCACCTCCGCCACGATCTTTGTAAAGACTCTTGGACTGGATGACAGTCCGAAGGGAAGCGCAGCAAACTGCCAATGCTGCACTCCCTGGGCGGAAGTGATTGCAAACCTGAGAAAAGCCTGATGTGCTGGGAATATCGGGACGTGTAGATAGGCGTCCTTTAGGTCTATGGTCACCATGAACACCCCCCTCAGAAGAAGCTTCCTGAGAGTGTACACGCTCTCCATCCGAAACCTCTTGCGACGCAGATAAGTGTTCAAGGGTCTCAAGTTTATTATAAGCCGATGCTTCCCTGACGGCTTTGGAACAACGAAAACGTGGGAATAGACGCCCAAACCTTGTTGTTCTGTAGGTACCGGGATAACTACTCCCTGCCTTTCCAGTTCTGAGACATTCTGTACCAGACCTGCAGCTTTTAAGGGGTCCCTGGGTAGATGTGTTACCAGAAACTTCGGGGGAGGGGAGTGAAGGAACTCTAGCTTGTAGCCCTCTTTTAAGATTTGGAGGACATGGGGGCTCTGAGATATGCTTTCCCATCTGGGGAGAAACTGGGAAAGCCTTCCCCCTACCCTTACGTCACTTAGAGTTCTTGTCATTAGGCTTTTGGCTGGAGAAAAGGATACCTCCCTTCTGTTTGTCCTTGCCAGCACTCCACCTCCTAGTATTGACAGGTCTTTTGTCTGAAGACCGGTTCTTACCCTGGGGGCCTCGAAAAAATCTCCTTTTTTCCTTTTTAGGTTTGGTAGGAAACTTCTTACCCTTTTCGGTGGACCTGGACAGGGCTTGGTCAAGTCCTGTACCGAAAAGAAGGGAGCCCTCAAATGGGAGACCACATAAACGGGTCTTGGATGCACTATCACCATCCCAGGTTGACCCATACAGCTCTTTTAGCAGAGTTTAAGAGGGCTCCAGTCTTTGCGGTGGTTCTTACGGTTTCTACCGCTGTGTCCGCTAGGTACGCCACCGCGCTACCTATTAGCTGCAACGACTCCAAGACTTCCTTGGATTTAGAAGTGCCTGAAACATGGTCCGTTAATTTTGAGATCCATGCATCTGCATTCCTGGCTACGCATGCTGAAGCCAGCGCCGGGCTCATGGCTGCCGCATTGGCTTCCCAGGCCCTCCGCAAGGTGGTTTCAGCAAGCCGGTCCATCTGATCTTTGAGGTTACCAGTATCCTCAAAAGGAGAGGTCAGACTGTTTGGATACCTGGGCTAAGGAAGCATCCAATCTGGGTGTTTTGAAGAACCTATCTTCATCTTCCTCCTTGAAAGGGCACCTACGTTTCCACGTTTTTGGTCTTAAAAGCTTCCTTTCAGGATCCTTCCATTCTTGAAGGATAATGTCCTTCAGTGCCTGGTGGACGGGGAAGGTTCTGGGTTGAGACTTCAACAAACCCTGATACATTCTATCCTGTGCGGAAACCTGTTCCACAGGCTCCTGGATCTCCTCAGAAGCATAAATTGCCCCAAGGAGGCCCTCCATATCATCGGCCGAGAAGATGTGCCTTCCTGGCATGGAGCCCTCTTCCTCGTCCTCTGCCTGACTATCCACCAGACCCTCATCAGATACTTCTCGATCGGAGATATCTGAATCCTCCTCCAGCTCCGAACCCTGTGAAGGTAGGGATTTTAGAGGCTGCGAGCGTTTTTTAACCACCCTGGGAGTCAAAGAACTCTCCTGAGAGGAAGAGCCCCCCCCACTTGTCTGAGGTTCTGGTTCCCTAGACCTGAGTGAGGATTGAAACTCCTTAAGCGTAGTTAGCATCTGGGTCTGGACAGACAGGAAGTCTTTCATGACCTGAGATGTTTCTTTTCCAGCCAATTTCTGAATGCATTTAAAGCAGAAAGGTCTGGAATAGTCTGGAGGCAACCTATCGTTGCAGTAGCCACATCTTTTGATGCGAGCAGGGGCTTTAGAGGGACGGCTGGTAGACCCCTGGGCAGTGACGTCCCCTCCTGCAGAAAAAAACAAAATATACACAGGGAATTTTTTAGTACCAAACACCCCTGTGTAGAGCAAAAAGGGGAAGAGTCGGGGTACCTCCCCCATCATAACCCCTGCTGGCTGGGTAGGACTCACCTCCTGTGGCCTCCTCTGTAGCCTTGGCCGTACCGGGCCTTTCCTCATGCTCCATGCGCTGTCCGGGCTCGAACCGTGTCGCTAAGAGCAAACAGGAGGAATGGGCGCCTCTTTATAGTGGAAGCTGGCTGAAAAGACGCCGGCCGTCGCCATCTTGCCGTAGACCGGAAACCGGAAGTGGCGCGGCGACGTCATTCCGGGCGCTAGAGGAGGAAATCAATGAGTCCTCCAGGCCATGGGAAAATGGCGCCGCACATACCTGAGCGGCGCCAATAGCCAGAACAGCGCTTCACCGCTGGGTTCACCACCGCATCTGCGGGAGACCTGCCAGCCCCCCCTCCGAAGTGGACACCCACCAGGTAGGGAGGAAAAAAAGAGGAAACATTTGGCCCCTGAAGCTTCCAGGTACCCTGTACCTTAGGGCTTCAGAAAAACTCAGGGGGGTTCTTCAAGGCTATTCCTTCCCCCCTGAGTATGTTACAACAAAAGGGGGACCCCCCAGGAAGGATGAGCCCGTCCTGCTAGGTCCAGAGGCTTCCTAAGCGTTCGACCTAGGTCCCAGGGGGAGACCTCCAGCACCAGGCCTTTAGGTCTTTAGAAAATAACAAACGGTTTCACTGTGGGGAAACACAATCAAAAAACTGAGGAGCACAGGGAGGGCTGGGGTTTTTAACCTCTTTGATTGTGTTTCCTGTCAGGTGGACTAGTCATCTCTCATTGTGCCGTCCTGGAAGACGTCTTGAGAAATATTGTTTTTTTTAATTACAGTGGCATTTCCTTGTAACACAATATATGACAAACAAAATGTTAGAAACCAGCTATTATATTCTAACAAGAGCTCATCAACAAAGAAACCCAGCCTGGCAGCTCTAAATATCAGATGCAACATTTTTTGTGTTCATTTTGATCAACTGGCCTACTTTTATTAGTAGTTCTTTGGACATTGGGTTGGCTTTCGGATTCTGCTTGGATTCTCAAATAACTATATATTTAAATTACACACTCCCACACTCTTTTTAACAAGTTTTGCATTGAAAAGATATTCTTGGTTACATTTCTTTGTCATACACTCTCAAGCTGGCCAGCTGCATCCTTTTCCAGCCAGTCCATACTCTGCCAGCATATTGCCAGTTGTTAATTCTGGCCCTAGACAGCTGAAGCTTTCCAGCTTTTCCCCTTTACACATAGACTTCTGTCCAACAGGGGCAGCCACACACTGATCAAAATTCAGCCAGTTCCTGCTACGTTGGCAGAATGTTGATCAGTATATGGCCAGCTTTACATGTTTATAAAGTACTACAAGTGTATCTAAAACCTTTAGTTTTGGTTTTAGGGGAGAATGGTTGGAATCCCCATCTAGTTTTGCTTTTTTTTCCCTTTGTCCTAGTGGGAAGATCGGTCTTAAGGCCCGTACACACGATCGGATATTCCGACAACAATTGCCAGGACGGTAGGACAATCCAACCATCTGTATGCTCCATCGGACAATTGTTGTCGGAATTATCCGATCGTGTGTACACAAATCCGGACTAAAATCCAAAGTAAAAACACGCATGCTCCAAACCAATGCTAAACAATAGCAGAAGTTGACCAAAGGGTGGCGGTAAAGAGATGAAAAAACACATGGTTTGGTGTATGTTGGCTGAAAATGTATTGCTGTGTGTATGCATGCATATCAAGTTCACGGACAGCGCCCTTCGGACAAAAATCCACAGAAAAGTCAGATCGTGTGTACGAGGCTTTAGATTCCTGTCCCAGAGACACAAATGAGAAGACATATTCCCAAAAGTGAGGGGTGATCCTGCCTTAGACAATTGTCCCTGGGGGTCCCCATTGTAAGATTTCCCCTCCACCTCTTTCTACTAAAATTTAATATTTTGGATTTATCATAAATGACAATGGCCACCAGGAAAAATAGAGGATGAATCTTCCCAGTGGGTACACATTTTCAGTATGCACACACGTTAAAGCAGTATTAAACCAAACATTATATTGCAGCTTATCAATCCTTAGATGTGTGGTGGTGGCGCAATTAGTTTTAATTTCTAGGTTTTCTTTCCTTTTTACCCGACTATCTGGCCAGTAAGTCTGTTGCTTTTCAAAAGAACAAGCTCTCTTGCAGATGTAGCTGTTGAAACAAAACAATTACCACTGAAAGGGGTGCTTACAACGATCAGCTTATTTATGTAAAACTTTAATCCCAAGAAGGAAAAACTAACTGCTTCTAAAGCGTGATCTGGAGTTTGGCCTTCAATGTTTTAGTGTATCTAAATCTGCTAGTACATCCAACACTCCCCTTCCCTCAGATTAACAATGCTGCTGTCCAAATGGTGGCACTGCAATACAGGAGGTGTGTAACTGGCCAGACCAAATGCAACAATTACATCAGATGAGCTTCAGTGCTAGTAAATACATTTTTGGGTTTGGGGTTAAATGCCACTTTGAGTTGTGTTGAGTTGAGTGGTATCTTAATATAGCGCGGTCTTACCCCAAAGGGTCCCGACTTTAGCCCAGGTTCACACTGGGCTGCGAGAGTGAAGCCGTGCGAGTTCAGATGAACTCCCACGATTTCACTCCCGCTGGTAAGTCCCGATTTCGGCCGCGATTACAGAGAGATCTGTGCAGGTTTCTGCACAGATGTCAATGTAAATCGCGGGCCAAAATCGCAAAAAGTAGTACAGTAACTACTTTTTGAATTCGGTGCAGCACCGCACATTCAACGTCGCACCGATTAGGACGGTGCTATTGCCGGCAATTTGCAGCAAATACAGCCGTTTTGACATGCAATTTGACATGCCAAATCACATGTCAAAACGCACCAGTGTGAACCAGGGCTTAAACAGACACATAGGGGTTGATGTATTAAAACTGGAGAGTGCAAAATCTGGTGCAGCTGTGCATGGGAGCCAATTTGCTTCTAATTTCAGTTTGTTCAATTAAGCCTAGGTTCACATTGGAGTGATTTGTCATGCGATTTGAGAGATCATGACAAGTCGCAGCCTATTGGAGGCAATGGCACTTTTCCAATCAGTGCCACACCGATTTCCAAAAGTAGTTTCTGTACTACTTTTGTCGATTTCAGGTGCGACTTCAATAGACATCTGTGTATGAAGCCACACAGATGTCTATCAAGTAGCACCTGAAATCGCGCTGACCTTGCTACTTTGAAATCGTGCTACTTCAAGTGAAGTAGCGTGATTTCAAAGTAGCATCAATGTAAACCAGGGCTAAGCTTTGGAAAAAAATACCTGGAAGTTAATTGGTTTCTGTACAGAGCTGTATCAGAATTTGCACTCTCCAGTCTTAGAAAATGAACCCCATAGGGTATTAGACACAAAGGGAATATTTTAAACAATAGTGAATTTTATGTTTAAATATTTACTTCAAGTGAATATCTCTGGTGCAATATGGGGTAAATGGTGTTGGAGGACAGCTAACTGGATTAATTTTATGATCAACTAGAGAGAACACACACTTTAATTTAAACAAATGGAAAAAAAAAAAAAAAGGGGAAAGCTAGAAAAACTACAAAACTTTAATGGCATTCCATTTAAATCAGCAAAATTTTGTGCAAAAGTTTAAACAAAATGGGCATAATATTTATATTTTATCACTATAGATTTTAGTTGTTACAGCAACAAGTATCCCCATTATAATATTTCTTATTTGGCTGTAGATACAAGCATACAAAATGATACAAAGTTAAGTATTTTTGCACAGTGCTGCCAGTTAAATATTGTGCTTATGCTGCACAAGAGTAAAGCGGAGTTCCACCCGAATTTGGAACTTCCGCTTAATCCACTCCTCACCAATTTACATGCCACATTTGGCATGTAATTTTTTTTTGGGGGGGGGGGGGGGGAGTGGGGGCTTCAGTAGGAGTGGGACTTCCTGTCCCACTTCCTCCTTCCGCCCTGGGGCTGCCTAGGTGACACGTCATATTGCCTTTTGGCGGCCCCTCCCTGTATGCGATCACCTGGGACGTGACAGGTCCCAGGCGATCGCCTGTCCACTCAGAGAGCGCTGCGCCGTTTGCGCATGCGCAGTGAGTGCCCGGCCATGAAGCCGAAAGCCGTCACGGCCGGGTGCCCACACTATGAATGGAGGCGCCGGCGGAGAAGGGGGGGGGGGGGGAAGAGGAGCGGAGCTCCGGGCGGCGCTGGACAGTGGAACAGGTAAGTGTATGTTTATTAAAAGCCAGCAGCTACACTTTTTTGTAGCTGCTGACTTTTAATAAAACATAAAAAAAAGTCTGGAACTCCCCTTTAAGAGAAATCTGTAAAACTCTGAGAATTTAGGCTTGGCTATTTGCTTTGGCCCTATATGGATGATTTAGCACACAACCAAAATCTGCCCCACTGTATTTTAATCATTTAGAAATCAGCTCAATTTATACAAGGTTAATGGTGAAAGTCTTACCTTATGAACATCATAATGTAGCCCCCGAATTGCAAAGTTTGGATTGTATTCATATTTTTTTAACTCGCTTGGATACTAAAAAAATAAATAAAATAAATAAAACGGTTTTAATTCTAGCCACTAATCAAGCCCCATTAGGCAGACAATATGGGATGGATTTACTAAAGGCAAATAGACTTACTTTACAAGTGCAGATGCACTCTGCAAAGGAAAAAAAATCACCAGAGCTTATTGAATGAGGCGATGATTTTTTTTTTGTTTTCATTTTCCTTGCACATGATGGATATTCTTTCTAAAGTGAAGTCTCACACCACATTCAATAAGCTCAGGGGACAATTCCCTTGCAGAGTGCAACTTTACTTGCAAAGTGAACCATGTATTTGTCTTTAGTAAATCAACTCCTATAAAAATTCTTCCTTACTTAGTACAAGGCAAAAAAACAAAAACAAAACACCACACACACTGTCATACCACAACATTATCCAGGATAGTAGGCATGTGCAGCCAGCATGCCAAATCTAAAGCTCTAGTCTCTTGGCTCCTCTGCACACCGGCAGTTATCCTTCCCAACAGGAAGCTCTGGCAGCGATGATGTATAAGGATAAGCGATACAATACACCTCTGTCTATTCAAAACACACCCCTCCCAATACTACCAACAAGGTCATGTTAATAGACAATTTAAGCACAAAATTTGCAGGGCTGCAGAGCAGCTCTCTGTGTCTGTGTAAATCCAGGAAGTGAACAAGCAGCAGCTTCAGCTGCCCACAGTTAAAATGGAAGCAGCCAGACTTCGTGGAGGGAGAGATTTCTGAAGCTTATTTGTCAAGTACAGAATCACAGTATATATAAAATTATAATGCAAAGTGGTTGGAGGGAAGCTTCAGAATGGCAAAGATGTTTTTATAACAAAATTATGTGAGGAGTTCTTCTTTAAAGTTAAAGGGCCAACACAGCAAATAATAATTTTAACCCTGATCATTAGAATCATAATACTGTACTTGTGAACTCCCCACTACATCCTCTTAGCCATTACTGTATATGAAAATGCAATGCAGAGTATAAATTTGAGTGTAGACATTTGCCTTTCATATTTAGCTTATTCAGAGAAAAAAAAAAAAAAAAATTAAAAATATAAAATACACAGCATGATACACGGTCATATCTTACCCGATGCTCATTGATTAAGAGATCAAGAGCAGTATTGAAAATCAAGGTGTGAAGATCTTGCGAGTAAAATGCTAATGTGTAGTCATAATCAAAGCCATAAATTTCAATATCAGCAAGACTCATCTCATTGTTTGCAAAGATGGCACTTGGATTGAACAGATTGCTTGAAATGGAGGGAATGAGTTCTGCAAAAGAAACAAAAGCAAAATTCAATATTATATTCAATATTAGACCCAAAATTAAATATAATTTTCTACCAAAAAGAGAGAAAAATAAAATAAAAAAAATAAATATCTGCTTAAAGGGTCCTCATAAAATGTCAAAGCTTTTTACTCCAAAGTACTGTAAGGGCTCATTCATAGCAGCAGGCGGACACACGTTAAAGTGCACATAACACGCGTGCTGCAATGGGTTGTCAAGAAGCAATATCGCGCTTGCTCTTGCTCTCACATGTGCGTGTTAACTGTTACGTGCTGCAGCCTGTCACAATTGGGTTCATTTACCAAAACTGGAGAGTGCAAAATCTGGTGCAGTTGTGTATGGTAGCCAATCAGCTTCTAACTTCAGCTTGTTCAATTAAGCTTTGACAAAAAACAAAAAAAACAAACATGGAAGCGGATTGGTTTCTACACAGAGTTCCACTATCCAGTTTTAGTAAATCAACCAAAATGTGATACAGCATGTTAGAATGCACTGCACAAAAACGCAACATGTCCTACTTTTTTTTTTTAGCACACACTGGTGTGAACTCAAGTCATACTACATAAGGCGAATTGTTCTTCGGGTGACTGATGCCCAATGCAGCTGGTGTGAATGAGCCATTAAAGTGTTACTAAACCCATAGTAAACAGTAAAATCAGTCTGTATATGCAGTAAAGCATGCTTTTTATACTCACTCTGAAACCCTTTGGGTTTCCTCTGCATTGTACAAAAAGACTGTTTGATCCCATCTCCTCCTCCCACTGTCCCCAACATATCACCTACAAAGCCAGGAGGGTGCATGTGATCAGCACATGGCCAATCAGCACTGTCCAGATAGAGGGTCAGGGGTCCTGTACATCTGAGAGGACAATCAGTGCATGTGTTGCGTTTGTTAAAAATATGATTTTTATTATATTACTCAGACATAGAATACATGGGACAATTTTACAATAGTGAGTTGGTCAGATTACTGTCAGTCTTTTGGTTTGAGTAGATTTCTCAAACAAATACTGTTTTCATACAATGGGGTTAGATACCATTTTTGTATTCATGTCTATAGCTACAGTAAACAAGACATTACTTGTTTGAGATTTCTTTCAGTTCTCAAACTGAAAGAATGACTGTTAGATTACTGACAGATTTGGTTTAAGTAGACAATAGGTAGATAGCATTGTTGTATTCAACAGTTCATTGTTGAATACAGCTACAGTAAACAGGTATGTTTTCTGTTTGGTAACTCAGCCTGACACATAAAAGCAGGCATAAGCTAGGACACACACACACACACACACACACACACCATTTTGCTGTAAGATCAGAAGAAGCCACTCATCATAAGAAGATGCCTGGTCACCAGGAATGGAGATCATGAACATAGCGTAATCGAAGTTAAGTAACCTTTAAATGTATTTGTACTGTTATAGACCATAGGCTGTTCATTTGCTAGGCATTTTTGCTTGTTATAGAGATCTGTCAGTCTTGTAGTGTATTCCTAATATTGTAATAGTTTTGTATGTACAGCATCTTGTATAGTAAAAAGCACATTTACACACTGCAGAAGTCTCAGCTTCCTTGTTATACCACAGAGTAACCTTGCTAGATAGACGCAAGCAAAACATTTGGGGGCTCGTCCGGGATCTGTGCTATAATTCAATTGAAGCAGACTTGTTTTTCTGTAGTGTGTTGTGTAGCTTGTGCTAGGTAAAATGCTGCGTAAGCTGTTTAGGAAAAGCAAGGCTGCAGAGGGTTCTGGTGACCAGAAGAAAGTGTGCAGCTTACCTATCTGGGCCAGAAATAATGAGCGGAAGCCTCTTGCTAAAGAATTTGTGAAGTATGCTTCTCCCTTGAAGCTGACTTGGGGTGATAAAGTCTCAGATCATTTTGTAGATTTTAAGGGGTTGGATTTAAGTAAGAAAGAGAAGAGGACAGTGTCCACAGTGGGTTGGTACTTCCTCCATGCTCTATACTGAATCACATAGAAGGGAGAAGGCAGAGGCAGAAGTTAAGGTATTAAAAGACCAGCTAGCAGTTGCTTCAGAGTGTGTACGTTCAACCGCTAGTCGGGCTGATGATTTGCAAGAGCGGTGTGCAGCCCTCATGACCAAATCAATTAATGCCTTAAGGAAAAGGAAGGGGCGTAAACCTGTTAGTAAAGCCAGGGTACGTGCCATTGTCACATCCCAAAATTGGGATTGTGAGGATGTGCTCTCCTCAAATGATAGTGAGGATGAGGAGATAGAGTTTGATATTTCAGATGATGATCTGCTAGTGGGAAAGAAAAAAGTATGCCAGACCTCTCATTACTAAGCATAGGAAACGGCAACATGATAGAGAGGATATGGCAGATGGGGAGGTGCATTATCGCAACCCCAGAGATGGTGAAATTGAAGAAGTACGGGAGTTTACACAAACTGAACTCCATGAGCTGGCAAAACAATACAAACAAAAAGGTCTGGGGAGCCCCTATTGGGTTGGCTCCTACGCCTATGGGATGAAGGGGCGGACAGTGTTGTTTTGTCAGGTAAGGAAGCAGTGGCTATGGGAGTGTTAACCCATGATCTACAATTGCGTCAGGCAATGCGAAAAGCCTGAGAGTTTAGTGTGAATTTTTCACTGTTAGACCTTGTGAGAGATGGAATAGTCCGAGTATACGCTAGTCCTACTGACCTGGAAAATACCTACTCCTGGAGATCAATAGGAGAGGGTATTTCCAGGTTACGTGAGATGTATTTATTCCGGTTATACAACCCATTTCCAGAATGGATAGGTCCAGATATGGAACCCTTTACGTCTGCTCTGCGCTCTAAGCTGATGAAGTCTGTGCCATTTAATCTCATGGCTCCATTATTGTCTTTGTTGGGAGGCCTGGGATTAAACAGCAAGATTCATGAAGCCACAACCCTTTTAAGCCAGTTGGGGGAAGATAGAGGAGACTAAAACAAAACCTGTCAGGGCAGTAGATAACGACAAGGCCAGACAGGAAGAATACAAGCAGAAAAGAACAGAGAAGAAACGGAATGGGGTAGAGAAGACAGAAGGTTTAGAGAAAACCAGGCTAGTTATTTCTAGGAAAGAAATGTGGGTGGACCTATTAAAAGGCAGGAGTACCTAGAGATGAGATTGATGGCATTCCTACTGCAGAAATGCTGAAGAGGTGGAAACATTTAGTAGGTAAAACTGTCAGGGTTAGAAACACTACTCCTAGTGAAGATAACATCAGCCTAGACTTAGAGGAAACAGAACAGACCCCTCCTGTTAGCCCCAAACCAATTCCCAAAACTGAACATGAACCCAAATCCCTTTATCCTGGGGAGGAGTTAGAGAGAATCAGAAAAGGGGATTGGGAGGTTCCTTATCCTTTATGAAGGGAAGGTGAGTCTCCTGTAATAGCAGCAAGGGCAGTGACAGCAGGAGACCGACGCCCATATGCACCTGTCACTGTATGGTGGGGGAAGTCATCTTCTCCTACACATGTAATGGCTTTAGTTGATAGCGGAGCTGAAGTTACACTTTTGCAAGGAAATCCTTCCCATCACAAAGGAGAATTAATTTATGTAGAAGGTTTGGGAGGGCAAACTACACCAGCAGTTAGGATACGGGTGAAATTGGCTATTGGCAAGGGATCAGGATTTATGACAAATGTTTTGGTATCAGAGTTACCCGAAAATATTCTTGGGATGGATGTACTTCAAGGTCAGTCAATTCAGATTGAAAGAGGTACATTCACATTTGGGTATCCTGATAAAGCGTATCTGGTAAGGGCGGTGAAGGCTGTGGTCAGAGGTCACTTGGAAATGGACCCCTGTCTACATTCTTCCACCAGAGAAGCCAGTCTGTCTCAAGCAGTACAGACTTCCTGGAGGCCACAAAGAAATTGGGGAGACTATTCAAGAACTGTAGAGTAGGGATCCTTAGACCTGCTGTAAGTCCTTTCTCGTCTCCGGTGTTCCCAGTAAAGAAACCTGATGGGACATATAGAATGACTGTGGATTACAGAGGTCTAAACAAAGTGGCACCTCCATTGAAGTCAGCTGTACCAGATATGATCTCAATTGTTGAGAAAATTGCTAAAGATGCAGGAGAATATCATGCTGTGATAGACCTGGCTAATGCTTTCTTTTAAATTTTGATATACCCAGATTGTCAAGACCAGTTTGCTATGGTGTGGGACGGCCGCCAGTACACTTTCACTGTCCTTCTGCAAGGCTATCTTCATTCTCCAACGATTTGTCATGGACTGATTGCCCGAGATTTAAGTACCCTGAATTTGAAAGTCGCTGTGTTTCACTACATTGATGACATCATGATCTCTGGGACAAAAGAAGATGTAACTGAAGCACTGCACCTGCTGATACAGCACTTGGAGAACAGAGGGTGGGCTATCAACAGAGACAAAGTCCAAGGACCTGCCACAGAGGTGAAATTCCTAGGAATGATGTGGACTGGGCCACAGAGGAAGATTCCAGAGACAGTTGTGCAAACTATCCAGGCGCTGTCGCCCCCTACTACCAAAAAGGAGGCACAGAAGTTCATTGGAGTTGTGGGATTCTGGAGATCGTTCATCCCACATCTTGGACCGATTCTGAGGCCTATATACAATGTTACCAGAAAAAAGACTGAGTTCTCATGGGGTTCAGAGCAGCGGACTGCATTCCTGGCTGCTAAAAAAAGCTATTTTGCAGCATCAGGGATTGGGACCCGTGAGACAAGGAGTACCATTTCAGCTGGATGTAGTGGAGCAGAATGGTACCATATCTTGAAGTCTGTGGCAGCCAAATGAAAAGAAAGGACTGAGAGCAATACCTATTGGATTTTGGTCCAAACAACTGACAGGGGCACAGACGAGATACACGCCCCTAGAGAAGTACCTGTTTGGGGCCTACACAGCACTTCAACATGTAGAGACCATTACAGGAAAGGACACAGTTACCATCCATACTGCATTGCCAATAGCAGGGTGGGTGAGAGATAATGGACTGACCACTAGGGCAGCTGTAGCCCAGAACCAGACACTGATGAAATGGAAGTGGTACCTTCAAGAAAGAGGGGGTATTGCAGCTGGGGATGTTAGAGACATTTCAAAACAGTTGGCAGGGCTTGTTACTTTTACCAGCACCCGGCCAGAAGAAGAAATTCCTGTGCTGCAGTCATCCCCCATTCAAGAGGCTCCACCCTTTGCGTCTCTGTCAGAAGACATGAAGGAGTCAGCGTGGTTCACTGATGGTTCAGCCAAAATCACCTTGTCTGGGCGTAAATGGACAGCAGCAGCCTACAACCCAAGTACAGACACAGTCCTGCAGGAGTCCGGAATCGGAGGG
Organism: Rana muscosa; assembly: GCA_029206835.1. Lineage (NCBI taxonomy): Eukaryota > Metazoa > Chordata > Amphibia > Anura > Ranidae > Rana > Rana muscosa. The sequence goes on along the minus strand of CM055118.1, from coordinate 827,128,773 downwards.
TCCAGTCAGTATGCAGAGTTGAAAGCTGTAGTGATGACTCTTCAGGAGGATCCTTCTTCCCATGTCACTTTCTACACTGACAGCTGGGCGGTTTTTAAAGGACTGACAACTTGGATGCCCATGTGAAAGTCCAATGAATGGATGATTCATGGAAAGGTGGTGTGGGGAGGCAAGGAAGTCTGGGACTACATCTGGAAGGAAGCTCACTCCCGCACCATAAAAGTGGGGCATGTTGATGCACATGTGCCTCTAGTACCAGACTTTGAGAACTATAACAGAGTTGCAGATGAAATCGCCAAAGTGAAGGCAGTTGTGCCAATTGATCCTGTTTTGATGAACTTGGCCAACCGGGCCCACAAGCAATCTGGACATTTGAAGCAGAAAGCAACATATAAATGGGCACAGCAGAGAGGATTGCCTATATCCATGGACATGATAAAGACTGTAATAGGGAACTGTACAGTGTGTGGAGAAGTGCGACAATGGCCATTGCAAAAGTACTCCACCGGGTCGATTAAGAGGGGTGAGATGCCTGCAGAGATCTGGCAGATTGACTTCATCGGTCCCCTGCCCCGGGAAAACAATGGACTGAGATATTGTTGCACTGCAGTGGACACCTATTCAGGACTTATGCTTGTTCATCCTTGCAAACGTGCAGATCAAGCCGCAACGCTTCAACTGCTTCAGAAACTTGTCGTTGCTTATGGTTGTCCCAAACAAGTCCAAAGTGATAATGGCTCACACTTCACCGGATCAACAGTACAGCAGTGGGCCAAAGATTCTGGAGTGTACTGGTTGTGCCACATCCCATACCATCCACAGGCAGCTGGTTTGATTGAAAGATACAACGGGCTATTGAAGGACCAGATACGCAAACTTACACCCACACATACACTAAGGGGGTGGGATCGGGTCCTCACACAGGCAGTCATGTTGTTAAATTCTAGGCCAATAGCCAAAAGCACACCATATGAGAGGATGGTAGGGGCTGAGGCACAGATTCCACAGCTGGAGTGCAGAGTTCAGTATTTATGTAAGGTTCCTGAAAGAACAGGGTTTAACAGATACCATGTTACTGCCTCCCATGACAAAGAAACCAAGAGTGACGTACAGTATCTAAAGCTGAAGCCTATCTAGGAATGAGAGGGAATCTGGCAGGAAGGTTTGAAGTTATATTTGCATTGGCAGACGAGCTTCAAGACAGTGGCTGGGACTCTGACTGGTTAGTGGATACTTCTCAGCAAGAGTGGAAAGTGAGGCTACATAACATCAAACCTTCCAAAATAAACAGCATTGATCTTCTGGGAAATATCAGTATATTTCCTCTCCTCCCTATTGATGTTCTTTGGGAGGGTCAGAGGTGCATACAGGCAGGTGGCAAAGTATTGGTCAGATATCCAGGCAAGAAGCCCTTTAGAGGAGAGATTGTAGATGAAGGGCCAGGATCTACTGTTTATGTATTGTTAGAAGGAACAGATAATCCACTTTGTTTTCCACTCCACAGGCTGTCTCCGATTTGATCCACAGGAAGACCAGAGAAAAGTGGTTACATGATGGAAAGAATGACGAAGATCGCAAGAGCTGTGTAGAGCAAGGCCTTTGATGTATTGCAAGCCTGGACTTATTTCTAAATAACTTTAGAATGGACTTTCAAATCTACTATTATCCAAAGACTGAAATACCTTCCCAGTGACAGAAATATGGGAGGGGTTGCATTTAAGGAAAATTCATGTGTAGAATGAGTTGTTAGTAATGAAGAGATTTTCTGTGTAGTCAGAGAGAAAAAAAAAAATAATAATCATAGGGTGGAATGTGAAAAATTAAAATAGGATGGAAAAAAAAGGCTCCAATAATTGGTATTAAATAAAAATAAATTATATATATATATATATATATATATATATATATACACACACACACACACACACACACACACACACACAGTGCCTTGCGAAAGTATTTGGCCCCCTTGAACTTTTCATCCTTTTGCCACATTTCAGGCTTCAAACATAAAGATATAAAATTTTAATTTTTTGTGAAGAATCACCAACAAGTGGGACACAATTGTGAAGTGGAACGAAATCTATTGGATATTTTAAACTTTTTTAGCAAATAAAAAACTGAAAAGTGGTGCGTGCAAAATTATTCGGCCCCTTTACTTTCAATGCAGCAAACTCACTCCAGAAGTTCAGCAAAGATCTCTTAATGATCCAATGTTGTCCTAAATGACTGATGGTGATAAATAGAATCCACCTGTGTGTAATCAAGTCTCTGTATAAATGCACCTGCTCTGTGATAGTCTCAGGGTTCTGTTGAAAGCGCAGAGATCATCATGAAGACCAAGGAACACACCAGGCAGGTCCGTAATACTGTTGTGGAGAAGTTTAAAGCCAGATTTGGATACAAAAAGATTTCCCAAGCTTTAAACATCCCAAGGAGCACTGTGCAAGCGATCATTTTGAAATGGAAGGAGTATCAGACCACTGCAAATCTACCAAGACCTGGCTGTCCCTCTAAACTTTCAGCTCAGACAAGGAGAAGACTGATCAGAGATGCAGTCAAGAGGCCCATGATCACTCTGGATGAACTGCAGAGAACTACAGCTGAGGTGGGAGAGTCTGTCCACAGGACAACAATCAGTCGTACACTGCACAAATCTGGCCTTTATGGAAGAGTGGCAAGAAGAAAGCCATTTCTCAAAGATATCCATAAAAAGTCTTGTCTAAAGTTTGCCACAAGCCACCTGGGAGACACACCAAACATGTGGAAGAAGGTGCTCTGGTCCAATGAAACCAAAATCTAACTTTTTGGCCACAATGCAAAACGATATGTTTGGCGTAAAAGCAACACAGCTCATCACCCTCAACACACCATCCCCACTGTCAAACATGGTGGTGGCAGCATCATGGTTTGGGCCTGCTTTTCTTCAGCAGGGACAGGGAAGATGGTTAAAATTGAGGGGAAGATGGATGCAGCCAAATACAGGACCATTCTGGATGAAAACCTGTTGGAGTCTGCAAAAGACCTGAGACTGGGACGGAGATTTATCTTCCAAACAAGACAATGATCCCAAACATACAGCAAAATCTACAAAAAAATGGTTCACAAATAAACGTATCCAGGTGTTAGAATGGCCAAGTCAAAGTCCAGACCTGAATCCAATTGAGAATCTGTGGAAAGAGCTGAAAACTGCTGTTCACAAACGCTCTCCATCCAACCTCACTGAGCTCGAGCTGTTTTGCAAGGAAGAATGGGCAAGAATTTCAGTCTCTCGATGTGCAAAACTGATAGAGACATACCCCAAGCGACTTGCAGCTGTAATCGCAGCAAAAGGTGGCTCTACAAAGTATTAACGCAAGGGGGCCGAATAATTTTGCACGCCCCACTTTTCATTTTTTTCTTAGTTAAAAAAGTTTCAAAAATCCAATAGATTTCGTTCCACTTCACAATTGTGTCCCACTTGTTGGTGATTCTTCACAAAAAATTAAAATTTTATATCTTTATGTTTGAAGCCTGAAATGTGGCAAAAGGATGAAAAGTTCAAGGGGGCCGAATACTTTCGCAAGGCACTGTATATACCAGTGCAGCTCCAAAATTAGTGCAAATTACTAATACATGATGAAAATAATATATAAAGGGCGCAACAGATGTATAATGTCCAGAACGTGAAAAGATATATAATTGATAAACAATTGTAGATGCAATAGGTGATGCTGTATACAAAAAATGGTCAAAAAACTCCAACCACCGTGCTCTTGAAGAGGTGCAAAAAAACAAACAAATATGTGCTTCACCCGACGTGACAATCAAATGTGCTCACCAGAACTATTCGGCCATAAATAACCATCAGGCATGTAACAGGTACTCTTTATCCCCACTCGCTCCAATCTTCAGTACACCAAACCAGATGGCTTCTCGAGGGCAAGCTGGCTACGATCCTCCACTCTGAATGGATCAAAAAGGCTCCCCAGCAAAAAGCCACCAGGAAACGGATATAGTATAATACCGTTTTATTAAAAAAAACACAAGATAAAATAGCATACAAGGTACACTAACAGCTGTGTAAGGAGGCACTGGCCAGGCTGTTTGTTGCAAAACGCATGGGGGCCTCAGCTAACATCCAAGCTGTAAAGCAAAAACTAGAATCATACCACTCCAGTGTAAGGCAGGCTGTCACTTTCTATGCATTTCGCGGAGTACGCGTCATCAGGAAAATGATTTATTTTTCCTGATGACGCGTACTCCGCGAAATGCATAGAAAGTGACAGCCCGCCTTACACTGGAGTGGTATGATTCTAGTTTTTGCTTTACAGCTTGGATGTTAGCTGAGGCCCCCATGCGTTTTGCAACAAACAGCCTGGCCAGTGCCTCCTTACACAGCTGTTAGTGTACCTTGTATGCTATTTTATCTTGTGTTTTTTTTAATAAAACGGTATTATACTATATCCGTTTCCTGGTGGCTTTTTGCTGGGGAGCCTTTTTGATCCATTCAGAGTGGAGGATCGTAGCCAGCTTGCCCTCGAGAAGCCATCTGGTTTGGTGTACTGAAGATTGGAGCGAGTGGGGATAAAGAGTACCTGTTACATGCCTGATGGTCATTTATGGCCGAATAGTTCTGGTGAGCACATTTGATTGTCACGTCGGGTGAAGCACATATTTGTTTTTTTGCACCTCTTCAAGAGCACGGTGGTTGGAGTTTTGACCATTTTTTGTATACAGCATCACCTATTGCATCTACAATTGTTTATCAATTATATATTTTTTCACGTTCTGGACATTATACATCTGTTGCGCCCTTTATATATTATTTTCATAGGGTGGAATGTGTTGCGTTTGTTAAAAATATGATTTTTATTATATTACTCAGACATAGGATACATGGGACAATTTTACTATAGTGAGTTGGTCAGATTACTGTCAGTCTTTTGGTTTTAGTAGATTTCTCAAACAAATGCTGTTTTCATACAATGGGGTTAGATACCATTGTTGTATTCATGTCTATAGCTACAGTAAACAAGTAAGACATTACTTGTTTGAGATTTCTTTCAGCTCTCAAACTTAAAGAATGACTGTTAGATTACTGTCAGATTTGGCTTAAGTAGACAATAGGTAGATTGGACTTTTGTATTCAACAGTCCATTGTTGAATACAGCTACAGTAAACAGGTATGTTTTCTGTTTGGTAACTCAGCCTGACACATAAAAGCAGGGATAAGCTAGGACCATCATGTTGCTGTAAGATCAGAAGAAGCCACTCATCATAAGAAGATGCCTGGCCACCAGGAATGGAGATCATGAACATAGCATAATCAAAGTTAAGTAACCTTTAAATGTATTTGTACTGTTATAGACCATAGGCTTTTCATTTGCTAGGCATTTTTGCTTGTTATAGAGTCTTGTATGTACAGCATCTTGTATAGTAAAAGCACATTTACACACTGCAGAAGTCTCAGCTTCCTTGTTATACCACAGAGTAACCTTGCTAGATAGACGCAAGCAAAACAGTGCAGAATGAAAACTTCTCCTACAAGCTTTAACCAGACACTCATAGAAGTCACAAGACTACTATATACTACTGATGAGAAAAATAGGATTTTTGTACTCACCGTAAAATCCTTTTCTCTGACATCCATGGACTGACACGGCGTTTCTTAATCACTGTACACGTGGGTTATGTCCCTGCTTGCAGGAGAAGACCTAGGCAGAATGTGAGATGTTATACATACATTCTAAAAGCCGAGTTGAACAGCCCCGCCCAGGGGGCGGTCCCTCCGGACATAACCCACCCCCTGCAGTCAGCAGACCTCAGTTCGTAACAAAGCAGTTCTAACTTTAAAAAGGAAAGGGTGGGTGCCATGTCAGTCCATGGATGTCAGAGAAAAGGATTTTACGGTGAGTACAAAAATCCTATTTTCTCTTATCATCCATGGACTAACACGGCATCTCTTAATTACACGTGGAATGTCCCAAAGCAGTGTCAAGAGGGATGGGAGCAGTCTAAATGGAAAAAACAAAAAACCTCACTCCAAACAAGGCAGAGCTCCTCAACGGAGGAGTTGCAACTCTAAACAGCGGCCTGCAACACCTTGCGGCCGAAGGAAGCATTCGAAGATGCAGCCACATTAACCTTATAAAAAAAAAAAAAAACACGTATGAATAGACGAACCAGTTTGCCGCCTTGCACATTTGTGCAATTGACGCTTGATGTCGGAAAGCCCAGGAAGCGCCAATCGCTCTGGTGGAATTTGCCTTGACCGGAAAGGGAGGCGCCCGCCCCTTGAGAGCATAGGCTTGAATGACGGTTTGTCTGATCCACCTAGAAATGGTGGCAGACGAAGCCGCTTGGCCCTGTTTTGGACCAGAGGCAGTTACAAACAGCGAGTCGGACTTCCGAACAGAAGAAGTAGCAGACAGGTACACCCGCAAGGCTTGTACCACGTCCAATGTGTGAAGCACAAACTCTCGGGGATGCGATGGGTGAGGACACAAGGACGGGAGGACAATGTCCTCATTTAGGTGAAAGGCCGAGACCTTTGGCAAAAAAGAAGGTCACGGACGCAACACCGCCTTATCCTTATGGATTACCAAATATGGCGACTTGCAGGACAAGGCCGCCAACTCAGACACTCGTCTAACAGCAGTAATTGCCACCAAAAAGGGCCACCTTCTGAGACAAAGTCAAAAAGGGGAACATCCCTGATATTCTCAAAGGGAGGTTCCTGGAGAACCTAGAGCACCAAATTCAGATCCCACGGGGGGGGGGGGGGGGGGGGAGAGGAGGCTTGACAGGAGGGAGCACATGTCGAACCACCTGTACAAAAAGGTGCTAACCAAGGAATGACCCGCTAGTGGTCACTGAAAGAAGACGGCCAAGGCTGAAATCTGACCCTTAAATGGTACTAAAAGCAAGCTTTTGGGCCACTCCATGCTGCAGAAAACGCAGGATTCTAGGGACGGAATACGTCCGAGGACGCCAGTCCAGCTCTTCGCACATGGCGATGTAAGCTTTCCAGGTACGTGATAGATCATTCTGGAGGAAGACTTCCGTGCCCTTAACATGGTCGAAATGACCGAGTCCGAGAGACCTCGGTCTCTCAACACCTGGCTTTCAACAGCCATGCCGTTAAAGCCAGAGACTGTAAAGCAGGATGAAATATAGGACCTTGAGACAGAAGGTCCTCCCTTATTGGCAACCGCCAGGGAACGTCCGCGACGAGATGTACCAGATCGGCGTACCAGTGACGCCGAGGCCAATCCGGAGCAATGAGGATCACCAGAATTCCCTTGGTCGCCACCCTGCCCAGCAGGCGAGGGAGCAACTGCAGCGGAGAATAAAACGTATATCAGGTGATAATGACCCCATGGGGCCACCAACGCATCCAAGGCATCCGCCCAAGGATCCCTGGATCTGGCCACAAACCTCGGTCCACATCCGGCAGGCCCCACCATCGGCAAAGGAGTTGAAATACCTCCGGGTGCAAGGACCACTCTCCCTGGTCCTGTGTCAGGCGACTCAAATAGTCCGCCTGCCAATTGTCTATGCCCGGAACGTAAACGGCCGACAGAACCGGCACGCTTTTTTTAGCCCACTTTAGGGTACGGGCGACCTCGGAAGCCGCAGCTGAGCTCCGGGTCCCCCCTTGATGGTTGACATACGCCACCGCCGTGATGTTGTCTGACTGGATCCTGATGGAGCGATCCTGTGATCTCTCAGACCACGAGAAGAGGCACAGTCCGATGGCCCGTATTTCCAGAACATTGATCGGTAAACGGGCTTCGTCCGGAGTCCAAAGCCCTTGGGCCGACAGGACTCCCCAGACTCCACCCCAGCCCGTCAGGCTGGCGTCCGCACCATCAATTGGATGGGGAGGAACGACTTCCCGGACCGAAGAGCCAGGGACCGCAACCACGATGTCAGGGAAAACGGGGATTTGCCCCAAGTGAGCAAGATCTCCTTCTGCAATGCCCTGGTGTGTGATTGGGCATACGGAACAGCCTCGAAGGAGGCCACCATGAGTCCCAGGACTCTCATGCAAAAATGGATTGACGACCATTTTCGGGATGTCAGCACCCGCACTGCAGACTAAAGTGTCAGTAACTTCCCCGGAGGTAGGAATACCTTTGCCTCCAAGGAGTCCAGAATCAGACCTAGATACTCCAGACCAGTGTTTTTCAACTCCAGTCCTCAAGGCGCCCCAACAGGTCATGTTTTCAGGATTTCCATTATTTTGCACAGGTGATTTGATCAGTTTCACTGCCTTAGTAATTACCACAGCTGTTTTATCTGAGGGAAATCCTGAAAACATGACCTGTTGGGGTGCCTTGAGGGCTGGAGTTGAGAAACACTGCTCCAGACGCTGAGTCGGGACCAGGACTGACTTCTGAATGTTCAGGAGCCACCCGAAGTCCCTGAGGGTCTGACTGCCGATAGTCACACTGTCTTCTAATTCTGAGCCACTTTCTGCTCTTAGAAGAAGATCGTCCAGATAGCCCACGACAGCGATGCCTCGCTGTCTCAGCCAAGCTGGAACCGGCGCAAGCACCTAGGTGAACACCCTCGGTGCCGAGGCTAGGCCGAAAGAAAAACCAACAATCGATAGTGAACTTCGCCGATCGCAAGCGCAGAAACTTCTGGTGACTTTCGCAGATCGGAACATGCAAGTAGGCGTCCTTGATGTCCAAGGCCGCCAGAATATCCCTTTGACGGAGTGTATTGATCACCGTGCGAATGGATTCCATGCGGAATTTTTGCACCTTCACGAAGGCATTCAGGGCCATAAGGTCCAGGATAGGCCGAACCCCGTCCTTTTTTGGGACGACCAACAGATTAGAGTAGAATCCCTGAAACCTCTCTTGTGACGGAACCGGCACAATCACTCCGGACCTGATCAAATCCGGAACAGCCCCCACAGGGCTGCCCGACGGGCAGGAAGGAGAGGAAGATTCGAGGGAAGAATCTGTCTGGGGCCAGGAACGGAACTCTATCCTGTAACCTGAGGTGACCACCTCGTACACCCACCGGTAGGAGATCAGGGAGGTCCACCGATCCGTGAACCTGCAAAGTCGTCCCCCCACCCCAGAGTCGGGTGGGGGCAAGACTTCACGCGGAGGCGGGCTTGGGAGCCGGCTTGTTTGGCTTACGCACCCAGGGGCGCAGGTGTCCACCAGCCGCACTGCCGTCAGTCTGGGAGGGCCTACCCGTGGACTCTGGACTGGCGAAAAAAAAACTTTTGCTGGAAAGGAAGGACCCTGCTTACGGCGGGCCTCCTTACCCTTGCTAGTCTGAGGAAGAAGAGTGCTTTTACCTCCCGTAACATCCTTGATGATGTCATCCAGCGCAGCACCGAAAGCCTACCACCTTTAAATGGTAGATCCGTCAGAAGCTTCTTAGAGGCTAGGTCAGCATTTCAACCAGATAAGACGATGCAATACCACCGCCGACAGAGGCCCTGGATATTAAGGGGCCACGTCTAACGTGACGTCCCACACATAAACCAGGCCCTGCACCATTTGGTGGGCCAGAGCAATAGTGTCTGGAGGAAGATTATGCTCCTGTACAGTTTGGTGCAAAATTTTTTGCCCATCCCGTAAGTGTCCGAGACACAAGGGTCGCCGCTACCATAGGCCGTAGGGCGGATCCCAACAAGGCAAACATGGCTCTGCTCACCACTTCTGACCTCCTGTCAGTGGGGTCCTTAAAATGCAGGAGTCCCCTCCATCGGGAGAGTGGTGGCCTTGTTCAACCGGGCGACTGGAGGGTCGACCACTGGGAGAGAAGCCCACTTTTTAAGTAGGGCATCTTCAAAGGGGTATCTGATAGACAAACGCCGTGAGACCATAAAAGGACTTATGCGGCTTTTTCCCCAGACCTGATCAATGAGCTGGTCAGAGAAAGGTACATATGGAAAAACCTTTTTAGAAGGCCCGGCCTTAAAAGAACCAAACCAAGTCCTAGTTGCAATCTGGGAACACCCAAGAGGATAGTATGTGACCGGTCAAAATATATTAATGCATTAAAGTGTCTGTTCACCAATGCCAGAAGTCTGCCAAGCAAAATAGGCGAGTTGGAAGCTCTGGTGCATGAGGAGAGCTATGATGTAATCGGTATTGCTGAAACTTGGCTTCATTCCTCACATGACTGGGCTATTAATATTCCTGGCTATGCACTCTTTCGAAAAGACAGGGTAAAAAGGAAAGGTGGAGGGGTCTGTCTCTATGTGAGAAGTGATCTCAAAGCGAGTGTGAAAGAAGACCTGGTGGATGGAGAGTGGGATGAGTCTGAAGCATTATGGGTGGAACTGCATACAGATGTGCGTAGTTCAAAGCTAATCATTGGAGTTTGTTATAGACCACCCAATGTTAATGAGGAGGTGGAGACTCAGCTCCTTGCACAGATGGAAAGGGCTGCAAGGGCTGGGACGGTGATAATAATGGGGGATTTTAACTACCCAGAAATTGACTGGAGTAATGGAACTGCTGGGACAGTTAAAGGGCAAAAATTTATAAACCTATTGCAGGACAATTTTATGGTCCAGTTTATTGAGGCCCCAACTAGGAATGATGCTCTGTTGGACCTGGTAATCTCAAACCATGCAGAGCGTATTACTAATGTTCAGATAAAGAAACACCTGGGTAGCAGTGACCATAACATGATATCATTTGACGTTAGTTGTAAGCAAAAATCACATACGGGAAAGATAAAAACACTTAATTTCAGAGCAAATTTTCCAAGGATGAGCGCTGCTCTCCAGGACTTAGACTGGGAGGGAATATTGGCATCAATGGGCACAGAACAGAAATGGGAATTCTTCAAAAAGACTGTTTGTGAACTCACTGCAAAGTATATTCCCATGGGCAATAAGTTTAAAAGGCTAAAAATAAAACTTATGTGGCTCACTGCCAAAGTAAAAAAAGCTATAAACTATAAGAAAAGAGCTTTTAAAAAATATAAAAATGAGGGAACACTAGTGTCATTTAAATGTTACAAAGAATATAACAGGATATGTAAAAAGGAAATCAAGGATGCAAAAATTCTAAATGAACGACAGATTGCAAAAGATAGGACAAACCCAAAAAAATTCTTCAAATATATTAATAGTAAAAAGGTCAAGTCTGAGCATGTAGGCCCTTTACAAAATAATCTAGAGTGGGTGACTGGGGACAAAGAGAAGGCTAATTTATGAAATACTTTCTTCAGTTCTGTGTATACAAAAGGAGCATGGGGGAGCTCATGTCCAAAACGGGGGTGGTAGGGACACAGCCCCAAATCCACAATGGCTCAAAAATGATATGGTCCAGAAATATTTAGATGGAATAAAGGTGGATAAAGCACCTGGACCAGATAGCATACACCCATGGATCCTAAAAGAATTGAGCTCTGTAATTTCAAAGCCATAGTATTTAATTTTTAGGGACTCATTAATGACAGCAATAGTACCACTGGATTGGCGCAGGGCCAATGTGGTGCCTATATTTAAAAAGGGAATGAAGTCTTTACCAAGTAACTATAGACCTGTTAGTTTAACTTCTATAGTTGGAAAGATACTGGAGAGATTAATAAAAGACCACATAGATGAGTTCTTGCTGGAAAAAAAACTATTTAAGCAACAGACAGCATGGATTCATGAAAGACAGAAGTTGTCAGACAAACCTGATTTCTTTTTATGAAGAGGTAAGCAAGACCTTGGACAGAGGGGTGGCTGTGGACGTGGTATACTTGGATTTTGCAAAAGCGTTCGATACAGTTCCCCACACATGGCTCATTTGCAAGGTAAAGTCTACAGAATTGGAAATATCAGTTTGTAAATGGATAGAAAACTGGCTAAAAGACAGAATTCAGAGGAGTAGTGGTTAATGATTCTTACTCTGAATGGTCCAAGGTTATCAGTGGTGTACCCCAAGGTTCAGTGCGGGGACCCTTACTTTTTAATATGTTTATAAAACAATATTAAGTCTGAGATCAAAAGTAACATTTCTGTCTTTGCAGATGACACCAAGCTATGCAGTGGAATAACGTCCTTACAGGATGTCGCCAATTTACAAGCCGACCTCAATGCTCTGTCTAATTGGGCGACTATGTGGCAGATGAGGTTTAATGTTGATAAATGTAAAGTTATGCACTTGGGGGCTAAGAATATGAATGCATCATACATACTAGGGGGAGTGAAACTGGGGGATCCGTCGTGGAGAAGGATCTGGGGGTTTTGGTAGATCATAAGCTCAATAATGGCAGGCAATGCCAAGCTGCAGTTGTATTAAGAGAGGTATGGTCTCCTGAGAGAGAGATATCATTTTGCCCCTGTTCAAATCATTAGTAAGACCTCATCTGGAATATGCAGTTCAGTTTTGGGCACCAGTTCTCAAAAAGGATATCGGGGAACTGGAGAAAGTGCAGAGAAGGGCAACCAAACTGATAAGAGGCATGGAGGAGCTCAGCTATGAGGAAGGATTAGAGGAACTGAATTTATTCACTCTTGAGAAGAGGAGATTAAGGGGGGATATGATCAACATGTACAAATATATAAAATGGGTCCATATAGTGAACTTGGTGTTGAATTATTCACTTTACGGTCAACACAAAGGACAAGGGGGCACTCTTTGCGTCTAGAGGAAAAGAGATTTCACCTCCAAATACGGAAAGGTTTCTTCACAGTAAGACCTGTGAAAATGTGGAATAGACTCCCTGCAGAGGTGGTTCTGGCCAGCTCAGTAGATTGCTTTAAGAAGGGCCTGGATACTTTCCTAAATGTACATAATATAACTGGGTACTGACATTTATAGGTAAAGTTGATCTGGGGAATATCCGATTGCCTCTCGGGGGACCAGGAAGGAATTTTTTCCCCTGCTGTAGCAAATTGGATCATGCTCTGCTGGGGTTTTTTGCCTTTCTCTGGATCAACTGTGGGTATAGAATTGGGTATATGGGATTGTACGAGATTATATATATATTTTTATGGTTGAACTGGCTGGACTTGTGTCTTTTTTCAACCTGACTAACTATGTAACTATGAGACTGTCCGCCTGAGGTTCTGCATCCGCAGCATTCAGCTTGAGAGTGTCCCTCACTGCATCAATGAGTTCACTAACAAGCGCCCTGTCATTTACTGACTCAGAACTGGAGTCTTCCTCGCAAGGAATGTCCTGTTCAAAACCATCAAAATATTCAGAGCTAGGGTCCTGAGCGGTAGTGGCTAGGCCCATATCTGAATTAGCGCACACCCACTTTTCCTTTTTTTTTTTTGGAGATAAAGTGGGGAGAGGGGCTTTTCTGCTCCCTTGCACTCGCACACCGCTTCCCTCCTGGTCAGAAACGATTCCAGGACTGCCGACAACTGGTCCATAGGGACCGCAGGTGCTGGAGCACTGCCTGTTGCCTCAAACATGTAAGGGGAGGCTGTGACACTGACTCCATATTGCCCCTTCTCTGAGACTCCTCAGATAAAAAAAAAGTCCACCCACAGGCTGTGCTGACTGAGGAGGGGGCGCCCAGGGGACTCACCAGACCGGACCAGGACCGCTCAGTTCCGCTGTCTGTAACGTGCGGTGTGAGCACGAGTGAGCTGTGAGGAGATTTGCGCTGTTACAGCTGTGATAGAGGCCAAAACTAGTGCTGAAAAGCGCGCGGGCTACAAGAAAATGGCCCCCGCACTTCACTGTGGCGATCTGCGGCAAAATGGCCACCATGCACAGTTGAACATTTAAAAACGGCACACACACACAGCGCCAAACGGCGCCCGGCCCCAAAATCACACAAAAAGCCCCAAGCTATATGCAGACCAGCATGAGCCCCTCCCCAGGACAGTATGACCCCCAGGCACCCCCCACAGCACAGCGCCAGCAATGGTGACAGAGCGTGACAATAAAACAGAGAGGGAGTCAGGGAAAATCCCCCACAGAGAAACACACACACAGCATTTTGTAATCACCTGCAGGCAGGAGAGACTACTTACCCGTCCCCTGAGGGACCCACTGGTGTTTTTCTGACAGACTTATCAAAGAGTAGTACTGCGTAGCTGTCGGCCCGGTCCACCGCGAGAGAAACAGTCCGTCAGGTACTGTTCAATCTTGAGAGGACCGCGGGAGCATGAAAGCAACCCGGCTACCCCTGGGGTCATGGGGCATGTCGTGAACTGAGTCTGACGCACACAAGGCGAGGATCAGCACGCTCGATGGTCGGAAAGGGAAGACTACGAGGATACTGGTGTACCCAACCTGTTGCCCAGCCTACAGTTGATTGAAGGTCTCAAAAATAAAATAAAATTCCCAAAGGAATAAAAATTAAAAGTAAGGCCTCATGCCCACTGGCGTTTTTACAGCTGCGTTTTTGCAGCTTAAAAACGCCTGTCCATGTTATTGTAAGGCCTCATGCCCACGGACATTTTTACAGCCGCGTTTTTGAGCGTTTTTTACAGCTTAAAAATGCCTGTCCATGTTAGTCTATAGCTTCATGCCCACCTAGACGTTTTTGAGCTGCAAATAGCATAGACGTTTTTAAGCTGTAAAAAAAAACCCAGGACCAGTGCGTTCCTCAGCGTCAGAATTAGGCAGAAAAAAACGCGCACTAACGCGCAAAAACGCGCACTAACGCGCGGTCGCGTTTTTAGCTCCGACGTTTTTAATATATGATTAATAGATGATATTTTCTACTTTTTGTTATAAGAAAAATCGAATAAACTCAATTTTATTCATACATTTAGGCCAAAATGTATTCAGCCACATGTCTTTAGTAAAAAAAAAAAAATGTCAATAAGTGTATATTTATTGGTTTGCGCAAAAGTTATAGAGTTTACAAACTAGGGTACATTTTCTGGAATTTACACAGCTTTTAATTTATGACTGCCTATCTCATTTCTTGAGGTGCTAAAATGGCAGGGCAGTACAAAACCCCCCCAAATTACCCAATTTTGGAAAGTAGACACCCCAAGGAAATTGCTGAGAGGCATGTTGAGCCCATTGAATATTTTTTTTTTTTGTCCCAAGTGATTGAATAATGACAAAAAAAAATAAATTACAAAAAGTTGTCACTAAATGATATATTGCTCACACATGCCATGGTTATATGTGGAATTGCACCCCAAAATACATTCTGCTGCTTCTCCTGAGTACGGGGATACTACATGTGTGAGACTTTTTAGGAGCCTAGCCACGTACGGGACCCCGGAAACCAAGCACCGCCTTCAGGATTTCTAAGGGCGCAAATTTTTGATTTCACTCCTCACTACCTATCACAGTTTTGAAGGCCATAAAATGCCAAAATAGCACAAACCCCCCCCCCCCCAAATGACCCCATTTTAGAAAGTAGACACCCCAAGGAAATTGCTGAGAGGCCTGTTGAGCCCATTGAATATTTTTTTTTGTCCCAAGTGATTGAATAATGACCAAAAAAAATAAAAAATATTGCTCACACATGCCATGGTTATATGTGGAATTGCACCCCAAAATACATTTTGCTGCTTCTCCCGAGTACGGGGATACCACATGTGTGGGACTTTTTAGGAGCCTAGCTGCGTACGGGACCCCGAAAACCAATCACCGCCTTCAGGATTTCTAGGCACAAATTTTTGATTTGACTCCTCACTACCTATCACAGTTTCGAAGGCCATAAAATGCCAAAATAGCACAAAACCCCCCAAATGACCACATTTTGGAAAGTAGACACCCCAAGCTGTTTGCCGAGAGGCATGGTGAGTATTTTACAGCTCTCATTTGTTTTTGAAAATGAAGAAATACATTTTATTTTTTTATTTATTTTTTTCAATTTTCAAAACTTTGTGACAAAAAGCGAGATCTGCAAAATACTCACCATACCTCTCAGCAAATAGCTTGGGGTGTCTACTTTCCAAAATGGGGTCATTTGGGGGGGGGGTTTGTGCCATCTGGGCATTCCATGGCCTCTGAAACTGTGATAAGCAGTGAGAAGTGAAATCAAAAATTTACACCCTTAGAAAGCCTGAAGGCGGTGATTGGTTTTTGGGGTCCCGTACGCGGCTAGGCTCCCAAAAAGTCTCACACATGTGGTATCCCCGTACTCAGGAGAAGCAACAGAATGTATTTTGGGGTGTAATTCCACATATGCCCATGGCATGTTTGAGCAATATATCATTTAGTGACAACTTTGTGCAAAAAAAAAAAAAAAAAGAAATTGTCTTTTTTCCCGCAACTTGTGTCAACATATAAAATATTCCATGGACTCGACATGCCTCTCAGTATATAGCTTGGGGTGTCTACTTTCCAAAATGGGGTCATTTGGGGGGGTTTTGAACTGTTCTGGCATTTTATACACAACATTAGGAAGCTTACATCCACTCTTCTAACCACTTGAAGACAAAGCCCTTTTTGACACTTTTTGTTTACATGAAAACATTTTTTTTGCAGGAAAATTATGAACCCCCAAACATTATATATATTTTTAAAGCAAAGGCCCTACAGATTAAAATAGTGGGTGTTGCATTTTTTTTTTTCTACACAGTATTTGCGCAGCGATTTTCAAACGCATTTTTTGGGGAAAAAATACACTTTTTTTAATTTTAATGCACTAAAAAACACTATATTGCCCAAATGTTTGATGAAATAAAAAAGATGATCATAGGCCGAGTACATAGATACCAAACACGACATGCTTTAAAATTTCGCACAAACGCGCATTGGCGACAAACTACATACATTTTTAAAAGCCTTTACAGGTTACCCCGTTAGATTTACAGGAGGTCTACTGCTAAAATTACTGCCCTCGATCTGACCTTCGCGGTGATACCTCACATGCATGGTGCAATTGCTGTTTACATATGACGCCAGACCGACGCTTGCGTTCGCCATTGGGCAAGAGCAGGGCAGGACAGGGGTGCTTTTTTTTTTTTTTTTTTTTTTTTTTATATTAAATTTTGCTTTTTTATTTTATTTTTAAATTGTTCCTTCCATATTTTTTTTTTTTTTTTCTTATAATTTTTATTGTTATCTCAGGGAATGTAAATATCCCCTATGATAGCAATAGGTAGTGACAGGTACTCTTTTTTTGAAAAAACTGGGGTCTAGACCCTAGATCTTTCCTCTGCCCTCAAAGCATCTGACCACACCAAGATTGGTGTGATAAAATGCTTTCCCAATTTCCCAATGGCGCTAGGATTGCTTTTACATGAAAGCCGGCCGCTGGCTGAAAAGAATGATACCAAGATGATACCTAAACCCGCAGGCATCAATCTGGTATAACCATTCAAAGTCCAGCAACATACCAGTACGTTGCTGGTCCTTGTTGGACATGTATTGTAATCTTTTTTTTTCATGCAGCCAGGTGGCTGAACGAAAAAAAGAGATTGATCGGTGGGTATGCCCACCATTAGAATACCGCCCTTCATCCACCCATTTCTAATGATGGGCATACATGCACCATTTATATTTGCCGAAGCATGGGGGCATCCTCCCGCAAAAGTTATGCCGCACACACATGGTCGGACTTTTCCACGGGCAAGCCTCCGTCGGAATTTCGACCGTATGTACGCGGCATTAGGAGCAAAATTGCTCCTCCGCCCCTGCTGCCCCAATGCTTCGGCATATTTGCTTTTTTTATTTTTTTACTGTGGTGGTGAAATCACCTCCTACAGCACTGGAGTCGCAGGGATCAGGCCTGTCTCTGCGAACGCTGCAGTTATGTGTGTTGTGTTTTGTAAGTGACAGTGATCGATCGATACTGCACTTGGGTGGCCTGGGCTGGACAAAGGGGCAAAACGCAGGTGCTAGCAGGTATCTGGGCTGATCCCGCTAACACTGCGTTTTTGGGAACCCTAAACTGCTGGGGACGCTAGTATAGATCTGATCAGATCAGATATTGATCTGTTCAGATACTATACCACTAAGGGAGGTGTATGCTTCACGCGTGGGTGTTAGCGTTACTGCCACTAACCTGACGCTGCCTGGGGTGTGACGCAGACCCTCTCTGACGCTAAAACCTAATTGATATCATTCGCCGGGCGATCAGGGGGTTAAACCTTTATTGGGTTATATACGGCGTGTGCCCTGACACTATAAAAAGCAAACTAACTAACCAGCGTCACCCGTAACACTTATATGATGATCACTGGTGAAAGGGTTAACTAGGGGCAATTAGGGGGTTAAAACCTTTATTAGATAGATAATTTATGGGGGTACCTGACGCTATAAAAACCTGCGGCGAACCTAAAAAAAATTACTGGGTACCGATCTGCATCACCGACGCTAAGACAGCGATCAGAAAAATGATCGCTTAGCGACGGCGGTGCTAGGGGGTGAAAGGGTTATCTGGGGGGTGATCAAGGGGTTAAACCTTTATTGGGGGGGGGGGGGTTAGGGGGCTACACTGGACCTAAAACTAAATGTAGTGACACTTTTACAGTCACAAATGTCACTGATTGCAGTGATCAGTAAATAAATGGTCACTGCAATCAGTGACACTGTGACTGGGGGCTGATCTGGGGGGGCGATTTATGTGCCTGTGTGCTGGTGTTAGTGTAGTGTTTGTGCACTAACCTTGATGTCTTCTCTTGTACGGCGCTCGGTATATGTGAGCGCCGCACAGGAGATGACATCACTTCCTCCTGCTTTCTCTGTCTGTGTGTACATTCCACAGACAGATGGGGCATTTCTATTCGCCTGGGAGCGATCGCGGGGGGGTGGGGTGGCCGGAATCGAACGGCCGTCCCCTCATGTCGGATCGCTCCCCAACGAATTCCGACCGCTCACTGTACAGAAGGGGGGTCCGATTGGACCCCCCAACTGTACAAAGGCAATCGCGTACACTCTATGTGATTGTGCCTGTCGGTGCCATTGTGCCGACATATATATATATATATATATACATATATACACACAGTGAGCGGTCATTAAGTGGTTAATGTAAGCAGCGCAAGTACCTAAATTGTACCTGGCATTAGCCTCTAGCAGTCCTTGTACAGCAGGGATGTGTGAGAGGAAGAAGCATCAAAAAGACAAATCAGCCAAGTGCTGAGAAATAGCATGCTGATAGGAAGAGAGCGCAGTAACAGAGAGGAGCTAATCATTTGCTGCTACTCCTTTCCTGTCTAGTCGCAAGCTGGACCATATTATATTATATGACCTGGACTCAGAGGAAGTGGGCTGAATTATGCTGGCCATCAGACTGTGGGCATCTAGCACAGGGGTGGACAATTTAACAATTCAGAAGCAGGTCTGTTTAATTCTGGAGCCAGCAGGAGGATTTTAATTTTATTTTAAGCCAGCTCAATTGACAACTACAAAAAATGTTCAATGATAAGTGCCAACTTTAACGACTTGCAACCAAATCACATGCTTGTACATCCGGTACCGTTTTTCTTAGAGCCAACGGCTGGCTCTCTTTAATAACAACCAGAGCAGCCAACCAGCTGCTCGCTTGTTATTACAAGCAGCGGGAGGGGACGACCCCCTTCTGCGGCTTGGATAGTAAAATTTACGTAGTTCCTCGCTATTGTGCAGGAGTGCGCAATTTTAAAGTGCGACATGTTTGGTATCCATTTACTCAGCGTGACATCTTTTATAAAAAAATTGATAAAAAGAAATTGGATTATGTATTGTTTTTGTGCATTCAAATTTTTAAAAAGTGTATATTTTTCCCCCAAAAAAACTGCATTTAATAAACCGCTGCGCAAATACCATGTGACAAAAAAATAAAAAAAAATTGTGTGTATATATATATATAGTATATATATATATATATATATATATATATATATATATATATATATATATATACACACATACATACATACATACACATATACACATATACACACACACACGCGCGCATAAAAAGTATGTGAACTCTTTTGGAATGATATGGATTTCTGCACAAACTGGTCATAAATGTGATCTGATCTTCATCTAAGTCACAACAATAGACAATCACAGTCTGCTTAAAACTAATAACACACAAATAATTAAATGTTACCATGTTTTTATTGAACACACCATGTAAACAGTCACAGTGCAGGTTGAAAAAGTATGTGAACCCCTAGACTAATGAGATCTCCAAGAGCTAATTGGAGTGAGGGGTCAGCCAACTGGAGTCCAATCAATGAGATGAGATTGGAGGTGTTGGTTACAGCTGCCCTGCCCTCTAAAAAAAACACACACCAGTTCAGGTTTGCTTTTCACAAGAAGCATTGCCTGATGTGAATGATGCCTCGCACAAAAGAGCTCTCAGAAGACCTACGATTAAGAATTGTTGACTTGCATAAAGCTGTAAAGGGTTATAAAAGTATCTCCAAAAGCCTTGCTGTTCATCAGTCCATGGTAAGACAATTGTCTATAAATGGAGAAAGTTCAGCACTGCTGCTACTCTCCCTAGGAGTGGGCGCCCTGTAAAGATGACTGCAAGAGCTCAGTTGCCGGCGGTATTAACCCTTTTTCGGCCGCTAGCAGGGGTTAAAACCGCATTGCTAGCGGCCGAATAACGCGGCAAAAACGACGGTATAGCGGCGCTAAAAAATAGCGCCGCTATACCGCCAGCACCCAGTGTGAAAGGGGCCCAAGAGCTCCCGCTGCTGTCAATCAGAGCCAGTGAGGAGGGAGCGGGGCAGGACTGAGCCAAGCCATGCTCTGTGTCAATTGACACACCTCAGGAGCGAGCCCGCACAAGTGCCCCCATAGCAAGCGGTTTGCTATGGTGGGCACTAGATGGAAGGGGGTTTTAGTGTCAGCAAGGGACCGCAGAAAAAGAGGATCGTGGCTGCACTGTGCAAAACCATTGCACATAGTAGCCGAGTACATGTTACTTTAAAGAAAAAAAAAAAAGCTTCTAACCTCAACTGCTTCTAAACTACTATAAACGCATGAGTGTGCATGTACCTATAAGATAACATTGTGGAGAGTTCAGGGGCTTCTGGAAAACACGGCCAAATGCTCCTAAGCCCAGGTTCACACTGGGCTGTGGAAATGAAGCCGTGCAAGTTCAGCCTGTTGGTCCCGATTTCGGCCGCTATTGCAGACATCTGTGCAGGTTTCTGAACAGATGTCAATGTAAATCGTGGGCTGAAATCGCAAAAAATAGGATTTTTTACTCACCGTAAAATCCTTTTCTCTGAGTTTATGGACGGACACAGCTTCCTATTGACAAGTGGGTATTATCCTTCATTTTAGGAGTGACTAGGCAGAAAACTTGTAGAAAGTGTTAACACACCACACCCTCTACAGCACCACCCAGGGGGCAGACCCTCTGAGTATAATCCCTCTCTCTGCACCTCGCAGATCAGTTCGTCAAAAAGCAGTACAAAAAACTTAAAACGAGGGGGTGGGTGCTGTGTCCGTCCATGAACTCCGTAAAAACATTTTCTCTGAGTAAAAAAATCCTATTAACTCTTTCGTTCATGGACGGACACAGCTTCCTATTGACAAGTGGGACATCCCAAAGCAGTGTCAAAACGAGGGGTGGGAACAGCATTAAAACAAAACAACTTTACCCCAAAACAAAACAGAGCTCCTCAACGGAGGAGTTGCAACTCTAACAGCCGCCTGCAATACCGAAAGAAGCATCCGAAGATGCACACACATCAACTTGTAAAGTTTAGCGAAAGTGTGAACGGACGAGCAGGTCGCCGCCTTACACACCTGGTGAAACAGACGCTTGATGTTGCTCGGACAGCGTCCAAAAATACGTTGTCTCCTAGGATTCGACGGATGAGGACACAAGGATGGCAGTACAATGTCTTCCTTGTGATGGAAGGTTGAACGACCCTAGAAGAAAAGAGAAGTGCGGACGCAGCACCACCTATCCTTGTGGAAGATCAGATAAGGAACCTTGCAAGACAAGGCTGCCGGCTCAGAAACCCGTCTTATCTGACGTAAACCAAGAGGCACCTCTTGCCCTGGTCGAATGTGCCGGGAAAGGGAGGCGCCTAACCCTTCATGGCGTAAGCCTGATCACGATCTGTCGGATCCACCTAGAGATGGTGGCCGACGAGACCGCTGGGCCCTACTTGGGACCAGCCACCGAAACAAACAGTGAGTCTGGACTCTGGAACGTTGCAGTACCAGACAAGCATTCTCTCAGAGTTTGGACAAAGTCCAAGGAATGCAACGTTGTCTCCTTAGAATCCGACGGATGAGGACACAAGGATGGCAGTACAAGATCTTCCTCGAGATGGAAGGTCGAAACACGACCTTAGGAAGAAAGAAGGCTGCGGACGCAGCGCCACCTTATCCTTGTGGAAGATTAGATAGGGAGGCTTGCATGACAAGGCTGCCAGCTCAGAAACCCGTCCTAACTGACGTAACAGCCACCAAAAGGACCACTTTCTGAGAAAGTGGTCAACAAGGGAATCTCCCTGATGTTCTCAAACAGTGGTTTCTGAGGCACCAAGAGGCCATGCCGTTGAAACCATTGACTGCAAGCAGGATGGCAATGGGACCCTGCGACAGCAGGTCCTCTCGTAGTGGTAGACGCCAAAAGGACATCTGCTACACAAGCCCCACGGAGGTAGTGGAGGGTGGACCGGAGGGGCCGCCTGCCGAACCCACTGTACAAACGTTCTCACTAGAGAGTGAGCCACCAGGGTGTCGTTGAAAAAAGACAGCCAGGGCAGATACCTGCCCTCTAATTGTACTTCAAGTAACATTTTTTGGTCCGTTCCCTGCAGAGAACAGCAGGACTCTAGAACCAAGTACGCGGATGCCACCTCATTTCCTCACAAATGGCTATGCAGGTCTTCCAAGTGCGATGGTAATCTTCCTAGGGGATGATTTACGAGCACTCCTCATGGTAGAGATCACCAAGTCGTACAGGTCCCGGTATCTTAGCACCTGGCTCTCAAGCCATGCCGTTAAGCCAGTGATAAAGAGAGATAGAGATATATATCTCTATCTCTATCTCTATCTCTATCTCTATCTCTATCTCTATCTCTATCTCTCTCTATATATATATATATATATATATATATATATAAAAACACAGGATTGCGTATGGGACCTTGCGACAGCAGGTCCTTCTTAGCGGTAGATATCAAAAGGCGTCTGCTACCAGACGCACTAGATCGGTGTACCAAGGACGCCGAGGCCAATTCAGAGCAATTGGGACCATTGTAATCCTCTCTGCCTCCAGTCTGCGAAGCAGATGAGGAAGGAGCTTCAGAGTAGGAAAGGCATAGATTAGCTGGTACTGACTCCACAGTGCCATCAACGCATCTGT